>JAUIMM010000651.1:807500-1407500 GCA_031769625.1 Taudactylus pleione | reverse complement strand
TCCAGCCTTCTCAAGAGGTTCCAGAGGCCGCGGTAGAGCTTCAGCATCAGCCGCCTCCAACACTCAGCAGGACAAGGCAGTTGCCGAGCCTGCCGCATGACGCCCTTCCTTCTCATTTGGGGGATCCCAGGGTTGGGACGCGCCTTTTACGCTTCAAGGACATTTGGATCTAGTCTTGCCAGGACGCCTGGGTCAGGGACATCATTATTCACGGCCCGAAATTGGACTTCAGGGTCCAACCTCCTCGTTTTTTCAAAACCGGTTTACCTCTGGTTGCAGAAAAACTAGGAGAAATTCAGGAGACAATACAAAAAATGTTATTGTCTCAGGTACTAGTGAATGTTCCGACCCACCAGATAGGTCAAGGGTTTTATTCCAGCCTGTTTGTGGTGCCCAAGCCGGACTGCTCCATGAGACCCATACTCAATCTCAAGGATTTAAACACTCATCTTCGAGTTTTCAAATTCAAGATGGAATCTCTCCAATCCGTTATAGCGCGTCTCTACAGGAACGAGTTTCTGGTGTCCTTAGACATAAAGGACGCTTATCTCTACATCCCAATCTGGCCCCCCATCAGGCCTGTCTTCGTTTTGCGGTCCTAGAGTCGCATTTTCAATTCCAGGCCCTACCTTTCGGACTTTCGTCGGCCCCAAGAGTATTCACAAAAGTTATGGCGGCAATGATGGCCCTACTGTATGGTCGGGGAGTCGTCATTGTTCCATACTTAGACGATCTATTGATAAAGGCCTCTTCGGAAGCTCGGCTGTTAAGGGACATTCGCTTAACTCAGAGCATCCTCCTGCAACACGGTTGGATACTAAATTTCAAAAAGTCCTCCCTGATCCCTACACAGCGTTTACTATTCCTGGGAATGATACTGGACACAGTGCAGCAAAGAGTTTTCCTGCCTCAAGACAAGGCTGCCTCCATTCAGCATATGGTGCACCTGGTCTGAAAACATCGCTGAGTGTCTGTACATCTCTGTATCCGCCTTCTTGGGAAGATGGTAGCGGCTTTCGAGGCGATTCAGTATGCAAGATTTCACGCCCGTCCTTTTCAACTGGATCTCCTCTCCCAGTGGTCAGGATCCCACCTCTTTCTCCATCAGAGAGTTCTCCTGGCACCTCAGACTCGAACATCTCATTTGGTGGCTGAACCTTCCCCACCTGCTGGCGGGTAAAAGGTTTGCGGTGTGGGATTATACCCTCCTCACCACGGACGCAAGCCTGAGGGGCTGGGGAGCAGTGACTCTGGGAAAGCATTTTCAGGGGCACTGGACGCAGCAGGAAGCCAGATTGCCCATAAATATTCTAGAATCGAGAGCGGTATTTTATGCTCTCCAGCTGGCGCATCCGCTGCTGGAGGGGCAGGCAATCAGAGTCCAGTCGGACAACGCCACTGCAGTGGCGTATATAAACAGGCAGGGCGGCACAAAAAGCAGAGCCGCCATGAGGGAGGTAACAAGGATTCTGCTTTGGGCAGAGGAATTTGCAGTAGCGATTTCTGCGATCTTCATCCCAGGAGTAGAAAACTGGGAGGCCGACTACCTCAGTCGGCAGGATGTTCATCCAGGGGAATGGTCACTCAATCCTCAGGTGTTCCAGCAATTAACTCTGAGGTGGGGCTATCCTCAAGCCGACCTTATGGCGTCAAGGTTAAACCACCAACTACCAGTTTACTACTCCAGAACAAGGGACCCACGAACAGCTGCAGTGGACACACTGACGGCTCCGTGTAAGTTTCATTACGTCTACCTATTCCCTCCGTTTCCGCTCATTCCGCGCCTGCTTCAAAGAATCAAGCGAGAAGGGATCAAGGTGCTTTTGATAGCACCAGATTGGCCCAGACGAGCGTGGTACTCCCCAGATACAGATGAAAGGGCCGTCCTCAGAAAAAAGGGTATTCCGTCTAGTGTGATTCCCACAATGATTCGGGCTAGGAAGGAAGTCACTTCTCAACATTACTACCGCATATGGAAGACGTATGTGGCTTGGTGTGAGAGACGTAATTCTCCTCCGTCAGTCTTTAAGGTATCACGTCTCCTTTTTCTTCAGGCTGGTCTCACAGCAGGCCTTCGTCTTGGTTCATTAAAGGTACAGGTATCCGCGTTGTCCATTTTCTTTCAGAGAAAATTGGCTTTGCTTCCGGATATACAGACTTTTCTCCAAGGAGTTGTGAGGATTCAACCTCCTTTTGTGCCTCCCACGGCACCATGGGATTTGAATTTGGTGTTGGCCTTCCTCCAGTCTGATACCTTTGAGCCATTACAGCGAGTAGAGATAAAGTACTTAACCTGGAAGGTGGTTCTGCACTTGCTTCAGCAAGGCGTCTGTCAGCCACATTACTGAGCAGCTAACCCCCCTCTCCAGGCAACCAACCCCCAGAGAGACCACCCCTCCGCAGCCAAAAAACCCTGGGCAAGCAAAGCCAGCGCCGGCAGTGGCCGAACTAGAGTGGTGGACCCAGATGCAAGAATTTGCTTTGGGCACCCCTCTGCAGTGCCCCCAGTAGTAGTCCCCCTTCTGCATTGCCCTTAGTAGCACCCACCTATGCAGTGCCCTTGTAACACCCCCCTCTTATACAGTGCCCCTGTAGTGGTCCCCATATACAGTGCCCTCAGCAGTGGTCCCCCTGTGTAGTGTCCCTTTAATGTGCCCCCAAAAGTGGTCACCCCTATGCATTGTCCCCAGTAGCTGTCCCTCCAGTAGTAGTCCCCCCCATACAGTGCCCCCAGTAGTAGACCCCACTATGCATTGCCCCTAGTAGTGGCCCCACCCTGTACAGTGCCCCAGTAGTGGCCCCCCCATACAGTGTCACCAGTAGCGGCCACCCCCACCTAATGCAGTGCGGCCACCCAAATATGCAGTGTCCCCACAGTAGCGGCCACCCCTCCTATGCAGTGCCCCTTAAAAAAAACAAACAAAAAAAAAAAACAACTTGCCTGATCCACGCTCCTGTCGACGACCGCCACTGTCCGCTCCTCCAGGCCCGCTCTGCACTATGGGAGAGACGTCATGACGATGACTTCTCTCCCATCACCTGCTGCGGGGTGAGCCGGAAGGCGGAGCTCATGAGTGAGCTCTAGCCTGCTCACTCCATGGACGACGCAGCAGCCAATGAGAATCTGTCTGACTCTCATCGAATGCTATAACAAACGTACAGCTGCCGCTGGCGGCTGTATGTTTGTTACTCTATTACTTTGTAGTGTCGACCGCGCTCGCGATCTGCACTACAGGGCCCGGGGGTTGCTGAAAATCTGGTCGCCAGGCAACCAAATCTGGTTGCCATGGCGACCTGGCTACCGGGTTTTGTCGATCCCTGATATGACTATTTTACACTGGTATTACCAGGTTTTTTTTTTTAGGAACCACCTCCTTTAGATTTAGTACAGATTCATTAGTGTAAGGGTGCGTACACACTGGGCGATTAAAGTGGACGACATAACCATATAGTTATCATTCAGTCGTTCACTTTATCGTCCATTTTTTCACCTGAACGATAACTACCAACGATGCGCGTTCCCGCAGGTCGTTCGTCTTTATCGTTCGTCTGGCAAACATGCAGGCCAACCTGACTATATTGTCAGGTTGCTGCATGTTGGGGAATGTGGAAGAGAACCCGACTCTGAGCGATATCGTTAATGATATCGTTCAGCGGGTGTGCTCAATGTCATGAACGACATTGAGCACACCCCTGCCAGGGACACTAGACGATATCGCTCAGGGAGCATATAGTCTAGTGTGTATGCTCCTTAACACTATTGATACATTTACCAAATATATCTTTTTTTCTGTGCAATATTGCTATATATGTGAGATGTTTACATTTTTTTAACCGGTCTAATTGATGTTTTAGGATATTAAAAATATTTTTCGATATGCTTTGAATGTGATTCTTTACATCCAGGTCTTTCTTTTTTTCTAATTAGCTCAGAGATCAATATTGAAGATCTGTTTTACAGGTGTATGTTTAAAAATGTGCTAGTGGAAGCACATAATTCTTCTGCTACTTTAATATATCCTTCAATTTGTGTTTTTTTTTATTTTTATTTTATTTTTTTTATTTTTTTTAATTAATATTCTATTGCTCAGTATATGTTCACTAGCGCATGTTTCTTTTTGCTAATAGTACTGCATTCTGATTACATGAACTAAAAAAAGCAATGCATTTGGTATGTGGTTAAAAAGATCACTGTTTAATAATGCATTTAATACACAAAAATAATTACTTTAAAATAAGCAGTAATTAGAAAAAAACCTTAATAAGCAGCTAGGTAACTAAGACATTCTGTGTATAACATATTAGAAACCATGTATAATTTCATATTAAACTTGTCATCCCACAAATAATTATGCAGTATCAAAAGTCCAAAAAATTTTACACCTAAATGGTGTTTGGTTGGAAAAATAAAACAACCAAATTCAAATGGCTGGGTGTAGAGCTCTATATTTCATTTGAAAACAACAGTTACAAATGTAATACTGTTCCAGATGAAAAAAAAAGAGAGAGGGTAAGAACTTACCTTTGTTAACTCTTTCTACTAAGTCCACATGGTGACCTTGGGGGTATAGGTAAGGCAGAGTCATCCGGGCAGCAAGCAGTTAAACTTTTCCTCCCAGGATGCATTGTGTCCTCTTCTATACCCCGCCCCCGTGCCAGAGGCACCTCAGTTTGTAACAAGCCGGAGGAGGAGAAAAGAGAGAAGAAAGTCTGGAACACACAAGAATCACATTCTCACATAGACTGAAAACCGGTGACCAGAGTAAAGCCCAGCTGAAGCACAGGTGCGTCAGGGTGAGTGCCCTGTGGACCTTATGAACTTCGTAGAAAGAGTTAACAAAGATAAGTTCTTACCATCTCTCTTATTTTCTACTTCAGAGTCCACAGGGAGACCTTGGGGGTGTCACAAAGCAGTACCTTCAAGGGTGGGGATGCTCCTCTGCAGAGAGGAGAATCCGCTGCCTGAAGGGAAGCATCCTGAGTGGCAAAGTTATCAAAAGCATAATAGCTCAAAAAAGTCTGGACAGAAGACCACATGGCGGCCTTACAAAGCTGAACAGTCGAGGTGCCGCGGCGAGCTGCCCACGAAAGGACCCACAGACCGAGTAGAATGAGCAGTAACAGAGGGAGGAAGTGGTAGGTCCTCATGAGCCAAAGCCTCAGAGATTGCCATGCGAAGCCATCTAGCCAAAGTTTGTTTATGGTTTCCACAAGAAGGGTTGGCCAGCCAATAAAGTACAAACAAGGAGTCTGACTTCCGAATGGAACTTGTATGGTCCGCATAAATCTGGGCACGTACCACATCCAATGAGGCCTCACCCGCCGAGAGGTCAGGGAAATTAAAGGCAGGCACAATAATTTCCTTATTAATGTGGAAACTAGAGACCATCTTAGGAAGGGAACCAGGGCGAGTCCGAAGCACTGCCCTATCCTGGTGAAAAATGGGGAATGGCAAGAGAGCACCCAAATCTGACACTCATCTGGCAGAAGCAATAGCCAGGAGAAAAACTATTTTAGCAGTAAGCCATTTTAGATCCACAGACTCCAGGGGTTCAAATGGAGGGCCCAAAGGACAACGGCCAAATCCCCTAAAGGAAAGTGCGGACATCAGAAAGAGGGACAATCCGTCGCTGGAACTACACTGAAAGGTGAGAGACATGCACCTTCAGGGAAGCAAGGCGGAGACTAAAGTTCAAACCCGCCTGCAGGAAAGCCAAAACTCTGGATATCCTAAACACTTGGGGGTTGTAACCTCTGGGACGACATCAAAGTAGGTATGCCACACCCTATGGTAAATCCTGGCAGAGATCAGCGCTCAACTCGGGGTATCCCAAGAGTGGGGAGCGGCTTAGTGCTGGAGATGCATTGTCTCGTAAACAGAAAGTATGCACTTAGCGCTCACCTAAAGCTGGTATATGCTATATCTGTAGATATTTATCAGTATTAATAATGAACAACGTAAGATAGTTATGCTGCACACTGTGGTAACCTACTGATATATTTAAACATCAGACAGCTACTAGAATATGATGTATGGTGGGTATATATTAGTATGTAGCAAGTAAACACAATAATGGTGCAATAATTGATGATAACAGAAAATGGATAATGATAATGAAGTAATTTACTTCAAAAAACAAGTACAAGTAAAAATCATGCACACAGTGTATATTGCAAGTGTTATAGATATAAATCGTTGCCTATCTGGTATAGTGGAGGCATGTCCCCGGTGAATAAATGTTAATAACCGTCCAGGTGTGGGGAGAGTTCTGAGTCTCAGGAGATGGCAAAGTGCGGCGTCCCGCTACTTTGCATGCATTTACAAAGTTAATAAGGATCTGTGCTCATGTGGTATAGGTGTAGATGTGTCCTCTTCAGTGTGGTATAACGGGCAGAGTAAGGATAGTGGTGGCTGTGGACTGCTCCAGATCATGCCGCACTGTCAGCAGTGCAAGGGTCCAATAGCGCACCCGTCGGGGCAGCCCTCGGAGTGCCTCTCTGGGGACAGCGGAATAGTATTCAGGAATATTTTTTGCATAAAATAACTTATCCCAGCAAATTTGGGGTACTTGAAAATGGCGGCCAGCATATTTAAAAGTTCCTAAAGTAAAGTTGAGAAAAAATCGTACCTGCAATCAAAAAAAACACCTGGCGCATACTTGGGGATCCCCCCAGAGTCGAGGTCGCTATTTTTTCTTTGTCTACCAACATTTTTTTTTTTTTTTTTATGCTCCCAAATTCAGTCATTTTGGAGTGTTAAGTGTTTTTTTTTTCAATTTTTTTTTTTTTTAAGTTTATCTTTGCGGGACTGTCTGAAGGCTGCATGGGGGGGTTCCCGCAACGTTGCACCCCAAAACCCCAATTCTGCACTTTTTTTCCACCTCCCATTCATAGGTGAAACTTTCCGGCCTATTGCATTGCATTGAGGTGGAAAGTCTTTCAAATGGAATAGGCGAAAATGACGTCATCGGCGAAAAGTTTCCGCCAAAAATACGCGGAAATGGCTTTTTGCCTCAAATTTAATATGGGCCTTACATAGAATTTAATCACACCAACATTATAAGATTGTATCACTATAGTGAGCTATACTGTAGCTTATATCTATTTGATTCATTTACATGTCGAGCTCCTATACAATCGATGTCCTAGCCAGACAGGAGCGTTTGGCTATAAACTATACATATGTTATCGGAAGTAACAGTGGATGCAAGTTAATCAGATCTTTAGTTATGTCTGTAAATATAGATCTTTTGTGATATGTCCATTGTCTACGGACACCCAATAGACACATTAATCATGGATTATTAATAATAGTTTGGACACTTACAAAACATACAGAGCATTTGATGTGGTAGCACAATTTCGATTTATTTTTATACATTTTTTTTATTTTTAAATTACTGCACTGTTTAATATCTCACGCACAATATTTTTTATATTAATAAAGATTATATTTTAATTCTCGTTAACATTCCCCAAATCAGTTGATCGTATTTTGTCAAATTGTACAGGTATAGCGCCATAAGGGAATACTTTGTCTTTTGCTGTTGTTAATGTACTTTGTAAGGCGCTGCGGAACCCTTGTGACGCCATGTAAATGATGATAATGTTAATCCATCTTTTGTATAACAAGCTAAAGACAAATGTAGCGCTATAAATAAACACTGCATCACTAGAGAAGATCTTGTAAATCAGACTGCGCTTCAATTAATAAATAAATGAAACCGGATACAGTGTTATCAGTTGATGGTAGAACACATTTGGTTATGATGCTCAACTCATAGGGCTCGATCCAGTTGGGTGTGAAGAAGTGCAGCCCATGGGGCTGTTTACAGAAATGTGCAAATCCGGGGTGAGATTGGGCAGCAAGGGGGGCAAATTGTGGTGTCGTTGGCGTTTCTATGCCGTTGCAATTACATTTCGCCCCCATTGCACCTAATTGGATTGAGTCTTTGGGGGAGTTTGATCAAAGTTTGGAATAAGAGAAAGTACCAACCAATCAGCTTCTGGCTTTCATTTTTTTTTTTTTTTTTTTTTTCAAACAGTCCTGTGCAGTGACAGGAGCTGGTTGGTTGGTACTGAAGTTTGGGATTTTACAGTTGTAGCTATAATTTTGAGTGCTACTCAAAGTAATTAGAGTTGGAGGTGTAGGCAGTTGAGTTGCTGAAGATTCCCCTAAAGTTATCGGTCCTTACTGCATAGATCCCCCTTCAGTAGATGTACCCTGACATCGCTTACTGTCCAACGTCCGTTACTATCCACATGGACATAGAGGTGGAATATAAACCTGTGCCTGAAGCGTGGAGAGTGAAGCAGGCTTGCGAGGGGACAACGTTTTTTTCTTTTGATGGTCATGGAACCGTACTTACGCCCTCACTTCACGTCTCTTCCAGGTGCATCTACTGTAGGGGATCTATACAATACCATTTCCCATGCTTAGTACTTAAGCTGCTTCCCCCTCCCCTCATTATTCTGTTTCCGTGAAGATCACCAATCAACAAACACTTTGCGGTGTGTAACTTTTTTTTTTTTTTTAAATGTTCTTTTAAGAGAGAAATAAGTCATGTACCTGTGTGAATGTCGTATGTGAAATGTAAAGAATGTACCTTTCTCCTGAGCATTGTCAAGTCATGTGGAAATGCTAGAACTACGATATGACATGTTGACGTTTGCCAGAAGGAATCGTAGATATATTCCGTACATCATGCCATCCTTACACAGTGGCGTGTTTATTCATGCATAATGCATCTTCAGTATTGTTCTTTTGAATTGGATGGACCTTTATCAATGTAACTGGTGTTGGCCTGTTTACCAGGCATTTACTCAAAATGTCAAATCTGCATCACTGGATATGGTGCAGAGTTCAGATGATAAATGGTTTCTCCTAAATAGATAGACATTTACAGTGCTCCTAAACCTTTACCTACTGCTGGATGCTTAGTGGCCTGAACACTTGTTTGTATGATTAACTAAAAGCTTTAAAGGAATATACTTAAAACCTTGATAATAAATTAAGTTCATGTTGGTAAAATATTTTCTACCCCATGTTACTACGGTTTTCAAAAGTATATGGGTTAATGATGATCTGCTATAAATAAGTGTGGTGAGGTCCTTGATCATAGTAAGTGACAGAGAAATTTTTGTTTTAATTATACTGGTCAAAGAAATCCAGGGTGCTGTCTGGTCTACTCTAAGGGTCGAGTTATTCCCACTTATTCACAAGATGCAAATAAACACAGCTGATATACTTATGCTTGGTACACACTTAACGATGTCCTCCGCGGCGGCTCCGGCAAGTGCGTACACTCTCCAATGCCCGGCAGCGCCTGAACGACAGCGGGGCCCATGCATTCGGCAGCTTGGCCCCCGCTGATACTACCCGTCACACCTGCATGTCTGTTTGACGGGGGCGATGTCGCTCCGGTGGATTGGACAACGACATATCTAGTGTGTACCCGGCTTTACTTTAGTTAGAGCGCTCTGTTTTTGTCTTTCCTCTGTATTGCATAAGCAAAATGGACATTGGTCTGTTTTTTTTTTTATATTATTCTGAACCTTTTAGAAGAGGCCGTCCTTGGTAGCATTTATTGTGATGGAGGAACTTCAGAAATGACACGTTGCACACATTGGGGGCGATTTAGTTGTTATAGCCACAGCTGCACACATTTCTGCTTGCAGCCGCCCAGGGTGGCGAGCAGAAACGTGCGATAAGTCAGCTGTTTGGGCGCCCAAAGCAGGACTTTAGGCCGGTTTAGCTGCTATACATGGATAAACCTCGTGCTTTTGGCCACGCGCATGTGGCAGTGGGGCCTGAACGGAGCATCAATTCAGTTGCTACGTTGGGCTCCCATTGCGTTTGGGCACACAAAAAACATTTGAATAGCGCCGATTTGAATCTAGAGGATATATAAAATTGGTTTATATTTTATTTTTACTAGAAGCTCCATTGTACTAATGTTATATTGATATACTATGTTTCAATACTGTAAAAGTGGTTACAAGTAATGCTTTTTTTCCCTTTCTTTCCTCCTTTCTTTAAAACCTCCTAAACAGCTCGCTTTCAAAAGGGAAAACGGGAACAGATTCCTGTGCTAGAACCCAGTTTCAATTATTCAGTATTGCCCATACTAAAGAACAGAGAACAGGTAAGCTAAATGACTTGCAGTGTTTTTGTGTCCTGAAAAAGCAAAATGTATTATTGGTAGTGATGTAATGGGAATTACATGTTACCCATTGTTATGTTCAGGTGCCTTCAGGGCTGGTGTCAGAATTAAGCCTCTGGGTGAAAATCATCAAAAATGTTGGACTAACCTCACTGCAACTACTTCAGTATTTAGTGACCTTAACAGTTGATTACTTTATATTTATTTTTATGTAATAAAAATGTGACTATATTTTGGCAGCACGGATGGCATACTGGATAGCATTACTGCCTCACAGCACTGAGGTCTTGTGTTCGATTTCCACCAAGGCCCCAACTGTGAGGAGTTTGTAGGTTCTCCCATGTGTTTTTGCGTTGGTTTCATTACACAATCCAAAAAAATAATAGTAGGTTAAGTGTGTACATGTATGGGTTTACGTTGTAGGGAATATACATTGTAAGCTCCTCTGGGTCAGGGATACATAACCAGAATGATATTTTAAACCCTGTATATAACAGTAAATGTACACATTGGGGGCGATTTCATTTGTCGCAGGAGGAGGCTCTCGGCGCCCAAAGGAGCAATTTAATTGTTTCTCCGTTCGGAAACGATTGCCGCCAGCGCTGGCATTTCTGCTCTCACCCTTCTGAGGTGGCGAGCAGAAATGTGCAATATATTTGTAGTTTGTGCACACTAACCAGGACTTTAGATGGGTTTAGTCGTTTTACTTGGCTAAACCCAGTCTAATTGAGTGCGACGAGCGAAAACTAATGGGCGCCCAAAATAATTGAATTGCTTCATTACACACCCATTAATTAGCGCGCCTAAAATAATAATTGAATTGCCTCAATTTTGTATTTTCCCATCTAGAGTCAATCACACTAATCTTGTAATGTATTCAAGAGTGTGAATATTAAATTATGCAGTGTTTATACTCAGTGAGAATTTGTATTTCTATAATTTTATGGTTCTAGTTACAGCTTATTTCTCCTTCATCCACTAGGGGACACTGGAGTCTCAGTACAATGGGGTATAGAAGTGGGTTAACCGGGAGCTGGCACTTTAATAAATTTGAATAGTAGCTAGCTCCTCCCCCTCTATACCCCCCTACAGGTCAGTCTAAATTTTGTGCCCTGGGAGCTGGTTGCACTATGCAGAGCTCTCTGTTTTAATTCGATTCCTCGATCAGCATATGAGGACATGGACAGGCAGCTCCCTGCCCCTGCTTGTCTGCATCGTTGGAGCTGCTGAGAGACCCCACCGCAGCTGGTTGCGGTGTGCGCTGGGGTCTTAAACTACAGAGACCACTGTCTCTGGGGCCTACCTAGACGTGCTGCATGTGGCGTACGTCGCGGTCCCCCACTAGCAGACCCGCCCTGGCAGCGGTAAGGTTAGTAACTCTTGGCACCCCGAATAGCAGGGCGGCCAGGAATACTATGTGGCGGACATCATTAATGCAGCCCGCTCAGCGCTGTAAACGGGCGCCATAGCGGGGAGGGGGGGGGGGCGGAGCCGAACACTGAGTTCTGCTCCTGCCTTTCCTGTATCCCCAGCATTCCCAAGGCTGGCGGCCATTTTAAAGATAGCATGCTGCTGCAAGATGCTGAAAACAGCAGAGAGACTGTCCTGTCCCAGGCTATGATTACACAGTGGGGTCAGGCTACTGAAGATCCATTAAAACTGTGTGTGCACAGCGATTAATAGCACATTTACGTTGTGTTTACAGCGTGCTGGTCATTGTATCAGTGCTGGTTGGGCTTGGTTAAAACATAACCCTCTATGCCCTTATCTCTTCTTACTAACAGTCTCTATGTGTCTCACTGTCCCTTCACTCTGTACTGTGTGTGTGTGTGGCCAGTGATTGGCTACTGTAGCATGACTTAAAGCTGCACATAAGATTTTCTCCTGCAAATTGTGTAGAGATTTGACACAGGGACAGTTGGCTACTTCCCTGCTGTGTGCAAACATGTGCTTCAGCGCTGATTGCAGCAATACATGCCAGGTGTTACAGGTTTAGCAGAGTCTCCTGTAATCACCTCAGCAACCTTGGTATGATCAATTTTTCTACCTCGGGGTCCTTAGGGATCCACAGGGATACCTTGGGGTATAGGTCTTGGCTCCAGCCATGGGCACCACAGAGTTAAAAGATGTCCTCCCAGGCTGCACCGGGCCCCCTCCTATACCCCGCCGCCAGGCCAAGGCACCTCAGTTTCAGTAGGTGCCCGGCCGGGAGCCGGTCATCGCAGAGGGGGGCTGTGTATAACAGCCCCTGAAGATCTTCAAGAGCGGTAGCATAGGACTGTCCAGCGGACGTCCATGCTACCGCTCCGACACCCCCACGGGCGCCGACCACCGGTAGCGATCCGGGGAGCTCGGCGGGCTCTTGGGGGTTCCAGCTAGCGGAACCCCCGGGGGGGGGGCCTTGGACTGTGGCCGGACCTCCGGGGGGCTGCATAAGGTAAGCAGCGGGCGTCTGCGGTAGGCGCCCGCTGAATCACAGTCCGGCGTCCCCAGGGCTGGGGGCTCCCTGGGGACGGCAGTATAGTGGAGCCAGGCGGATGCCTGCACTCTCCACTAGACCACCAGGGATACGGGGCTGGAGCGTTGCGGAACATGCTCCAGCATACCGGGGGTTAATGGCCTGCCAGGGGAGGATGCCTTCCCTGTAGCGCACAGGAGGCTCCTCCCCATCACTGCTCTCCGCCGCCTTACATTAAGGTTTTGGCGGGCTGAGGCAGTGATCCTCCTCAGGCCCGCCTCCCTTCATCCTCCAGCAGCCATTTTATGTGACCCAAGACGCTGTGGTGACAGGGTGCGGAGCCTGGGGTGCCCCTTACATACCTCCCCTCCAGTAAAGGTCAGCGTATGTAGCGCTATCACTGCCAGGCTGTAGGTCTGTGTATGTGATAGTGCATTTAGTGCAGGGTTTTCTGCATTGTATGTGACTTTATGCTAGCGCTGTGTGCCTGATCTTTCTCCTGTCAGCCATTTTAGCTATCCCTATTTCTTCCTCCTGAACAGCCCTCTCAGTGCTAGTACTGTCAGGGTAGGAATTTACCTCACAGTTTTAGATTTATTTCTGAGAGGAGTGTCACATACCACTATGTCCAGTGAGGACTCTGCTAGAGGAGCACCTCTCCTCCTATTTTCCTGCTCCAGATGTAAAGCAGGTGTGGGGGAGGGGGCGGTACTTCAGGATGGGTTATGTGCTGCATGTTTGGCCATCCCTAGGACATCTGATGTACCCAGCACCTCTCAGGAGCCACCTTGGGCTTGTTTTGCACAAGCCCTGACTGTTCTTGTAAATAGGCTTGCAGCCCCTCCTACGTTTCCACAATTGGGGTTTGCACAGCAGGCGGTAGTCCCGCCTCCTGTTCTGGGAGTTCCGGGACCGATAGTAATGCAGTGCCCCCCGCAACAGGTCCTTAATCAGGCTGACCCAGGTTTGTCTGATTCTGGGGTGCGGGGCTCTCAGCAGGATCAACCTAGACCTGCTAAAAGACCGTTATTGTCATATCCATCCGCTCAGGATGATGAAGATGACGACTCGTCTGATGAGGGCGATATTGTAGTTTTTTTCGGACACTGACACTCCTCAAGTAGGGTCAGAGGCTAAGTCCGTGCGGCCATGGTAATTACGGACGACAACTTACCGGCAGCGCCTGCTCATGCTTATTTTAAATAGGTTAAAGGAGCTGCAGCAGTATTCCCTCTATCTGGTCAGCTAGTTGATCACATGGAGGAGGCCTGGAAATCTCCAGGAAAAAGGTTTCAACCTCACAAGCATCTGGCTCGTACATATCCCTTTGCGGAAGATTACTTCACTAAATGGGAGTCTCCTCCTCAGGTGGATTCTCACGTGACGCGCTTAGTAAAGAGCGCAACTTTGCCTATGCCGTCTATGTTTTCTCTGATGGATACTACAGACCGTAAAGTGGAGGTGTGCCTAAAGTCTATCTATTCCCTTGTTGGAGAAGCATCTAGACCAGCTATGGCTGTCTGCTGGGTGGCCCAGGCTATGGAAAGGTGGGCGGACGCTTTGGAAGCATCATTTGCTTCTGAGGGTACCTGCGAACAGGTTGTGTTAGTGGGTAACCTTCTGGATTCCGCTACATACATTAACGAAGCAGCTTTGGATTTGAGCCTGCTTACTTCTAGGATTTCTGCGGCGGCTGTGGCCGCTCGACGCTCCTTGTGGTTACGTTCGTGGAGGGCGGACGCTGAATCCAAGAAAGGCTTGGAATGCTTACCCTACAATGGGCAGGTCCTGTTTGGACCAGCTTTGGACAAAATAGTGGACACGTTGGCGGCTGCCAAATCTGCATGTCTACCCTCAGCCCCGACTCCGTCTGGGTCTAAAAATCCGTCCTTTCGGCCCTATCGCCTTCCGGGAAAACCTAGGGTTCAGTCTTTTCCGAGACCTTCAGGTCCCAAAAAGACCGCTAAGACCAAGAAGCAAGCTTGGAGTACCAGACGTCCAGCTGCCAAGCCAGACGACAAGCCCTCAGCCTGACTGGTTGTGCCTCCCCTTGGGGGACCCCAAGGTGGGAGGCCGACTTCTGCAATACGCCCAGTGTTGGTTCAAAACCACCACAGACACTTGGGTAAGGGAGGTGGTATCTCAAGGATATGCCCTCTCCTTCCGCAGAAGGCCTCCTCAACAGTTCTTTGTAACAGCACGTCCTTCAGATCCAACGAAGGCTCTAGCAATCCAAGAGTCGGTGCGTTCTATGCTTCAGATGGGAGTAATAGAACCTGTTCCGTTATCCCTGAGAGGGACCGGATATTACTCCAACCTTTTTGTGGTTCAAAAACAAAATAGATCATACTGACCTATACTCAACCAAGTCCCTGAACAAGTTTTTAAGGGTCCCTCGGTTCCGAATGGAGACTCTGCGTTCTACAGTTTTAGCTATGCAACCTGGGGATTTTATGGTGTCCCTGGATATTCTGGATGCTTACCTGCATATCCCCATTGCCAGGGTTCATCAGCGTTACCTCAGATTTACAGTGTCTGACCTCCATTACCAGTTTCAGGCTCTACCGTTTGGCCTTTCCACGGCTCCTCGGGTGTTCACAAAAGTAATGGCGGTTATGGCGGCACACCTGCGGTTGCAGGGAGTTCGCCTGTTACCTTACTTGAACGACCTTCTGTTGTTGGCAGGGTCGCCACGAGTCCTTTGCTGCCATGTACAACTAACAATATCTGTATTGCAGGCTCACGGCTGGATAGTGAATTGGAAGAAGTCCTCTCTAATTCCTTCTCAGAGAATGGTCCATCTCGGGACATTGTTGGACTCTCAGCAACAGAGGATCTTCTTGACGGAGGAAAAGATAGCCCTGTTGCAGTCCAAGATACGCAATGTTCTAAGCAGTCGCCGAGTGTCTCTTCTCTCAGCGATGAAGTTACTGGGTTCCATGGTGTCAACGTTCGTCATGGTGGAGTATGCCCAGTTCCATTGCAGGCCTCTACAAATGTTGATCCTGTCCAGATGGGACAGAAATCCCCGTCGAATAAAGACGCAGATGATCAGGCTCACTCCGGAAGTGCGCCTGTCTTTGACGTGGTGGTTACAAAAGTCTCATCTCAGCAGGGGACGTCCGTTTTGGATTTCGGATTGGGTCCTTCTAACGACTGATGCCTGCCTTCGGGGCTGGGGCGCTGTGACAGGCCCACACGTCTTCCAGGGCCGGTGGACGTCAGAGGAATCGGACCTGCCAATCAATATATTGGAAATTCGAGCAGTGTTCAGGGCGCTGCGGCATGCAAGACCGTTCCTGCTGGGGAAACCTGTGCAGGTTGTCAGACAACGCCACCACGGTGGCTTACCTAAATCGTCAGGGAGGAACTCGAAGCCAAGCCGCTCTAAAGGAGGTGTCCCGCATTCTGACTTGGGCAGAAGGCAATCTTCTGGCCATTTTGGCCGTCTTCATTCCGGGTGTGCTCAACTGGGAGGCGGACTTCCTCAGCCGCCACGATGTACACCCGGGGGGAATGGTCTCTTCACAAGGAGGTGTTCCAACTCCTGGTGGACAAGTGGGGTCTTCCTGAAATAGACCTCATAGCCTCCAGACACAACCGCAAGCTGTGGGCGTACGGATCCCGAACAAGAGACGCAGGAGCTCTCCTGGTGGACGCTCTGTCGGCACGATGGAACTTCCAATTCGCGTACCTGTTTCCTCCATTCTCCCTGCTGCCTCGAGTAATTCAAAAGTTCAGGCAGGAAGGAGGCAAGATCCTGCTGGTGGCCCCTGCGTGGCCCAGAAGGAGTTGGTACTCGGACCTCCAGTGTCTATCCATCGACACTCCTTGGCTGTTACCTCAGAGGCCGGACCTATCGTCTCAGGGTCCTTGTCTCTACCCGGACCTGAGTCGGCTATCTTTGACGGCGTGGCTCTTGAGACTTCCCTCTTTAGGTCCAAGGGTTTCTCTAGAGCGGTGGTCAATACCATGTTACATGCTCGTAAGCCGGTTTCAGCTAGAATTTACCACAGGGTGTGGCATACCTATTTTGAGTGGTGTTGCCCTAAAGCGTACGATCCTCGCGAGTTTAGAATATCGAGAGTGTTGGCTTTCCTTCAGGCAGGCTTGGATTTAGGTCTACGCCTTGCTTCACTGAAGGTGCATGTTTCTGCCCTGTCGGTTTTGTTTCAACGAAGGATTGCCACGCGGCCTGATATCTGTACCTTTTATGCAGGGTGTCCTTCGCATCCAGCCTCCCTATGTCCATCCGGTAGCTCCATGGGATCTGGCTGTGGTCCTGAAGGCGCTACAGGATCCTCCATTTGAACCTCTGGGTTCTGTGGATCTGAAATGGCTTACGGCAAAAACTGTGTTCCTTTTGGCTATTGCTTCAGCCAGAAGGGTGTCGGATGTGGGGGCTCTTTCGTGTCGCCCCCCCTTTTCTAATTTTTCATTCGGATAGGGCGGTACTTCGTACCCGTCCCGAATTCCTTCCTAAAGTGGTGTCTAGTTTCCACATTAACGAGGAAATTGTGGTCCCAGCTTTTAATTTATCTGATCTCACAGCTGGTGAGGCTTCTTTGGATGTGGTACGGGCTCTGCGGATTTATGTGGACCGTACCAGTTCTTTGAGAAAATCGGACTCTTTGTTTTGTCCTATATGGATTTCATAAGAGGGGTTGGCCTGCCAATAAACAGACTTTGGCACGCTCGATCTGAATGGCGATCTCTGAGGCATACACTCATGAGGGACTTCCAGTGCCACCCTCTGTGAAAGCTCATTCTACAAGATCTGTGGGACCTTCGTGGGCAGCTCGACGTGGCGCCTCAGCTCTTCAGCTTTGTAAGGCGGCCACGTGGTCCTCTGTCCATACTTTTGTCAAGCATTACGCCTTTGACACATTTGCTTCTCAGGATGCTTCCTTCGGGCGGTGGATTCTCCTCTCTGCACAGGAGCGTCCCCTCCCTTGAAGGATACTGCTTTGGGACATCCCCAAGGTATCCCTGTGGATCCCTAAGGACCCTGATGTAGAAAACAGGAGATATGGTAAGAACTTACCTTTGTTATCTCCGTTTCTATGAAGTCCTTAGGGTCCACTGGGCGCCCGCCCTGACGCCCTGTGCTTCCGTAGGGTGGTGTTCTGGTCTCCCTTTTTCTATGACAATGTGAATCTTGTGTGTTCCAGACTGTCTTCTTCCTTTTTTTCCCTCTCTCCCGGCCTATGGCTTGATACTAAAACTGAGGTGCCTTGGCCTGGGGGCGTGGTATAGGAGGGGGCCCGATGCATCCTGGGAGGACATCTTTTAACTCTGTGGTGCCCATGGCTGGAGCCAAGACCTATACCCCAAGGTATCCCTGTGGACCCTAAGGACTTCGTAGAAACGGAGATAACAAAGCTCCCATACATGAATCTTACCATATCTCCTGTTATATCAGTCATGTCACAGCAGGAGTTTGTAGCATAATGAGCTAATGCCCAGCCCTGTCTACAGAGCTGGAAGCTTCTCACAGAGAAGAAAGGTTGCCAAAGCTCAGCAATCGGCTAGTGCACATGTTCTTAAGATTTGGAGTGGAATAAGATCTGAGCTGGCTCAGTTGGTAGGCTTGTCCTCTATGGTGCTAGAGTCAGGGGTTCTAACCCCATTATGATCTAAGAGTCATAGGTTCTTATCCTATGACAGACAACGTCTGCCTTCTCTGAGCCAGATTGGGCGTGTTTTTAGCCAGGTCTGTAGAAGAGCTCACAATATGTCAGCCCAGGTCCCTCCTCGTGGCATATTCCTCTATTGTCCCTGTTAAGGGGATTCGGTATCAGTCCCCTATGTGGTATGATCCGGAAAACGGATGACATGCCTAATACAGGGGAGGGGGACAGGCGATAGAAGCCTGTGTTTCAGGGTGTAGAGAATATATGAGATGATCTCAGGGGTCAGGCCTGGTTAGTACTCGGAAACCGCCTGGGAATACCTGGTGCTATAGGCTTAAAAGCCTACGGCCACACCACTCTCAACACGCCCCATCTTGTGAATACACTTTCCTGAAGAGTGCAGGAAATTATGCGATGTCACGTCTTTTAACCACTTGCCTGGCATGGTCGTATCAGATACGTCCACACCAGGCTGGGCTTTCCCTGACATGGTCGTATCTGATACGACCAGTCAGGAATGGCCACTAGGTGGCTACGGGAAGTTAATATTCCCACTGCCGCCTATATCGGAGGGACCTTCTGGTCCCTCTACACCCGCGGCTCCCCCTCCTTTGTGTCCCGATCACTGCTGGCACAGTGATCGGGCATCTGGCTGCACCCCCCTCCCGGCGCGGCTGCAGGCTCCAGTATATCCCGATTACTGTGGCCAGCAGTGATCGGGCAGCCCAGCCGGCCCCACCCCCTTCAGTGAGAAGCAGCAGCGGCGGCTCTGGTTGCCGCCGCTGCGGCTTCGGGAACACACAGTAATCAGCGTGATCACTGTGTAGAAGCAGCAGCAGCGCGGCTCTGGTAGCCGCCGCTGCTGAGTAGCCGGGCCGCCAGCGGGACACCCTCCCACTGTGTTTTCAAAAGATATTTGGAATCTTTTCCTCTAGATCCTCGGCTTTGGTTATCTCAGCTGCAGAGTCCTGTGGCTGAGACAATGGCAGGCGGATGAGGAATCTAAAAGAGCTATGTAGGCTCTTCCATTCACAGGGGAAGCTCTGTTTGCAACAAGTGGTTCTTTCAAGCCACAGGTGGTAAGTACACTTATCTCCCAGCTGCTGCTCCTTCTCGGGCTGTCATCCCAGAGGAGCTCCCACTATCTCCTGTGGTTCCAGAGACAGTAGAGCCACTGCATCCTCTTCCCGGCAGTTAAGCCTCCGGCATGACATGCGGAACCCCAAGGTGTGGGCTCGCTTTCGCAGTTTCAAGCGTCAGCAGATAGACTGTTTGTTATACAAGAAGGGTCAAAACTTCTATTCCAGCTTGGTGGTAGTTCCCAAGCTGGACGGTTCAATGAGACCCATTCTGAACCTGTAACATTTCAGTCTTGTTTGCGGAACTTCAGGTTCAAGATATAGTGCCTGCAGCCTGTCATTGCAGGTCTCGAGAAAGAGGCCGTGTTCGTACAGTAGTTAGTACTCTGCATTGTGTCCGCAGTAACCTCGGTGCGCATCCGAGTCATGGCACCATGCCTATCTCCACAGTCCTATTTGCTTTCCTACACGCAGTCGGGATTCTCAATTTCACCCTTTGGTCTTTCGTCAGCACAAAGTGAGTTCACGAGGCGCAGGGCTGTAATTGTGGCCTTTCTTCGGATTCAGGGTGTTACTATCGTCCCGTAGTTGGACCTACTTCTCAAGGCCCCGTTAGTCACAATGGAGTCTGAATTTCCAACAGCCTACTCAGCGTTTGCCTTTCCTAGGGATGTTTTTGGACACGGTGGAGCAGAGGGTGTTTCTTCCGCAGGGAAAAAGTCACTTCCATCCAACATAGGGTGTTTCTACTTCAGGGTCCATAGGGGTCCACAGGGTTGACCTTGGGGTATAGCTGGATCTGGATCCATGGGCACCACGCAGTTAAAGCTTTAGCTGCTCCCAGGATGCACTTGGGTCCGTCCTCCTCTATACCCCGCCCCCGAGCCACAGCACCTCAGTTTGAGTTGGTGCCCGGCCGGAGTCGGGTCACCTGCGCAGTGGGGCTGCAGAAGCAGCCCCCAAAAGCTTTCTTCTTCTTTTTTTTTTTTTTTTTTTAAAAAGAGCCTGTTAGATTTTTCTTTTAAAACAGAGGCTCTAGTGTGGCAGCGACGGGCTGTCTATGCAGACGCCCACGCTGCCGCTCTCCTTCCCCGCTGGCGCCGCGACGCCAGTACTGCACTGGGGATCGCGGCGGGGGGGCCAGAGTCCGTACTAGCCGGACTCTGGGTCCCTCCCTGGACTGCTGCCGGGGATAAGGTAAGCCGCGAGTCGCCGATTAGCGGCGGATCGTGGGTATTGCCTGCACATGCAGTCCTTTGCCCCCGGTCCTAGGGGACAGACCGGGGGCCGCTAGCGGTGGCGGCGGGCTCCCCCTCTGAGGAGGAATACCCCGTGGGACCACTAGACCACCAGGGATATATTGGCAAGCGGGAAGCCGGCAAGCCCTGGGGTTAATAGGCTAGCCAGGGGAGGAAGCCTTCCCTGTCATGCGGCTCCTCCCCTCAGCTCAGCGCGCCTTTCAGCACGCAGTCTGGCGTCGCTGAGCTGCAGACTCTTCGGCCACTCCTCCTCTGAGGTCTCCAGCAGCCATCTTCTCTGTGGCAACGCAGATCTCAGGGAGCACGCGGACCGGTCCCCCTGTGTACCTCTCCCCCGATTTAAGGACAGCGTACACAGCACTATAGCCCTCCCAGACACTGAATCTGGGAGGTTGATTGTAGTGGAAAGGTGCAGTGAGTATATCTTCTCTGCATGGTAAGTGACTTTTGCTAGTGCTGCCTGTCTGTGCTTATTTTCCGCTTACTGTCAGCTTATACCTATCCCTTTACTTCTCCTACAAGCCCTACAGGTGTGTGGGGGAGGGGCGTTTCTACAGACCTCACCTATATAAATCACGTATTTGTGAGGTTCGTCACATACAGTTGTGTGCTACACAGTGCCATATTGTGGGCTGCGGTTCAGCACACCGGTGAGTGCGTTTTCTTCTGCCCTGTTGCCAGATATATAATATATTCTGTGATGTCAGACGAGGAGGTTGAGCGCTCAGTGGCTCCGGTGTTGGCCTCCTGCGGACGCTGTTCTGCAGGAGTGGATAGGGAGGATTTGTCACAGGATGGCCTGTGTAGTCGGTGCCAGGTGGCTCCTGGCCCATCCAGACCTTCTCTGACGCAGGAACCACCGTGGGCGATGTTTTCTCAAGTGCTGGTGTCTATTGCGGACCGTCTGTCGGTCCCGACTGCTCTCCCTACTAGGGCGTTACCCCAGCCGACCATCCCCCATTCCCCGGGTGTCCCGCAGTTGTTGCGGAGTTGTCCTGGGTCTCAGTCTGTGGGTCCATATACGGGGTTACCTATGTATATACAGGCTTCCCCTGTGCCGCAGCAGCCTGCGGTACCTTTTCAGGCTCCTATGGCGACTCCTCCACCCTGGGTGGATGTGTCTCCAACTCCGTGCAAAATTTGGCGGCCGCATCCTCGGCTTTTCAGTCAATGTTGCAGACTGACATGCCTTCTAGGGTTTCAAAGCGCCCACTCATGGCGCGGGCGGCTCAGGTATCGGACTCAGAGGGTTCCTCAGATGATGGGGAGGTCCCTGATGACACTGACTCGGACGCCTCGGTCCAGGAAAGGGATACCAAGTCGTCCATTAATGTGCGAGCACTGGTTAGGGCGGTGCGAGCCATTCTTCTTATAGAGGATGAGGCACCGGCTCCTAAGTCGAAGTATTCTAGTTTCAAAAAACTAAGGTGGCTTCTGCGGTGTTTCCCCTGTCGGATCAGTTGACGGATCATATGGCGGTAGCTTGGCAGGCGCCCAGTAAGAGATTCCTTCCTCAGAAGCGGTTGGCTTCTAATTATCCCTTCCCTGAGGCACATTGTAAAAAATGGGAAACTCCACCGGCGGTGGATTCCCATGTCACCCGTTTAATAAGGAGCTCTACTTTGCCATTACCGTCTATATCCTCGCTGAAGGATCCCACGGACAGGAAAGTTGAGACTTGCTTAAAGTCTATTTACTCCCTCTCCGGGGCGGTGGCCCGACCGTCCATGGCCATCTCCTGGGTGGCCAAGGCCATTGAGGGGTGGGCCAATGCATTGGAAGATACCTTCCCGGACGACGCTCCAGATGTCCAGAGGGCGTTGTTGGGTCAGATGAGGGACGCTGCTTCTTACATTGGGGAAGCCTCTTTGGATGCTAGTCTGCTGACTTCGCGGGTATCGGCTGCAGCGGTGTCTGCCCGCCGATCCTTATGGTTGCGGTCCTGGAGAGCGGACTCTGATTCAAAGAAAGGCCTGGAGGCCTTACCTTTCAATGGGGAATTACTATTTGGTCCGGACTTGGACAAAATAGTGGATACCCTGGCTAAATCCAAGTCTGCTTTCCTCCCTTCGGCGGCACTGCCTGCTAAGGTTCGGGGTTCGGCTTTTCGTTCCTTTCGGGTTCAGGGTAAGGCAAAAGGTCAGTCCTTCCCGAGACAGTCGGCGAGTAAGACTGCCTCTAAACCCAAGAAGCAAGCCTGGAGTGCTCGGCGCCCTTCTTCCAAGCAGGAAGATAAACCTGCTGCCTGATGGGACAGGCCTCCCTCTGGGGGACCTCAGAGTGGGAGAACGACTTCTTCGATTTGCCCAGTGCTGGCACAATACCACCACGGATGCCTGGGTTCGAGAAGTGGTCTCCCAGGGGGTACACCCTGTCTTTTCGGCACAGACCACTTCACCAGTTTTTCTGCACGAGTCCTTCTCAGGACAAGACCAAGGCATTACAGATTCAGGAGGCTATAGAGTCCTTGCTGAAAGCAGGGGTCATTGTTCCCGTTCCTCAATCACAATGAGGGACGGGGTATTATTCGTCTCTGTTTCTGGTGCAGAAACCCAATGGTTCTCATCGCCCTATCCTCAACTTGAAGTCTCTGAACAAATTCCTCAGAGTTCCCAAGTTCAGGATGGAAACGTTACGTTCCATCATTCTGGCGATGGAACCGGGGGATTACATGGTGTCCCTGGATATCCAGGACGCCTACCTCCATGTTCCGATAGCACCTCGCACCAGCTGTATCTGAGGTTCGCTATCCTTCAACACCACTATCAGTTCCAGGCGCTACCCTTTGATCTCTCCACGGCACCGAGGGTGTTCACGAAGATTATGGCGGTCATGGCCGCACATCTTCGGAACCAGAATGTACGGCTGCTGCCATATCTGGACGACCTCCTGTTGCTGGCGAGCTCCCCGGAGGTACTGCTTCAACATCTCCACCTGACGATCGCTTGCCTGCAAGCACACGGGTGGTTGATAAATTGGAAAAAGTCCTCCCTGATTCCATCACAGCGGATGGTTCATTTGGGAGCCCTGCTGGATTCGCGTCAGCAAAGGATCTTCCTGACTCCGGAGAAGGTCGCCTCCCTACAGCTGTGGATACGCAGTTGCCGCCTGTCAGTCCATTCGGCTATGAGAGTTCTGGGGTCCGTGGTGTCGACATTCGACATGGTGGAATTTGCCCAGTTCCATTCCTGGCCCCTGCAGGGGCTGATTCTATCGGAATGGAACGGGTTACCTCACCGGATCCGCTCTCAGGTGCTGGTGTTGTCTCCGGACGTTCGGCAATCTTTGGCTTGGTGGCTTCAGACAGCTCATCTGGTCGAGGGGCATCCCTTTTGGGTCCCGGACTGGGTCCTGCTCACGACGGATGCCAGTCTCCGGGGTTGGGGGGCAGTGACCGGCTCATTGATTCTCCAGGGTCGTTGGTCTGCGGAAGAAGCACTTCTTCCCATCAACATCCTGGAACTGCGGGCAGTAAACCGGGCCCTGCAGTCGGCCGGCCCCGCTCTTCACAGAAGGGCGGTACAGGTGCAGTCCGACAACGCCACCACGGTGGCGTATATCAACCACCAAGGAGGAACTCGCAGTCAGGCAGCGATGTCGGAGGTGTCTCGCATCCTGACTTGGGCGGAGGGTCACATTCCAGCGATCTCGGCGGTCTTCATCCCCGGAGTCCTCAATTGGGAAGCGGACTTCCTCAGCCGTCACAACGTGCATCCCGGGGAATGGTCGCTTCACCCAGAGGTGTTTCAGCTACTCGTGGACAGGTGGGGACTGCCGGAGCTGGACTTGATGGCCTCCCGTCACAATCACAAGTTGCCCGTTTACGGGTCAAGGACAAGAGACGCAGGCGCAAGTCTGGTGGACGCGCTGTCGGTGAAATGGACGTTTCACCTGGCGTATCTGTTTCCTCCGATATCCCTACTTCCTCGGGTTCTGCGGAAATTCAAGCAGGACGGCGGCACGCTCGTGCTGGTAGCTCTGGCGTGGCCCAGACGTCCTTGGTACTCCGATCTCAGGAGCCTCTCCATCTCCGTACCTTCTTCCTCAGCGTCGGGACCTGTTGTCTCAGGGGCCCTGCCTTTACCCGGATCTGGGTCGGCTGTCTTTGACGACGTGGCTCTTGAGACAGCCGTCTTGAGGTCTCGGGGCTTCTCCAGTTCGGTTATTGGTACCATGCTCAGGGCACGCAAGCCTGCTTCAGCAAGGATTTATCACAGGGTGTGGCACACTTACTTTCAGTGGTGTGAGTCTAGACATTATGATCCTCAGGTGTTCCGAGTTTCTAGGATCTTGGAATTTCTTCTATCAGGACTGGACCTCGGCTTACGCCTTGCATCTCTGAAGGTTCATGTGTCCGCCTTGTCCGTGTGGTTTGCAATACTGCCGGGTGTTCACACCTTTTTACAAGGTGTTCTCAGGATTCAGCATCCTTTTGTGCCTCCTGTGGCTCCTTGGGACTTGACGGTGGTTCCACGGGTCCTGCAGGGTCCTCCGTTTGAGCCTCTTGAGTCGGTGGAGCTCAAGTGGCTGACATTTAAAACGGTTTTTCTCCTGGCAATTGCTTTGGCCAGGAGGGTGTCTGAATTGGGGGCGCTTTCCTGTCGCCCTTCTTTCCTGATTTTTCACCAGGACAGAGCGGTGCTCCGCACTCGTCCTGAGTTTTTGCCCAAAGTGGTCTCGAAGTTCCACATTAATCAGGAACTTGTTGTGCCAGCTTTTCAGTCCCCTGATCTTTCAGCTGGTGAGACTTCCTTAGATGTGGTCCGGGCGCTTAGAATTTATGTGGACTGGACGGCTTCGGTTAGGAAGTCTGATTCCTTGTTTATCCTCTTTGGTTTTCACATGAGGGGTTGGCCTGCCAACAAACAAACGTTAGCCCGTTGGCTTCGTTCCGTTATTTGTGAGGCTTATGCACAGGAGGGTTTACCTGTGCCAGCCTCTGTTAAGGCTCATTCCACTCGTTCTGTGGGTCCCTCTTGGGCTGCTAGACGTGGCGCCTCTGATGTTCAGCTGTGTAAGGCGGCCACTTGGTCTTCAATTCAGACGTTTTTGAGGTTCTATGCGTTTGACACCTTCGCCTCTCAGGAAGCATCCTTTGGGCGCCGGGTGCTCCTTTCAGCACAGGAGCGTCCCCGCCCTTAGTTGAACTGCTTTGGGACATCCCCAAGGTCAACCCTGTGGACCCCTATGGACCCTGAAGTAGAAAACAAGAGCTATGGTAAGAACTTACCTTTGTTATCTCTGTTTCTACGAAGTCCATAGGGTCCACAGGGCGCCCGCTCTGACGCACCTGGCTTCATATGGGCTGTGTGGCTGGTCACCGGTTTTCCGTCTCCCATTTCTGTGAGTATGGTTTCTTGTGTGTTCCTGTCTTCCTTCTCTCTGTTTAGTCTCCTCCTCCGGCCTGGGCTGCTTACCAACTGAGGTGCCTGTGGCTAGGGGGCGGGGTATAGAGGAGGACGGACCCAAGTGCATCCTAGGAGCAGCTAAAGCTTTAACTGCGTGGTGCCCATGGATCCAGATCCAGCTATACCCCAAGGTCAACCCTGTGGACCCTATGGACTTCGTAGAAACAGAGATAACAAAGGTAAGTTCGTACCATATCTCTTGTTGTTTGATACTGCGCCATCGCAGGGTACCAGTACTCCTGTGTATTCCTCCTCTGGGGAATATGTTTGCGACCTTAGAGTCCATCCAAGACGGGAGTTCCTTACCTGTCCATTCCAACTGGACCTCCTCTCTCAGTGGTCAGGGTCCCACCATTTTCTTTACCAGCGAGTGCACTGTCACCCAAGGCTCGAACATCTCTCCTTTGGTGGCCGAATTCCTCACACCTACTGGCAGGCAAGAAGTTTGCAATGTGAGAAGGATTCTCCTCACCACAGACGTCAGTCTTGAGAGGATGGGGGGCAGTGACTCAGGGAAGACACTTTTAGGGCCGCTGGACTCAACCGGAGGCAGAACGGCCCATGAAGATTCTGTGTTAAAGACCGTGTTATATGCTCTTCAGATTGCACAGCCCTGTTGAAGGGCCATGCAATCAGAGTGCAAGCCGGTGGCATACATAAACAGGCAAGGCGGCACCAAGAGATTGATCTGCCCTGTGGGAGGTTAGCCGAATTCTGCTTTGGGCAGAGAATTTTACAGTGGCTATTTCTGCGATTCTCATCCCAGGAGTAGGAAATTGGGAGGCAGAGTACCTCAGTCGGCAGGACATTCATCCGGAAGAATTGTTACTCAATCCATAAGTATTTCTCCAACTGACTCTGCATTGGGTTCGACCTCAGGCCGACCTCATGGAGGCAAAATTGAACAACCAATTGCCAGTTTACTGCTCTTGAGTAAGGGACCCGCAGGCTGCTGCAATGGATGCACTGACAACACCGTGGCCGTTCACTAAGTGTTTCTGTTCACTCCTTTTCCGCTCATCCCTCGAGTGCTTCAGAGAATCAAGCGAAAGGAAAAAAACTAAATTAAAAAATGTCAGAGTGCTACTAGTAGCTCCAGATTGGCCTAGATGAGCGTGGTACTCCCACAGATGGAGTCTGTTGATAGACGAGCCGTGGCCGCTTCCTCTACAGGCAGATCCCCTTCTTCAGGGTCCGTATATTTATCAGGACTTAAGGCGCTTTCGTTTAATGGAGTGGCTATTGAAAGGGCCATCCTCAGGAAGAAGGGTATCCCGTCCAGTGTGATTCATACCGGGATTCGGGCTCGGAAGGAGGTTACGTCTAAACATTACTATAGTATATGGAAAATGTATGTAGCTTGGTGTGAACGCCGCAGTTCATCTCCGTCAGAATTTAAGATTGCACGCCTCCTTCTTTTTCTTCAGGCCACTTTATCAGCAGGCCTTTGTCTTGGTTCCTTAAAGGTACAGGTGTCTGCGCTGTCCATTTTCTTTCAAAGAAAATTAGCCTTATTGTCGGATATCCAGACCTTTTTACTGGGAGTAGACAGAATTAAGCCTTCTTTTGTGCCTCCTACGGCACCATGGGTCTTGGATTTGGTCCTGGTTTTTCTCCAGTCTGATACCTTTGAGCTCGTTACAGAGGGTACAGATAAGGCATTTAACCTGGAAGGTTGTTCTTTGGTGCTCACTTCAGCGAGGCGCGTGTCGGAGTTGGGGGCTCTATCCTGTTGTCCACTTTATCTCATTTTCCATGAGGATAGGACGGAGTGGCGTACGCAGATGTCGTTTCTTCCTAAGGTTCTATCTGCTTTTCAGATAAACCAACCAATTGTGGTCCCATTGTTCAAGGACGAGTATTCAACCTCTAAATCCTTAGATGTTGTCAGAGCACTCTGGATTCATGTCAACAGAACTGCTCCTCTCCGAGAGTCGGATGCACTTTTTGTTCGGTTTGATGCGGCGCGACCAGGTTGGCCGGATTCAAAACAAACCATTCAAGATGATTTTGTCTGGCTATCAGACAGACTTATATGGCGGCTTCAAGCCAACCACCTTTTTCCGTTACGGTGCATTCAACGCGCTCGGTAGGTCCATCTTGGTACAGCTGCTCGTGGGGCCTCTTTAAACCATCTTTGTCGAGCGACCTCTTGGTCAGGCAGGCTTACTTTTAAAAGTTTATCATTTTGATACTTTTGCGACCTCTTCAGAGTTTGGCCGTGCAGTTTTGCAGGGTTCTCAGCGCTCTCCCACCCGGGATGTGAGCTCTGGGACGTCCCCATTGTACTGAGACTCCAGTGTCCCCTAGTGGATGAAGGAGAAATCAGGATTTTGGTACTTACCGATAAATCCCTTTCTCCGATTCCACAGGGGACACTGGACACCCACCCTGCGCTGTTCTACCTGCATAAGTTGTTGTTTTCCAGGTTCAGATGGTTTTTTTGATCCAGGGTCTGATTCGGATGTTATTGTTTCTTTTATAACACCATTTACTTCTTTGTACATGAATGCTGTAGCTTTTTTATCTCCTTTTATTCCAGCTCCCCTCGGGCACAGTTTATTTAGACTGACCTGTAGGGGGGTATAGAGGGGGAGGAGATAGCTACTATTCAAATTTATTAAAGTGCCAGCTCCCGGTTAACCCACTTCTATACCCCATTGTACTGAGACTCCAGTGTCCCCTGTGGAATCGGACAAAGGGCTTTATCGGTAAGTACCAAAATCCTGATTTTTAGTGAATTCTAGTAAAGAGTAAGAGGAATATCTTATTAGCTGCGATAAGCAGATTTTTGCGCAAACTAAGTTCTTATTGGCTGCGGATTTCGCGAGTGCGAATCCTCCATAGATTTTTCGTGAATTCGTTTTATCTCCTAAGAAGGTGAAAAGTTGGGGAAAATCCATATTTTTAGGTAAAAATGTCGGAACTTGGTTCAGAACTACTGGGACACCCTCCTTAATGACTGGGCACAAAAATTTTTTTAGTTGCCTTAATTTGGCCAATAATGACATGTTGTTTTTGGGTTATTAAACTTTTAAGTGTCGGAATGGGTTAATTGATGTTGGACAGGTACATGGGGTGCTATATGAATGGGACAGGTATTTTTAAGATTGCAGGTGGGTGTAAGGTGTATTTTTAAGTGTCTTTAAATGACATAAATATAATAGGCATTTTTATGCACCCCCCAATTTAAGTAAAGATTTATTTTACCAAAAATATAATTGTTTGACTATTTTAGAAGATTGCATATAACGGCCGTTTGACACAATTTAACAACTCCAAATACTTTTATTATGGCCACTGACTAACTTCTATACTGTTATCCTATATCAGTTTGCCCTTTTTTGAGGGGTACAGGCAGATTTCACCAGTTTCACCTATACTTATAGTGGGTAAATCCAGGAAGAATTATTTGCGATAATGTTGCATCGTGGCTTTTACAATTGGATTGCGAGTGCGCACAGACGCGATAAGTGAAATTATCGTTGTGCGACAAGTCATTGCGGCTAATAGGGTATCCCCCGAAATGTTAAAACTATCCCCCCCCCTCATCCAATGCTCCTACGGTAAATACTTCCTGGCATGCATGCTTGTACATAAGTGATGCTCACCAGCCTATGGGGGCAGAGCATTACAGGAATTAAATACTTGGCAACTCCTTTAACATTAGCCAGGCAAAAAAATATTGCAAAATGCTTATACATGTTAACTATATACACTAAACCCTCAGAGCGAATTAACTAGTCTGTTGGAAACCATTAGTAAATCTTAAACTATTGTTGTTCGTATTTTACCTCGCTGATGTGGCACTTGTTTGTGTAGACCAAGCACAAGTTTTTTTTCATGATACTTAGGATAGATAACGCTATATAGTTATCTGTCCTATCTATCCTTTCTATACTATTGCTCTTTATTGTCTCTGCAGCGCTGCCTAGAATCTTCAGAGGGTGTGCCTGTTTGTAGTACAGAGTTGATACGTCTTAAAACCCATTCCATATATTAACTGAATTAGGTTCATGTGCCTGATTATTACAGGAGCTCTGTAAATGAAAACCTTTATACAGCTTTAAGATCATTTTCTTGCTTATATTTACAGTTGATTACTCTAATTGATAACAATTCGGTTCTGGTTATACATGGTGCCACGGGCAGCGGGAAAAGTACACAACTGCCCCAGTATATCCTGGATTACCACATGCAGCACGCTACGTACTGTAACATTGTGGTGACGCAGCCCAGGAAGATCGCTGCATGCAGCATTGCCACATGGATCAGCAAGGAGAGAAACTGGCCACTGAGCGGGTTAGTGGGCTATCAGGTAGGGACAGTGTTTTAATTTAAGAAAATTTACTTTGAGTCTCTTGTAAATGGATTTGTTTTATTAATGGGGCACAAACTTCAATGTAGGTTTGTGTGGGTTTTTGTTTTTCATATTAAAGAAAATTGCACCTTACTGTTGCTGCTTATGCTTCCTAACACCAGTTTTTAAAGGTCCCCCCCTAGGTCAGTGGTGGTAATGAGGGGGAGGTGGTTTTCAAAAACTGGAGTCTGACATGAATGTTTCTTGTAAATATTTTTATCTTACAGGTGGGGCTGGAGAAAAAAGCAACAGCCGACACGCATTTGATTTATGTGACGACAGGCGTTCTTTTGCAGAAAATAGTAGGTGCCAAGAGCTTGGCTGAGTACACGCACATTTTTATTGATGATGTAAGTACCTTCATTCATAGCAGACTCTTTATGAAATCATCACTTTGTTCAGTGTTTTGTTCAGTGTTTTGTTCAGTGTTTTGTTCAGTGTTTTGTTCAGTGTTTTGTTCAGTGTTTTGTTCAGTGTTTTGTTCAGTGTTTTGTTCAGTGTTTTGTTCAGTGTTTTGTTCAGTGTTTTGTTCAGTGTTTTGTTCAGTGTTTTGTTCAGTGTTTTGTTCAGTGTTTTGTTCAGTGTTTTGTTCAGTGTTTTGTTCAGTGTTTTGTTCAGTGTTTTACGTATGAAGTGAAAACTGTTAAGCTAATTGTAATATACTGGTTTCATTTTAATGGGTAGTAGACTTTTAGAATTAGATTTACTGCAGTTCATGATGCTATGCAGCCATGGCCAAAACTTTTGAGAAGGACACAAGTATTGGTTTTCACAAAGTTTGCTGCTTCATTGTTTTTAGACCTTTTTGTCAGATGTTACTATGGTATACTGAAGGAAAATTACAAGCATTTCACAAGTGTCAAAGGCTTTTATTGACAATTACATTAAGTTTATGCAAAGAGCCAATATTTGCAGTGATGACCCTTCTTTTTTCAAGACCTCTGCAATTCGCCCTGGCATGCTGTCACTCAACTGGGCCCACATACTGACTGATGGCTGCCCATTCTTACCTAATCAATGCTTGGAGTTTGTCAGAATTTGTGGGTTTTTGTTTGTCCACCTGCCTCTTGAGGATTGGCCACAAGTTCTCAATGGGATTAAGGTCTGGGGAGTTTCCTGCCCATGGAACCAAAATTTTGATGTTTTGTTCCCCGAGCCACTTAGTTATCACTTTTGCCTTATGGCAAGGTGCTCCATTATGCTAGAAAAGGCATTGTTCCTCACCCAACTGTTCTTGGATGGTTGGAAGAAGTTGCTCTTGGAGGATGTTTTGGTATCATTCTTTATTCATGGCTGTGTTCTTAGGCAAAATTGTGAGTGATCCCACTTTCTTGGTTGAGAAGCAACCCCACACATGAATGGTCTCAGGATGTTTTATTGTTGGCATGACACAGTACGAAGACTTTTGGAGGATGGCGTGGTGTCAAGAAGGGCAGCAAATAAGCCACTTCTCTCCAGTAAAAACATCAGGGACAGACTGATATTCTGCAAAAGGTACAGGGTTTGGACTGCTGAGGATTGGGGTATAAGTTATTTTCTCTGAATCCCCTTTACACATTGTTTGGGGCATCTGAAAAAACGCTTGTCTAAAGAAGGAATGGTGAGCGCTACCATCAGTCCTGTGTCGTGCCAACAGTAAAGCGTGGTCTACGTACCACCGATGCGAAGCGGCCATTATCGTAGTGTTCCTTCAGGAACTCTCAGTTGGTTTTGCTCTGTGTAGCCCGTAGGCTACAGCAGCACAACACAATCTTTTAGATGCCGTTAGCCAAGCTCTGGAATGCTTCGCGTTTTGGAAATTAATAAATATGACCACATTGCATCCCCCATAGAAACCTATGATTGCGGCTGCTGTTAAAAAGGGACAGCAGCATATATCAGGCCATATATGTTTAATCATTATGATTATTGATATGTGCATTATATTTAGTACCCATTTTCCCAACTCTTCTGTACGCTTCCCTCCCCATGTCCTTTTTAGTTTTTTTTTCATTGTTTTTTCGTATAAAATCTCAGTAAAGAAAAAAAAACAATGAAAAAAAAAATAAATATACAAAATATTGCACATATATAAAAATAAGCTCCTCTCTCACCACACTTTGAAATAAAAAATCCAATTATTTTTGTTTCATTAAATTATTGGATTAGTTACAACAAAACAAGCCACACCATGTGTAAAGAAAGCAAACTATTACCCCAATAATACTTGTAAATGACTGCAAAAAGTTTTTTGTATAGCAGAAAAACCAGAATAGGAGCTTAAACAAATTAGGCGAGTCATTTTGTTCTCCAAGGGTATCTGAGCACTGGGAAAAAAAAATACCTGTTTCAAAAGGTCACCACTCTACTGACATTTCAGAAAAGACAATAAGAAATGCCGGAAGGATTAATGGGGAGGTGAAGGCAATGCAAAAGGAAAGCAAAACTGGATTTAGATTTTCTTAAAGTTTGTAAAAGCCAACCTCTGCAATTTTTAAAAATCGTTCAAATGTTGAAAAAAATAAACATTTAAGCAAAATAAATTGATTTTGGTTAAAATTAATTAAACTTGAAGAACATAAATGCTCTGCATTGACTGTAATTATGAAAACAAGGTTGACAACTAAACCTTTAAGGCTGACCTGTCGACTACATTTAAAAAATGTGGATATGTAAAAAAAATTTTTTTTTTAATTTACTGTGTTAAAATTGTATAGTTTCAACTTTTTTTTTTTTTTATGACTGCATCGGGGTGATTCAATATTTGGGTGCAGCAATAATTATTGGGTGCTTAATGTAACAATTCAATTGTTTTGGGCACCAGTTATTGCACTTGTCGCGCTCAATTAGAAAGGGTTTAGCAGCTTATTACGGTTAATCCCGTCTAAACTCCTGGTTAGTTCGCTCGAAAGGCCAAAACCATGGACTTTTCATAATTTTTTTACTCCAGGGTCCTTAGGGTCCACAGGGACACCTTGGGGTTTAGGTATGGGTTTTGTCCATGGGCACCACACAGTTAAACTCTTCATCCCAGGATGCACCGGGCCCCCTCCTATACCCCGCCCCCAGGCCAAGGCACCTCAGTTTTCAGTAGGTGCCCGGCCAGAGCTGGGTCATCGCGCAGGGGGAAATCTTCAAGAGCTGAAGCACGGACAGTCCAGCGGACGTCCGTGCTATCCCTCCGACACCCCTCCGGCGCCGACCACGGTACGGATCCGGGGAGCTTGGGGGGCTCCAGCTAGTGGAACCCCGTGGGGCTCTGGGACTGTGGCCGGACGCACGGGGGGTATCAAGGTAAGTCAGCGGGCGTCTGTGCTAGGTGCCCGCTGAATCACAGTCCATGGTCACCAGGGCTGGGGGATCCCTCGGGACGGCAGCATAAGTGGAGCCAGGTTCTAAAACCTGCGTTGCCACTGGACCACCAGGGATAGGGGGCTGGAGCGTTCCGGACACGCTCCAGCATCCCTGGGGTTAAACGACTGCCAAGGAGGGCGCTTTCCCTGTCTAGTGCAGGAGGCCCCTCACCCTGCTGCTCGGCACCTTCTGCTCTGAGGTTGGCGGGCTGAGACAACGGTTCTCCCACCGGCCCGCCTCCTCTGCTTCTCTTGGCGGCCGTTTTATTGTGTGCATCGGTCGGTGTATGCAGGCGCTATTTCCTACCAGACTTTAGGTCCGGTTAGTAGAAGCTAGCGCGATTGTGCAGGTAAATTTTTTTTTTTTTTTTCTGCATTGGTGTGTGACCTAGTGCTAGCGCTGTCTGCCTGCTTTCCTTCTGTCAGCCATATTTGCTTGGCCCAGACAGCATTGGTACTCGGATCTTCTGTGTCTCTCAATCGACACTCCACTGCTGTTGCCTCAACGTTCGGACTTGTTTTCTCAGGGTCCCTGTCTTTACCCGGACCTGAGTCGTCTTGTCTTTGACGGCGGGCTCTTGAGACTTCCCTCTTAAGGTCTAAGGGTTTCTCCAGATCTGTGGTAGATACAATGCTCCAAGCTAGGAAACCGGCTTCGGCTAGAATTTACCACAGGGTGTGGCACACTTATTTTGAGTGGTGTCGCCCTAGAGGATATGATCCTCAGGAGTTTCAGATATCCAGAGTGCTGGCTTTCCTACAGGCGTGCTTGGATCTTGAAAGAAAAACACATATAGGAGCGCTGACCACAAATAACATTCACGGTTTACTCAATAGTGTGGGTACATATAATATAAAAATCCCACATAAAAAACATATGTCAAAAATTTACATAAAACAGAACAGAAAAATGTACACTGATATACTAAATGCCTTTTAAGCAGATCCAGCTGTCTAATCTGATATGCCCCTATAATAGATAAATATGTAGAATCCCACAATAGGCAAACGGCATCATAAGATGGTAGTTATCACAGTGAATTCCAGAAATAGTGCAATGCACCCAAAAATATATAGGCTTAACTGAATCATTGGTGATAGATCTCAGTAATTATTAACAGTCAATTTAGATTATTGTAAGCTTGATACGTAGATGTTACAAAAAATGGAAATAAAGTGCTGTAAGAGCTTGGATCTCAGTCTACGCCTCGCCTCACTGAAGGTGCATGTTTCTGCCCTGTCGGTTTGGTTTCAGCGTAGGATTGCTACGCTGTCTGATAGCCGTACCTTTTTGCAGGGTGTCCTTCACATCCAGCCTCCTTATGTCCCTCCGGTGGCTCCTTGGGATTTGGCTGTGGTCCTGTGGGCGCTCCAGGGTCCTCCATTAGAACTTTTGGGTTCCGTAGATTTGAAATTGCTTACGACAAAGACAGTGTGCCTTCTGGCTATTGCTTCGGCCAGAAGGCTGTCGGATTTGGGGGCTCTCTCCTGTCGTCCCCCCTTTCTGACTTTTCATTCAGACAGGGCGGTACTTCGGATCCGCCCTGATTTCCTTCCTAAGGTGGTGTCTAGTTTCCACATTAACGAGGAAATTGTGGTCCCAGCCTTTAATTCATTGGATCTCTCGGCTGGTGAGGCCTCTTTGGATGTGGTACGGGCTCTGTGGATTTATGTGGACCGTACCAGTTCCTTAAGAAAATCGGACTCTAGTTGTCCTGTATGGATTTCATAAGAGGGGTTGGCCTGCCAATAAGCAGACTTTGGCATGGTGGATTTGCATGGCGATCTCTGAGGCTTACGCTCATGAGGGTCTTCCAGTGCCACCCTCTGTGAAGGCTCATTCTACGAGGTCTGTGGGTCCTTCGTGGGCAGCTCGCCATGGCGCCTCGGCTGTTCAGGTTTGCAAGTCTGCTTCGTGGACTCTGTCCATACGTTTGTCAGGCATTACGCATTTGACACTTTTGCTTCTCAGGATGCTTCGGGCGGCGGGTTCTCCTCTCTGCACAGGAGCGTCCCCTCCCTTGAAGGATACTGCTTTGGGACATCCCCAAGGTATCCCTGTGGATCCCTAAGGACCCTGGAGTAGAAAACGAGAGATGGTAAGAACTTACCTTTGTTATATCTGTTTCTACGAAGTCCTTAGGGTCCATAGGGCGCCCGCCCTGTGCCTCTGTAGGATGTTGTTCTGGTCGCCAGTTTCTGTCTCCTTTTCTGTGAGAATGTGAATCTTGTGTGTTCCAGACTTTCTTCTTCCTTTTTCTCCTCCTCCGGCCTATGGCTTGATACTAAAACTGAGGTGTCTTGGCCTCGGGGCGGGGTATTGGAGGGGGCCCGGTGCATCCTGGGATGAAGAGTTTAACTGTACCCCAAGGTATCCCTGTGGACCTTAAGGACTTCGTAGAAACAGAGATAACAAAGGTAAGTTCTTACCATATCTCTTGTTTTCTGCTTGCTTCCTTAGAAGTGGATGAGCTGAAATGCCCGCTGTTTGCGCTCTAACGTAGCAACAATTAAACTGCTCCATCAGGCACTGACACTTACCTGCTCAAACTATTGATTCGCCACCTCCCATGAATTTGGCCTTTTTACAAGCAGGTGTATATATTGAGTAATATTGTTTTAAGATCCAGCATCCATTCAAAATGTGGCCGTCAAATCCTATTTTAGTTGCCGCAGGGGCTCCCAGACACCGTAGGGGCTTATCTCATCAGCCAGTCTCAGAAACTGCTCGTGCTAATACGGCAGCTTAGAAATGGACAGAGCACCCCCAACACTTTACCACGCCGCTTCCAAATGAGGGATCAGGCGCTTGGGCCTTTCAAGGGGCCTGTCAGTCATCACTGCAGTCAGGAGTAATTGTCAAAGTCCTGAAAGCTCAGGAAGGTCTTCGCTTCTATTCCAACCTGATCCTGCTTCAGAAACCAAACTTGCCTTTCCTGCCAATTGTGAGTCTCTGCATGTACACCAGGGAGTCCTCATGTCAATTTACTACACGAACACCCTTCACCTTTATCTGCAGAACACTTCCTCTAGCACTGTTGGTTAAATATATAATGCATGGTGGATGGCTCCCCTTTTGACATGTCAAATTTGCTGATTTTTGCAGGTAAGGAGGTAGGTCCTGTTGAAGATACAGAAGTCCTTTATAGTCCAAGTGTTGCTGGCAGAAATCTGCCAGCAGGAGCAGCAAAGTGCGTCAATGACTTACCTTGTCAGCAGCACTTGCACTATAGGGACTTCTGTGGTATCTTTAACCAGACCTACCTCATTACCTGGAAATACCAGCAAGCTTGCCATGTTTAAAGTTTAGCCATCCGCTGAGCGATGATCTTCATCACTAAACCAGGATGCCAATACTGGTTATAATGGTTAGATAACTGCAGTATTGAAAGGGCCATACAACTAATTTTAGGCCCCATTACACTACAGCTCATTTCTTTCAATACACCACCTATAATTGTTGATTTTTCTTAAAGTAATGAACAAAAGAAGCTAGCTTGTCATATTAAACTTTTACAGCGACTATAAACACTCATAAGAACCTGTTATGTCATAAAAATATCTGGAGTTTCTTTTTGTACAAATAAACATCACTACAATGTTTAGTAGAAAAACAAGAGATATGGTAAGAACTTACCTTTGTTATCTCTGTTTCTACGAAGTCCATAGGGTCCACAGGGTTGACCTTGGGGTATAGGTTGGGAACCAAATCCGGGCACCACGCAGTTAAAGCTTTTAGCTCCCAGGATGCACTTGGGTCCACTCTCCCTATAACCCCACCCCCAGCCAGAGGCACCTCAGTTTGTAAGTAGCCAAAGGCCGGAGGAGGAGAAAAAAAGAGAGAAAACTGGAACACTCGATAACCATACTCACAGAAATGGGAGACGGAAAACCGGTGACCAGTCACACAGCCCATTTGAAGCCAGGTGCGTCAGGGCGGGCGCCCTGTGGACCCTATGGACTTCGTAGAAACAGAGATAACAAAGGTAAGTTCTTACCATATCTCTTGTTTTCTACTTCAGGGTCCATAGGGGGTCCACAGGGTTGACCTTGGGGATGTCCCAAAGCAGTTCAACCAAGGGAGGGGACGCTCCTGTGCTGAGAGGAGAATCCGCCGCCAAAAAGGAAGCATCCTGAGAGGCAAAGGAAAACAATGCCTAGAACCTTAAAAAGGTGTAGACAGAAGACCAGGTGGCCACCTAGCAAGGCAAACCAGCCAAGGTGCCACCGCGAGCCACCCACGAGGGTTACATGGCCCGAGAAAAAAAACAAGCAGCAACAACAGAAAGGCCTACCCATGGGTAGGCCCCTGAAGAAGACATACGAGGCCGTCCAGCCAACATATGGCCATAGGCCGGCCATCCTTTCCTGTTAAAACCAGAAATCTCAGACCACCAATAAGGAGTCCGATTTCCGTCAGGAACTTGAATGGATCACATAAATCCACAGAGGCCGGACCACAGTCAATGAGGCCACACCAGCCGAGAGGACTGGGGACTGAATGGCCGCACCATAAGTTCCAGAATAATATGGAACCTGAAAATCACTAAGAAGAAACACAGGGTGAGAGCAACTCACACCCTAACAAGATGCCCTCCAGAAGAGGGAGCCACATGAGAACGCTCCCAATTCCGACACTCACCTGGTTGATATAAACTCCCTGATAGAAAGAGAGAAAGCCAAAGCAATAGACCATGTAATGGCTATTACAACCAGCGGTTCCATTAACTTTCCCCGGAGTTAACGAAGAACCACTACTAACTCCCAAGGAGACCCTAGGGAGGACAAATGGAGGCATAATCCAGAGAACACTCCAAAGGATGAACTGGATATCAGAGCGGAGCAATTCCATAACCTAATCATACTGACAGTGTAGAGATCTGCACTGTCAGGAAGGCCAGGCCGAGGGAGAAACCCAAGCCAGCCGGAAGGAATGCCAGAAAATCTGGAAATCCTGGACACCAGAGGATCGTATTGATAGGTATAATACCATAAGAATTATGGCTGCCACAGATTGTGGTAGGTCCCAGCAAAAGCTGATCCATGTGCTCCAATCATTCCAACGATGACAACGCCATGGAAGCCGTAAGACCACTATAGGGACGTAGTCAAAGACAAACGACCCAGGTCCAAGGCAAACCCCAGGACCCTGAGACAACAGGTCTGGGTAGCGAAGCATCAGGAATGGAGTATCGATGGAGAGACTCCGAAAAACCAAGTACCCCTGACATCTGGGGCAATCAGGAGCCACCAGCAGGAAAGCATCTCTGTCTCTATTGAAACACTTCCCTCGAGGAAGAATGGAGACTGGAGAACACAGGTACGCAAATTGGAAGAACCCCTTCACCGACAAAGAGTCACTGAAGGTTGCTTCAGAATCCCCAGAGTTGGACTGTAACACCATAGTGTGATAGAGTCAGAAGGCCATGAGTGTCACCTCAGGAGGGCCCCCCCCCCCTGCTCACCAGGAGATGAAACCTCTCTTGGGGAAGAGACTAGTCCCCGGGATGCACGTCGTAACGGCTGAGGACTCCCGCTTCCCAATGGAGAGCACCCGAAATGAACACTGTCGAGATGGTCGGGAGGAGACCCTCAGACAATTCCCGAATGTATGACATACCTGACATTGCCACCCAACGAACAGTATTGCTAAAAAGGAAGCCACTGTTCTGACCCTGTCGGACTGAACTTTTTCAGGTTCACCTGGAAACAAGGGCTATGCCAGAGTGAAGCCCAAGACAGGCTAAAGTTCCAACAAGTTAATTGACAGGGTGGAATCGACAGACATCCAATTGCACTGAAATGGATGCGAACCAGACACTGTCCTTAGCAAAGAATACCCTGGACGAGATGGCCATAGTCACCCGAAAAGGGACCGACTTGCCTCCGGGGAGAGCATCATCGTTTGAACAGTGATCCGACAGAAAAAACTCGTTCCATCTGTAGATAAGCCAATTATGGAAAGGCCTGGAATGGAACTGAGCCCATTCCACCCTTCCAAAGGCAGACACTGAATAGTGGACCATGCATCCCAGAGTGTAAAGACATATGGCGACTGCGCAGACATCCATGTACTCCTAATGGAAGAGTGGAGATGCCGTCTTAAGCCAGAAGAATTCTCAGATTTTGAGAATCCAGCAGGGCTCCTAGGTGAAGAATACCCAGAGAGGGATGCAGGGAGGACTTTTTTCCCCTTGATTAAACGTCTGCACCCTGAAGAACCCACAGTCAACCAGACCCGGCTGTAAAGTACCCCGGTGATCCTGCTAAGAGCAGGAGGCCATCCAGGTACAGGAGCATTGGGATATACTGAACAGAAGAACTGTCAGAAAATCCCAAATGCTGGTAAACCCCTGTGGGGCTGAGATCAGTCCCAACAGGCAGAGCCCGAAAAATCGTAAGTGCTGTGATACAGCAAACCTCAGTCCATGCTGAGGTAAGGTCTCTGTAAGTACCCGTAGGCACGCGTCCTGTATATCCAGTGATACCATTAAGTCCCCGGGTTCCAAACATAGTATGATGGAGCATAGGGATTGCTTCCTGAACCCAGGTAGCTTTAGGAACTGGTTCGGGGAATTGAGACAGAGAATAGGCCAAAGAGGACCATTCAGCCACCGCACCAGAAAGAAAGCAGAACAACCAGTCCCTCGCTGAGAAAGTGGGGATGGCCCAATTAGCTCCGCTTACCGCAACAACTGTATAGCTTTCTGGATTTGTAAGGCCCTGTTCCGAATAAGGGCCTGCGTACCATCACATGGAAATAGGCCGCCTGAGCAAAGAGAGGGCGTACCCTCCTACCCACGTAGCCGCGGCAACTAGACACTAGTACCGGGCAAACTGAGAAATCGCCATCTCCCAGTGGTAGGCCTGTCTCGTCAGGCTGACGATATATCCGTTGGTTCAGAAGCAGGATCGGCTGGCAGTCCAGGCCTGCTCGGAACTGGATATGTCAGCCCTTGTAAAGGCCGACAGTCTATGAAAAAACAGACCTTTAGGCTGACCCAGAGGACAAAAAGACTTAATAGTCTGAGGCCCCGTAGTGAGCATAGCTGACGGCGGGAAATTTGTACTGCCACTGTCAAGGTCAGATATACCCTATAGATGGTATCTGCACCTCTGCATTCCCAGAGCGCAGCCATAGGGTATTACGGAGGATACCGTCGCAGCCGGAACTCTGAAAGTTTGGAGCTGGTATCCAATATAGGCATGTCCACCTATGACAACTGCATATATTACGTGAGCGACCAAATACACTTGAACCCCAGACGTGTTGGAGGGGAAAAACATTACAAATACATCAGCTCAGTATGCAATAGTATTACCCATCCTACCATGGCTAATAGCATGGTTGGTTAACAACCCCTGAAAGCGAGTATACTGATTTCAGGCAGAGTTACCACCTACGGATCAGAAGAATCCGACCACGCAGGAATGGGATGCGTAGTAACGTCTGTAATCCGACGAGTAACACGCCCATCCACCCCAGGAGGGGCTCATGATGACCCTCAGGGAATTTGGGACAGGAGACCAAACACTGTTGTAATACCTCATATCTGGCAACAGCCAGAGTCCCGCCCTGCGATCCACCCGCTAGTCAGCAACAGGGACCCAGAATGCACGTAATACTGAGGGTGTATGATACAGGTGCAGGTCAACATTCACTCTAACCAGAATGGACCTGCTACCAGCCCGAAAGCAGGGATAATAATACTTGAGATAGGCTTCCCCCCCGTGTAAGAGGGAAAGAGCCCAAAACAGTATCCAGTTCACGGTAGAGCCAAGTGGGAAGTAACCACAGGGCGTCAACCACGCCAATTTGCGTTTCATAGAAAAACGACTTCCACCCAGGGTGGCTGTTGTGGTAATCCCTGCAAGGGGCATGACAGACTATTGTGGCACCAGGGGGAATTCATATACTCGAAAAAAAAACCTGTGTCACAGGGGAAGAGTGCAAGAAACTGCGAGATACCCTGAGATGAAAAGGGCAGTATGGTGAAGTAACCCCAAGTGAGGTACAACAATGGGGCCCGCCCGGCGATCCGCAATTAAGAGGATCCCGAGAAAACAAACAGCCCAAGGGGGTCGTGAAAGGGACCGGCACCCGATGACGCCACATACAGAACCCTTTAAGAGTTAAATCCTCCGCACTAACACCTGCAGCACATGGCTTGCAGGATAGTAAAAATGGGTGCAGTATAACGCTCTATCTCCTGGTCAGACATATCTGACCAAGCCTTGTGATCAAGCAGCGCTATACTGGTCCTGACTGAAACTAAAAATTAGCTGCAGGGACCCATTTTCAGCGTATGCAACACACAGTTCCACTCAAAATATGGCAACGTGCAGCACGCAACAGTATGTGACAAACCTCACAAATATTAACAAGTATATAAATGTGAGGTCTTAGAACCACCCAAAGTACAGCTGTATTAGGGCAGATAAGGAAAGGGATAGATATACACTGACAGGTGAGAGAATAAAGTACTGTCAGCACTAGCATAAGTCACATACAATGCAGATATACACATATATACATAAACATGTCATATAATATACTGCACTATTACACTGCATGCAACTTACCCAGATTCAGTGTCTGGGAAGGCTACAGCGCTGTGTACACTGACCTAATGGTGAGGTACGCAGGGGGACTGGACTCACTGCCATCTCCAGAGATTTCTGCTGCACCACAGAGAAAATGGCCGCTGGAGACCTCAGAAGAAGCGTGGCCCGCGGAGGAAGCAGCTCAGCGACGCCAGACTATGGATACTGAAAGGCGCGCTGAGGGGAGGAGCCGCTATAACAGGGAAGGCTGTCTCCCCTGGCCGGCTATTAACCCCCGGGACGCCGGCTCCCTGCACCGAACACTAAGTCCCTGGTGGTCTAGTGGACACACGGGGTATGGGGGGCCCGCCGCCACTGCCGGCGCCTCCGGTCTGTCCCCAGAGACCGGAGGCACAGGACTGCATTTCAAATGCGCGGATCACCGCAAGCGGTGACCCGCGCCTTACCTGCTCCCCGTGAATCCGGCAGCAGTCCTGGGCGCCCGCAGAGTCCGGCTAGTACAGACTCTGGGGTCCCGCTGAGATCCCCAGATCTGTACTGGCGTCTCAGCGCCAGCGGGGTGACGGAGCGGCAGCTTAGACGTCCTATGGACAGTCTGACGCTGCCGCTCTGAAGAATCCAAAGGAAAAATAAAAAACTCTGTCCTTTAGAAAAAAATAAAGCTTAGGGGCTGCTAATCAGCTCCCCACTGCACTAAACGGTGACCCGACTCCGGCCGGGCACAACTTAAACTGAGGTGCCTCTGGCTGGGGGTGGGGTTATAGGGAGAGTGGACCCAAGTGCATCCTGGGAGCTAAAAGCTTTAACTGCGTGGTGCCCGGATTTGGTTCCCAACCTATACCCCAAGGTCAACCCTGTGGACCCCCTATGGACCCTGAAGTAGAAATAGTCTTTGCTACTGTTTAGAGGAGCTGGCCTATGGGCACAAACGGAGTTCCTTGCAGTTGGCTGTGCATAAAACTGGGTACATGGACTTGTGCATCCTAGGATAAGCCAGTGCAAACATCTGCCTTTCTACTTCAGGGTCCATACGGGGTCCACAGGGTTGACCTTGGGGTATAGCTGGATCTGGATCCACGGGCACCACGCAGTTAAAGCTTTCACTGCTCCCAGGATGCACTTGGGTCTGTCCTCCTCTATACCCCGCCCCCGAGCCACAGGCACCTCAGTTTTAGTTGGTGCCCGGCCGGAGTCGGGTCACCCTGTTGCAGTGGGGCTGTTTTTAGCAGCCCCATAGCTTTATTTGTGAAGATAGAAGATTTTATTATTTTATTTTATTTACTCTTCAGAGCGGCAGCATCAGACTGTCCATCTGGACGTCCACGCTGCCGCTCCAACAACCCCGCTGGCGCTGCGACGCCAGTACTGATCTGGGGATCGCAGTGGGACCCCGGAGTCAGTACTAGCGTGGCTCCGGGACCTCCCACTGACTGCTGCCGGGCTTACGGGGATTAAGGTAAGCCGCGTGCAGCGATATCAGCGCTGCTCGCGGGGATTCATGCAGTCTCTAGCCGCCGGTCTCTGGGGACAGACCGGCGGCGCTAGTTGTTGCGGCGGGCTCTCCCTCTTCAGGCATACCCCGCGCGTCCGCTGGACCACCAGGGAGTAATGGCTGGAGGGGAACCAGCATCCCTGGGGTTAATCACTAGCATGGGAAGGCAGCCTTCCCTGGTTTAGCGGCTGATCCCCTCAGCTCAGCGCGCCTTCTCCCACGAGTGCTGGCGTCGCTGAGCTGTTCCTCATGCGGCCACTCCTCCTCAGAGCTCTCCGTCGGCCATCTTCAAGGCTGTAACGCAGACTCCCAGGTGGTGCGTGGACGGGTCCCCCTGTATACCTCTCCTCTGCTAAGGGACAGTGTATGCAGCGCTATAGCCCTCCCAGACACTGAATCTGTTTTTCACTGTAATTCCTCTGGTGATGCGTATTTACTGTATCATGTCTGACGAGGAGACTGAGCACTCCGGGGCGCCTGTGTTGTTTTCCTTCAGACGCTGTTCTGCTGGAGTTGATAGGGAGGATTTATCTCGGGATGGTCTGTGCGGGCGGTGCCATCTGGTACCTGGCCCCTCTATACCCCCTATATCGCAGGATCCTTCTTGGGCGATGTTTCCCAGGTGCTGACGTCTATTGCGGACCGTTTAGCGGTGCCGGCTGCAGTGCCTGTTAGGGCGTTGCCCCAGCCTAACATCCCCCATTCCCCGGGTATTCTACATTTATTGCAGACTCCCCCTCGGTCTCAGACTGTGGGTCCTTATGTGGGGTTGCCTCTGTATGTCCAGCCCCCCTGTGACTCAGCAGTCGGTGGTGCCTTTTCAGGGTTATCCTCAAGCAGCTCCTCCACCATGGGTGGAGGTACTCTCCAGCTCTGTGCAGAGTCTGGAGGCCTCATCCTCTGCTTTTCAGTCTGTTGCAGAGTGATTTGCCCCCTAAGGCGCCCAAGCGTCTCGTTTTGAGTTCTTTAACAGCGCAGCTGTCGGACTCGGATGTGTCTTCAGATGATGGAGAAGTTCATGAGGACACTGACTCAGACGCCATGGCCCAGGAGATGGAGGCTAAGTCCTCCATTAATGTGCCGGCATTGGTTAGGGCAGTGCACGCTATCCTTCATATTGAGGATGAAGCATCGGCTCCGAAGTCTAAGTACCCTAACTTTAAAAAGGCTAAGGTTACGTCGAGTGTCTTTCTCTTGTCTGACCAGTTGACGGATCATATGGCGGGGGCCTGGCAGTTGCTCAGTAAGAGATTCCAGCCACAAAAGAGGTTGGTATCTAATTATCCTTTTCCTGAAGCGCATTGCAGGAGTGGGAAACTCCACCGGCAGTGGATTCCCACGTCACCCGCTTGATTAAGAGTGCTGCGCTCCCATTGCCGTCTATTTCCTCTTTGAAGGATCCCACAGACTGGAAGGTCGAGATCTGTTTGAAATCCATTTACTCCCTTTTGGGGGCGGTGGCGCGCCCGTCCATGCCCATCTCATGGGTGGCTAAGGCCATTGAGAGCTGGGCTAACGCTTTGGAGTATACTTTTCCAGAGGATGCTCCGGAGATTCAGAGAGCGTTAATTGGGTAAATGAGGGATGCCGCTTCCTATGTCGGGGAAGCTTCGTTGGATGCTAGTCTGCTGAACTCTAGGGTTTCGGCTGCAACTGTTTCTGCTCGTCGGTCCTTGAGGCTGAGGTCTTGGCGAGCAGATGCGGACTCTAAAAAGGGTCTGGAGGCATTGCCTTTTAATGGTGAGTTACCATTTGGTCCGGACTTGGACAAAATAGTGGATACCTTGGCTAAATCCAAGTCTGCCTTCCTTCCTTCGGGTTCAGCGCCGGCGAAGGTGAGGAGCTCTGCTTTTCGGTTCTTTCGGGTTGAGTGTAAGGCCAAGGGTCAGTCCTTCCCGAGACATTCGGCAACCAAATCCGCACCCAAGCCCAAGAAGCAGGGAAGGAGTGCTCGGCTCCCTTCTTCCAAGCAGGAGGATAAACCTGCTGCCTGATGGGACGGGCCTCCCTCTGGGGGACCTCAGAGTGGGAGGCCGACTTTCCCAATTCGCCCAGTGCTGGCACAATACCACCATGGATGCCTGGGTTCGGGAAGTAGTCTCTCAGGGGTAAGCCCTGTCTTTTCGGCTCAGGCCGCCCCAACAGTTTTTTTGCACAAGTCCTTCTCTGGACAAGACCAAAGCTTCTCAGATTCAGGTGGCTATAGAATCCTTGCTACAAGCAGGGGTTATTGGTCCCGTTCCGCAGTCTCAACGCGGGAAGGGGTACTATTCTACTGTTTCTGGTACAGAAGCCAAATGGTTCTCATCGCCCTATCCTGAATTTGAAGCCTTTGAACAAATTCCTCAGAGTTCCCAAATTCAGGATGGAAATATTGCGTTCCATCATTCCGGCGATGGAGTCAGGAGATTACATGGTTTCCCTGGACATCCAGGACGCCTATCTCCATGTGCCCATAGCACCGGCACATCAGCGATATCTGAGATTTGCTATCCTGTAAAGTCATTACCAGTTTCGGGCGTTGCCCTTCGGCCTTTCCACTGCTCCGAGGGTGTTCACCAAGGTGATGGCAGTTATGGCTGCCCACCTTCGGGACCAGGGTTTACGGCTGCTACCGTACCTGGACGATCTTCTGCTGCTGGCAAGCTCTCCGGAGGTACTTCTTCGGCAAGCATTGCTTGTCTTCAAGCACACGGGTGGTTAATAAATTGGAAGAAGTCATCTCTGATCCCATCACAACGGATGGTCCATCTGGGAACCCTTCTGGATTCTTGTCAACAAAGGATTTTCTTGGCTCCGGAAAAGGTGTCCTCCCTACAACTGAGGATACACAGTTGTCTGAGCAGTCACAGGGTGTCTGTTCATTCGGCAATGAGAGTCCTAGGGTCCATGGTGTCGGCATTCGACATGGTGGAATTTGCCCAGTTCCATTCCAGGCCCCTGCAGGGGCCGATTCTATCGGAATGGAACTGGTTACCTCACCGGATCCGATCCCAGAGGCTGGTTTTGTCCCCGGAAGTGCGCCGCTCTCTGGCGTGGTGGCTTCGGCCAGCTCATCACATTGAGGGTCGCCCCTTTTGGATCCCAGACTGGGTTCTGCTTACGACGGATGCCAGTACCCGGGGTTGGGGGGCAGTGACCGGCACGTTGTCTCTTCAAGGCCGTTGGTTGGCGGAGGAAGCAGTCTTTCCCATAAACGTTCTGGAGCTGCGGGCCGTGTACAGAGCTCTGCTGTCCTCAGGCACCGCTCTTCATGGAAGGGCGGTTGAGGTGCAATCCGACAACGCCACCACGGTGGCGTACATAAATCACCAGGGAGTAACTCGCAGTTGAGCAGCGATGTTGGAGGTGTCTCAGATCCTGGCTTGGGCGGAGTGCCACCTTCCAGCGATCTCGGCAGTCTTCATCCCGTGAGTCCTCAATTGGGAGGCAGACTTCCTCAGCCGTCACGACGTGCACCCCGGGGAATGGTCGCTTCACCCAGAGGTGTTTCAACTTCTCGTGGACAAATGGGACTGCCGGAGTTGGACCTGATGGCCTCCTGTCACAACTAGAAGTTGCCCGTTTACGGCTCAAGGACAAGGGACGCAGGCGGAAGTCTGGTGGACGCGCTGTTGGTGAAATGGACATTTCACCTAGCGTACCTGTTTCCTCCGATCTCCTTGCTGCCTCGGGTACTAAGAAAAATCAAACAGGACGGAGGCACGTTTCTGCTGGTGGCTCCAGCGTGGCCCAGACGTCCTTGGTACTCCGATCTCAGGAGCTTGTCCATCGACGTGCCGTACCTTCTACCTCAGCGTCGGGACCTGCTGTCTCAGGGGCCCTGCCTTTACCCGGATCTGGGTCGACTGTCTTTGACGGCGTGGCTCTTGAGACAGCCGTCTTAAGGTCCCGGGGGTTTTCAAGCTCTGTCATCAGTACTATGCTCAGGGCATGTAATCCTGCCTCCGCTCGGATTTACCACAGGGTGTGGCACACTTACTTTCAGTGGTGTGAGTTCAGAAACTTTGATCCTCAGGTGTTCAGGGTTTCTAGGATTTTGGCATTTCTCCAGTCAGGTCTTGACCTGGGCTTACGTCTTGCTTCCCTGAAGGTTCATGTGTCAGCTCTGTCTGTGTGGTTCCAACGTAGGATCGCTACACTGCCAGATGTTCACACCTTTTTTCCAGGGTGTTCTTAGAATCCAGCCTCCCTTTGTGCCTCCAGTGGCTCCGTGGGACTTGGCGGTGGTTCTTCGTGTCCTGCAGGGACCTCTTTTTGAGCCTCTTGACTCGGTTGACCTCAAGTGGTTAACACTTAAGACTGTGTTTCACCTGCCAATTGCTTCGGCCAGGAGGGTATCTGAGTTGGGGGCGCTTTCCTGTAGTCCCCACTTCTTAATTTTTCACCAGGACAGAGCGGTGCTTTGCACTCGTCCTGAGTTTTTGCCTAAAAAAGTCGTCTCTAAGTTCCACATCAATCAGGAACTTGTGGTGCCATCTTTTCAATCTCCTGATCTTACTGCTGGTGAGGCTTCATTGGACGTTGTCCGTGCTCTCAGAATTTATGTTGACCGGACTGCTTCTATTAGAAAGTCCGATGTTGGCCTGCCAACAAACAAACTGTTGCCCTTTGGCTTTGTTCTGTTATTCGTGAGGCTTATATACAGAAAAGTTTACCTGTCCGTGCCTCTATTAAGGCTCATTCCACTCGTTCTGTGGGTCCTTCTTGGGCTGCTAGACGTGGTGCCTCCGCTGTTCAGCTGTGCAAGGCAGCCACTTGGTCTTCAATTCAGATGTTTTTCAGGTTTTATGCGTTTGACACCTTTGCCTCTCAGGATGCATCCTTTGGGCGCAGGATTCTCCTTTCTGCACAGGAGCGTTAGTTGAAATGCTTTGGGAAATCCCCAAGGTCAACCCTGTGAACCCCCTATGGACCCTGAAGTAGAAAACAAGAGATATGGTAAGAACTTACCTTTGTTATCTCTGTTTCTACGAAGTCCATAGGGTCCACAGGGCGCCCGCCCTGACGCACCTGGCTTCAAATGGGCTGTGTGGCTGGTCACCGGTTTTTCAGTCTCCCATTTCTGTGAGTATGGTTTCTTGTGTGTTGCAGTCTTCCTTCTCTCTGTTTAGTCTCCTCCTCCGGCCTTGGCTGCTTACCAACTGAGGTGCCTGTGGCACGGGGGCGGGGTATAGAGGAGGATGGACCCAAGTGCATACTGGGAGCAGTGAAAGCTTTAACTGCGTGGTGCCTGTGGATCCAGATCCAGCTATACCCCAAGGTCAACCCTGTGAACCCTATGGATTTCTTAGAAACCGAGATAACAAAGGTAAGTTCTTATCATATCTCTTGTTTTTGTCACTCACTGCATGCCCATACAGTCATGGATGATGAGCCAAATATTAGAAAGCCATGTAAAGTTGTCAAAAGGGCACCATCCTTTAAGAATCCCTTCTCTTACTATATAAAGGAGTGTTCTAGACAGGGCTGCCATCAGAAATTGTGGGGCCCGGTGCTGACAAAGTAGACAGGGCCCCCCCCCCCGGGGGGAGGGAGGGGATGGAGAGATAGATAGATAGATATATATATATAATAGAAAACCCAGCACTCACCATGTTTAAACACTCACAATGATGTATAAATAAGTAAATAAATAATGGGGATTTAGTTCATGGATTGATCGATGCATTTAAGCCCGCAGCCCACAGCTCGGGACCCCACTTTCTGCAGGTCCTACACTATCCGTCACACTGATGGAAACCTGTTAGCTGCTATCACATAGTTTAGACTGAAAAAATGTTACCTGGTTTAAAGCTCACCTGCCAGCTAATGGCTTTTAAAGGTAAGGCAGTCACCTGACATAGCTTCTATCACACTACCAAAAAGACAGCTGACACAGGTTAATATAAACGAGTATGCACATGGGGTGCATGAGAAAGCTATGATCACAAAAGGTTAATAAAAATTAACCGCATAAACAAAGTCAGAAATCCACTGCACTCGCCACTCCTAGATCTGGGGTGCAGACCTGCACTCGCCATTCCCAGGACTGGGGTGCAAGTGGCCTGTGACCACATTGCTTAGATAAATAAAACAGAAAACCCAGCACTCACCATGTTTAAACACTCACAATGATGTATAAATAAGTAAATAAATAAATAATGGGGATTTAGTTCATTATTTATTTACTTATTTATACATCATTGTGAGTGTTTAAACATGGTGAGTGCTGGGTTTTCTGTTTTATTTAAGCAATGTGGTCACAGGCCACTGACTGGACGGGGGGGTTTATAGGCTCTGGGCTGAGAGGGGGCAGGACAATGACGGCTGGCCGGACTAGGGGGGAGACGCACAGGGTCAGGGGGGCTGACTGGACTGGGGAGTGAGGCATGGCAGGGAATGCTGTCTAGACTAAGAGAGGGACAGGGAAGGCTGGCTGAACTAGCTGGGGAGGCTCAGGGCAGAGAGGGGAGGACAGGGTAGCCCATCAGCCTCATTCTCACTCCATCACCAGCGTGTCTCTGCCCCAGCGTGTCAGCCTCTCCCTCTCCCCCACCCCCCTGCCAGCTGTGTGTCAGCCCCTATCATCCCCAGCATGTTTCAGCCTCTTCCTCCCTCTCTCTCTCTCTCTCTCTCTCTCTTCCCCCCCCCCCCCCCCCAAACCACCACTTACCTTATTTGCACCTTCCTCTTCGGCTCCTCTCGATCCCTTCCAGCAGCCCGGCCCCTTGTTATGACACAGCGCGCGTGACGTCACGCGCGCTGTGTCATAACAAGGGGCCGGACCGGGTGTTTGTCTTGTAGGAGCCGGAGCGGCCGAAGCGGGCCCGCTCTGGCTCCAACCATTTCATTAATGGGGAGTCGGGACCAGGTTGGCGGACAGCGGCGCTAGTTCCGCCCCTGACTCTATAGCTGCCGGTGCAGCACCGCAGCCAGCCGGGCCCCCCTCTGTGTCTGCTCTCTCCGGGCCCGGGACTCAAGGCCCGGCAGTCCCCCCCCTGATGGCGGCCCTGGTTCTAGATACTTGTTAAACCGAGCGCCCACTTATACCATTATGATAAATATGAAAATCTTTCAATTTCACAAAACCCCCATCTCCAGCTTATCCTCATCTAGTAAGTAATAATCCCCTGCTTATGTCAACACTTCTCAAAATCAAGCAACTTTAATATTCCAAGCTCTGGATTTAAAAAAAAAAAAATATTATAGAAGGATAATGTAAAATCATCCAGGGGGTGACTAGAACACACTATGCTGTAATAGAAGTGTGAATAGCATATATTTTACCTGGGAAGAGCAAGTCTGTCTACACATCGGTCACTGTCTGCTTGTATGGTATGCGTTCGGCATCCCGGTGGTCTGGATGCCGACATTTACATTACTGGCGTCCGAATCCCGGCGCCAGCATCCCAACTGCCGGGGTGGCGAAGGTAAGTAACTGGGTTGGGGGGATGGTAAGGTTTAGTGATTAAGCATTTAGGGGGAGGGTTAGGTTTAGGCAATAAGGTGGAGGGTTAGGTTTAGGGTGCAGGGAGGAAGAGGTCAGGTTTAGGCACTAGGCGGAGAGGTAGGGTTCAGGCTCCCGGGAGCGAGGGTTAACATACAAGTGTTGGTACCAATTCCGCTTGTATAGCACGGTTTCCTATATAAGCACCTAGCTCCACACGCGGCAACCTGCTGCAGCGAAATGACCAAGCATGTTGGAAATTTAATATACTATAAGCATTCTAGTTATTTAATGTACACTTTATATATTTCCTAATTTCTGGTGCAAATGTAAACATAACGGAAGGGAGCATTTGAACAAACAAATTGTTAAAACGAAGACCATTATTTATTTATTTTTTTCTTATGAAATTCTGCATTTCTTTGATATGTCGCATGACTACCATCCCAAAGAAATTAAGGGCCCCACACACGGAGCAATATAGCGGCCGATCCGACGAATTGAAACGATATCGCTGCTATATGTGTGGACATATCATGCGATCGGGCAGCAGATTGCTCCGTGTGTGCGGACCGCCCAATATGTGGCCATTGTACAGTGTGTAACCGGCTTCAGAGTGGCATTCAAGATGGCCGACTTCAAGATGTCCGCCATACTGGTGACGTACTCTGAAGTTTTCCCCACTCCCATATCATATGTGTTGACACTGGATTAATATTTCCTGTATGTAACTTAAAAGGTGTCCATGGGAGATCCTTAAGGCGGTAGTCTGGTACTGATGCCTGTATGATCAAAAGTTTTGTCCCTGGGAGAAGAGCCCTGTCTCTTAACTGAGAAATCCATGCATGCAGAGTGATACGCAGATAAGTCGGGAACATCCAGTCTACCGTATCGTCTGGGGCTAGTAAGACGTGAATTAGCCAAATTAGATGGTTTCTCTTTCCAAATGTTTAAAAATAGGCTTATGTATATTGCTAATAACCATTTAAGGAAGCAATAGGTATAGTGTGGAACAGATACATTAGGTAGTGTCATTTTGGATGCTGCTAAGCGACCCAGCCATGAAAGGAAGTTTTGACATGCTGTAGGTTCTTTCCTTGGTTTGGGGTGGGTCATTTATTCTAGCATCTCTGAAGGTAGGCAACCCAGCTCTGGTCGAATTGAACAGACAAAAGTAATCATCTGGACCTGGTGCTTTACCTGCCAGGATAGCTTTATTCACCTCTAGGTCTTCTTGTTCGGTCCAAGGGGCTTTAAGAGGAGTTAAGGTCCCGTAAAAAGGCTTGTATTGTACATGAGGTTGGCTGGGAAGTAGAACGATCTAGATGTAAATTATATAAAGAGTCTTATAATAGTCGGCAAAAGTATTTGTTAGTTACAGGGTTCACTATTTTCCTACTGTTTGTTGAGAAACTGAATCCTGTTTCGGGCCTGTTTTTTTACTGTTTTCTTGCAAGGTGTTTGCCCTTACTTATTGCCTAAGTTAGTGGTTCACAAACTGTGCGTTTGGGGTGCCTCAGGACACTTGCAGGGGTGCCTCAGGTTAGTGGTTCAGCACCAAATCATTTAAGGTCAATTTAATTTAAATATGTGGACAAACAGTAGCGCAAACCTGTCCACCAACTGAACCTAAGGATGACAGGTAAGCACAATTCACTTTATTACATTTTATTCTGAATCTCTCCATAACAAACGTAAACTAGGGGTGCCGTGAAAACAGTGCTGATACTCTAGGGTTCCGTGATTCATAACAGCTTTGGAAGCACTGGCCTAAGGTTTATAACCTTTTTATTGTTTGGTAAGGGCACTTTTCATACAGGAAATAACTTTTGTAACTGATTAGGAATGGAGATGAATTCCCTTAAGGCAGGGTTCGACAATTTTTTCTAAAATCTAGCAGCCAGCTTAAATGTTTAGGAGCCAGACCATTATCCACTACCAAAATATATGAAAACTTGTATAGACCACCGCAACATGCCCCGTCAATGCCCCTCAACCTCCTCACATGCCAGCATACATGCACCAATTCATATTATGCCACACACTATGCCCCAAATTCATATTACGCCACACACTATGCCCTAAATTCATATTATGCCACACACTGTCCCAAAAACATATTATGCCACACGCTATGCCTTAAATTCATATTACGTCATACACTATGCCCTAAATTCATATTATGCCACACATTATGTCACAAATTCATTGAAGCCTATTCATGCTACTACAGACAGAAGATACCTTTTCTATGAATTAATAAAGTTACCACACTTATAGGAGCACTAGCAATGGTTTATCTATCTAGCACTAGCTAGCTACAGTGGTAGGCAACATTTGGCCTGCTAGCTGCTGTGGAACTACACATACCAGCATGCCCTGCAACAATTTGGGTGCTTGGGCATGCTGGGAAGTGTAGTTCCACATCAGATGGAATGCGACATGTTGCATACCTCTGGTCTAGCAGACAACTATTTTATGGGGTAAGTATTGCAAAGAGTCCTTCACATACTGTATATGGAGATTGCATTGGGGTAGCTGGATGGCAGGTTTCAGTACAAAGGTGGGGGTGGCGGATGGTCCATGCAACCCCCTTCTCCAGAATAAGGCCAGTCCTCCCCATACATAACACCACATGGGGAGGACAGAGGGGCAAATTGATGACTAACATGTATACAGCTGAGGGGGGCAGTTTATGGTGAGTGGGACATTATTTATATATATATATATTTTTTTCTACTTCAGGGTCCATAGGGTATCCACAGGATACCTTGGGGTATAGGTGATGACGGGGGGGGCGGGACAGCCAGGCCGGCTATGGCCATTTGTTGGGTAGCCAGAGCTATGGAGCGCTGGGCCGATAATTTGGAGGCGTCTTAGGATTCTGACTGTTCGGCTGAACAGACCGAGTTGGTAGGCAATCTCCGGGACTCGGCCACTTGCATCAATGAAGCGGCCTTGGATATCAGTACCCTAACTTCTCGGATTTCTTCGGCAGCTGTAGCTGCTCGTCGCACTTTATGGTTGCGATCTTGGAAGGCGGACGCTGATTCCAAAAAGGGCTTAGAAGCCTTGCCTTTTATTGGAGAAGTCCTATTTGGTCCGGATCTGGACAAAATTGTAGTCACGCTGGCGGCAGCCAAACCTGCCCGTCTCCCGTCTGCTGCAGTTCCTTCCAGTTCAGGTACGTCATCCTTTCGGCCTTACAGGGCCCAGGGTAGGCCTAAAGCACATTTTCCCCGACAGGCTGGCCCCAAAAAATCGTCCAAGCCTCGGAAACAGGCCTGGAGTACCAGACGTCCGGCCCCTAAGTCAGATGACAAGCCTGCGGCCTGACGGTCCGGGCCTCCCTTTGGGGGATCCCAGAGTGGGAGGCCGCCTGCTGCAGTTCGCCCAGTGTTGGTCGGTGACTACGACAGACAATTGGGTTCACGAGGTGGGTTTCTCACGGGTATGCCCTCTCCTTTCGGCACAGGCCCCCATCCCGATTCTTCACCACGGGTTATCCATCAGACCGGAACAAAGCCACGGAACTGCTGAAGGTTTTGCACACTATGATCCAGGCTGGAGTTATAGTGCCTGTTCCATTCTCCCAGAGGGGCCAGGGTTTCTATTCCAATCTGTTTTTGGTGCAGAAACCCAATGGGCCGTACCGTCCGATCATCAACCTCAAAGCACTCAAGTCCTTGCGGGTGCCACGGTTTCGGATGGAGACCCTACGGTCCATCATTCTGCCGCTGGAACCTGGGGATTACATGGTATCGTTGGACATACAGGACGCTTTCCTGAATGTCCCTATTCTTTTACGCCATCAACAGTTCCTCCGGTTTGCAATCCGCAACGATCACTACCAGTTACCTTTTGGCCAGGCGACAGCACCACATGTGTTCACCAAGGTTATGGCGGTCATGGCGGCTTCTCTGCGGCTGCAGGGAGTCCGCATGTTGCCGTACCTAGACGACCTTCTATTGGTAGCAGGATCTCCAGAGCTCCTTCTACGCCACTTGGACCAGACGATTGCGGTGCTGCAACGGCACGGCTGGTTAATAAACTGGCAGAAGTCCACCCTGGTCCCGTCTCAGAGTATTCTACACCTCGGAGCCTTATTGGACTCCAGACAGCAAAGGATCTTTGTGACGGGGGAAAAGATCTCTGCCTTACAGTAGAGGGTGCGCAGTTGTTTGCAGAGTCGCCGTGTGTCTCTCCACTCGGCGATGAGGTTACTGGGCTCCATGGTGTCAGTGTTCGACATGGTGGAATATGCCCAGTTTCACTCCAGACCTCTGTAGCAATTGATCCTGTCCAAATGGAATGGACTGCCTCAGAGTCTGAAGTCCCAGACGATGGTGCTCACTCCGGAGGTTCGCCTGTCCCTAGCCTGGTGGTTTCAGACGATCCATCTCAACAAGGGTCGTCCATTCTGGGTGACGAATTGGGTCCTGTTGACAACGGACGCCAGCCTTCGGGGCTGTGGAGCAGTAACGGGTCCACACTTGTTCCAGGGCAGATGGACTCAGACGGAAACAGAGCTTCCAATAAACATCTTGGAGCTCCGCGCGGTTTTCAATGCTCTCCAGCAGGCACATCGGGTTCTCCAAGGTCACCCCGTGCAGGTCCAGTCGGACAACGCCATCACCGTGGCCTACATAATTCGGCAAGGAGGAACCCGAAGTCGGAGCGGCACTCGTAGAGTTGTCCCGAATCCTGGTTTGGGCGGAGCGCAATCTCCCGGCCATATCGGCAGTATTCATCCCGGGAGTCCTAAACTGGGAGGCGGACTTTCTCAGTTGCCAGGACGTTCATCCGGGGAAATGGTCTCTGCACCAGGACGTCTTTCAACTTCTGGTGGACAGGTGGGGTCTTCCAGAGATCGACCTTATGGCGTCACGGCACAACAACAAGTTGCCGGTGTATGGGTCTCGCACAAGAGACGAAAAGGCATCTCTGGTGGATGCTCTGTCCGTCCGATGGATGTTCCGGTTTGCTTATCTCTTTCCTCCGTTTTCCCTTCAACGGGTAATCTGGAAATTCAAACAGGAAGGAGGGACGCTCCTGTTGATAGCTCCCACGTGGCCCCGGCGGCACTAGTTCTCGGACCTCCAGGGGCTGTCCATGGACATTCCTCTGCGGTTGCTGTTACGACCGGACCTTCTGTCACAGGGTCCTTGTCTTCACCCGGACCTGACTCTGCTGTCTGACGGCGTGGCTGTTGAGACGGCCATGTTAAGGTCCAGGGGTTTTTCCAGCTCTGTAGTGCAAACTATGCTATGGGCCCGGAAACAATCTTCTGCAAGGATATACATCGTGTGTGGCATACCTTCTTCCAGTGGTGTCGGCCGTGAGGTTATGCTCCTCGGGATTTCCGTCTGTCTAAGGTGTTAGCTTTCCTACAGGCGGGACTGGACCATGGGCTTCGCCTTGCGTCTCTGAAGGTGCAGGTGTCTGCCCTGTCCGTCTGGTTCCATCGTAGGATTGCTGCAATCCCTGATGTGCGCACCTTTATGCAAGGTGTTCTCCGAATTCAGCCACCTTTTGTTCCACCTGTGGCGCCTTGGGATTTAGCTGTGGTCCTGAGGGCTCTCCAGGGACCGCCGTTTGAACCACTGGGCTCAGTGGACCTCAAATGGCTGACAGCTAAAACAATTTTCCTTCTGGCCATTGCTTCGGCCAGATGCGTTTCTGACTTAAAGGCTCTCTTGTAGACCCCCTTTTCTGATTATTCATAGGAACAGGGCGGTGCTGCGCACTCGTCCTGGTTTACTTACTAAAGTTGTTTAAAGTTTCCACATCAACAAGGAAATCGTTGTGCCGGCTTTCAACTCACCTGACCTTTCTGTAGGTGAGGCCTCTTTGGACGTTGTGCGGATTTATGTTGACCGCACTTCTTCGTTTAGGAAGTCGGACGCCTTGTTTGTCCTCTATGGCTTCCGTAAAAAGGGTTGGCCTGCTTCAAAGCAGAATTTGGCATGTTGGATTCGTATGGCAATTTCTGAAGCTTATCTTCATGAAGGCCTGCCGGTTCCATCCTCTGTGAGGGCTCATTCCACTAGGTCTGTGGGTCCTTCGTGGGCTGCTCGACGTGGTGCCTCTGCAGTCCAGATCTGCAAGGCTGCCACATGGTCCTCGGTCCACACCTTTGTGAGGTATTACGCGTTTGACACCTTTGCCTCTCAGGATGCTTCCTTCGGGCGGCGGATTCTCCTTTCAGCACAGAAGCGTCCCCACCCTTAAAGGATACTGCTTTGGGACATCCCTAAGGTATCCTGTGGATACCCTATGGACCCTGATGTAGAAAATATGAGATATGGTAAGAACTTACCCTTGTTATCTCTATTTCTACGAAGTCCATAGGGTTCCACAGGACTCCCGCCCTGTCGCACCTGTGCTGCAGATGGGCTTTACTCTGGTCACCGGTTTTTCCATCTCCCTCTGGTGAGCATGTGATTCTTGTGTGTGTCCAGATCTTTCTTCTCTCTCTTCCTTCTCCTCCTCTGGCCTATGGCTTGGTACGTAACTGAGATGCCTTGGCTCGGGGGTGGGGTATAGGAGGGGGACCCTAGTGCATCCTGGGAGGCTAAAAACTTTAACTCTATGGTGCCCGATGCCTGATATATATATATATATATATATATATATATATATATATATATATATATATATATAAAATATGTGGGGCTGTTGTTGGTGAGTAACATATACGGGGGCACCTGTTATTGGAGAGTGGCATATATAACACACGTGATACACAATATAAGATGCCCCCCACCAAACTGCAACACAGCTGACCCTGCTGCCAACCTACAGTGGAACTAATGGCAGGTTCCCCCACCACCACCATAGGGACTTCCCCTTAGTCAATGCACCAGATTGGGGAAACTTGTAGGGAAACTACGAGTCTATCATGCACTGTAAGAGCCCCAGGACGGGGTTACAGGTCTATCTACTCTACGATGTGTTAGCTAGGAAGGCACCGAGCCCTGGCCTCCTAGCTTCAGTCTGAAGCATCGGAGTCCTCATCCAACTCCTCCCTGTAGGACGCAGTCTGCATGGGCTCCCTGTCGAAGTTGACTCTGCGGACGTGAGGTCGGGAGCCGCGTGGCCCCTGCGTCATCTTGCAGCCGGCCAGGTCTCCTTCAGGATGGTGTAGTGCACCCTGCACGGCGAAGTTTTAAGTCCTGAGGCCTCTTGACAGAGGATTTCTACCATGTGGCCCTGCAGCAACTCAGTCAGGCTAGGTGGGATCTCAATACTCATCGTCCCCTATGGGGCTCTGTCCCCTCTGGCTGGCACTCAAACACAGTGATGTACCCGGGAGAGAGTTAGTCTGTCCTTTGATTCCCCCATTACACGCTGCAGCCACTGCGGGAGGGCAGGCTGGTAGGGAGGGTTCTGTGTAAGGATTCCATCTGTTTCAAATCGGATTTACAGTTCTAGTTGTTGTATATACCGTTTTAGTGCTCACTCTAGGTTCTGCACCGTACCTAGATAAAGGGCACTTCTGTGTATGTGTGTACCTTTAAAAGAGGGCGCGGCCATGGAAAATGGGGCGTCTTTATGATGCGTCCCCTTTTCAGCACTTATTGACATGCTGGACAGCCCCCAAGCGCTACGTTCCCTGTGATTCAGTTCACCGGAGGTGACGGCTGCTCCCCCGTTTTCCCCACCTGCGGGACACTGCGGCCCGCAGGAGGGGACAGAACCCGTAGGCTGTTTCAGTGGGGCGCCGCGCTGGAGGGCAGGGTGCTTTCTACCCTTTAGAAATGGGGCAGGGCACGGCGCCCCACTGAAATAGCCTAGCGGAACGTTACTGTTTATGCAAGTGGGTATCTGTCTTAATGGCTAAACCCTGTATGATCGCTTTAAAATTGTCTTGGGGTACATTAGTAGACTGGTAGGAATTCAGCCCCTCCTTTTTAACGATTTAGGGGTCAATCCAGTTAATTGCGCAGGGTTGTGAGTTGCTGTTGCCACGGAGTTAAAATGCCGGCATGGCATCTTGCACCTCTTGTTGCCCGCTCCAAGCCTGAGTTTGCGTAATTTTGCTCTGTCATATGGAGCTGCGAGCACTTTTGTGTGAATTCTGGTGGTCGTCTTGATGACTCGTGTTTAATTGGATTGAGCCCTTAGTAGCCTCTGGAGATGATGGTAGGTATTCTGAATATTGTTATGATCTTAGGATGGAGTACCCTATGTCCACGACACCGTAGCATGGTCTGAACAAGCTATTGGAATAATACAGAATTTGTTAGCGAGTTGCAAAGACCATATGTCAAGCAATATTAGATCTATACGGGAATATGAAGCATGGACATGTGAAAAATAAGTAAAAACCTTTACTGATGGGAACTGCACCAACCATGTTTCATAGAGATTATACTCAGCAAATAGGTTATGTATAACCCTAAATGCGATCATGCCTGGACCTCAGATGGTGTGTTTTTTTTTTTTTTTTTTTTTGAGCAATTTTTTATTTGAATTTTCAAGAAGAAAAATAGAAAACACCCAATACAATCAATAACAGTAATAACATAGTACACTGCATACAGAACATTGTGTCAAATAGGGGGACAAACTGAAAAACGTGGTACATGAACTACATTCCGACTGTATAGAGATGACACATATGTTACAAATCAGAATTATTCGGTATATCGGAGTCCTAACATATAGGCGTTCTGGTAATTTATCCATTAGGACAACTATACCACAAAACTATTAGACTGATCCTATAGTGGTCAGAACCCCCTTATAACAAAACAACCAAAAGAGTGAGAAAAAAAAAATAAAAATATATATAAAAAGAGCGAAGAGGAGCTCCTCTGATGCCTGCTCTGTACCATATAACCATAAAGCAGCGGTTTGGCATTACACATCCGAGAGAGCCCATCTGGACCCACTCCATCTACACCAGATGCGGTCAAATTTATACTCTGCCCTTCAAGATAAGTAGAGCTATTTCTCTTGCCTAACAGTGGTGTGAGCCATGCACTGAAGTCTGGACCCTAAGAGGCCAACCAGGTGCGAGCAATACTAACCTTAGCCAAGGTACACATATTGATGACAAACTGCCTACCATACCTATGAAGAATGGTATCCTCCAGGATACCCAAACCAAATACCCTTGGGGTGAGAAGAGGGTCCTGAATCCCAGTAATGGAAAGAACCTGTGTAACCTTACTCCAAAATGTCTGAACCATGGGGCATTCCCAGAGTAAGTGCTGACAGCTATCCGACACTTCGGACAAATATTGGAGGCGAGGCCCTCAAATTTTATCAGCCTAACTGGGGTAAAATAAATTCTATCTAAGATATATATATATATATATATATATATATATATATATATATATATATATATATATATATATATATATATATATAGCTGGATTTGCTGAAATCTTACTGAGGCAGTGGAGGTGCGGGGAATTCTCAGAGCCATATCCCATTCACTATCATCCATTAAGCCCACATCAGCCTCCCATTTTACTTTAAGATCTGGTAACCTGGATTCGTGGTGAAAGGACGAAAGATATGAATAAATCAACGACAGCGACCTACGGGGACCCAATGAGATAAGTACTGTTTTAATGGAAAATGACAATGTCAGGGGGGCCAGCTCTAAACTGAACACCAAGGGCATGTCTCAGTTGCAGAAATCTGTAGAAATATGCTCTAGGTAAGGAAAACTCCTCCTGCAATTGAGTGAAGGATTTGAGTGTAGAACCTACATATAACTGACCCAGGGAGACAATAACTTTGGTGCCCCACACTTGTCTAACCTGAAGTGATCTCAGTTCAGACAATGCCCTAGAGTTCCATAAGGGTGTGTCTGGATCCAGTCCAGAGGATAGCGTGATGATAAGGGTTGCTCGCCAAATCCTAACCGCCTGTATCAATATTTGGGGAAGGGAGCTATCAACCCTGTCACTCAACAAGGCCTGTAGGGGTGTGTATCCAGGGGAAGCCTGAGACACCTGTAGTGAGTGTAGGGCAGTGGGAGAGCTATCCTGAAGCCAATCTCTCACGTAAGTTAGTTGTGCCACATAGTAGTAAAGTTGAAAATTAGGGAGTGCTAACCCTCCAGCGGATTTAGGTCTCGTCAATATTTTTAGCCTAATGCGAGGCCGTCTATTCACCCATATCAGGGAAGATAACATACTTTCTAATTTTCTGAATACTGAGGTAGGGATAAACACTGGGGATTGCTGGAGTATACAGTCAGGTGCATAAATATTGGGACCTTGACAGAATTTTCATTTTGTGGCCTCTATTCACCACCACAATGGCTTTGAAATGAAACAAACGATGTGCTTTAACTGCAGACTTTCAGATTTTATTTGAGGGTAATTACATCCAAATCAGGTCAACGGTGTAGGAATTACAACGGTTTCTATATGTGCCTCCCACTTTTTAAGGGGCCAAAAGTAATGGGACAAACTAAACAATCCTAAATCTAACTTTCACTTTTTAATACTTTGTTGCAAATCCTTTGCAGGCAATTACAGCCTGAAGTCTGGAACGCATAGACATCACCAGACGCTGGGTTTCATCCCTGGTGATGCTCTGCCAGGCCTCTACTGCAAATGTCTTCAGTTCCTGTTCTTGGGGCATTTTCCCTTCAGTTTTGTCTTCATCAAGTGAAATGCATGCTCAAATCGGATTCAGGTCAGGGGATTGACTTGGCCATTGCATAACATTCCACTTTTTAGCCTTAAAAACTCTTTGGTTGCTTTTGCAGTATGCTTCGGGTCATTGTCCATCTGCACTGTGAAGCGTCGTCCAATGGTAAAGGTAGCACCCACTCTGGGTCATATAATTACAATTGATGTACTGCATGATAACAGTACATATATAAGCTGAGAGCTAACTTAACTTGGAGGTACCCCAAAAAACCTCCACATGGCACTATAAGCATCAGCACATCCTCCTATTGTTGACTGCCTTCATGCCTCTGCAAACTTGCAAAAAAAATGGTAGTTGCTCAGATCAGCTTAATTGCATAACACAGGTGCTTGTAAAGGGCGGAGTTTTCACTGAACACAGAAAAAGAGAGATTTGCCCCCCAGCACACTGCAGCAAAAACAATACTTAAATCCTACATGATAATAGAGATTTAGAGGTATTAGTTACACACAATTGCAGATATATGAATAAGCGCCAGGCCAATCGTCAAAGCTCCTCTATACTGGCGTCCCTAGCATTAAGGGGTTCACGTCCGAGAAGCAAGGCACCCCAATAAAATTCCAACCAAGGGCCATCCCCAGGGTATCACACGAAAAAGGGGAAAAAGGTGATAGTGAAGTATAAAGAAAAGATGTGTAAAGATAAATCAATAAGTGTTAATGAAATGATAAAGAATTAAAATGACATAAATAATGTACAAACAAAATAGAGAAGTGATGAAAGTATTCTATGTGAATTAAGTGGTGATGCCATGAGAAAGGCCCAGTCAGAACCCCCCCGGGGGCCCCACACTGTTCTCATGCAGTACATCAATTGTAATTATATGACCCAGAGTGGGTGCTACCATTATGTAGTAATTATTTTGGGGTGAGCGTTTGGGAGTGGGGCCCCCAGGGGGGTTCTGACTGGGCACCTGTGTTATGCAATTAAGCTGATCTGAGCAACTACCTTTTTTTTTTTTTTTGCGAGCGTGGTACTTAAGCCTACGGCATATGTTGATAGACTATCCGTGGCCTCTACCTCTGCAAGACTATCTAATTCTACAGGGTTTGTTTATTTATCAGGACTTAAAGCGGCTTCGTTTGATGGCGTGGCTGTTGAAAGGGCCATCCTAAGAAAGAAGGGTATTCCTTCCAGTGTGATTCCTACCATGATTAGGGTTCGGAAGGAAGTCTCATCAAAACATTATCATATCTGGAAGACATATGCATCTTGGTGTGAATGCCGCAGTTCACCGCCATCTGATTTCAAGGTATCCCGTCGTCTTCTTTTTCTACAGGCCGGTTTATCAGCAGGCCTTCGTCTAGGACCTTTGAAAGAAAATGGACAGTGGCGACACCTGAACCTTCAGAGAAAACAAGCATTATCGCCAGATGTTCAGACCTTCCTACAGCGAGTAATCGGAATACAACCTCCATTTTTGCCTTCGACGGACCATGGGATTTAGACTTGGTTCTTTCGTTTCTCCAGTCTGCTTTGTTTGAGCCACTATAGATGGTGGAGATTAAGTTTTTAACTTGGAAGGTGGTTCTTCTTTTGGCGCTCGCCTCAGCTAGACGTGTGTCAGAGCTAGGGGCTCTCTCCGGTTGCCCGCCTTACCTCGTTTTCCATGAGGATAGGGCTGCGCTTGTACGCAGATGTCTTTTCTTCCTAGGGTGGTGTCTGCGTTATACATAATCCAGCCAATTGTGGTTCCAGTGTTCAAGGAAGATTCTCAGGGCTCCAAATCCTTAGATGTTAGAGCTCTTCGGATCTATGTTGAGAGGACAGCATCTATCCGGAACTTGGATGTACTTTTTGTCTGTTTTGATATGGCGAGGCCAGGTTGGCCAGCTTCAATATTTCTCTTTGGATTCGTCTGACAGCCAGACAGGCTTATCTGGCCGCTTCTAAACAGCCGCCGGTTTCTATTACGTAACATTCAACGCACTCGGTGGGACCTTCATGGGCGGCTGCCCGTGGTGTTTCTTTGACTAATCTTTGTCGAGCGGCCACCTGGTCTGGCAGGCATACTTTTTTAAATTTTACCGTTTTGACACTTTTGTGGTCTCTGCTTCGCAGTATGGCCATGCTGTTTTTCTCAGCACTCTCCCGCCCAGGATGAGAGCTCTGGGACGTCCCCACTGTACTGAGACTCCAGTGTCCCTTATTGGATGGAGGAGAAATCAGGATTTTGGTTACTTACCGATAAATCCCTATCAGATTCCACAGGGGACGCTGAACACCCGCAACGGTGCTGTTACACCTGCTTAAGTTTCTTGTTTACAGGTTCAGACAGTTGTCTGTGGTCTGCTTGGAATGTTGTGTTTTCTTTCATAAACCTTTTCTGGTTTGTTCATGTATGTTGTAGTTTGTCTTCTCCTTTCTCTTTATTTTTCCAGCTCTCCTCGGACAGTTTTTTTTTTTTTTTTTTAGACTGACCTATTGCGGGGTATAGAGGGGGAGGAACTAGCTACCATACATATTTATTGAAGTGCCAGCTCCTGGTTAACCCTCTTCCATACCCCACTGTACTGAGACTCCAGTGTCCCCTGTGGAATCGGAGAAAGAGACTTATCGGTAAGTAACCAAAATCCTGATTTTGAGGGTTAGGGGGTTCGAGATAAGAAATGGGTAATTTGCCGACTCTACCGCTAAAATCCTGTTTATCCTGAATTTGGATGTATCTTTCCTCCAGACTGACTTCTATTGTGAGGTCTGCTCTCCTGCCTGTCTGTGGATTTGTGGAAGGCTATCTGACTGGTGCTTCTCTGAATTCTTCCCGTAGCTCAGTTGCCGGGCCCTTCTCTGACCTGTTTCTGCCTCTGGCCACCACGGCTACCTTATGATGCGACGCTTACCCGCTGGATTTCTCCTGACTTGTTAGCCTTCTCTCTGGTTCCCGATCGTCTGCTTCAACTTTTGGGGAGTGTCCGACGTGGAATGCCCAACAGCTTGTTGCTGTGACCCTTCCTGGTCGTCTCCTGGATATCCCTGCTGCTTCAGTGCTTCTTGGATTGTGGACTGGACATCCGGCTGGTTTGGTTTAGTCCAGTGTTGGCGTTACTCTGGCGTTGGCGGTGGCTAGCACACACCCAGAGCTCACCAGCAATATACTCTGCGGTGTACTCTGGTGGTGTGCTAGCCACCGCCATCTTATCGCAAGGCTGCTTCACGGTTGCTGCTCCAGTCATCTAGCTATTTTGGGACTCGTGGACTGTGGACAATGTCTCCTGCTGGCTCGGTTGCTCCTGTGGTGGTTTTTATTTACCTTTTTGCCTTAGCTGAGATCAGTCTTTTGGTCTCAATTCTCCTGCTATTTGATACTCTAGACTTTGGTTTGACATATTGCACCTGTTTTTTGTGATTCTATCTCTGGCTGCATACCTCAAGGATGGATAACTCTTTTGTATCCAATCCTTAAGGCTATTAATGCCTCTACTCAGGCTTCTCAGTAAGTTTGGAGACCTGCAAGTGGATAGCCTTTTTCCCTGCTCTGCTCCTTGGAAGATTCGTGAAGGTGCTGGGATGGATGTGCAGTCCTCGCATCTTCTATGATGGTCTTGGATTTATCCTTGGACATACCAGAGTTTAACAACATCGTTCCTGGGAGTTTCGAGTTTGCTGTGGCTTGTTAACAGATCTGTGCTCCAACTCTGCTGGATGTGAGGAGGCTCTAAGATTTGTCATTAAAGGCCTTTGTGTTTTTCTGCTGATCCACGGGTGGGCTGGGGCAGGACTAGTGTTTTGTGGTTTTTTATTAATTTTATTTCTACTACAGGGTCCACAGTAGAGGGTACCTGCCGGAGTCGGGTCACTGAAGTGCAGGGGGGATGGCTGTTGGCGCAGACCCCGAAGTTTGCTTCTACTTAGCGACAGCAAGGACAGTCTAGCTGACGTCCGCGCTGTTGCTCTGTCACCCCGGCAGCGCCAAAATGCTGGTAGTGATCCAGGGATCTCGGTGGGCCTCTACGCTCTTGGCTAGCAGGGACCCCGGTGTATCCCTGGACTGCGGCCGGACGCTACGGGGAGGCTTGTAAGCGGCGTGTGACCATGGTGATGAGCCGAATGGCAGTCTTTTCCCTCAGGGCGGGGGACTCCCTGGGGTTGACAGCAGGTGGGGCCAGGCACTGACTCCTGCGTCCCCACTAAGCCACCTGGGACTTTGGGCTGGAGTTCTGCTGAACGCTCCAGCGTCCCAGGGGATAAATGCTGGCCAGGGGAGACGGCCTTCCCTGTCTGTAACAGCCGGCTCCTCCTCACTGCACAGCGTGCCTTTCCACGCGCCTTTCCACCACTGTCTGGCTGAGCTTCCCTCCTCCGGCTCCGCCGCCTTTGTGATCTCTGGCGGCCATCTTCCTGGCTGAGTGTCGCCGAAAGTAGGCAGGCAGTGCGGAGTCCAGGTCCCCCTACATACCTCTCCTCCTGGACGCTGGTCAGTGTATGAATCACTTTTGTCCTACCAGACGCCAGTCTGCTTAGTTGACCAGTAAGTGTGATTTAGTGTAGGTATTTTATGGGATTCCTGGTGTTGACATTCAACATGGTGGAATATGCCCAGTTTCATTCACGGTCTCTGCAGAAATTCTCTCCCGGTGGGATGGATTACCACATCGGATAAGGACACAAACTATTGTACTCTCTCCGGTGGTGCGTCTAGCTCTGACTTTGTGGCTTCAGTCGGTCCACATCACCAGGGGGCGCCCCTTCTGGATTCTGGACTGGGTCCTTCTAACAATGGACGCTAGTTTCTGGGGTTGGGGCGCAGTGACAGGTCCACACTCCTTTCGGGGGAGGTGGTCTCCAGAAGAGTCTGCTCTACCGATCAACATATTGGAACTTCGAGCAGTTTTCAGGGCCCTACACCAAGCAAGACTCATACTTCATGGAACGCCCGTCTAAGTTCAGTCAGACAACGCCACGACAGTGGCTTACATAAACCATCAAGGAGGAACTCTAAGTCCGGCGCCAATGTCAGAGGTGTCATGCATCCTGACATGGGCCATCTACCAGCCATATTGGCAGTGTCCATTCCAGGTGTCCTCAATTGGGAAGCAGACTTCCTCAGCCGTCATGACGTGCATCCCGGGGAATGGTCTCTTCACCAAGAGGTGTTTACAGCTCCTAGTGGACAAGTGTGGCCTTCCGGACGTGGACCTCATGGCCTCTCGACATAATCACAAATTGCCTCTGTACGGGCCCTGGATAAGAGACGCCGAGGCTCTCTTGGTAGACGCTCTGTCGATCAAGTGGACCTTCCAGTTTGTGTACCGGTTTCCTCCACTCTCCCTCCTTCCTCTGGTAATTTGAAAGTTCAAACGAGGCACTGCCCAGGTGAATGGTCTCTTCACCAGAAAGTGTTTCAGCTCCTTGTGGACAAGTGGGGCCTTCCGGACATGGACCTCATGGCCTCGACAAAATCACAACTGCCACTGTACGGGTCCAGGACAAGAGACTCCAAGGCTCTCTTGGTGGACGCTCTGTCTGTCAAGTGGACCTTCCGGTTTGTGTACCTGTTCCCTCCAATCTCCCTTCTTCCTCGGGTACTTCGGAAGTTCAAACAAGAAGGGGGCACTGTCCTGCTGGTGGCTCCAGCGTAGCCCAGACGTCACTGGTACTCAGATCTTCAGAGTCTCTCCATCGACACTCCATTGCTGTTGCCTTAACGTCTGGACCTGTTGTCTCAAGGTCCTTGCCTTTACCCGTACCTGGGTCGTCTGTCTTTGACGGCGTGGCTCTTGAGACATCCCTCCTAAGGTCCAAGGGGTTTTCAGGCTCTGTGCTTAACCCCATGCTCAGGGCGCGGAAGCCAGCCTCTGCTAGGATTTACCACAGTGTGGCATACCTATTTTGAATGGTGTAGTTCCAGAGGTTACGATCCTCACGTGTTTAGGGAATCCAGAGTTTTGGCTTTCCTTCAGGCAGGTTTGGACCTTGGTCTCCGCCTTGCTTACAAAAGAAAAATGGTCTCCACAGGTAGCACCTCCAATTATATATATATATATATATATATTTATATATATATATATATATATATATATATATATGTGTCCAGAATGTGCAGTCTGAGATCTATTTTCTTTCTCCGCCTTGCTTCCCTGAAGGTGCATGTCTCTGCCCTTTCAGCGTGGTTCCAGAGAAGGATTGCTCCTCTTTCTGATATCTGCACTTTCCTTCAAGGGGTTCTTCACATTCAGCCTCCCTTTGTCACTACTGTGGCACCTTGGGATTTAGCTGTTGTCCTTAGGTCCCTCCATTTGAACCCCTGGATTCGGTGGATCTCAAATGGCTCACTGGTAAGACTGTTTCCTTCTGGCTATTGCTTGTGTCAGATTTGGGGGCTCTTGTCGTTTCCCATTTCTGGTTTTTCCCCAGGTGCTTCGGACTCGCTCTGGTTTCCTTCCTAAGGTGGTCTCTAGTTTCCACATTAATGAGGAAATTATTGTGCCGACCTTTAATTCCCCAGACCTATCAGCGGGTGTGGCCTCCATTGGATGTGGTACATGCCCTCAGGATTTATGTGGACCGTACTAGTTCCCTTCGAAAGTCAGACTCGTTGTTTTGTCCCCTATGGATTCCACTAAAAGGGATGGCCAGCCAATAAGCAAGCTTTGGCTAGATGGCTTCGCATGGTGATTTCTGAGGCTTACACTCATGAGGGCCTTCCAGTGCTGCCCTCTGTTACAGCTCATTCTACTCTGTTTGTGGGTCATATCTGGGCAGCTCGCCGTGGCCCCTCGGCTGTTCAGCTTTGTAAGGTGGCCACGTGGTCCTCTGTTCAGACTTTTTTAAGCATTTGATACCTTTTCCTCTCAGGATGCATCCTTCGGGCGGCGTATTCTCCTCTCTGCACAGGAGCGTCCCCACCCTTGAGGGCACTGCTTTGGGATATCCCCAAGGTCACCCTTTGGACCCCCTATGGACCCTAAAGAAGAAAAGTAGAGAGATGGTAAGAACTTACCTCTGTTATCTCTCTTTCTACGAAGTTCATAGGGTCCACAGGGCACCCACCCTGTCGCATCTGTGCTTCAGATGGGCTTCGCTCTGGTCACCGGTTTTCCTTATCCTTCTGTGTGAGAATGTGCTTCTAGTGTGTCCCAGACTTTCTTCTTTTATCCTCCTCCGTCCTTTGGCTTGCTGCGAAACTGAGATGCCTCTGGCCCGGGGGCAGGGTATAGAGGGAGTCCCAAGTGCATCCTGGGAAGAAAAATTTACTGCCTAAGGTGCCCGGATGACTCTGCATCAGCTATACCCCAAGGTCACCCTGTGGACCCTATGGACTTCGTAGAAAGAGATAACAAAGGTAAGTTCTTACCATATCTCTCCTTTTTATTATTTTCTCTCCTCTGTGTTCGGTATATGTCTGTGATGTGCCAAGCATTCTGTATGGGAGAAACTCCACTTCCTTTAGGATGAGGAAAGCTGAACCCAGCCTAGCTTAGGGTCCGTTCTTTCACTGCCCTTGTCTTTTATGTAGTATCCTTTATTTGGGTTTGACGGGGGGGGGTGGTGTAGTGTCGTTTGGATGGGCGGTAAGGGGTGTTTTGAGATCCAAGTGTACTATGTTGGTACAAGGTGAGGGGTTATGTTGTATGCCTCTTGTACCCCTCTTTGGTCTGATGCTCCGTGATCAGGGGTGTTTTATGATGTGTATTGCTTATTTTGTATTTTGACTCTCTACACTGCCTTATGCAATTACCTATTGTTACTAACTATGTCACATTTCCTTTTCCATGTCTGCTACATATATTTTATTTCAGTTGTATGTTTGTACTCTTGAAACTAAATTTATTTTTTCTTTTACTAATTAGGTCCATGAACGAACTGAAGAAATGGACTTTCTGTTGATGATTGTACGCAAACTCTTGCGGACCAATTCACGAATGGTGAAGGTCAGTGATCATAGCAGCCACAAATCAAATTTTGATGTTTTGCTGTTATGGTTCAGAAAAAAAAGAATGAAAATATATATATTAGACAAGGTCATCCCTCAGATAAATTAAAAACCCACAGCACAGTAGCAGGCACTTATTTCCAAAGTTTCAATGTAAGGCTACATCTCTAAAGACTATAAGCCTCCCTGCTATGAAATTTATTGATAAATATATTGAATATATAATATACCTTTTTTTATTTATTTTTTTATTTTACTTTAATGTCCTAATATTTTATGTTACAAAAAACAGTCCAATCCAGCAATGTCAATTTGGCAGAAATGTGCTCCTGTTGTTGGAGTTAATACAATACAAATACAAACCTACAAAATCGTAGAGCGGATTCTATACAGAATGGCAAGACACAATGCGGGAAAAAAGGAACTTTGTTCAAGCACACACCAAATGTCCAATTCCTCTTGGAGCGTTGTAATGTTAGTTTGCAGAGGTTAAGGAGTTAGCTTTACCAGGCAATTGATTTAAAATAAATGTATGAAATGCAGTCTTATGAGAAAGTTAATGTCTGGTCTAAGTATAGATTGGATGCTCTGTGTGAAGGGCCATAAGTTTGTGACTCTGCTTATTATTATGATTATTGCGATTATTATTATTGCGCCACAAGTGTTCCACAGCGCCTTACATAGTACATAAAACTAGTAAGTGAAAAAGAAACGAGTAACTTACAGTACGTTACAGTGTAGGACAAGGACATGGTTTATATATATATATTGCTTCAATAACAATTAAAGCAGCCGGGAGTTGGCAGTCACGTTTTAGGTGCCCTTATGGCGAGTAAGGAGTAGAAGAAAATGTAAAGAGAAGCACATGAGGGAAGAGGTTCCCTGCTTGTGAGAGCTTACATTCTAAACGGGAGGGGCAGCCAGACAGGCGGGACACAGATGGGAAAAATAGGGAGGAAAGAGCATGAAGTGGGTTAGGATGAGAGCTGGAAAACCTTGATGAAGTAGTTGGTCTTGAGAACCTGTTTGAAGATGTATAGAGAGGTGGGGAGTTGGAGAGCATTCCAAAGGTAGGGAGCAGCACGGGTAAAATCTTGGATGCGGGTGTGGGAGAAAGTAATCAGTTGGGGAGGCGGCATGCATTTGTTGAGCGAAGCGGGCGTGTGAAGGGAGAGAAGGTCAGAAATGTATGTGGGAAAGGATTTGGTGAGGGCTTTGTAGGCGAGTGTAAGAACCTTGAATTGGCATCTGAAGTGGAAGGGGAGCCAGTGTAGGGCTTGAAGGAGAGGGGAAGCAAATGTAGAACGTCTGGAGAGGAAGATGAGCTGAGCAGCAGCATTGAGAACCGACTGTAGTGGAGAGAGGTGAGAGACTGGGAGGCCAGCCAGGAGAAGGTTACAGTAGTCCAATCTGTAGATGACCAGCGCGTGGATGAGGGTTTTAGTGATGTCCTGGGTGAGTAAGGGTCTAATCCTGGAGAGTTATTTTTAGGTTGAAACGGCAGGCCTGCGAGAGGTGCTGACTGTGTGGTTTAAAGGAGAGGGAGGAGTCTAGGATAACTCCCAAGACAGCGCACTTTGGGGCTAGAGGAGATAGTTGTGCCATCAATAGATAATGAAATTGTGGGAAGTGAGGTAGTAGAAGAGTGTGGGAAGATGATCAGCTCCATCTTAGACATGTTAAGTTTAAGAAAGCGCTGAGACATCCATGAAGAGACAGCTGGAGATACGGGTGAGGAGCAAGGGGGAGAGCTCAGGGGTGGAAAGGTAAATTTGAGTATCATCAGCATAGAGATGATATTGGAGGTCAAAAGAGTTTGAGTTCACCTAAAGAGGACGTATATAGGGAGAAAAGGAGAGGTCCAAGAACAGAACCTTGGGGAACTCCTACTGTTAGTGGAAATGCCCCCCAAGAGGAGTCGTGAGAGGAGACAGAGAAGGAACGATCAGAGAGGTAGGAGGACAGCCAGGAGAGGGCAGTGCCACGTAAACAAAGAGAGTGAAGGATTTGCAGGAGGAGAGGGTGGTCCACAGTGTCAAATGCAGCAGAGAGGTCAAGGAGAATGAACAGAGTAGTGGCCCTTGGATTTGGCAGCAAGGACGTCTTTGCTGACTTTCGTGAGGGCAGTTTCAATGGAGTGGAGAGAACGGAAGCCAGATTGAAATGAGTCAATGAGGGAGTGGGAGGAAAGAAAGGTGGTAAGGCGGTTGTAGACAATACGCTCAAGGAGTTTGGAAGCAAAAGGGAGAAGAAAGATGGGTCGATAGTTGGAGAGTATGTTGGGATCAAGTGTAGGTTTTTTAAGAATGGGAGAGACAAGGGCATGTTTGAATGCAGAAGGGACAGTGCCAGATGATATGGAGAGATTAAGGAGGTGAGCATGATGGGAACAGGCAGAAGGGGACAGGTAGGAGAGGAGATGGGAAGGGATTGGGTCAAGAGAGGAGGTGGAAGGAGGGGAGGACCGGATGAGGGCCATGACTTCCTCTCCAGAAACAGGGGAGAAGGATGTCGGAGTTGGTGAGGCAGAATACAATATACTGTATTGTGCTATTACTTTTGATTTGATAACTACACAAATATCCTACAGTAAAGCCTGAAACTGACCCTCCACCTCTCTAGATAAATCTGACCTCTTTGTATCTCCAGGGCAGACTGTCCTTGCAATTGTCCAAGGTGAAAGTGCTGCTGGTGTGTTGGCCAGTTGCAAATATGGGTGCTTATATCCACAGTTGAAAGTCACCCATTATTTCATCATTTGGGCCCAAATAATGTATTCATCTGCATCTGAGAAGTTGTAATGCAGTGATTTGATGTTGCCTTTTACAAAACCAACAAACTTTATTACATTGTTTTATTAAACATGGGATTGGATGGGAATCTCTCTACTTAGGCTGCAGGAATAAGGGTTTCCTATTGGGTGCCGCCCAGACATCCCCCATCCCCCATTCCCTATGTTTTAGTAACTACCATATGCCATGTTGGTCAAACCTGGGTTAAAATGATCCTGGTTAGTCTTTGTAAATAAAACTTCTGCTCCCTGAGGCTGAATGGCATTCATCTGTGACCAGTGTAATGTGTTGTGATTAAGAGTTTTCTCATGTTCAGTTAAATTAATTTCTAAACTTTGCCTCAGGCTAATGGAAACATAAAATTGTTTGCATCGAGTTATAGCTTGCAACATTAAAACTCTGAATTTCACTTATTACCAGTATTTCCTCATGAAATGCTTTTTAAGCGTTCCTAACAATGTAGAGGTTTGCGTTCTATCTGTGAATTAACAAAGAAAACGTTAACTTTCCTTGACCCTTGTGCTTAGTTCCCATCGAGAAATATAGGCCGTCTTAGCTGGTTGTGGCATTTTACCCACCGTTTTCTTCCTGCATCAGTTGTCTTTTGTTGACCTTTCATATGATTTTAGCCACAGTTCTCTACTCCTATTTTATTACCATTCCCTGTGATTTGTAAGCTTGCGTGGTGTTTTTCCAATTCCTCTTCCTTCAGCTGGGCACACGCTGAGCATTGTGCACCCAGCATATATGGCAGGCCGACATATCTGATCCTGGGTCCACTTCAGAACGTTGAATCGTGCCCTCGTTCCATCCTTCATTACCGTAATATGCATGGAGCGGCAAGCGGTATAGGGCTGTATTCAATTAGCAGCGAAAGTGTCGAAATTATCGCTAAAAACCAGGTGAAACCGGCAACAGACGAAAAAAAAATGGAGAAGTTTTCTCCAGACCAGGCAAAAAATGCAAATTCCCTATTTTTGGCTAAAAATGTGGGTATTTCTTTCATAGCCCTTTGGACACCACCCCAAAATGATAAATTACCTGGAATAATTTTTTTCGTAAGTTGCGTATTTTGGCTAAAAACTACTGTGCAAATTTTGGGCAAAAAAAATAAATCGTTGAATGGTTTTAATGTATTGGGTCTGGTTTTTCGATGGGCGGTATGGATGTGTCAAGTGTTAAATATCTCACGCGATCGCAGCAGGCGGTTTTTAACTGTTTAAAATTGTGTTTTTACGACACAAATATACTTGCACCAATTTTAACGTACCCCCAATTTACGTGGAACAGTAATTTTTTTTACAACTGTTTTTTTTTTTGCCCAAAATTTGAGTAGTCGTTTTTCGACATCGTACGCAACGTACTATTTTTTTCCGGTAATTTATCATTAGGGGGGTGTCTAAAGGACTTTGAAAGAAATCCCCACATTTTTAACCAAAAATAGGGATTTTTTTTTTCACCTGGTTTGGGATGGAGAGAACTTTTCTCCAGTTTTCTTTTTCACCTGTTACCGTTTTCGCCAAGTAGCGAAAAATTCGCCTTTTTTTTTGCAAAACGCCCGTCTTCAACAATGACGAAGAAAATGGGCGTTTTAGCCGCTAATTGAATATGGCACACAGTTGGGTTTGATGTGCAGCTCATCAAACCTGTCTACGTCTTCTGTGACCACAGGAGCTTGCGTCTTGTACATTTACACTGCACTATGTCGTTACGATTTGGCCAAATCAGAACGACATTGCCTCGGTGTGTACCCAACTTTACGGTGTCTTAACTTTTGTTTTCATTTTCCTATCTTACATTTATACCTTATTCCTAAAATAAACAAAACAAAAAACCTTGTAGAAGATTTTTTATTTTCTGATGAGGATATTACTGAAAATTATACAATTAGTCTGTTGTATGGTTCTTCTTGCTATGTATAATAAGCATACGCCCAGGTTGGTTTTGGCTGTTGACTGTTCATAGCTACAGTGGCAGGTTAATGATGATGTGGCCACAGTTGACTATAGCCAGATGAGGCTAGAAGAAAAAAGAGCTCAGAGGACCAAACCAAACTATTCCGGGGGCCTTATATGGCCCCCGGGCAGGAGGTTCCCCATCCCTACTTTATGGACACCCTGCAGAATAGTTTTCTTGGAACCATCTTTTGTCAGCGCAACACAACTGGGAACTGGAGTGTCCATTTTTAGGAATGTTGGGTTTCAGAAGATTTTTTTTTTTTTTGTGATCATCTGGTTATAAAAATAGAAAACAGTTGGTGCGGTTATTCACAGTGTAACCCTTGCTGGGTTAAAGGGAAGTTCATTTGCCTGATGATCTAGGCAAAATGTCTAATACTCAGTCAGAAGATTCTGATTAGGGGTCTCTCCCAGAGGCGATGGATCTGCTTCATTCTCTAGGTGTTTTTGAGATCTGTGGGATGCGTATGAGCACATTACTGTATGTGACTTTGTTGTGAGCTGATGTACATTCAGTGGACAATTTAGGGACACGTCATTATGCGCCCTAGCTACTGTGAGTCATTAGGACCCTGACGTGACTGCGGAAGGTTATTTGTTAATAAGTAAAGTGATGCAACCACTGTGTTAATCCCGTTGATATCCTACTATAGCCTTAATTCTGCCGTTATTATTTGTGGAAATTGCTTTATAATGAGGTTTTTGACTGGGTATACTATTAATAAACCGGAAAAAAAGTCACATTTAAGGTTAAAGTGAGTATTAAACACTTTGGCTCCTCAGATGTTTCTTTATCTTATTATTGTAATGTACTATTGTCCAGTCAATTCAAATCCAGAAAGAAATGAAGAAAGTTGTGTTGAACATACTTTGCTATGAGTGTTAGAGGTAACCAGGTTTTTATTCTTCCCTGACAGGTAATTTTGATGTCTGCCACTATAAACTGCAAGGAATTTGCTGACTATTTTGCAGTGCCGATTCATAACCAGCTGGTCCCAGCATGCATCTTCAAGGTTGAAGGCAGACCATATGATGTTGAAGTGTTTTATCTGGATGACTTAAAGCTTATTCCCAGAATTAAGGTAGGCATATCTCATACTCCTATAACGATCACATGTGCAGGCCAGAAAAACCTCAAATCCTACATAGTAGAGGAAATGTGGGGTATATAAGAGAATGTATAAATCTGTTTTACTTTATTTGAAATAATTGTACTTCCATTGTTGAAAAATATTTGTAAGGCACATAAAAAGCTTGCCTTACCCATGATTATCAGTATCTATTCTCATTTATACCTGAATGTTATTACATATAAGGCTGCCTTTATGATTAAATGTGCGCTCTGTGATAACCATTTACGTATTTAGGCTATAGCATGCCTGTCTTCAGTTGCTTAGTTGTGTCAGTAACTGCTTTTCCCTAGGGATTATGGAAAAGTGGTTCAGCCCTATTTAATATACACACGATCAACAAAAGTGGGCTTTGATTATTGCTGCAGCACATGTCATGTTTGATATATCACGGTCTGCCAGATAAGCTGTCCCTTAAATCTTATCTTTCTTCTTCAGGGTCCATAGGGCTCCACAGGGAGACAATGGGGTGTAGGTGGGACCTGGAGGACCAGACTCCAACAGCAAAGCTTTTCAATCCAAGGATGCTCCAGTCCTTACCCCTATACCCCACCCACAGCCTGAGGGCAAGTCATTCGTTGGTGTTTCGCAGTAGCTGGATCACCGTTTTTAACAGTGGGACTGCTTTAAGCAGCTCAAACTTATTTTTACTTGTAGCGTTTTTCATACTGAGCAGCAGGTCGAAACAGTCCCTAGGACGTCTATACTGCTGCTCTATCACGCCGCCGCGACACCAGCCCTTGACTTTGTACTCCTGGTGAGGCTCAAAGGGGGACTAGCTAGCAGGCTCACCGGACCCCATCTGCAGCCCAGAATCCAGGGGACAGGTAAGGCGGATCCCCGCTTGTGTGGACCCGCATCTATGCGCAGTCTTACCTCCGGTCTCGGGAGACAGACCAGAGGTGCTGATGTGGATATTGGTTCGCCCACGACTCTACTAGACCACCAGGGCATATTTTACAGGCCAGGGGACCCAGTAGTTAACGTGCTCAGGTCCTTCCCCCCTCTTCCCCCCACACAGCCTGAGGGCACTTCAGTTTAGTTTGTTTTCGGAAAGAGCTGGATCCCCATTATAACAGGGTTGCATTAAGCAGCCCAAGCTTTTCTTCTTCGGGGTCCATAGGGGCCCACAGGGATACCATGGGGTAATGTGGTTGGAGAGATCCAGGCACCAAACAGTTAAAGCTTTCAGCTCCCAGGATGCACTGGGTCCTCCTCCATATATACCCCACCCCTAGCCACAGGCCTTCAGTTGTTTGGTGCGGCAGAATCAAGACTCACCTTTTTGTAACGGGACAGCTCATGCAGTCCTTAGCTTTTATTTCTTATGTTTTAGTCAGCAGAACTCAGCGTCTATATTAAGATGCAGATAATGCGACTCCATCTACCTCTGCTGGGCTGAAAACATCAGTAATTGTGCTGGTGATTTCGGCTGGTCTCAGCTTGGCTTGCAAGCAGTGACGCTGGGACCTGTACTGCAACCAAACGCATGGACATGACAGGTAAGGCGATTCCTTGCTTACGGGGAATCGCGCATGGCAGTACTTGCTTCTGGTGTCGGAGACGCACCAGAAGCCGCTGCAGTCAGGGCCCGGGATTGTCCGCGTCCTCACTAGACCACCGGGGGCCTAGAATATATTGCGATTATTTACATATGCATTGTATGTTTGTCAGCTGCTGTATTGATACTGTCCTTTATTTCTATCAATTATAGCTATCACTGTGTTTTCTCTACATCCCTTTGGTTTAGGGTTTTTTCCCTCTGGGTACTTCACATTTAAATTTGAATTTGTGAAGGCTGTAACATTGCATTTGTATGGTTTCCTTTACTATGAAAAAGATAAACAGGACGTAGAGGCTCCTGTGCTGATTTCATGTAAATCCTGTATGGCAAGTTTGTCCTCACAGGGCGTTGTTAAGGATGGTTTGTGTATTGCCTGCTATAAAGAGCCACATCCGTCCAATATACAAACCATCTTGGGTATCATCTTTGTCTCAGGTAATGAAGCAGGTTGTGGATCACATGGCTACTACCAAAATGCCTTCTTGTATGGGGTGTTCACAGCATGCTATGTTTATACCTCCTCTGCATTCTTCTTGGAAGTCAGAGTATGGGACCGTCAAATGTTGAAAACGAGAAGGTTATTACAAAGGCTCCTTAAACGCAGACGATCTGCTCAGTTTATGAATCCGATGATGCGCAGGGCTCTTCTCCAGAGTCTAGCTCGGAAAGGGGGACCATTCATTCACAGTGGATGTTCCTCCTTCGGTGAAGGCGGTTAAATCAGTCATCGATAATCAGGATGATGAACAAGCCCCTAATAAGATTGCTCTATTGTTTAATCTCCACCGAAAGGGGGTCAAAACGGAGTGAGCAGCTCACTGAGCTTACCGAGGAGGCATGGGGTATCCCAGATAAACTGTTTTATGGCCATAAAAGAATAACATCGTTTTATCCTTTCCCAGCCTCTGCATGTACTAAGTGGGAGGTTCCTCCTACTGTGGATGCTCATGTATTGCACTTAGTTAAAAATGCTACATTGCCCATTTCATCGGCATAGTCTCTGGAGGACACTACAGGCAGAAAGATTGAAGCTTGTTCTAAGACAATATTTTCAGCTTCTAGAGCAGTTAACCGGTCAGCTGTGGCTAGAGCTTGGGTAGCTAGAGCTGTTGAAGAATGGACAGGGGCATTGGAAGATTTTATACCAGAGGACAGATGTTTATCTCCCATATACGGGAAGCAGCTTCCTATTTGGGAAGAGCTGCAGTGGATGCTGGAATTTGGTTAAGATCCTGGAAGGCTGATACAGGATCAAAGAGGGCACTGGAAACTTTATCTTGTCTAACTCTGCTCCAAAAAGCATCTTTCCCTGGAAATATAACTGCTACTCTGCAGCTTCAAAATCGTCAGGATTGCCATCTACGCCTACAGTAAAACCTAAGCAGTTTTTCTTTTGACCTCAGGGAAGATCAAAGGAATACTTGAGGCCGACTTCAATTTGCAGATTATTGGTGTCAAACAGATGCCTGGGTCCGGGAAATGGTCTCTAAGGGCTATGCCCTTACTTTCAGGAGGCATCCTCCCCAGAAGTTTTTTTTTTTTTGCACAGATCCCCCATCAGAGGCTTTTCAATCTCTATTGCAGGCAGGGGTAATAATCCCGGTTCCTGTGTCACAAAAGGGAAGGGGTGGTTATTCCAATCTGTTTTTGGTTCAAAAACCAAATTGGGCTTTTCACTGTATCCTGAACCTTAACACCCTCAACAGGTTTATCCATATTCACAAATTTCATATGGAAACTCTCCTGGGGATTTTATGGTTTCCATTCAGGATGCGTATCTACATGTTCCCATTACGTCATCCCACCAAAGATTTCTACGGTTTGCTGTCCTGCAGCAGCATTACCAATTTCAGGCACTGCCTTTTGGTCTGTCGACGGCCCCTAGAGTATTTTACCAAAATTATGGCAGTCATGACGGTTTACCTAAGGCATCGGTATCGGAATACTTCCATATCTGGACGACCTTCTGATATTGTGCATAGACTCCAGTTGTTTTGTAACACCATCTTCAATTGACAATAGCCTGTCAACAAAGGCACAGCTGGATCATCAATTGGAAAAAATAATCTCTTCCAACACAGCAGATGGTTCATCTGGTAGCATTTCTGGATTCTCAGGCACAAAGAGTGTTTATGCCAGAGGACGAGATTACAGCCCTATCATTGCGGATACGCAAGCTATTACGCAAGTGAAGGTCATCCATTCTATCAGCAATGTAGGTCCTGGGATCATTGGTATCCATCTTCGACATGGTGGGGTATGCTCAGTTCCATTCCAGGCCTCTGCAAAGATTGATTCTCTCCAGGTGGAATGGGCAGTATCATCTAATAAGGTCCCAGAGAATCCTTCTCACTCCGGATGTTCTCCTCTCCTTCCTGTGGTGGCTGAAAAAGGACCATCTGAAAAAAGGGCGTCCATTCTAGATTCCAAATTGGGTGCTTCTCCCCACAGTTGCCAGCCAAATCAAGAAAGTCAGCTGCCAATAAACATTCTGGAATTGCGAGCAGTATACAGAGCACTGATCATGGCACAGGGCCTGCTCCAGTCCGACAACACAACTACAGTAGCCTAACTCAATCATCAAGGAGGCACGCGAAGTCTTGCAGCAATGAAGGAAGTGACAAGATTTCTGAATTGGGCAGAACATCCTCTTCCGGCCATCTCGGCAATATTCATACCGGGAGTTCTCAATTGGGAAGCAGACTTCCTAAGTCGTCAGAACATGCATGCCGGAGAGTGAGCTTTCCATCCGGGAGTGTTTCAGCTCTTGGTAAACAAGTGGGATCTACCAGAAGTAGATCTCATGGTGTCACGTCACAACCACAAGGCCCCCAGGTACGGGTCCGGGTCCAGAGACCCATCAGCAGCATTCGTGGATGCACTGGCGGTAAGATGGGATTTCATCTCTCCCCCCCCCCCCCCCCCCCCTCATCACCCCCGATTTTTCCCTCCCAAGAAATTCAAGCAGGAAGGCGGAATAGTAATACTGGTGGCTCCGGCTTGGCCCAGACGTAATTGGTTCACCGACATACAGAATCCATAGACAGTCCGTTTCCTCTACCTCTGCGACAGGATCTGCTAATGTGGGATCCCTGCCGACATCAGTACTTTCCTCTTCTGGCTTTGACGACGTGGCTCTTGAATCTTCTATCTTGAGAGCCAAGGGTTTTTCTGTCTCTGTGATTCAAACGATGCTTAGGGCACGAAAGCTTTCCTCTGCTCTCATCTTTTACAGAGTTTGGAATTCCTTTGGTCAGTTTTGTTCCCGTAGGAAGTATGACCCTAAAGTGTTTAGTGTTTCCCAGGTTCTGGTTTTTCTCCAGGCTGGATTAGACCTTGGTCTCCGCCTGACTACATTGAGAGTACAAGTTTCTGCACTCTGGTTCCAAAGAAAGATTGCTTCTTTGCCAGATAATATAATTTTAATTTTTTTTCCAGTGAGTTCTGAGAGTTCAGCCTCCTATTGTCCCACTGGTTGCACCCTGGGATCTGTCTTTGGTTCTTAAGGGGCTACAGGTTTCCCCATTTGAACCTCTGGACACTGTAGACTTGAAATGGTTGACAGCGAAGACACTTTTTTTTCTCCTCACTATCTCCTCTGCATTGAGTCTCTGATTTGGCAGCGCTTTCTTGTCGCTCCCCATTTTTTTACCACAATAGAGCTAGCTGTTCTTCATACAAGGGAGGGTTACCTTCTTAAGGAAGTGTCCTGTTGTCATGTGAATGAAGAAATTGTAGTTCCAGTTTTTTCAGGCTCCAGACCTTTCTGTAGGTGAAGCCTCCCTGGATGTAGTTTGTGCTCTCCGTATCTATGTGAAGCGTACAAACTCTGTTAGAAGATGAGATGCTCTTTTTGTATTATCTGGTTTTCACAAATGAGGATGGCCAGCTAACAGGCAGACCATGGCTCGATGGTTACGTATACCTATCTCTCAGGTGTACACACAGGCTGATTTCCCTGTCCCAAGCACGGTGCAGCACACTTCACTCTGTCTGTAGGGCCCTCATGGGCATTTAGTCGTGGTGCCTCTGCTGAACAATTGTGCAAGGCAGCCACGTGGTCTTCTGTCCACACCTTTCTTAGGTTTAATGCCTTTGATACTTTTGCCTCTCAGGATGCTTCCTTTGGGCGACGAGTTCTCCTTTCTGCTCAGGCGGTCCCCCTCCCTAGGGGAACTGCTTTAGAGATATCCCCATGGTATTCCTGTGGATCCCTATGGACCCTGAAGAAGAAAAGTAGAGTTATGGTAGACTTGCCTCGATAACTTTTTTTTTTTTTCTTCGAGGTCCACAGGTCACCGACCCTGAAGCACCTGGCTTCATTGGGTTATTTTTCTTTCGGGCACGGATTCCTTCTCCTGCCTTAGGCTTGGTTAAGCAAATGAAGGCCTGTGGCTAGGGGTGGGGTAAATATGGAGGAGGACCCAGTGCATCCTGGGAGCTGAAAGCTTTGACTATTTGGTGTCTGGATCTCTCCAACCACGTTACCCCATGGTATCTCTGGACCCTATGGACCTCGAAGAGTTATCAAGGTAAGTCTACCATAACTCTAATTTTTTATGATTTACTTTATTTCAATTTTTTTTTTTTTTTTTTACTATAACGGCGAGCAGCACCAGACTGTCCTCCGGGCCTCTGGAGCCGCCCCATCGGCTCCACTAGACCACCAGGGCATATAACATATTGGCGCAGGGCATATGTAAGGAGGCCAGGGGACCCAGTGGTTAATATCAGCATGGGGAGAAGGTGCTCCCCCTGCAGCCCTTCCCCCAGTCCAGTGCGCCATTTCACTGCAGTCTTTGTGTTCCCTGGGCTGCTGCTCCCTCACCCTCCGTATTTTCTGCAAGCAGGTCTTTGGGAACGCTGGATCCAGTCTCCCTGTATACCTCTCCCACGGGCCAGGTCATACAGCGCTATATCCTACCAGCCACTGTGGTCTGTGTAGTTGATTTTACTGCCCATTGTAAACATGTAATGTTTTTCTGCGTTTGTATGTGACTTGTTCTAGCACTAATCTCTACTTTCTATACTGTACAGCTTATACCTTTCCCTTTATTCTACTATACCCTGACATACTAAGGTATAGGGGGTTCATTGTACCTCACATTTCCCAGATACTTGTGAGGGCTAGCACATGCTTTTTAACGCGGTTGCACTCTACACTGTGTTATTCTTGTGGCTGTGGCTGGCAAAGGAAAGAATAACAAGCAGCCTCTTACTCTGGTGTCTTGTAAATTTTGCTCTGCGGCATTAGCCACAGAGGACCTTATTCATGACTGTCTCTGTATTAACACTTACACAGCCCCAGGTCCATCAGCCCCGGTGTCTCTTCCTTAGGACCCACCCTGGACTGCCTTGTCACAAATGCTGGCAAAACTTGAGGACCAAGTAGCAGTCCCTGTGGTAACTCCCCTTATGGGATGGCCACAGCAGATACTCCCTGCTTTACTTCCACCATTTGTAGAAGTACTGTCCACCTCAGTACAGAGTTTGGCTAATACCTCAGTCATGGTCATTCTTTTCCAGGGCAGCAGACCTATTAACCAAGGCCTCCAAGCCTAGGTACAAACAGGGCTGGGCTACTAGACGTCGACCTGCCAAGTCTGAGGACAAGCCTACAGCCTGATGGGGCGGGCCTTTACCTGGGGTGGGAGGCCGACTTCTTCAATTCGCCCAGATGTGGCATCAAACTACGTCAGATGCCTGGTTGAGGTAAGTGGTCTCCCACGGATATGTCTTAAACGCCTTCTCATATCTGAGGCAACCCCCCCAGCAGTTCTTTTGCACAGGATCACCATCGGACCCAACCAGGGCCCTGCTTCTCCAAAAAGCCATTCAGTGTTCTGGAGTAATATTTTGGGTCCCCTCCTCACAACAAGGCAAGGGCTGCTATTCTACCCTTTTTTTAGCCTATCCTCAACCTCAAATCTTTGAATGAGTTTATCAGGGTGCCCAGGTTTCATATGGAAACCCTCCATTCCATTATCCTAGCTATGGAGCCTGGGAATTTTATGGTATTTCTAGACATTCAGGACGCTTACCATATGCCTATAGCGCCTTCACATCAACAATATCTCTGGTTTGCTATTCTACAGCAACATTACCAATTTCAGGCTCTGCTGTTTGGCCCGTCAGCGGCCCCCTGCATCTTTACCATGATCATGGCAGTTATGGTGACCTCGCTTCGTCGTCAAGGGATCAGACTGCTCCCATACTTGGACGATCTCTTGCTGTTGACCAGCTCCCCAGACACTCTAAACTGCCATCTACAGCTAACCATTGCCTTTTTTCAAATGCACGATTGGCTGATCAACTGGAAAAAATCTTTAACACCCTCTCAATCGATGGTACATTTGGGAGCCTCCTGGACTCGAGTTCAGAGAATCTTCCTAACGGTGGACAAAATTTCAGCAATCCAGCACAGACTACGCAGACTGCTCTACAATCGCCGAGTGTCAATTCACTAAGCAATGCACGCCTTGGGATCAATGGTGTTCACCTTCGACATTGTGTAGTTCCCTCCGTTTCACTCCAGGCCCCTACAGCACCTGATCCTCTCCAGGTGGAACGGACTACCCCATCTACTCAGATCCCCACATGATGGGCCTCCCCCTGGAGATTCGCCTGTTCCTAGCCTGGAGGCTAGACATCCCATTTAGACAAGGGTTTCCCCTTTTGGATCCCGGACTTGGGGGCTCCACACCATGGACACAAGACTACCAAGGGTTGGGCGCAGTGAGCGCACAGCTCTTTTTCCAGGGCCGCTGGACTCCGGTTGAGGCAATGTTACCAATCAACGTCCTGGAACTTCGAGCCATCTACAGAGCTCACTCTGGCTCAGGATATTCTTCAGGGCAGGCCAGTACAAGTACAGTCCAACAACGCCACAGCAGTGGCCTTACCTCAATCACCAAGGAAGCATTTGAAGTCGGGCAGCAATGGCAGATGTGTCCCACATTCTCACATGGACCGAACGCCACCTCCACGGTATTCATCCCAGGAGTTCTCAATTGGGAAACAGATTTCTTCAGCCATCACGACGTGCATGCAGGGGAGTGGTCTCTACATCCAGAAGTTTTTCAGCTCCTGGTGGACAAATTGGGTTTACCGGACGTGGATCTCATGGCCTCAAGACATGACATAAACTTCCAGTGTATGGAGTCAGGATAAGGGACCTCGACACAGCCTTTGTGGACGCATTGTCAGTGAAGTGGACCTTCCATTTGGCATATCTCTATATCTCTTTCCTCCCTCCCCCCACCCTCCCAATTTCTCTGTTTCCTCGAGTTATTCGAAAGTTCAAGCAGGATGGGGGCACAGTAATTGCTCCGGCAGACGCCATTGGTACTCCAATTTTCAAAGTCTCTCCATAGACTATCCTCTTCAATTTCCTCTACGACCTGTGTTCTCAGGGTCCATGTCTACATCCGGACATGGCCCGTCTGTCTTTAACGGCTTGGGTCTTGAGACATCCCTCCTAACGGCTAAGGGATTTTCCAGCTCTGTGGTCTAAACCATGGTTAGAGCACGTACACCGGCCTCAGCCAGAATTTCACAGAATATGGCATACATATTTCCAATGGTGTACTCTGAGAAACTATGACCAAGTTTTTTAAAGTTTCTAGAATTCTTGCCTTTGGCTGGATTGGATATAGGCCTCTGCCTAGCATCTCTGAAAGTGTAGGTCTCTGCTTTGTCCATCTGGTTCCAGCGCAGAATTGCTCCTATATCGAATGTTCACACCTTCTTGCAAGGTGTTATACCTATACAACCTCCCTTTGTCCCTCCTGTGGCTCCATGGGATTTGTCAGTGGTGCTCCAAGCAGGAACCTCACTGCGAAGACTGTTTGTTTCTTCTGGCTATAGCATCTGCCCGTAGGGTAGCTGATTTAGGGGTGGTTTCATGTCGCTCCCCCTTTTTAATCTTTAAGACGGGGCTGTTCTTAAAACGTGCCCTGCTTCCTTCCCAAGGTGGTTTCTCGTTTCCACCTAAATTAAGAATTTGTGGTTCTGGCCTTTCAATCACCAGACCTCTTGGCAGGTGAGGCCTCTTTTGGATGTGGTCCGTGCTCGGAAGTAGTATGGTCCACATAGATTTTCAATCAGGAAATCTGACTCCCTCTTTGTCCCTATATGGATTCCACAGGAAGGGTTGGCCAGCTAACAGACTCTGGCCAGATGGATTTACATGACTATCTCACAGGCTTACACGCAGACTGGCCTTCATGTGTCGGCTACAGTATCTGCTCATTCTACTTGCTCTGTGGGTCCCTCGTGGGAAGCCCGGCATGGTGCCTCTGCTGTTCAGATATGGAAGGTGGCCACGTGGTCTTCTGTCCACACCTTGCTTAGGTTTTATGCCTTTGATTCATTTGCCTCTCAGGATGCTTCTTTTGGGCGTAGAGTTCTACTCTTAGCTCAGGGGCGTTCCCGCTCTTGAACAATTGCTTTGGTACATCCGCATTGTCTCCCCTGTGGGAACCCTAAGGACCCTGAAGAAGAAAAGGAGCGTTGAGGTAAAACTTACCTTGGTTAACTTTCTCCGAAGTCCATAGGGTTCACAGTGCACCCACCCTGACGCATCTGGTTTCTATGGGTTTCTTCTCTTGGTCACTTGTTTCCTTCTGTGTGAGTGTGATTCTTCAGTGTTAAGTCTTCCATCTCTGCTATCCTGCTCCTTCCTTGAGCTTAGTAACAAAACTGAGTTGCCCTCAGGCTGTGGGCAGGGTATAGGGGGAAGGAGCGGAGCATCCAGGGTTTGAAAAGCTTTGCTGTTGGTGTCCGATCCTCCAGATTCCACCTTCACCCCATTGTCTTCCCTGTGGACCCTATGGACTTCGAAGAAAGAGAGTTAACAAAGGTAAGTTTTACCAGAACTCTCCTTTTCTTTAGCAAACATTCTTTATTTTCATTTTTGTTTTACGTGTAAAGGCAGTTCACTTTTACTCCACATCTCTGCATGTGTTCAATAAAAGCTCTATCGTCTCCACTTGGACAATAGTAGTGATCATTCCATTGCAAAACTACTGTTGTGATCCATCCAATTGTGAAAGTGATGTCCCCCACCTTTGTTGCTGCTGTTCCCTTGATAAAACACTTAATCATTTTGAAATTTTTTTGTGGGAAAAAAAAAAAAATCAAGAATTTACTAATTAAATAAAATGACTAACATTTTTGTGAGCAGAAATATAATCTTCGATTGTGTCGAACACACTGTCCCCTTTGTAACGTTAGCTTCCCTCTCCCCTCCAGTTTTCCAGTGGCATTACCCCCTCCCCTCTCCATCCACCCTCGTCCATAGGTCCCCATTGTGGCGCTACAACCCCACCAGCGCCATGTTACCATTTGAAGTTTGGCACGTCTCGTGCTCCATTAAAATGTGCAGGCCGTATTTGCTCTTAAAATACTAGGGGACTAAGGAGGAAGGTAGTCTCATGTATTGTGGCCATGTTTTAGCCATTCTTACTGCGGTCGCATCTCATACAACCGTACCACCAAGTGGTTAGAAGTGGTTCAGGATATGGTGGTGACTAGGCTAGGACTGTTTGACATGTTCCATGAGGGCCTGCCACGGCAGTTTGCCTGGTATAGTGTCCCTGGCCCAGCCAGTCATAACCTAGTTCTGGTGGTGCCTTTTTCATGGTGGGAGGGCTCTAAGGATTGGCTCTCTATTTTGCCACTACATGCTTAGGCTGTGTGCACTTTATTACGTACAAAATGCCAATGCTAATTTTCATGCTGTTAATCACCCTCATGGATATTTTGTACCAGGTATGGGTACCTGCAACAGATGCACCCTCTGGCATATCATATTCTGTACTGTAGGTCTTCCTATAACTTTTTGTGGTTACACGCTCTTACTGTACATTGGCTATGTGAGAACACCCCTTCCCAATCCTGTTCTGCCTCTTGCTGTAAGTGTGGATACACTGAGGATGCGTTTGACTCTGCAATATGTAATTTGCGGCTTCCAGTTTTCTTAGCATACGCAGTGCATGTTCTTGCAGTATATGCTACTCAACCTGGCCTACTGTAGTGCTCTCTGCACCAGAGTTCCTTTAATGATTGTTATGTTGGTTGCAGAATGCAGTGCAATACTTCGATGAACCGATGATATGTAAGGAAATGTATGATGTTGCAAAGTACTTGATACAGTTATTTGATGAAATGGAGGAACAAAGGTAAGGTGTAATTTATTAACATAATCGAACGGTTATTTTATCACCTGCAAATGATTAACTTGTATGTGTCGTTGGTTAAAATAAAATAAATAAATAAAAAAATGTAATAGAAATTAGTTGGTGAATTGTTAGGCTCACTAATAGTGACACTATTGATGAGCACTAGTACAGACTGATGTATTTAAATTGAAATAATTAGTATTGGCTGAAATCTCCAACTCACAAGTAGATATTTTTCTCCACGAGAAGGCAACAGATATTGGAAAGAATATTATAAAGTGATGGGTGTGCATGAATGTGCGCTGTCTCTTTGAAACACTTGTTTGAAGGCGTTTCCTTCCAAGCGTTCAATAATCCTTTTCTGAACCGAAGACTGCGATTAGCGTACGTTTGCGCTAATCCTTTTGGGAGCAAAACAACCTAGAAATATTTGAAGGGTACTGATGAAGTGTGTAGGAGGATGGGTAAAACAGAATTTTTGTTTTCTTATTTTTATGTTAAAATATTCCATTTTCTGCATGTTTTTAAAAGACTTTTCCAGTGCTTTAAATCATCTTCCATTTCACTTGAATATATTCTACTGAACAGCTTATTTTAGATATTTATATTTTGAGTATTAATATCACAGATGTAGGCCTTAAAGCTGTGAGCGTTTTGAGGTTGCAGGTCGATGAGCAGCAGCTGTATGATGAGTGGGGGAGATGGGCTGCTTCACTTTGAAAGTCTGTTTACATCTAATCTGCTAGAAAAATAACTTTTTTTTTTTTTTTTCCATAAAGCCTTCTGTGGTATATCTATAATATTGCATAAGAAACATGTGTCTGGGCGCACTGGCCAGCATTCAGTGTCCTTTTACTAATAGATTTAATACCAACTACAACTTTTTGATTTGAATTTAAAGTGAATGATGCTTGAACATCTTGCTAGGTTTCTGTAGCATCCTGTGGGAGATAGTGAGGATCTAGCTCTGCAGTAGGAGGTTGGCACTTTAAATATTCCATACGTTTTGAGCTCCTTTCTCTATCATATCTCCATCTTGCTGTTCAGTTTTTTTTCTTCTTCTTCTGTATTGCAAGGCTCTAGTCTTCACTGGGGGTTCTGGGTCGTGTGTCTCAACAAATGGGCCATCATTTACGATAATGGATACTTACATGCTGGGCTCTAAAGGAGTTGCATAACCTAGGCAGCCCGTCATCACCCTGCTGACAGATTTCTGCTATGCAGATGAAACTAGGTCTCTTAAGGCCCGGTACCAGCAGCTTTCTGCTTTCCTCTGCCCCTAGATGCAGGGATGTAACTAGCTGGTTTGGGAATTGCATACAGGGTTATCTGGTGGTATACTTTGTAGATGTTCTCTAGGGCTCTGTTTCAGTCTGTACTTGGTACACAATATGAAAAGGGAACCATGTATCTTTTATTTTCCCATCCTGCTGGGTAAGGGAATAATTTCTGGTCTGGTACTTGAAGGGCTTTATAGGTAAAATCACCTTTGTGTGAAATCATGCCAAGTCTACAGTCAGGCGCAGGTGCCGAATGCAAAATTTGCGAGGTCGACAGTTGCTGTAAAACATGACTGCAGGGGCTGCGATGGGTCTATTTTTAAATGGGATGTAGTCTGCATCCAAATGTGCGGGATGCCGACAGTCTAATTACCGGCACCAGTATCCCGACCGCCGGCATCCCGAAGGTAACTATCGGGGAGGTTAGAGTTAGGCACTAGGGGGAGAGTTAGGGTTAGGCACCGGGGAGGGTTAGGTTAGACTTGGTCACTAGGGGGGGGGCGTTAGGTTTAGGCATCGGGGCGGGGGTGTTATTTTTTAGGAGGGGGAGGTTAGGCTTAGGCACCGGGGAGGGTTAGGGGAAGACTTACCGTTACTACTTATGGGTGTCTGATTTCTGGCTATTGTCATGCCGCTCTCTGTTTTCTGACCTGCGGCATCCCGACAGCCAGGTTTTTAATAACCAGGGCTAAATCTCTAGTGCCAGTGTCTTTCTGAGCTCATGCAGCCTGCTGCGCCACCTCTAGGGCTACTTCCCTCCACCTATTTTGCTGAACTTTCAGCGACTAGTCCAGTTTGTTTTGCCAGGGGTAGCTGGGTAGAATGATTCTTAGGACTCCTTGAAAAAAGGCTTTTGGTAGCTGAAGGATCAGACATTGAGTAATGGTGGTGTTTGATGAGGAGTCTGCAACACAGTGTGGGGCGTAGGATTTTGTGTAGGAGGATTCTGCAACATAGCATGGGGTGTAGGATTGTTGATGATTTGTTAGGCACTACACATCTAGTACAGTAAGGAGTTAGGGTAACATGACAATAACCTGTTTAATAGAAAGAAACAGTAGTTGCTTTTTCTCTCTCGCATTTCAAAATTTTAACCTGAACATAAGTATCTGCCAGCCTATACTCCAGGGGACACGCACTACGCTGGGGTATAGACTGGCAGATGGAGCCTGGGCACCAAACAGTTAATTTCTTCTTCAGGGTCCATAGGGATCCACAGGGATACTATGGGGATATTATGGTTGGAGAGATCCAGGCACCAAACAGTTTGTTTCAGCTCCCGGGGAGGCCTCGGGACCTCCTCCATATATACCCCTCCCCTACCCATAGGCCTTCAGTTGTTCATTTGGTGCTGCAAGATTAAGACACACCTTTGTAACAGGGGACTGCTCAGGCAGTCCTAAGCTTTTATTTTATATTTTATTTGTTTTTTTGGGTTACCAGTTCTAAGCTTCTGAATTAAGACGCTTATACTGCGATTCCATCTACCTCCGCCGAGCCGCAACACCAGTAACTGGGCTAGTGATTTTGGCGGGTTGCGGCTGAGCTTGCTAGCAGCAATGCTTCGATCCGGAAGCACAGAGAGGTCAGGTAAGGCGATTCCTCGCTTACGGGGAATTGCGTGCGGCAGTCCTTGCTTCTGGTGTCAGAGACGCACCAGAAGCCACTGCAGTCAGGGCCCGGGATTTTCCGCGCCCTCTCTGCACCACCGGGGCCTTATCTGACACCAGGGATCAGCAGTAGACGCTTCTGCTGCCACGAGGCCAGCGTACCCGGCTGGTTAACGCAGCTTAGGGGAGGTTGGCACTCCCCCGACCCAGACGCAGTCCCTATAAAGGGTTTTGCGCGTCTGGGTTGCTCCGCCTACCCTCCACGTGTATATGAAATGCTCACAGTCCACTCTGTGTGCCTTGGTCTCAGGAGGGTTTGGGTCAGTCTCCATGTATACCTCTCAAGGTATGCAGGGCTCAATATCCTACCATTCCTGGTGTTTGTGTATTTGATTTAGAGTTTATTGTAATTATATTACATATGCATTGTATGTGACTGTTTGCTAGCTGCTGTTGACACGGTCTATCATTTCTGTCTATTATAGAGATCACTATTTTTTTTTTTTTCTCTCCATCCTCTAAGGTAGAGGTTTTTCTTTGCATTAATTTGAGATTTTGTGAAGGCTCACATAGCATTGCATTTATTACCTTTTATGAACATGTCTAAAGATAAAAAGAAACAGGAGGGGGAGCCCCTGTTCTGGTTTCATGTAAATCATGTATGGCCTATGTGTCCTCTCAGGACATAATGGATGGTTTGTGTGTTGTGTTTTTATAAAGAGCGAACTCACCAGTCCAGTTTACCTTTCTCTGGACAAAAGCCATCTTGGGTATCCTCTCTGTCCCAGGTAATGAAGCAATTTGTGGATCGTATGGCTGCTCCCACAATGCCTCCTTGGAAGCAGACCGGTAGTTACTAAGGCGCCTAAACGCAAGTTATCTTTTATCAGTCTGCTAAACATATGGATTCAGATGCATCATCAGAGGAATCAGATGATGCGCAGGGTTCTTCTCCAGGGTCTTGCTTGTGGGAGGAGGGCCATCTGTTCGCAGTGGATGTTCCTCCTTTGGTGAGGGCGGTTAAATCAATGCTAGATATTCAGGTTGATGAACCAGCTCATAGTAAGAAGGCTCCAATTTTTGATCACCACCGGGAGGTGGTCAAGACGTTGTTTCCTGTATCTGAACAGCTCACTGAGCTTTATGGATGAGGTGTGGAGTAACCCGTATAAACATTTTTATGTGAATAAAAGAATAACATCGTTGTACCCTTTCCCAGCTTCTGTATGTACTAAGCTCCTACTTTTGATGCTCGCGTAACGCTTTTAATCAGGAATGCTACATTGCCTTTTCTGTCAGCATCTTCTCTGAAGGATTCCACATAAGAAAATTGAAGCATGTCTTAAGGCAATGTTTTGCTCATCCGGAGCAGTTGCTCGTCCAGCTATGGCTGGAGCCTGGGTAGCCAAAGCTGTTGAGGAATGGATGGGGGCATCAGAAGACTCTCTGCCAGATGCTACCAGAGAACAGAGGATGTATATCTCCCACATACGGGAAGCGGCTTCCTATCTGGGAGGTACTGCAGTAGATGGCGGAATTTTAGCTTCTAAACCATCAGCAACTTCAATAGTGGCACACAGGGCCCTTTGGTTAAGATCCTGGAAAGCTGATAGAGGATCAAAGAGGGCGCTGGAAGTCTTACCTTTCTATAGAAAGGTACTTTTTGGGGCAGAGTTGGATAAAACAATAGCTACTCTGGCGGTTTCAAAATCAGCAGGTCTGCCATCTACGGCGACTAAAGTCTAGGCAGGTTTCTTTTCGTTCTTTCCGTCCGCCAGGACGAGCAAGGGAACTCTCTTTCCCTAGGTCGACTAGTTTTCGCAAGGCGACAAACGAAGAGGTCTGGCCTGGCAAGACGTCCAGCTTCTAAACCAGATGACAAACCTATGGGCTGATAGGCGGGCCTCCTCATGGGGGATCCCAGGGTGGGACGCAGACTACTTCAGTTTATGGATTATTGGCATTAAACATATGCCTGGGTCCAAGAAGTGATCTCTCAGGGGTATGCCCTCACTTTCAAGAGGTATCCTCCCCAGAAGTTCTTTTGCACAGATCCTCCATCAGATGCGGTCAAGGCCTTGGCTTTTCAGGAAGCCATTCACTCCCTGCTGCAGGTGGGGTTAATAGTCCCGATTTCTGTGTCGCAATGGGGAAGGGGTTATTATTCCAACCTGTCTAGTTCAGAAACCGAATGGGGCTTATCTCCCTATTAAATCTAAAAACCTTCAAGTTTATCCATGTACCCGAGTTTTGTATGGAAACTGTCGGTCAATTATTTTGGCAATCCCCTGGACCTTCAGGATGCATATCTGCATGTTCCTATTATACCATCCCACCAACATTTTTTATGGTTTGCTGTCCTTAAACAGCATTACGAATTTTAGGCTCTACTCTTTGGTCTATCTACGGCTCCCCAGGTATTTACCAAAATAATGGCATCCTATCTCAGGCATCAGGGAGTCCGAGTTCTGCCATATCTGGATGACCTTATGATATTGGCACAGACCCTGGGTGTTTTACAAAGCCATCTTCAACTGACCATAGCCTGCCTGCAAAAGCACAGCTGGATAATCAATTGGAAGAAATTATCACTTTCTCAAACACAACAGATGGTACATCTGGGAGCGTTGCTGGATTCTCAGGCACAAACTGTGTTTCTGCCAGAGGACAAGATTGTGGCGCTGTTATTACGAATACGCAAGCAAAGGGTATCCGTTCTGTTAGCAATGCAGGTCCTGGGATCAATGGTAACCACTTTCGACTTGGTTGGGTATGCTCAGTTCCATTCCAGGCATCTGTAAAAGTTGATTCTCTCCAAGTGGAACGGACAGTATCCTCCAATAAGGTCTGAGGATCATTCTCATTCCAGAGGTTCGTCACTCTCTCCTGTGGTGGCTGAGAAAGAATCATCTGAACAAAGGGCGCCCATATTGGATTCCAAATTGGGTGCTTCTCACCAGACGCCAGTCTTCGCGGATGGGGGCAGTGATTGGTCATCACACCTTTCAGGGAAGATGGACAAATCAGGGAAGTAATCTGCCAATAAACATTCTGGAACTGCGAGCATTGTACAGGACACTTATCATGGCACAGGACTTGCTACAGGGCAGGCCAGTCCAGATTCAGTCCGACAATGGGACTACAGTGGCCTACCTCAATCATCAGGGAGGCACAAGAAGTTACGCAGCCATGAAATAAGTGTGACAGGTTCTGATTTGGGTAGAACATAATTTTCCGGCCATCTTGGTAATATTCTTACCGGGAGTATTCAATTGGGATGCAGATTTCCTAAGTCTCCAGGGCATACGCGCCGGAAAGTGGTTACTCCATCCGGGAGTGTTTCAGCTCCTTGTAAACAAATGGGGTCTACCGGAGAGAGCTCTCGTGGCATCATATCACAACCACAAGGTCTCCAGGTTCAGAGAGTCATCAACCTTCGTGGACGCACTGGCAGTAAGATTGGACTTTAAGCTGTTGTATCTCTTTCCTCTGATTTCTCTCCTTTCAAGAGTTCACAGGAGATTCAAGCAGGAAGGTGGAACAGTAATACTGGTGGCTCCAGCTTGGCCCAGACGTCATTTGGTTCACCGACATACAGAATCTGTCCGTAAACAGTCCGTATCCTCTTCCTCTATAGTAGGATCTGCTAACGCAGGGTCCCTGCCAGCATCCGCACTTGCCTAGTCTGGTTTTGACGACGTGGCTCTTGAATTTGCTTTCCTAAGAGCGAAAGTTTTTTCCAATTCTGTAATTGAAACGATGCTTAAAGCACGGAAGCCTGCCTTTGCCCGCATATTTTAGAATTTGGCATTCTTTTGGTCAATGGTGTTCATAGTAAGTATGATCCTAAGGTGTTTAGGATTTACAGGACACTGGCTTTTCTCCAGGCGGGTTTAGACCGTGGTCTGTGGCTACTTTGAGAGTGCAGGTTTCTGCACTGTCAGTCTGGTTCCAGAGGAAGATTGCCTCATTGCCAGATGTTAGAATTTTTCTTCATGTAGTTCTGCGAGTTCAGCCTCCTTTTGTTCCACTGGTAGCACCATCGGATTAGTCTTTGGTTCTTTAGGGGCTGCAAGCTCCCCCATTTGAACCTCTAAATCAGTCATTTTCAACCTTTTCAACTCGAGGCACACTACACAAGATTTTTAAATTGCCAAGGCACATTATCTGACTATGCGGTGTGCGAGACCAATGAAAACATTGGCTCCCACATAAAAATATACACACATAATGGCCTCCACAGGAATAAAGCACACTACATTGACCTCCACAGGAATAAAACACACTACATTGACCTCCACAGGAATAAAACACACTACATTGACCTCCACAGGAATAAAACACACTACATTGACCTCCACAGGAATAAAACGCACTACATTGACCTCCACAGGAATAAAACACACTACATTGACCTCCACAGGAATAAAACGCACTACATTGGCCTCCTCAGGAATAAAACACACTACATTGGCCTCCTCAGGAATAAAACATGCTACAGTTTAAGTGCCCTGAGCTGACCACCGCGGCACACTTGACAACTGTTCGCGGCACACTAAATGTGCCATGGCACACTGGTTGAAAAACACTGCTCTAGATCCTGTATATTTGAAGTGGTTGACAGTGTGGTGCTCAACATATTTTTTTCAAAAGTTTACAAGTTCTGTGTTTGTGGCTCAGGATGCCAGTTGCCATAAGGTGCTGCACACTGCAATGCTGAAGGCATACTCACCCAAAGGGGTAGTTTTGGGACATCCCAGGCGTCCAGTGTCCCTCATAGCATGATAGAACTCTATTTTCTTATATACATGAAATCCTTTTTTTCTGAATCCTTTGGGGGGTGGGGGGAGAGACACTGCAGGCCCACCCAGTTATGTTCTAGGGGGTCAATCCAATTAGGTTCAAATTGGGTTCTGCAAACCTACGAAATCGCACTGAGAATTTCAATTGCATTTCAATTCTAATCTCTTAATGCTATTTCATAAGAAATTCACATTTTTTTTTGTGCACAGCCCCTGAGCAAGTGGAAATGTAGGGAAATATCTTTATTTTAATGTAAAAAAAATGGGAAACTGTGCAGAATCTCTGGTACACCCCTCCCAAATAATAATCGTGCACTTTGAGCTGTTTAAATATAATTTGGCCAATGAAGACCTGTCATTTTCAGGTAAATTTTTTTTAAAAAGCTCAATAATGGTTTAAATGTGGGACATATATGTGGAGATGCAAATGATGTGGGACGAGTACGTGGAGTTGTTGCATTGATGTGAGATGGCAGGTATGTGTAGGTGTACATGTTGCGGAACGGGTACGTGGAGTTGTTACGTTTTTTTTTCTGTGAAAAGGGTTTTTTGTATTTGTACAAAGACACTGAAATGTCTCTGCAGGCATTTTTCTGTACCTCAAAATGTTGTACAGAGTTTAATTGCTGAAAATCGCTTGCTATTTAATCATTAATAAAGTGCAAAAATCCTTCATTTGACAACTTTCCTTATAAACACGAACCACATTGTATATGGTCCTGCTATCGTAGTTACTATTTTTTGGGGGTCAAAGGTGGTTGCTGCATTTTTTCATGCACCTCTCCATGACTACTACAAATTGCCATTTCTAACTTGGTGCATTTTTCGGGTGCGTGCGTTCGTGTGATGTATGCGAGTTACATGACAAGCTCAGTCGTAATTTCATGCCTAATTCTATTTAAAGTTTTTTTTTTTTTTTTTTTTCCCAGTTCTATATTGTGGGGCTTTACTAGAAAAGTAACGGGATAGGTATTTGGAAGAGGGAGAATCTCTTTGGAATATTTGAAGTGTCAACGCCCTATAGGAGACTTATCTCCAGGGTTCAGAGGCCCCCAATGGGTTTCGAGAGTTGGTTTAATGAAAGTATAAAAATCCATGAAATAACTCCTGTCATATGTGTTGATCCTGTAAGGTTATCCAGTAGGTTTTTTTTTTTACTCAATAATGGGTTCTTATGTTAAATCTTGTATGTGCTGTACTTGTAATAATGACAGCTGGCAAGAGTTCATTTTATACTTTTTTTTTCTTCAGGCAAAAGAAGAGCTCATCTAAGTTATTCACGGAACCAAACAGTGTGTTGGTGTTTTTGCCAGGTAACTTTTGTATTTTCTAATTGTCAATTACTAAAACATTAAGATAAATTTTAATAAAGGCATTATATGCTCAATTAAAAAGTGTATTGGAGCACCACAATTTGGCTGAGTAAGCCTTGATGCAAACAAGAGACCACTATAACAAATGCTTGTTTCAAGAATATTGTAGTTCTCCATTTTTATACAGGTAATATTTATATTTATACAGGCATGAAGTATTAATATGCGGAGTACTAAGCTGGAAACGGGGTCCTGAATTGTGTAAATTTATGTCTCTACCATGAATGGAACATAATGGCTCTTTTGTGGCAACCTTTAAAGTATCTGATTTTGCTTGTTTGCAAAAGCCGGTGGACAGTACATGGCATTACTCTGCTAAAACAGGAAAGGGCCTTCCCCCAAATTGTTGCCACAGGTCTGGAAGCATACAATTTTCTAGCATGTAATGGTGTGCTGTGAGGCATTTTAGATTTCTGTTCACTAGAGCTTATTGAGCCCAGGCCAAAAAATTCAACTGCGTTAGACCATTGTTGCAGCGACCTAACAGAATGCATCGGGCAACAAACCTGCCCCTGGGACTCGCCTAATCCAGATACGTAAGGCTGCCAGATGGTATAGACTGATTCATACCTCCCATATAGCACGTTTTAGCTGCTCCAGAATCCAATAGCAGCGCCTTGTTGAAAGTCACTGAGCTCTTCAGTATGACCCAATCTGCTGCTGATCTGACTATGGAGCTTGCATGGCTGCTTAATTTTATACACCTATTAGCAATGGTAGTGGCTAAAATGACTAAACCAGAGGTTCGAAATCTCCACCATTACCGCCCAGGCTTTAAGGAAATCCATGCTTGAATCCAGGTGGTTAAATCAAATTGACTGAAGTACTAATCAAGTCACCTGGGCTCAAGCATGGATATCTTTAAAGCTTGGATTTGACAGAGTTTGGGAACCTTTGGACCAAACAAATTGGCTGGGGTGTTCACATGTAACGTTATGTAGTGATCAATTACAAAAAGAAAATGAAGCTGCTTGTATCAGTCATGATTTTTTATTTTTTTTTTCATTCAAATGAAGAGGTGCATCTTTGCCTAGCAAATGTGATAACATCTATAATGTTAATTTCCTATCATGATTTCGCACAATTCATCAAATGATAGAGGGGATTGTGGCTAGATCCCCTTTAACATTTTGTTCCTCTTCCCACCATTTGTCTTATTGAAAGCCGTAGATGTCTTAGTGGGATTATAAAAAAGAAAAAAGACTAATGCTTTGTCACAGTGTAAATCTGCCAAATTGCCTTTATTACGCCTCTCATCAATTGACTAGAAAGCCTGAGAGAAAGAACAAGGCTCCTGACCAGTTCTATTGGGCCTGTGTGTGGGTGCGTTGAATCATGCTGTAATTAGACATTATTCAGGACACTGAGCAGGCTTTTAGGTGTAGTCGTTGAGGGTAATGATTTTGCTGATGCAAGAAGCACGTAGACTAGGCTGCACTGTATGCGCAGTTGTATGCATAGCCCGCAGTGCCTTGTAAAATGTCCTTCCTGTCAGTCATTTAATTTATCTGGGCCTCTCAGCCTTAGGTTTATAAATGTCACAACTCATTTGTTGTGGATAATGTAAGTAACATGCAATTATTCCATTTCCTGCTCTATTGTTCCCTGCTACTTCCACAAGGCTTTTTATACCGTATTCGTTTAGACGTTACCTTATTTCTTTATTTTTAGAGGCTGTCAAGTCAGAACTTATTACAAGCGCTTGCAATATTGTGTGCATCTGGGATTAACCTATGGGAGTGAATGCGAGCTGACTTTGTAATTGGCATGTTTAATACCAGCATTTGTCTATTATACTTAACAGGTGCTTAGATCCAGTAAAGGTTTGATATGTAGTATATCGGATTGTGGGATAATTATTACCAGCAGCAGGTCTGGTTTAGATTAAGTTTAAATTATTTTCTTGTATCTTTTATTTGTATCTCCTCAATTTCATTCCTTCGATGATGTGGTGGAAACGCTTATAATTTGCTCTATCCCACAATATCCAAACAGGCATTAGCCCCTAATATGGCAAATATCTCTATTTGTTACATGTGCATGTTTTTATTAGATTTTTGTCTGTAGGACTTATTTTGCAGAGCTTTAGAGGGGGCATTTAGTCATTTACAGAAGTCCCTAGCTCAGTGGAGTTTGTAAACTCCACTGAGGCAGGGACTGATATAAATGACTAAATACCCCCTCTAAAGCTCTGCAAAATATGTAAGCTCTATATAACAAAATATGATAAACCTGCATATGTAACGAATAGCAACCAGATATTTGGATAATATAATATTTTCCCTATGCACTTACATACTGGGGTTGATTTGGTTAGGCCATTTAACTTACAGCAGATGCTCCACACATCTTGTCCCGTTATACCTAATTCCCGTCCCTGGTCCTCATCTCACACGGCCTGCACGGCACACCTAATGTGCACACTGGGAGCTAGGGTGCGAGCTGTGCATGTTAGATGTGCCACATCCACAATTAAATAATCACACAAATGTGCACGATGACCTATTTAATATCCGGCTCCAATTTTGTAATGCGGGGATTGTGGGAGGAAAAGGTAGCATTCGGAGGAGACTTGTGCAAACATGGGGAAAATGTGAAGGCCCCTTGCAGATGGGGCCTTAGTGGAAAACTAGCTTATGACTGCAGTACAGTGGGACAATGCTAACTGTGCTGCCCATGTTTAATTGTTTTTTTTTTTGCAAGAGATTGGGGGATTTCCTCCTTGTAGTGCACAGGTAGTCCGAGTGTTCATAGATGCCTAGTTTAAAATTACAGCCACTAAACTCTGGATGGAGATGTGGGATTTGCTGACTATACAGTGCTGGATTACAGTTGTCTGTTCACAAGTTTAGAAGTACAACATGGTGGTGATGGGTATCCCTGTGGTTACTGGATCTTTAATGTTTGTCCCTCCCTCAAACCCCTCATTTATAACAATATGAAAGATGCTGGGGGAAAAATTTAAAATTCACAGAGGAACCTTTAGAAAGACCATCCTGCTGTGGAAACTGGCCAACAGCCAGTCACTTGCATTTTGTTTTGTGTGATCTATGAGTGACTGTTGCACTTCCATGCTCTAAAATGGAATGTTCTCACTAAATACATAGTCCTAAATTTAATCCCTGCTTGGAGGGCAATGCAAAATGGTGTAAGTTTTGTAAACTGACCTGTTGCATTTATTGGCCATAAATAAGGTTGCGATGTTTCATTTAAGGATAGTGAATGTTATGTTTAGTGTTTACCAGAGGTTCCCAAACGCGGTCCTCAAGGCTCCTCAACAGTTCAGATTTTAGAGATCTCCTTGCTTTACCACAGGTGACCTAAATCAAATTGATTGAGGTACTAATATAAGTCACCTGTGGTAAAGCATTGATATCTCTAAAATCTGTTATGTTGGGGAGCCTTGAGGACCGCGTTTGGGAACCTCTAGTTTATACATTTAATTGTCTCTCAAATGGTGAGGCAAGGACTATTGCCCTATAGCGCTATAAGGAGAAAAACTGGTTATTGGGGCTAATTGGATAACTTGTTATGAGCAATAAATTCAGAGTATTGTTATACATAAAGGGTCCTCAGCATCTAATTAGTACTGTTAAAAACGACAAAGGCATAAATGAAGCTGAAAACACTGTTTGCTAGCCCATTTGAGGAAACATTTTAAAGGATACAGATTTCGCTAAATTTATAATGGAAGTTATGGGCATCACACACAGTATAACCAGAAATAGTACTAAAAAGACTCTCTACTAATCTGAACTTTGTAAAGGTCTTAAAGTGACTAATTTATAGTTTAATGTTAATTCTGTGGTCTGGGTGGAGCTACGAAGTACAGGCCGTATGGCCCAATTGTTGGGTATTAGCTATTGAATGAACCCACAAAGGTAATGGTAATACTTGTGGTAACTTGGTATATGAGGAGAGTAGAGAAGGTTAAGAGAAAAACAATATAACAAATACACGTGACGTCCTAGAGCAGGCCTGGCCAAGCTGTGGCTCGCCAGCTGTTCTGAAACTACACATCCCAGCATGCTCTGCCACATATTTAGGATTCCCTGATGGCAAAACTGTGGCAGGGCATGCTGGGACTTGTAGTTTTACAGCAGTTTGGAGAGCAACAGGTTTGCCAGGCCTGCCTTTATTATTATTATTATTATTATCATTTATATGGCGCCACAAATGTTCTGCAGTGCCTTACAAAGCACATAAACAAGTTGTAGACAAGCGACTTACAGAACAATGCAATACAGGACCAGGACATGGATAATATATATTGCTACATTAGTGACCATAACACCCAGATAAGCAACAGAGCATAAGCAGCCAAGTGTTAGGTGCCCTAGTGGTAAGTAAGAAATAGATGAAACTAAAGTAGGGAGAAGTACAAGAGGTTAGAGGGCCCTGCTCATAAGAGCTTACATTCTAAAAGGGGAGGGGAAGACAAACAGGGGTGACACAGATGGGGAGGAAGGTGTATGTATCAGGGAGTTAGAATGACAGCTGGAAAACTTTGATGAAATAATGGGTCTTGAGAGCCCGTTTGAAGGATTGCAAAGAGGTGGAGCATCTGATGGGGAATGGTAGAGAGTTCCAGAGGTGGGGAGCAGTGCTGGCAAAATCTTGGAGGCGGCAGTGGGAGGAAGTAATCAGCTGGCATGAAAGGTGGCGTGCATTAGTTGAACGAGGAGAGTGAAGGGAGATGAGATCAGAGATGTATATGGGAGAAGATTGGGTGAGGGCTTTGCGAGTGAGCGTAAGAACCTTAAATTGGGTTCTAAAAGGGAAGGGGAGCCAGTGGAGGGCTTGTAGGGGAGGGGAGGCAGATGTAGAGCGTTTGGAGAGGAAGTTAAGCCGTGCAGCAGCATTAAGGATAGACTGGAGAGGAGAGAGATGGGATTTGGGGAGGCCAGATAGGAGGAGGTTACAGTAGTCCAATCTGGAGATGACCAGTGAGTGTGTGAGGGTTTTTGTAGCATCCTGGGTGAGATAGAGTCTGATCTTAGAAATATTTTTGAGATGGAAACGACAGGACTATGAAAGGTTCTGGATATGTGGTTTGAAGGAGAGGGATGAGTCCAGGATAACTCCAAGACAGCGCACTTTGGGGCTAGATGAGCTAGTTATACCACCAATTGATAAAGAAATAGTGGGAAGTGAGGTTATGTGGAAGGGTGGGAAGACGATCATCTCTGTCTTAAACATATTAAGTTTAAGAAATCGCTGGGACATCCAGGAAGAGATGGCCGAGAGACAGTTGGAGATACGAGTCAGAAGAGAGGGGGAGGGATCAGGGGAGGATATGTAGATTTGAGTATCATCAGCATAGTGATGATAATGGAGGTCAAAACAGCTGATGAGTTCACCTAGAGAGGAAGTATAGAGGGAGAATAGAAGAGGTCCAAGAACAGGAACAGAACCTTGGGGAACATATACTGTAAGAGGCTGTGGGGGGGAAGAGGAGTCATGAGAGGAAACTGAGAAAGATTGGTCAGAGAGGTAGGATGACAGACCGGAGAGGGCAGTGTTACGTAGACCAAGGGTGAAGGATATGCAGCAGGAGAAGGGTGGTCCACAGTGTCAAAAGAGAGATCAAGGAGAATGAGAAGAGTAGTGGCCCTTGGATTTGGCAGCAAGGAGGTCGTTGCTGACTTTCGTGAGGGTAGTTTCAGTGGAGTGGAGAGAACGGAAGCCAGACTGAAAAGGGTCAAGGTGGGAGTGGGAGGAAAGAAAAGTGGTAAGGCGTTTGTAGACAATCCGCTCAAGGAGTTTGGAGGCAAAAGGGAGGAGAGAGATGGGTCGGTAGTTAGAAAGAAAGTTAGGCTCAAGGGTAGGTTTTTTAAGAATGGGGGAGACAAGGGCATGCTTGAATGCAGAAGGAACAGTGCCTGATGAGAGGCAAAGGTTAATGAGGTGGGCAAGATGGGAGCAGGCAGAAAGAGAGAGGAAGCGGAGGAGGCGGGAGGGGATAGGATCAAGGGGGGGAGGACCGGATGAGGGCCATGACTTCCTCTCCAGATACAGGGGAGAAGGATGTTAGAGTTGGTAAAGTTGATTGGGAGGGGTGATCTGGGAAAGGAGGAGGTGGAGAGCTTGGGGGACTGGTTGGATATGATGTCATGATGTATGGAATCAATTTTAGATGTAAAGTAGGTAGCAAAGTCAAGGGCAGAGAGCAAGGAGGGGAGACGAGGAGGGGGTTGAAAGTGGTGAAGAGACGCTGGGGATTAGAGGACTGAGAGGAGATGAGGATCTTGAAATATGACTGTTTAGAGAGGGAGAGAGCAGCACTATAGGATGAGAGCATACATTTGAAATGGAGAAAATCTGCCTTAGAGCGTGATCTTCTCCACTGTCGCTCGGCGGTTCGTGAACACTTTTGCAGGTATCTGGTGCATTTGGAATGCCAGGGTTGAGGAGCAGATCTGCGAGTGTGAGTAGTGATCGCCGGAGCAACAGAGTCCATAGCAGAAGTAAGGCAGGCGTTGTATAGGGAAGTGACTTGGTCAGGGCAGGAGAGAGAGAGAGAGGATAGGGGAGAGAAGAGAGTCAAGCAGGGAAGAAAAGGAAAACTGTGTCAATAGCGTCAATGTTACACTTAGTGATGGTGGCTTTTGGAGGTAGAGAAGGGGAGGTAGAGATGGACAGGTTTAAAGAGAGAAGGTGATGGTCAGAAAGTGGGAAACGGGAATTGGAGTGATCAGAAATATCACATCGGTGAGTTAAGACCAGATCAAGCAAAGTTGCCTTAGAGTTTACCAATTCCATTACTGTGTCAAATACTTGTTGATGTATATTATAATTTGCATGTTATTTGCTATAATTTGAAGGTCTCCAGGGTCAAGAGTTTCCTTGAAATAAAATCATTGTATTTCTACAAGGTCTTATTTAGAAGCTGCTGTAAACTTTTTGATATGCGATTTCCCTATCTAGGTGGACAATAGTTTAGTGAAACCACTATATTAGGGGGATTATCCCAAACTTACTCCTGGAAATGGGAGATATAAAGGCTTTTGGGTGGAGGCACTCTTTTGCAACCATAAATTACATTTGTTCAGGCAATAAAATGGATTACCCTGTTACATAAATTAACATACAGCTAATGCTGGCCATACATGCTACAATTATCGGGGCGATCCGCCTAATATCGGCGGATCGCCCCGATAATTGTAACGTGTGTGGGGGTGGGGGGACTGGGGGTTAAATATTGCTCGGTCGGGTATGCCGGATTGTCCAGCATGCCCGTCCGATGCGATATTTCCCGGTAAACTGTTGGCCGCATCGGGCAGTGTATGCCAGGCCGCGGCCGACAGACATACACTTCCTGTGTTCCTTCCTATGGAAGGAACAGGGAAATGTCTCCTCCCCCGGGGGCGGAGCGCGGATGTCGAGCTGATACACTGTGAGAGAAATATTAGTGTATGCCAGCGACATCTGTGGCTGGTAGGCTGCCAGATAAAATCGGTCTGACATACATTTTATCTGGCCGTGTATGCCCAGCATAAGGGGCAGATTCTTAGACTCTGAAGACTCCAGAATGGGTTTCAGCATCTTTCATGCGTTAACTCCAGAAGGCAAATTCTGTAATAGGTAGAAAAATGCGAACCTAAATGTCGCCACCCCCCCCCACCAAATAAAGTTATTATCATCCTTTATTTATATGGCACCGCAAAGGTTCTGCAGTGCCTTGCACAGTACATAAATGAGCACACAAGAAACACAGTTAATAGTAATACAAAACAATACAGGACAAGGACATGGTGTATAAACATATGACACAGATGGGGTAGATAGTGAGGAAGGAGCATTGGGCAGTGGGTTAGGATATGTGCTGCGGAATGTGTGTGTTATAAGATGACCTGATGTCATGTCAAAATTAAGTCCTTCATTCATCTATCTCTATAACAAAAAATAGATTTTGTTTATGCGTTTTTTACATTAGATGTACAAAATATAGTTGCACTTTAATTTTTTTACTGTTACATTTTTTTTTAGCATCTAAATACATCCAGCTAACAATGCAGCTATTATGGGACTGCCCCACCATCCTAATAGTATAAACATATTTTTTAATTGTGCAGAGGAATATGTAGTACATGCAACTGTACAGGACATAACAAAGGTCAATCAAAAAGTGTATATACATTAGGGATATAGAAAAAGTGGGAATGTCATTAATAGACCGGTGGACGCGATGCCGCTAGTCTAAATCCCGACCGTACAAACCCGACGTGGGACTTAAGATAGGCGTAGAAATACTGACGCCTATCTTAAGCCCGACCCCCGCCATCCCAATTGTCAAGATCCGGGTAAGTACTACTTAGCCCGGGGATGGGTTAGGTTTAGGGTTCGGGGAGGGGGGGGGCGGGGTTAGGTTTAGGCACCCCACAGGGAGACTTGGGGTTAGGCAATCGCCAGGAGTGTTAGGGTTAAGCCCCACAAAGGGAGAGTTGAGGGGGGGTAGGGGCGCGGAGGATAAGGGAGGGTTAGGGTACTTGCCAGCCGTCGTTGGGATGTCGGGCTGCCGTAGTCAGGTTCTGAACCGGCGGCTAAAGAGCCGTCGGTATTTCAATCCCTTTCCGAAAAAATGTAATGATTACTATACATAAGGAAATGTCTATCCAAAAGAAGATCCTAAAGTATCAATTTTTTTGTATTAATGCATTAAGAAAACGTAAGTAAAAATGCATATCATTCTGCACCATGAATCTAGTGAGTGATGGAATTACAGTGACATGCGGTGAAGTCAATGGCTGGGGAGTCACACATGTAGAAAAAAACTATTTTTATATCAAAACTCTGTAGCAGGGGAGGAAGTATGATGGGGGAGGAAGTATGACAGGGGAGGTTCTGCCTCCCCTGTCTGCACATCCCTTACTAAAATCCATATAGTTGGAGTGGCCAATTTGTTATGACCACTGGGTTAGTATTTTGTTGTGCCACCTTTTGCCATTAATACGGTTTGCATTGTTCTAGTCATGGATTCTATGAACTCTTTCCTGGGGAATATTTGCCTGAATGTAATGAACTGCAGCTCCATAACGTTGCCTTCTCCAGGCTGAAGAATCGGGACAATGCTAGAAGAATCCATGCTTTTGTGCTATTGTCTCCATATTCTCTCCCTACCATCTGCATGGTGTAAATGAAACCTGATTAGTCAGACTACATAATCTGAACCTGTTTCCAAACATTTACTGTCCAATTCCTATGTTACCGAGCAAACTGGAGGCAAATCACCCTGTTTGAAGCAGAGAGCAATGGTGTATGGACCATCCTTCTATTTCTGTGGCCTATAAGATGTTATGTGCGGCGCACTGTTCATTGGTCCTTGATTTAAGATTATCTGTAAACTGGTGCACTGTTGCCCATCTGTGGAACTGAACAAGTCTGTCCACTCGAGCATCCAGTACCCATTTAGAACCACAGGCCTTGCTCTCAGACTCTGCTTTTTGTCTGCTGGTCTGCTCTGTGTATATTATAACAACTGCCACCCTCAAACCATTCAGCAGTTTTGCTAATGAAAGTACAGCTGCTGCGAGCACAACAACCATTCCATGTTCAAAGGCCCGTTAGATCCCAATATTTCATGAGTGATACTTCATAAGTCTCTGCATACCTTAGCCTTTCCGTTCTTGTATAGATTGACACCCTATGTCAGCATTTTCCACAGATTAGCTACTTTGCATGACAACGCCTGGTGGTCGTAATAATAATTTGTCCGTTCAGTGTAGTGTTTTCTTTTTTTTTTTTTCTTTTTAAGCAGGCAAACAATACATTTCAGTTTGTTTTATTCACCAATTGTTTCAACTACTGAATGGAAATTTGTTCTTGGTTTTACAGGCTTACATGAAATAAACTGTCTGCACGAGCTGTTAACCAGCATGGTTCATAAACGGTAAACATGGATTATTTTATTGTGCCAGTTGTGGTCACTGATCTACATGCAGGTTATCACCAGTGATTCCTGTAGGTTTTTACTGAAATCGGCCAAAAAACCCTGACTGGTGGCCTTTCTTGGTAAAATCCACTCCGTTACCCCCCAGTAAGTCTGATTCTTTAGTGCAGCTTGAACATGCCAATGAGCGAGACAGACCAGCTCAGGAACGTCTCCACGCATGTGTTTCAGAGCTGATCTGCCGCTCACACAGGGAAGATGAAACTATAGTCAGTCTAGAAAAGTAATGACGGGCATTGAGAGGAGAGACACTGTGTGGGATAAAGAAAAAGTTATGGAGGTCTTAAAGTTTTTGTTTTTTTCTGATTTATTGCACCTTCTTGTCTCTAACTTGATTCCCAATTCCTGATGACAAGCTAAACAACAATTTGTAGGGAGTTTGGTCTGAAGACTGTCGGCGCTTGGAATTCAAGTTCTAGTTATAGATGTTAATAGATGGAGGGTCTTTTTATTTAAATTTTTTTTTGGTATTTTATTTATTTTATTTTTGTTTACCACCTATAAAAACACAATTTTTGAATGTAAGGGAAATAAACAGAAATCCCCCTGAAAACACTGAAAACAAGTTTCCCTAATGGTGCCTACACACTTGGCGATGTGCTCACGATCCGACGATGTGTCCGATTTCCACTTGAACTCTCCCCAGCAGTCGTGGACACGATTTGGTGTTAAACTGTCCAATGTGACAAACGATCTATTGTGCCTCCTAACTATTCCAGTGCATCGTGACTGAGATCGTCAGATCTGCCCTACAGCACGGCAGATCTGAAGATGCGATGTACGACCAGCAGGGACGCGCATCAGCATCGTGAGTGGAAACTAACATATTTTTCATGATTTGTCGTCACGATTCGTCGGAATCGGGCAAATCGTGTAAAAATATCGCCAAGTGTGTAGGCAAATTTAATGTGGGTAGCATATGATTCTCATCTATTGTTTCCATATTCCCTAATGAAGGATTAAACTTCAGCCTCCTCACCCCCTTTGTATAATTTAGACTTTCTTGCACAAACCGTATCCAAATCCTATTGATTTCACAATGTTTGCTGTGTTTTATAGATTGCACGTGTACCCTTTGCATTCAAGCATCACCCTTGATGAACAGAACATGGTTTTCATGACTCCAGTGTTGGGGTACAGGAAGGTATATTTCCATCTCATTGATTTTTCACTAGTTTCCCAAATAAATAAAAAATAAAACTGACCTATTTACATTTGTGTGGTCAGTGAAATGTGTTCTTCAACTAATATGTCGTCTTTCTGCTTTTCAATAGGTTATTTTAGCCACAAACATTGCTGAGAGCTCTATTACTGTTTCTGATGTGAAATACGGTAAGGTGTTTCCTGCAGATAGCGACACTTTCTCAGACCAGATTTCCCACCCTTATTTTCAAGCACATGGAACATACGGTCTTTTATCAGTGTTAAAGTGAGAACAAACACAGTAAACTGATGTGCTGTTGGGTAAATAATATTCCTAAACAGTCCAGCCGTTACCATTTTTGATTTACTGGTGACCGTAAATTACCAGTTAGCACTTTGGCCCTGATTCAGAGACGCTCGGTATTTGCGAGCTCTCGCTCTGAATCAGGACGGGCCAGTTTTTTTTTTTTCACCATCCTCCCAAGACACTCGCTAAGCTGCTCTCATAGAGCAGGAAGTTCACTACTGACATTACGTGTGATGTCAGTAGGGCCACCCCCAAGCGGCAGGCGTTTCTTTGGGAACGCCTCAGTTTGGCCAGCCACCCCCCGACCCGCCTACAAAAGGAAGTTCTCACTTGCTCCGAGCTTGCGCATGCGCACTGCTCAGCCATCGACCCTCTTGCGAGTGGGTCTGAATCAGGCCCTTTATTACTACTTTTCTTTCTTTCCAATGTGTTTCCCATTATACAAGTACTTCCCAATAGGTGCTACATTGGCAATAACCTGCAATTAACTTTTATCTGTGTTAGGAGGGAAGAAGGTGCAGCCCATGGTGGCTGTTATAATTTAAATGGATCCAAAGCGTTTTTTTTTTTTTTTCTTTTTCTTTTTCTTTTCTTACTTATCTATGTTGAAAGTAAAGTAAATTGTTTAGCAATGCTCCAGGACCTAATAGCAGTACTATCAACATCATGGCAGCTCCCCATTATTAGAACCTATTGTTGTATAAGTGCTAGATGTACATATAAATAATCCATTTATCACTATTGTGTATTAATTGATACTATTTTCTTTTTAACAAAATATTTATTTTTATAATCTATACTGTAAGGATGAAAGCCTAAAGCTGGGTACACACGTAAAGATTTTCTGTCCAACCATCCAACTAGTTGATTGGTTGGAATGAAAATCTGGTAACGTATGGGAGTAACTGATAATCAGCAATTTGCTCCCAAACGCCGGAAAATGGACAAAAACTGTTGCTTGAACAAATTGTTTAGATCAAACATTTAACAAACTTGTCTGACGACCATTTTCATCTGTTTTCTGGCATTTAAGAGCAAATTGCTGATCATCATTTACTCCCATACGTTACCAGATTTTCATTCCAACCAATCAACTAGTTGGGTGGTTGGACAGAAAATCTTTACGTGTGTATGGAGCATTAAACTAGTGTAAAGATGTTTGCTTTTACTACATTAGTATATTAAGTTTTTGCCCAGACTTTAGCCATTGCTGTTAAGCGGAAAATATAAAATAAAACTAAATAAAATAAAAAAATTTCTTCTGGATTATGTTAATACTTTTTTTTTTTTATAGTGTGGTTGTATTTGTTTCATTTACAGTAATAGATTTCTGCTTGACGAGAACACTTGTTTGTGATGAAGAGACAAACTATCAGAGTTTGAGGCTCAGCTGGGCATCCAAGACTAACTGTGATCAGAGAAAAGGTACAGTATTCTGGTGTTTGTATTGACACTAGTGTAGGTCTGTCAGTATAGCACGGCAGGAAAAGGCTGAGAGGAATAATTTTCCCTGGCAATGTGTGAAAACAACGGAATCCCTTGCTCAGCTACACCGTTTTTTTTTGTGTTTTTTAACATTTTTAGGAACAGTTGCATAATGTGAAACGCAAGGTTCTGCCAAATAGTAATCTGTAGGTACATGTTCTTTATGCTCATTGGCTACTTCATTATGTACACCTTCCTTGTACTGCCCCCAAAAGAGCCTGAATGCTTTGTGGCATGGCTTAAACATCATACTGGAAATAATCCTTTGAGATCCTGCTCCGGGTTGACATGATAGCATCACACTGTTCCGCCACATCTCAAATGTGCTCTTTTATATTGCGATCTAGTGACTGTGAAGGCCATTTTAGAACACTGAGCTCACTGTCATGTCCGTGGATTGTCTTGAAATTGTGTATGCTTTGTATCATGGGGCTTTATCACGCTGGAAGTTGCCATAAGAAGATGGTCAGACTGTGGCCATAAATGGATGTACATGGTCAGCCACAATACTTAGGCTATGGCATTTAAAGCTGAACTGGTAATAAGGGGCCCAGTTTGTACCAAGATAACATTCCCCACAGCATTACACGACCACCAGCCGCATCTGTTGACACAATGGTGTAATTTTGTTTACACCATATTCTGACTCTATCTGCATGTTGCAGTGCATATAGTTTTGGTGAGCTGTGCCCACTGTAGTCTGTTTTGTGTTTTTAGCTGACAGTAGTGGAACTTTGTGTGGTCTTCTGCAGCTGTAGGCCATCTATTTTAATTTTGATGCACCAGCTGTTCAATGATGCTCTTTAGACACCACTGTTGTAATGCATTTTTGATTGAAAATGACTTAATTTACAATGTCAATGTTGCTAAAATGTCAACATTGCACATGTCGTCATTCTGCACATGCCAACATGTGAATGGTGACATTCTGCACAGGCCGGCAGCGTAGGGTTAGTGGCAGACAGACAGACGGGTAGTTCATCCGGAAAGTATTCACAGTGCTTCACCTTTTCTACATTTTATGTTACAGCCTTATTCCAAAATATAGTTCATGTTTGTCCTCAAAATTCAAAAACATTTTTTTGAGGTTTTTGCGAATTAAAAAAACAAAAAACTAAAATCACATGTACATAAGTATACACAGCCTTTGCTCAATACTTTGTTGATGCACCTTTGGCAGCAATTAGTCTCAAGTCTTTTTGAATATGATGCCACAAGCTTGGCACACCTATCTTTGGGCAGTTCCGCCCATTCCTCTTTGCAGCACCTCTCAAGCTCCATCAGGTCGGATGGGAAGCGTCGGTGCACAGCCATTTTCAGATCTCTCTAGAGATGTTCATTTGGATACAAGTCTGGGCTCTGGCTGGGCCACTCAAGGACATTCACAGAGTTATCCTGAAGCCACTCCTTTGATATCTTCGCTGTGTGCTTAGGGTCATTGTCCTGCTGAAAGATGAACCGTCGCCCCAGTCTGAGGTAAAGAGCGCTCTGGAGCAGGTTTTCATCCAGGATGTCTGTGTACGTTGCTGCATTCATCTTTCCCTCTATCCTGACTAGTCTCCCAGTTCCTGCCGCTGAAAAACATCCTCACAGCATGATGTTGCCACCACCATGCTTCACTGTAGGGATGGTATTGGCCTGGTGATGAGCGGTACCTGGTTTCTTCCAAACACAACGCCTGCCATTGACGCCAAAGAGTTCAATCTTTGTCTAATCAGACTAGAAAATTTTGTCTCTCATGGTCTGAGAGTCCTTCAGGTGCATTTTGGCAAACTCCAGGCAGGCTGCCATGTGCTATTTACTAAGGAGTGGCTTCCGTCTGGCCACTCTACCATACAGGTCTGATTGGTGGATTGCTGCAGAGATGGTTGTCCTTCTGGAAGGTTCTCCTCTCTCCACAGAGGAATGCTGTAGCTCTGACAGAGTGACCATCTGGTTCTTGGTCACCTCCCTGACTAGGGCTCTTCTCCCACGATCGCTCAGTTTAGATGGCCGGCCAACTCTAGGAAGAGTTCTGGTGGTTCCGAACTTCCTCCATTTACGGATGATGGAAGTGGCATACGCAGGATTTCTAGAGGGGAGTTTCCAAATGCTTGATTTTAGAGCGAGTGTGGCCCGTCCATGAAGAGGGCAGAATTAGTACTCAACCAGTTTTAATAAGCATCATACAAAGTGTATTGTGTATCATAATTCCAGCATATACAGGACCAGCGATCACAGTAAGCCATTCGATGCGGCAGTAGGGCCATCCTGCCTGAGCTGAATGTTTTTATTTTAGATGTGGGCACTATTCCAGACTATTGGAGCAAGTCCGGGATCCTGTAGGAGCAGCAGAAGAACCTAGCACTGCCCCGGACATATATGTACATATTCGGCTTTATAGCAGTGCATCCATAATAGTGCATGTTTTCCAGATCTCCTAGTTGGTGCACAGGTTATTTATTACTGTCTGATGCATATTAAAAGGTCGACAAGTGGTGCTAATTATTTCATTTGTGATACTGAGAAGAACATGCAACACTATCAAAATTCTATTATGTTACTTTCTCTTTAATCCACTAGGGCACACTGGAGGTGCTTACGCTGGGTATAGAGGCGTGGATAGCTGGAGCCGGCACGTTAAATAATTTAGAAGTGTGAAGCTCCTCCCCCTCTATGCCCCATCAGCCCTCAGTTTAGAAAATGTGCCTCATGGAGCTGGTCACAATCTGCTGTGATCCAGCAGCACATATATGTTTATTATTTTATTTAGGTTTATTTATTTTGTACACCTTTTACACTATATTAGGTACCCTTCGCCACCTCTCTAAGGGTGGGGTCCGGGTACCTGGCGCCCTGTTCTTAGTAGAACAGGAAGGAGTGCACAGCGCTTATTACAAAAGCACTGACAGCTCCTTATCGCCATAGCACAGATCTAATAGGAAGAAGAGTGTGGTGCATGCTGTGAGAGCCTCCGGGGAGCGCAGTGAGTATTGCTGCGCATTCCCCGCTCCGATGCACCCCCTCCCGGCGCACGTCGCCTGCCGCCCGCTCGCCACCCAGTGTGTACATAGCGCTGCTTCAGGCGGGGGCATACAAGAGACATCCGGATAAGCTGTAATCAGTCCCTGCTTGCCGCTAAGGGCTGCAGAGGGACGGAGGGGGTGTGCATTGCGGGGCTGAACACTCCGGTGGGGGGGGGGGGGGGGAGAGAGAGAGGTAAGTTTTCTTTCCTCCCGTCTACTGCTCCAGCTCCCAGAAGATCTTACACTGGACCTTGATTACATTTCTTTTGTGCGCCACATTTCTTTTGTTGTAGAGCCAGAGGTGCTCCCACGCAAGCAAGAAGTGTCAGAGGTAGAGGTAGACACACTGTTGCTTGTCGACAGGAGCCTAAACCAGCTGAGAAACTGGTGGCATGACTGTCTTCCATCCCACCTAGGGTCCCCTGCGTTGGGAGCCCGCTTGCAGAAATTTCAACAAGTTCGGAACCAGACCTCTTTAGATCCGTGGAGACTAATTTCCCTGGAGTACCAAATAGACTTCGAGGTCCCCCCTCCACCTCGGTTCTTCACTATGAGTCTGCCAGTACCTGCAGACAAGAGGGTTCTACAGGAGGCAATCCAGTCTCTAATAGTATCATCTGTGATTAGGTCTGGAGCATCAACGAGGTATGGGATTTACTCAAACCTGTTTGTAGTGCCCAAACCGGATGGTTCGGTCAGGCACATCTTAAACCTCAAGTCCTTGATTCTGTATCTGAAGCTGTATTGTTTCAAAAATGGAGACTCTGCAGTTAGTCATAGCGAGCTTGGAACCAGGTTAGTTCCTACTATCCTGGATATCAAGGATGCCTATCTCCTTGTTCCCATTTGGGAACCACACCAGGCCTTTGTGCGCTTCGCCATATTGAAGGATCATTATCAGTTTTGGGTATTGCCGTTCGGGTTATCCTCGGCTCCCTGCATCTTCACCAGACTCATGTCAGTCATGATCGCCCTCCTTCGGTCATCAGGAATGAACATAACCCCTTATTTGGACGACCTGTTACTCAAGGCTCTATCGGTATCTCTTCTATCACATCATGCCTTACTGACATATCACACTCTGATCCAACAGGGTTGGATAATCAACTTCAAGAAGCCGAATCTCAATACGTTCCAGAAACTTCTGTTTGTGGGCATGATATTGGATACGGAATCACAGAGGAAGACCAGGGATATCCGGTTGTTAGTTCAGCTGGTCCCCAGACCAAAGAAGGTGTCAATGCTTCTTTGTCTGCGTCTCTTGGAGATTATGGTAGCTGCTTTCGAGGCACTACAGTTTGGCCGGTTCCACTCCAGGGTGTTTCAGCTGGACCTGCTAGCACAGGGATCAGGGTCCCATCTGCTTCTACATCGACAGATACGTCTGAGTCCAGTTACCAGAGTGGCCCTTCTTTTGTGGACACAATCTGTTAGCGGGCAGAAGATTCGGAGTGTTGGACTGGATCATCGTAACAATGGATGCCAGCCTTCGAGGATGGGGAGCAGTAGTCCTCGATTATCACTTTCAGGGTCGATGGTCCCTTCTAGAACAGAAGTGGCCCATAAAGGTGTTGGACCTTAGAGCGATTTACAATGCTCTGATAAAGGCAACAGAGTTTCTAAAGTCTCGTCAGGTAAGAGTTCAGTCCGACAACACAACGGCCTTCGCTTGCATCGATCGCCATGGAGGGACTCTGAGTCACATGGCTATGCGAGAAGTAACTCGGATCCTCCGGTGGGCCGATAACCAGTAATCCTGTCGGCGTTATTCATCCCGGGTGTGGACAACTGGGAAGCAGATTACCTAAATCGACAGGATATCCATCCCGGGGAATGGAAGCTTCATCCAGACGTGTTCAACACGCTGATACGTTGATGGGGATGTCCTCAGGTGGACCTCATGGCATCACGATTTAATCGTCAGCTCCCAGTATACGTGTCAAGAACTCGAGATCCGCAGGTGGAAGCAGTAGATGCTCTGACAAGTCCGAGGGTCTACGACTTCGTTTACCTTTTTTCCTCCTATTCCGCTTCTTCCTAGTCTTCTTCTAAAAAGGATGAAACAAGAGTCAGCCTCTGTAATTCTCGTGGCTCTGAACTGGCCTCGGAGAAGTTGGTTCTCTGACCTTCGGTTCCTATTGTCAGATGATCCGTGGCCCCTTTCCCTGCGCCCGGAGCTTGTACAGCAGGGCCCTTTCATACACCCCAACTTAGCGCAGCTGCGTTTAACGGGGTGGCTCTTGAAACCGGTATCCTAAAGAAGAAATCCCAGACACTGTTGTTCCCACCATGCTACGCACCAGGAAGCCAATTTCGGCTGTGAATTATCATTGCATCTGGCGTGTTTATATCTCATTGTGTTCCAGTCGGGGTCTTCCGTCTAGGACTTTTCGCTTGTCCCGGTTTCGGTTTTTCCTTCAGACGGGTCTGGATTCTGGCCTTCGTCTGGGAACCTTAAAGGTGCAGGTTTTCTGCTTTTCCATTTTCTTTCAAAGGAATTGGCCCTCATTCCTGAGGTGCAGACGTTTTTTTAAGGGGTTTTTTGGTAGTGCAGCCTCCTTTTGTACCTCCATTAGCTCCTTGGGACCTATACTTAGTGCTTCTGTTTCTTCTGTCGCCCATGTTTGAACCTTTTGGAGGAGGTTGATCTTAAGTACCTGTCTGGGAAGATGGTACTCCTCCTGGCTCTCTTCAGCTCGTAGAGTTTCGGAATTGGGTGCTCTGTCCTGTAAGCCACCTTACCTTGTGTTTCATGCTGATAGAGCGGAACTCCGTACAGTAGCAGCTTTCCTTCACAAAGTTGTCGGCTTTCCATATCAATCAGCCTATTGTGGTACCATCGTTGGTGGAGGACTCTGGTGGTTTTTCTACCTTGCATGTGGTTAGGGCTCTTGGCATCTATATTGCCAGGAAAGCGTCCATCCGTAAGTCTGGGTTGCCTTTTCTTCTCTATGATGCTGTTCGGAGGGGTTGGCCAGCATCTAAGCAGACTTTGGCAGGTTGGATCCGGCTGACTATTCATCAGGCTTAAGTTAGTGCCGACCGTCTGCCTCCTTCGTCCATTTCGGCTCATTCCACACGTTCTGTGGGTGCGTCATGTGCGGCCGGTAGAGGAGCCTCCACGTCACAATTGTGCCGTGCGTCCACTTGGTCTTCAGTTCACACGTTTGTCAGATTTTACAAATTTGATACGTTCGCTACTTCGGCATCCCGTCTTGGCCGCCTTGTTCTGCAGGTGCCGCAGAGCGCTCCCGCCCATGGAGAAAACTTTGGGACGTCCCCAGCGTAAGCACCTCCAGTGTCCCCTAGTGGATGAAAAAGAAAATGGGATTTTGGTACCTACCGGTAAAGCCTTTTCTCTGATACCACAGGGGACACTGGACGCCCACCTCAGCGCTCTTAGCCTGCCTGTTCGGCTTGTTCCGTATGTTTGATTCAGTTATTGTGTGTTCTTCTCTCCTTTTTACTCCGCTTGTTCTCCATCTCCTCTCTGTCTTCATTTTCTAAACTGAGGGCTGATGGGGCATAGAGGGGGAGGAGCTTCACACTTCTAAATTATTTAACGTGCCGGCTCCAGCTATCCACGCCTCTATACCCAGCGTAAGCACCCCTGTGGAACCAGAGAAAAGGATTTGCCGGTAGGTACCAAAATCCCATTATTTCTACTGTGGTCGTGTGTGCTGGGGAGGGGGCTTTCCAGGCAGTTGGAAACCCCCCCCCCTGCTTTTGCCTATGGATGGAGGCCACTTTGCACATTGGGACTTTCAAAGCGGCAGATATTTTTCTGTACCCTTCCCCAGATTTGAGGCCTACAGACAATTCCTTGGACTTCATGCTTGGTTTATGCGCTGACATGCACTGTCAAGTGTGGGACCTTTTATAGACAGGTGTATGCCTTTCAAAATCCTGTCCAATCAACTGATTTCACCACAGGTAGACTCCAATTAAGCTGTAGGAACATCTCGAGGATGATCAGTGGAAACAGGATGCACCTGAGTTCAATTTTGAGCTTCATGGCAAAGGCTGTGTGTACTTATGTACATGTGATTTCTTAGTTTAGTTTTTTAATATTAAAATGGCAAAAATCTCGTACGTTGTCATTAATGGGGTATTGTGTGTAGAATTTTGAGGACAAAAATTAATTTATTCCATTTTGGAATAAGGCTGTAGTAAAATGTGGAAAGAGTGAAGCGCTGTGAATACTTTCCGGATGCACTGTATATATAACCCCGTTTGATTTACGGCCTCTCTTCTTACAGGTCAAACTAGTCTTGCAAATCTGACTTATTATTTAGGTGTTTCTACTTCTGGGTCCATAGGGGGTACACAGGGTTGACCTTGCGGTATAGGTTGGGAACCAAATCCGGGCACCACGCAGTTAAAGCTTTTAGCTCCCAGGATGCACTGGGTCCACTCGCCCTATAACCCCACCCCCAAGCCAGACGCACCTCAGTTTAGTTGGTGCCCGACCGGAGTCGGGTCACCCTTGGCGCAGGGGGGCTGCTTAGCAGCCCCTAAGCTTAAAATTTATTTTAAGAGTTTTATTTTAGTTTATGGTTTTTTACTACTCTTCAGAGCAGCAGCATCAGACTGTCCAATGGACGTCTAAGCTGCCGCTCCTTCACCCCGCCGGCGCTGCGACGCCAGTACAGATCTGGGGATCGCAGCGGGACCCCAGAGTCTGTACTAGCCGGACTCTGGAGGAAGTCCTGGGCTGCTGCCGGATCGACGGGGACAGGTAAGTCGCATGGTCACCGCTTGCGGTGACCCGCGTCTGCATGCAGCCTTATGCCTCCGGTCTCTGGGGACAGACCGGAGGCGCTAGCAGTGGCGGCGTGCTCCCCCTCCATGGGGGCATACCCCGCATGTCCACTAGACCACCAGGGATTATAGCGGCAGCGGGAGCTGGCATCCCGGGGGGTTAATTGCTAGCCAGGGGAGGAAGCCTTCCCTGTCTAGCGGCTCCTCCCCACAGCTCAGCGCGCCTTTCAATACTACAGTCTGGCGTCGCTGAGCTTCCTCCGCGGGCCATGCTTCCTCTGAGGTCTCCAGGCGGCCATTTTCTCTCTGTGGTGCTGCAGAACTCCAAGGATTACAGTGAGCCCAGTCCCCCTGCGTACCTGGCCTTTGGGTGAGTGTACACAGCGCTATAGCCTTCCCAGACACTGAATCTGGGCAGTTGAATGTAGCGACATTGTGCAGTGTATTATATATCATGCTAATATATGTATATATATTTCTGCATTGTATGTGACTTATGCTAGTGCTGACTGCTTTTTCTCTCACCTGTAAGTGTATATCTATCCCTTTTCTTTACAATCTGCCCTAATACAGGTGTACCTAGGGTGGTTCTGAGACCTCACATATATATACTTGTCAATATTTGTGAGGTTTGTGACATACTGTTGCGTGCTGAACGTTGCCATATTTTAGGTGGAACTGTGTGTTGCATACGCTGATAGTGGGTCCCTGCAGCTAAATTTCGCGTCACTCAGGACCGGTATGGTGCTGCTTAATATTTCCGCCAAGATGGTTCGTCAGATATGTCTGACCAGGAGAGAGCGCAATCCTGCACCCATTTTTTGCTATCCTGTATGTCATGGACTGCAGGTATTAGTGCGGAGGATTTGGTGCCGGGCCCCTTACATGACTGCCTTAGGCGGTTTGTTTCTCAGGATCCTGTCCATTGTGGATCGCCGGGCGGGCCCCATTGTCATAACTCACTTGGGGTTACTTCACCATACTGCCCTTCTCAACTCAGGGTATCTCCCGGTTTTTTGCACTCTCCCTGACGGGGTTTTTTTCACAGTTCATGAATTACCTCCGATACCACAATGGTCTGTCATTCCCCTTGCAGGGATTACCACAACAGCCATCCTGGGTGGATGTCGTTTTTCTACGAAATACAAAATGCCATGATATACGCCCTATGGTTACTTCCCAGTTTGCTCTGCCATGAACTGGATGATGTATTGGGCTCTTTCCCTCTCACATGGGGATAGCCAATTTTAAGTATTATTATTATTATCCCTGCTTTGGGGCTGGTAGCCATGTTCATTCTGGTTATAGAGAATGTCGATCCTGCACCTGTATCATACATTCCCCATTTCTGTCCAGCGGGTGGATCTCGGGACGGGAGTCTGGCTGTCGCCAGATACGAGGAGTCACAAAGGCCTCCTGTTTCCTATTCCCTGAGGGTCATCACAAGTAATAGAAATCAACTTCTGGGGTGGATTTGTATGTTAATCGTCTGTTACCGGCGTTAATACGCCTCCCATTCCAGCCTGGACGGATTTTACGGATCTGTTGGTGGTAAATTTGCAGGAAATCAATATACTCGCTTTCAGGGGCTGTTGCCTGTCCTGCCAGGGCCATCGCATGGTTGGTTAATACTATTGCATATTGGGCTGATGTATTTGTAACAGGTTTTTTTTTCCCCCTCCAACGCGTCTGGGGTTCAAATGTCTTTTGCCGCTCACATTAAATATGCAGTTGTAATATGTGGGAATACCTACATTGGATGCCAGTCTTCTAACCTTCTGGGTTTCGGCTGCAACTGTATCCGCCAAAATACCCTATGGCTGCGCTCTGGGAAAGCAGAGGTGCAGACACCATCAATGGAGAAGATCTTGTTTGGTCCTGACCTTGACAAGATTGTTGCATCTTTGGCGGTATCACTAATGGGAAGTTACCGTCTTTAGCTACTCCCACTACAATCGGACTAAATCTGTTAAGTCTTTTGGTCCTCAGGGTCAGCCTAAAGGCCTGTTTTTTTCCTAGGCTGTCTGCATCCACGGGGGCCACCATATCCAGTGCCGAGCAGACCTGGACTTCCAGACGACCATGCTTCTAAGCCTAAGGATAAACCTTCAGCCTGACGGGACAGGTCTACATCTGGGGGTTTCCAGAGTGAGATACTGACTTTCTCAGTTCACCCAGTGCTGGTGTCAAGTCGCCACGGATGCTTGGGTAGGAGTCGTAATCTCTCACGGGTACGGCCTCTAATTGCTCAGGCGGCCTCCTTCCAGGCGTTGTTACACAGGCCCTTCTTCAGACCCGATCAGGGCCTTACAAACCCAGAAAGCTATACAGTCTTTGCAGTAAGCAGAGCTATTTAGAACACTCACTATCTCAGCGAGGGACTGGTTGTTCAACTTTCTTTCTGGGGCAGTGGCCGTCTGGTCCTCATTTGCCTATCCTCTGTCTCAAATCCCTGAATCGGATTCTAAGGGTGCTTGGACTCAGGAGGAGTCCACCATGCTCCATCATCCGATGTTTGGAAGCTGGGGACTTTATGGTATCTCTGAATATTCAGGACACGTACCTACGGGTACATTTAGAGCCCTCCCATCAGCATGGGATCAGGTTTGGTGTGCCACGGCAACACTTGCAATTTTCGGGCTCTGCCTTTTGGGACTGTCCTCAGCCCCATCGGGGTTTACTAGCTTTATGGATTTTCTGACAGTTCACCTGTTCAGTGTACCAGACTGCTCCTGTATCTGGACAGCTTCCTGCTCTTAGCAGGATCACTGAGGTACTTTACAGCCAGGTCTGGATAACCGTGGCTTCTTCACGGCACAGATGTTTAATCGACGGGGAAAAAGTCCTCCCTGCATCCTTCACAGGGTATTCTTCATCTGGGAGCCCTGCTGGATTCTCAGAATCTGAGAATTCTTCTGGTGTAAGACAAGTTCTCCACTCTTCATCTAGGAGGGTGCGTATGTCTACGCAGTCGACATGTCATTACTCTGTGATGCGCGATCAAATATCCAGTGTGTTTACCTTTGGAAGGGTGGAATGTGCTCAGTTCCATTCCAGGCCTTGCCATAATTGGCTCCTCTCCGGATGGATTGAGTTTTTTCCATCGGATCGCTGTTCAACCGATGATGCTCTGTCTGGGTGGCTATGGCCATCTCGTCCAGGGTATTCTTTGCTACGGACAGTGTCTGGTCTGCATTCATTTCGGGGCGGTTGGAAGTCTGTCGCTTCCACCCTGCCAATTTACTTGTTGGAACTTTAGGCTGTCTTGGGCCTTCACTCTGGCCTAACACATATTTCACGGTAAACCTGAAAAGGTTCAGTCCAACAGTGTCACACCAGTGGTTTCCATCTAGGCAACACTGGAAGTTGGGTGGCAATGACAGGAATGTCACACATTCGGACACAGTCCGAGGGTCTCCTCCTGGCCATTTTTGCAGTGTTCATTCCGGGGGCTCTCCATTGGGAAGCGGGCTTCCTCAGCCGTCACGACGTGCATCCTGGGGACTAGTCTCTTCTCAAAGAGAGGTTTCAACTCCTGGTGAGCAGAGAGGGCCTCCCTGAGGTGATCCTCATGGCCTTCTGACTCTATCACACACTACTGGTGTTACAGTCCAGCACTAGGGGTACTGAAGCAACCTTCAGTGACTTTGTCAATGAAGTGGTCCTTCCACTATGTGTACTTGTGTCTTCCGGTCTCCCTTCTTCCTCGAGGTCTTCGGAAGTTTAATTCGAGACGGAGGGGCTTTCCTTCAGGTGGCTCCAGTTCGTCCCAGACGTCACTGGTACTTAGATTTTCGGAGTCTCCTCATCGATGCTCCGTTCCTACTGCTTCTCTGTCCGGACCTGTTGTCTCAGGGGCCTTGTTTTTCCATGGACCTGGATCGTTTGTCTTTGACTGCGTCCCTACTGTGGTTCTAGGGCTTCCCTGGCTCTGTCATCATTGAGATGTTTAGAGCACGTAGGCCAGACTTTGCTGGGATCTACCACAGACTGTGGCATACATATTTCTTATGGTATCGTACCTGTCGCTGCGATCCATCTGGTGATTAGGATTTCCAGAAGTTCTGGCATTCCTTACAGCTGGCTTGAGTCTCGCCCTGGCCTTCCTGTCAGTGCGGATCTCTGCACTGTCAGTTTGGTTTGGATGTGGAATTACTCCACTCTCTGGTATCCGGTTCATCCTTCAGGGTGTTTTTTCTGGATTTATGCCTCCCTTTATCTCCCTTAGGGGCTCCTTTGGATTTAGTAGTGGTTCTTCGTGCCCTCCTGGGACTTTAATTTGAACCACTAGCCTTGATAGCCATTACATGGTCTATAGCTTAGGCTATCTCTCTCTATGGCGTTTGCATCTGCCAGGAGAGTGTCGGAAATTGGGAGCGTTCTCAGGTGGCTCCCTCTACTGGATGGTTCACCTTGTCAGGGGTGTGAGTTGCACTCGCCCTGGGTCTTTTCCTAAAGTGGTTTTTAAGTTCCATATTATTCTGGAACTTATGGTACTGACATTTTAGTCAACAGTCCTCTTGGCTGGTATGGCCTCATTAACTGTGGTCCGGCCTCTCCGGATTTATGTGATCCATTCAGGTTTCTTCAGGATCATAGCCTCCTTATTTGTGGTCTTTGGACTTCACAGCGAAAGATGGCTGGCCGATAATTTGACATTGGCTAGATGACTTTGTATGACTATCTCAGGGGCCTACACATAGGATAGGCCTTTCTGTTTTGGTTGATACTTATTCTACTTGGACTCTGGGCCCCTCGTGGGTGGATCGCTGTGGCGCCTTGGCTGTTCTGCCTTGCAAAGTGTCCACGCGGTCTACTGTCCACACCTTTTTAAGGTTCTATGCATTGGCTTCCTTTGCCTCGCAGGATGCTTCCTTTGGGCGATGGATTCTCCTCTCAGCACAGGAGCGTCCCCACCCTTATAAGGACTGCTTTGGAACATCCCCAAGGTCAACCCTGTGGACCCCCTATGGACCCTGAAGTAGAAAACAAGAGATATGGTAAGAACTTACCTTTATCTCTGTTTCTACGAAGTCCATAGGGTCCACAGAGCGCCCGCCCTGACGCACCTGGCTTCATTTGGCTATCCTGTGTTACTGGTCACCGGTTTCCCGTCTTTTTCTCTGTGAGTATGATTATTGAGTGTTCAAGTTTTCTCTCTCTCTTTCTTTCCTCCTCCAGCCTCTGGCTACTTACAAACTGAGGTGCTTCTAGCTTGGGGGTGGGGTTATAGGGAGAGTGGACCCAGTGCATCCTGGGAGCTACAAGCTTTAACTGCGTGGTGCCCGGATTTGGTTCCCAACCTATACCCCAAGGTCAACCCTGTGGACACTATGGACTTCGTAGAAACAGAGATAACAAAGGTAAGTTCTTACCATATCTCTTGTTTTTTTTTTTCCCTTCTACTGAATCGTCCCTCACTAAAGTTTTTTCTGTTGTTCACGCCATTCTCTGTAAAGCAGGGGTGGGCAATAAGCGGCCCTCCGGCTGTTGTTGAACTACACATCCCAGCATGCTTTGCAACAGTTTAGCATGGTCAAATAGCAAAACTGTGGCAGGGCATGCTGGAATGTGTAGTTTTACAGCAGGTGTGTGTGTGTGGGGGGGGGGTGCTTATTACCCAACCCTGCTGTAAATACTTGTACTACAAATCCAAGGAGATCAGCTATTTCTGAGAAACTCAAACCACCACATCTGGCATCAACATGGTCAGTCACTTTGATCTCTGTGTATGGTCAGCATAAAAAATGTGATCTAACACGCAATCAAATAGACAGGCCAGTTATCTGACATTGCTATACGCTGTAACTTAATTGGTCTGTCTTGCTGGCTACTATATCTGTCAAATCTGAGCCCCAATTATCGCATCTGTCGGACGTGCTGAAAGATTACTCATGCCCAGCAGTGATAAATAGTGATTTTTTGCAGAGAGTATCGCAACAACTGTGCACCGACACCTCTCTATTTAATTTGACAAAATGAAATTTAAGCATATGGCTGTACATTGCATTCCAACAATCACAAGATGAGAATGTTAGTTGCGTTTAAAAGTTAGTCTTGTGCGTGCACCCATAAAGATTAGGCAAGTTTATGTAACTTGATGTCTCCAGGCGGACATCGACCATCACTGAAGCAGTGTTTTATGGTGAGTACTTTATCATATTGTATACTGGTATTTTGTTTACTTCAAAAATATAGGGCCTAAATTTGTCACATTTTTAAACTTCCTTTAAGGTCGAGCTGGGCGCGTTTCAAAAGGATATTGCTACAGACTCGTGTTGAAAGACTTCTGGGATAGATTAATACCTGAAAATGTTGCACCGGAGATACTGGTATGCAACCATGGCAAATCTTTATTTAAATATAATATTTTAATCTCTCACACTCCTATTTGTGCCATATGGAGCAATACATCTGGTACAGTTCCCTTGCTGTGCACTTTTTCCTCAGTTTTGCATGTAACTTGGTGTATAGTTAGATTAGTATTTTTATAGCATAAGAATTGTTCTGAAATCACAGATTAAGCACAAGAATGCATATAGCGCAGTTCACTAGTATCGGACCTGTTTTGCATTTTTACCTTAGATTGTCTAATTTATCCTCAATTTGCTTCTTTCTTCCTCCTCCACTAGGGGGCACAGGGAAGACACTGGGGTATAGCCTGGAGAGGATAGTCTGGGCACCAAATAGTTAATTAAATTACCCACAAACCCAGACTCCTCTATACCCCGCCATCAGTTGTAGTTTGGCACTGGCTAGGAGCAGGCACCTTGTCAGGGGGGCTACTTTATCGGCCTTCCATTAGGTTTATTTGATCTTTATTTTACTTTTCTGAGCAAGCGGTGCAGGGCGTCCTATAGGACGCCGTCTCCGCTGCTCCACCAATCCAGTGCTGGGGCCGCCGCACAGGCGACACTAACTTCGGCCGCAAACTCCACAGGACGGCGCCGCATGCTGCAGTCAGACGCTGAGGAGATCCGGACGACTCACAGCTGGAAGGGAGCCACACGCGCGGCAGTCAGTCCGGTGCAGGAGACCACTAGGGTTGTAAATGGAATGGGACACCGCTTTAATAGCGGTGGTGGCCAATACTCTGGGGTCCACACCAGACCGGGAAGTAGTGCTTCTTCCATTTAGTCCCTTCCCCAAATCTGGGAGTGCTTCCTCACTGCAGACGGCACATCCCAGATTCAAACCTTTCCTCACTCCACCTTCAGTGAGACGCTGAGCGGCCATTTTATGCTTTGCACAGCTCAGGGAGAGACATTTTAGTTTCTGTCTTCTCCATATCTCACTCTCAGAGCCAGATTATGTCATTAGCTCCTGCCTGCTGTTAATAAGCTGGGCATTATTAGCCCACTTGGTCTGGGTGCATGCGAGTATATTTGTACTGTCTACCTTGTGTATCAGTGTGCCCTGCTGTTGCTTCGGTCACCTTGGGAACATATATATAATATATCCCCAAAATAACGGCACACATTATATAAACACATGAAGCACTCCATGGACTTAATTACATAAAAAACAACACATAGTCCAATCACTCCTTCTGCAACGCTTCGAAACGTTGCAGAAGGAGTGATTGGACTATGTGTCGTTTTTGATGTAATTAAGTCCATGGAGTGCTATGTATGTGTGTGTGTTCCACTAGCCGGCTGCCTGCACCAAGCGTCTTTTCGTGCAACTTTTTTCCCTTAAAATGCTTCTTTGCAAATCAATGCGGATAAGACGTGCAAGTAGCTTATGCTGATTAAAATGATGTGGCATGGCTGTGTACTTGTGCGAATGCTGTTATACGTGCATGCGAAATTCTGCGTTGGTGTCAGCGGCTGTAACACAGTGCCCCTCCAATCACTTTAGGCCGTTGTTTTTTAAACTTTTTCAACTCGAGGCACACTACACAAGATTTTAAAATTGCCAAGGTACACCAGCCAGCGATGCGGCGTGCGTGACCAATGAAAAAACATACACATTGGCTCCCACATAAATACACGCCCTCCACAGGAATAAAGCACACTACAGTACAAGGGTGCTGAGCTTACTGCCATGGCACATTTGACAACCGTTCGCGGCACAGTGGTTGAAAAACGCTGCTTTAGGCTGATCTCTGTGTGCAGAGATCAGCGGCAGCAGGGAGGACTAAATATATATATATATATGTGTTCCCTCTAGCTCCGGCGGGAGGCAGGGTGCCGGAGCTAGAGAGGGCATGCGCGCGCCCGACTGAGAAGGGGGTGTGGTCTTCGGAAAAGGGGGCGTGTCTATAAGACGCGTCCTCTTTTCGTCACTCTTGGGGGCGTGCCCGGCACTTACGGACACGGCGGGCAGCCCCCAAGCCCTGCAGACAGGGAGAATAGATGCCGGGCGCATGCGCCCGGCGTCTATTCTCCGACGGTGACAGTGTCACCGCATGTTTCTCCACCCGCGGGACACTGCGTCCCGCGGGTGAGAACGGCTCCCGCAGGCTGTGAGGGCAGGGTGCTTTTTGCCCTCCTCCTGGAGGGCAGGGCGCCGCGCCCCGCTAAAACAGGCTAGCGGGAATGATATATATATATATATATTCTCCGTCATACACCAGACAGCAAGGGAGTGCAAGTTGGCCCGAGTCTTCAAAATATGTTTATTTGCTGATGATATCCTCCTCACTCTGTCCTCTCCCCAGGTGTCTTTTCCTAAATTGTTCTTCTTACTACCTACAGTAATTTATCTGGTTATAAGATGAACTTTTTGAAAACCAAAGCTCTCCCCTTCTATATACCGTGCTCTCAGTTGGACCTTCTCTAATCCAATTATTCTTTTGCTTGGAGAACTGATGAGGTTAAATATTTAGGAGTATTTATTAAAATGAAACTCCTCCCGCAGCTTCTATATCTATTTCAGACGGTACCGATTAATGTACCTTACAGTTTTCTCTCCCAACTCCACAAATGGTTCGTGCAGTTTGTTTGGAAGAAAAAGATTCTCAGGACCATTTTTTTTTTATTTTTATTTAAATCTATGAAGAGAGACTTCCACTGGTGGTCGAGGGTTCCCAGATGTTAAAATATACTATTGGACTACACACCTTGGCTAGGCTGTGCCATGGTGTACTCCTGCTTCTCTGAGTTGGGTGGAATTAGAGACCGCTGCTTGCAAACTTGTTTCTCTCCCCTCTATGCTGGGGATCTCCTCAAAGCACAGACACTGGGACCCGGCAAAACCCAGCTGAGGCTTGTTCTGGCGAGCAAGGGTTTGGTGGGGATGTGCAGAACTAGTGACTCCTGGACCCTCTGAGTGGGTTGGCGCCAGCGGCTGCGTTATGCAGAGCAGCGAGCCATTACAGAGGACGTTGGCTGGTAGCATGGAATGTATGCGAACAAGGCCACCCTGCTTAACGAAAGCAGGGGTGGCTGGATCTTCAGCAACAGCCTCCTCTCTGGTCCTTTTGAGGGTCAGAGGTGGAGTGAATTTACTCGGTTCCTACCCTAAAAATGAACGGTAACACTCTGTGGTAATGCTACAGGCCAGCACCTGAAAAGAGGGTCTACTGATGACTGCTATGAAGCTCTTCTCTTCCCACTTCTCTCAGGAACGCCATGTGACTGGAAGCCTGGGATAAGTATCTGATAAACGTTGTTTTTTTTTCTATTTAGATAGTTTTCTGTTTCCTCTGTATTATAGACAAATTTGAATCCCAAATTGCGCAAAAGACAAAAACAAGCAGCCTATTAGGAACCAAGGAATATTACCAATTCCTCATAAACATAGCATGAAAAAGACAATGGGTCCTAAAATGGCGCTAATTGTCATAAAGTTCGCTTACATTAGAATAAGTCAATGGTATCAAAGTCCGTCCAGTTCTGTAATGTAAAAAATCCCTGTTGTAGAAATGCGTTGGACCCGGTGTTCTTATCAATCGAAAATTCTTCATTTAATCGTGCATTTCAAAGAAGAAAAGAGAAAAAAATCATAGTGCAACACTGTAATCCAGAAAATACATAGGAATTTATTCAAACATTACACTCACATGGTTTAAAAATTAAAACAGCATATAGCCACAAAAAGTGGTAACTCCAAAATAATGTCTGCTGACAAGAGATTTTTTCACCGTAATTGATACTCCAAATGTATCAGGTTCTCACCGGTCCCGGGCAGCCAGGGTCCCTGAATGTAATGGAGGATGGTAAATCAAATGGTGATCCAGCAGTACACATAGAAAGGTCCTTTCTCACCATGGGCTTAACATGTTTCGGACGCTCTGGTCCTTCCTCAGAAGCCTAATGGTGAGTCTTCACAATATGGTTTAAATACCCCATAAACCACTCCCCTGGGGTGTATCCATTCAATTTTCCCGCACTTCCGCTAACCGGAAGTGCGTCATCACATGCATCCCGCGAACTGGAAGTGCGTCATCCAAAATGGCCGTGGCACTTCCGGTTTCGCGGAGATCCTGCGTTCCATAAACAGGAAGTGAACAATTATGAACACCAACCCAGCATTCAGTTTCCATGGAGACGAGGAGTATAAGTTTCAGGAACGTTGATAGGCAATGTAAAAAAACTCCGTGGTAACGTCCAAACATAATTCATTAATAGTCCATATAGAAAAGAAGAGAAAGAAGGAATATATCAAATTCAGACAGATTATACTTTTAAAAGCGCATATTTAAAATAAAATTTGGGAAGACAAAATAAAAATTAGCTGATATTAAGCTAATATTTAAAAAAATTAAGATTATAAAAAGCACTTAATTTCAAAATCCCCATTGAGGCCATTAGGTACCAAAGTTTTTAATTTGTATATCCAACGCATCTCGGCTTGTGATAATCTTACACTCAAATCTTTTGACCTCCAAGAAGAAGAAAGTGCTTGTATACCCCAAAAAGTCTTAATACAACATTCATTTAGATTGTGTTTCTTTTTAAAATGCGCTGAAACAGTATGGGTATCCAACCCTTTTCTGATGTTGTATATATGCTCAGAAAGGCGAACTTTCAGGCTCCTACTAGTCTTGCCTATATATACAAGTCCACATTGACATTCAAGAGCATAAATAACATTTTGCGTATGACAGGTTATAAATTCTTTGATGGGATATTTATAGCCATTAATAATAAAATCACAAATTTTCCGGTCCCCTTTTACTGTTCTACACATTAAACAACTTCCGCAGCGATGAAAACCTCTAGAGCGGATACTAATACGTTTTTCATCCTCTAGACTACTCCTTACTAGAGTATCTTTTAAAGAAGGAGCTCTCCTATAAATAAATGTGGGGTAATCAGGAATTTTGGTACCAATTACTGGATCATTCTTCAAGATAGACCAATTATGTTTAAAAATTCGCTCAACTGCCTTAAATTCAGAATTATATTGGCTAAAGAATGCCCACTCAAATTTATTGTCTTTCTCAGGTTTGTTAACACTTGTCAAAAGGCTCAATCTATCACACGTTTCCACTTTCTTTCTTGCTCGTTCAATGGTCTTAGCGTCATAACCCTTTTTAAGGAAACGATTCGCCATTTCAGTAGTTTGAAAGTCACAGACATCCTGTTCTGTACAATTTCTTTTTACCCTTAAGAATTGGCTGAAAGGAATACCTTCCAGCCAATTCCTATGGTGCTGACTTGATCTTTCAATGTAGCCATTGGAGTCTGTGGGCTTTCTATGATTTTTAGTATATATAGCACCTTCTTTAATATAAATTATTTAAATCTAAAAACACAATTTCACTGCTACTTATACTAAAAGTAAACTTAATATTGAAATCATTCATATTTAATTTATCGCAAAAAATGGAGAGTTCATCTTTTGAACCTCTCCAAATAAAAAGAACATCGTCTATATATCTCATCCAGGATACCAGGCCCGCCCCCAGTTGTCTATCTTGCCAAATGTTTTGTTCCTCCCAGAATGCCATAAAGAGGTTGGCATAACTGGGGGCGAACCTGGTACCCATAGCCGTCCCGATTTGTTGTAAAAAATATGTTCCATTAAAATAAAAATAATTATTTTTTAAAATGAATAAAATACTTTCCAGTATAAAATTCTTTAAATCGGAAGAATAATCGGTCTGATCTAAAAAATATGATGTAGCTTGTAACCCTTTTTCAGGTTTAATAATGGTATATAAAGTACTAACATCAGCACTGACCAAAAATGAATCCTCTTCCCACTGTAAATTCATTAATTTGTTTAATACATCATTTGTATCTTTCAGGAACGCTCTAGTATTTTTCACTATAGGTTGAAGAAGCGAATCAATAAAAGCGGATAGGTTTGAAGTTATGCTATTAACGCCTGATACTATTGGCCTTCCCGGAGGGTTCAAAGAGTCTTTATGGACCTTCGGCAACATATATATTGTTGGTGTCGATGGACATTTAATATTAATAAAGTCAGATTCTGATTTTGTAATAACCTGTCTCTCAACTCCTTTATTTGTTAATTCTATCAAGGATTGTATTATTTTGTTAGTCGGATCACCTTTCAATTTTTTATATGTATCTCCCATCGTTAGATGTTTTTCAATCAAATCTATATACCACTCCTTCTCCATTAGCACAACTCCCCCCCCCTTTATCCGCAGGTTTGATAACTAATTCTTTATTATTTTTCAAACCCTGTAAAGCTATATATTCTTTCTTTGTTAAATTACACTTAGACTTCTTCCTATAGTTCTGGAGTTTATTAGTTTCCTCACTGACAATTTTATTAAAACATTCTATAAATGGTCCTTCTCTCAGGAACGCCATGTGACTGGAAGCCTGGGATAAGTATCTGATAAACGTTGTTTTTTTTTCTATTTAGATAGTTTTCTGTTTCCTCTGTATGTATGAGGTGTAAACACTCAGTAAAATATTGCATTTTGTGGAATTTTCTCCTTATTGTGATATTTGTAAAATGTCTGAGAGGGAGTTCTTCTCTGGCCAATCCTGGAGGAGGGAGATTTAGTGTGCATCTTTTTTTGTACACGTGGCAAGACTAAATTACCTAGTGGCGCATGCTCGTTCTATTTGCGAAAATGCCAGCACTGAGAATGTACCATCTTTGGGGCTCTTATACAGTTTCACATAAAAGAAGCTATAGATGTGTCCAGTCAGGGTAGCTGATGCTCAGTTGACTAAAATACACCAGTCTTGGACCATGGGGTCCTCTGAAGTCCCAGTTTGGGCCAGGGCAACAGAGCGCTACTTTACACTTGAGAGGACGTTCTCTTTGCAAGAGAAATAGTTTTTTAAAGCATTTGCTTGTGAAGGATTCCAGTATCCTTTATAGAAGAGGGAACATGTATTTATGGAGTGAGTGACCTGGTCAAATTAGTGCATCAGGTCTTGGACCATAGGGATTTTGATAATCTGGAAAAATCCAGGTGATTTCTTTTATCTTCACAATTATATTTGGTAGTTGAATAATCGCTTAATACTGAGAGGTTTCGGATCTCAAACAGGTTCTGCAATGTGTCAAAACGGCAAGCTAGCATACAGGGAGAAGTCCCTAGAGATTGAGGTGTGATTCCCGCCCCCTGTCTATATTTATGATTATGTTGAACAAAAAAAATGCGATCAGATTGGCTGGACGAAACTCATTGGTCCACGTCCCCCGCACACCCCCCTGGTAAGCTCTCGCCAGGAGCTCAGCTAGGGGGTGAGAAGGTTATCGTGACGGCGGCTTATTACACTCCAAGCATGCGCCGAGCGCACAAGGGCTTCGAGACACCCACCCCCCTGGAACTTGCTAACACAGTGCAGGACTCTACAAGCGTACTAAGGGAACCCCAGAATACCTCAAAGTAAGGCGAGAGCCAGAAAAAGAGATAATGAGCGATATACTTCTGATCATTGCCCCTAGCATTAAAGGGATTAAAAGCTTACTGCACATTCTATACAAAGGAAGAGAAAAAGGCACTTTAATTTTGCATCTGATGGACTAATCTTTATGCTGACTTGGACATCCTGCACTATTTTTATATGTTTATGATATTGTCTTACTATAACTGTTCTTACCTTCTATATGCTTTTTATCTGGAAATATTATTTTTTATTCTGCATTTTAAACCATTTTAATAATTTGATTGGGACTATACATGTTTTTTGTTTTAGCTTTATAATTACTGACCTCTCCAATAAATAGCTGTTTAGATATGCATAATCTCTTTTCATGCGCCCGCAAAACCCTCCCTCTGTTTTTAAGGGAGACGTTCCTGTAGTTCGTTGATCTAAGGCCAAGGCTTTATCTGTTTCCGCACGGGGCTTCTTTAAAAAGGGTTAGGGTCAGACTGTAAATATGATGGTATTTTGAATCTGTTTTTGTATCTCCCTTACTATCACAGAGCAGCTCAAAGTAGGAGCAGATTCTGATTACCACTACATCCATTCTTTGGTTAAAGTATTGGTATGCGGATTGCGACTCCAGGAAAGATCACCTTTTTTGAAGGAAAGCTTATTGGCTTCAAGCTAGTTAAGGCTACAACAGAAATTATTTTTAAATCTAAGATTCGGTATTTTCTTCCACCCTTTTAACAGAGGCAGTCATATTCATTCTTTTGGACCAGGGAGAAGGAAAACAAATCAATCAAAATTTATTGTCACATCCACATGTGTCAGCTTAATTGTAGTGCAAGATACTCAGTCAGATAAATTACATAAAATCCAGCAAAATTTAAACTATTTGCGGTAGGGAAAAAAACTGTTCCGCATTCTACTAGTTCGACAACTAATACATCTAAAACGCTTACCAGAAGGCAATAAAGAATGACATGGGTGGCTAAAATCGGCGACAATCTTATTTGCTTTCGAAACACACATTTTAGTGTAAATATCTTCTAATCTAGGTCGGGATAAAAATTTACGAGTAATGGCCTAGACAACCCACTTGCTGAGCCTTCCCCACCACTGATGACATATGTGAAGACCATGATAAGTCATCAGAAAAATTAATTCCAAGAAACTTGAACCCACTAACCCTCTCCACCTCAGAGCCGTTCAAAAATAGGGGTCTGGGGGGCACTTTTCCTAGACCACCTAAAATCTACCACAACCGCCTTAGTTTTTTCTTGCTATTCAACAGCGGCTTATTGTCCTCATCCCACTTAACAAGTTGATCCACCTCCGCTCTATAATTATCCTCATCCCCGTCACTGATCAGACTCACTATCGTGGTGTCATTAGCAAATATTACAATAGAATTTGATTCCGAACTAGAGAGACAATCCGATGTGTACAAGGAGTCAAGGAAGGGACTCAATACGCAACCTTGAGGAACTCCTATATTCACAATTGGGGACGATAGCAGATCTCCCAACCTAATCGACCACGAAAGGTCAGTCAAGAAATCCCAACAGCCAATTACAAATAAACACGTCAAAACTAATTGCCTGGAGTTACGCAATTAGCAAGGACAGTACAACAGTATTAAAGGCAGAGCTGTAGTACATAACACCTTATGGAGAACCATAAGGGTAGTATCCTTAGTAGATCTATATGCTAATTAATAACTATCAAAAATATCTGGGATGCCACCTTTAAGGCGTACCAAAACCAATCGCTCAAAGCACTTTATAATCAGTGATGTAAGGGGATGTAAGGGCAATGGGACGAAAGTCATTTACACCAGAAATAGACGTGGTTTTAGGAACGGGGACAATAGTAGTGGTTTTAAAATATCTAGGGACAATACCTTGAGTAAGTGATAGATTGAAAATCATCATGAGGATACCTGATAATTGATAAGCACACTCGCGTAATACCTTCCCTGGTGTGCAGTCCAGACCGGCAGCCTTCCTAGCATGTGTTTTCCGCAAACAAGACCAAAAATCAGACTCCGTTAAGTTCCAGGAACTAACTGATGAGTCACTAATTATCACTACAGGAGTATAATCCGCAACCTCAAACCTAGCATAAAACTTATTGAACTCATCAACCGATGGGCCACCTGCCTTAAGAAAGCCCGAATTTGAAACCTTATAATCGGTTAAGTGCTTAATCCCCTGCCACATAGACCTAGAATCACCAGATTCCCTAAAGTGACACTCGATCCTATTAGAGTAAGCCTCCTTGGCCAGTCTAATGCCCTTCCTCAAATTCGACAGGGCAGCTTTATACGCTGCGCAATCCTTCAATCTAAAGGCAATATGTCTAGCACTCAACATAGGATGTACATCGCCATTCATCCAAGGTTTATCATTAGGGGATTAAACATATAGCCTTTTTGTATGTTACACTTTCCATACAGCAATACAAATACAATAGGACCAATGAGGCTAACAGATCCACATTAATATTATAACCCACTCTGGCCTCCTATAAAAACAAATCCCAATCAGTACATTCCAAGCAGCTCTGAAGTTCCAATAAAGCCCCCTTAGGCCAAACTGTAATATTCCTAATAACCGGACCAGACCGCCTAATCAGAGAATAATACTTAGGCACCAAAAAGAAGAATAGGTGATCAGACTGCCCAATATGGGAGCACAGAAGGGTTTTATAAGAGTTACTGATATTAGTATAAACATGGTCCATTGTATTAACACCACGCGTTGGTAGCTCCACATTCTGGGTGAACTTTGGTAGGACCGATTTCAAATTAGCCTGATTCAAGTCCCCAGCGACGACAAAGGCACAGTCCGGGTGTGCAGACAGTTGTTTAGAAAACGAATTAAACAAAATATCCAAGGCCATGGTGACATTGCCCTCAGGCGGGATATAAACTGCTGCCAACATAACCACAGAAAACGCCCAGGGCAAATAAAATGTCCTGCACTTCAGAAGCATCAACTCCACATCAGCTGAACAGTGTGACTCAATTTTAACAGCGTCCGTGCACCACTTATGGACATATACACAGTCCACAACCACCTTTTCTTTCCAGACTCTAAGGTCCTCTCAGCCCGGAACAGAGTTCTTTCAGGTAACTGGAAGTGGTGATCAGGATCATTTTCACTTAGCCAAGACATAGTCAATATTAGTAAGGAATAATTTTTAAGACTGATTGCAGTAGGATCATCCATCTTGTTAGGAAGAGATCTGACATTAGCTAAGAATAAACTTCGGAGTGAGGGGTTAAATGGATGAGACCTAATGGTTCATACACACGGTCAGATTTGTCAGATCATCGATTTCATTGAACGATTTCATCAACTATTTTAACGATTTTGTGAACAATTTCTGACAGTATTAAGATTTAATGAAATCATCCAATTCTTACTGCAAGCACTCGATGTCCGATATCGTTATCGGACATGCGGGAACGTGCATCGTTGGTCGATGCATGCCCAGCATGTCAAAGATATGAACGATCTTTGCAATCATTATCGTTCAGATAATGACTGTGTATGCAGCATAATGGAGCATACACACGGTCAGATTTGTCAGACTTGTCAGATGAACGATTAAACGATTTGAACGATTTTACCAAAGTTTTGAACGATTGAACGATTTTTGACTGCATTAAAATGAATGGAATCGTCCAAGTCTGACTGCAAACACATCAGATGTCAGAAATCGTTATCTGACCATCGGGAACGCGCATCGTTGATCGTCCATCGTTCAGGCATGTCAGGTATGAACGATTTTCCTTCAGATATGAACGACTGAACGATTTTTAAATCGTTATCGTTCATATCTGAAGGAAAAATCTGACTGTGTGTATGCACAGTAAGTCTCAACTGTATGCCAACTCTTACCATCGCAGGCAAAAAAAAGGGCTATCGCTGGAACTGTCCCTGGTTCCACAGCCAAAACTGCCTCCACCTTGACCCCTATTCCGGATTCAGTATCTCCAACTTTGCCCTCTTGGCCATGAGAATAGCTTCCACCTGCTTCACCGGTATCAGCGCCTGCAACTCCATCCAGAATTACCAGGAGTCTGTCACCTTATATGGTGGCGCTGGCAGCGTCATCAGGCCAGGACGTCAGGAAGGAGGACCCCACCAGAGGGACCCACAGGCACCATACCGCGACCAGCTTCCACGGACCCTGGACCCCGCAACTCCGATAGCAGGTTCGACTGGAGCTGCGCTGGAGACACGCCAGGAACAAGGGGTAGAACAGGAGCATCCACAGACCTAGTCCCCGAGCACCAACTGAGTACAGCAGCCGCAGCGTCTCGATACGCCACCATTGTTCCTGACCACTTGAAAGACCCATAGTGTAATTTAGAAACCATTTAATCCACAAGACTAAACAATCCACAAAACAATGAGAACAATCCGGTTTAACACTGAAAAAAAAAAAAAAAGGCTATCTAGATAGGTGGCAGATCACTTGGTCTCTACTATAAAGCTCTTCCAAATAAGTAAAATAGTTCAAATTGGTCCAATAACTAAACTGCCCATGCACTTAAATCCACTTGGGGAGAAAATAGATTATGACTGTATGTTCTCCTCGTATTTTCGTGTGCGTTTAAGTAATGGATAATTATAATCATGGGCAAGCTTCTGTTATAAAATGTCTGATTTTGTTTGTCAAGTCTTATTAACAAAACTTTAGTAACAAGCATAACAATTGATGAAAAAAAAGTATTTTTTTTTTTTTTTTCCCCTCCTTTCCTCCCCCCTACAACTGTGCTATTCAGTTCAAGCCATGTTCTTTACTGTTTCTTGTCATTGTTATGTCCTTCAGCGAACCCCTTTGGGAAGCACAATTTTGAAGGTGAAAGTCCTTGACATGGGTGAGCCTAGAGCAATGCTGGCTACAGCTCTCTCCCCACCTAATGTTTCTGACATTGAACGCACCATACTTTTGCTCAAGGAGGTAAGTGTCTTATTATGTCAATGGCTTTTCAAATCACATTCTCCTTTTTAAATAATTTAAAAAATCATGAGTACATCTGATATATATATTACTGTCCCTTATAATTGTGATGGACATAGTTTATGTATGGCGCTGCAAACAAAAATCTGCAGGTCTGGAGTTACTAGAAATGCGGTATACAGCTGGAGGATCTGTTACAGGTTGATCTCAAAGTGCCTCTTGTCTTTTTAAAGGCAGGGCATTAATATAAAAAAAGTTGTTGGAAGGACCAATGTCAATGTTGCCTTGCCATCTGGCCATTAGTGGAGAAACTACTTAGGCTGGGTACACACTAAGCAACCGGCCAATGCGGCTGGTGCCGATGAACGATATATCGGGTGGGTATTACACACTGCACGATCTGTTGAACGACCACCCAATATATTGTTCACCGGCACCAGTGACTTTGCCGGCTTTGGCAGCCGGGTTGCTTCATTGGCTATGCATGCAGGCCGATGGAACAACCTTGTTGAACGGCCCGCGGGAGCGTACAAAGGGGGTCATTCAGACCCGCTCGCGAGCAAAGGACGCTCGCAAGCGGGTCGATGTTTGCCGAATACGCATGCGCATGACTGGGGGAGCTCCGTCGTGCGCATGCGCGAGACCCGGCGAGCGATGAGGAATACGTCGCTCGGGGTCTCGCACCAAAGGGGGCGTGCTGTCGATGGTGACTGACAGCACGCCCCCTTTGGTGGGCGTGCCGGGGGCGTGGCTGCCAGACGGAGGCGTTCCCGTCTGAGTCCGGCCCCACTGACATCAGTAATGATGTCAGTGGGAGTGATTTTGGCTCTGATAGAGCCAAAATCACTCCTGGGCTCGCGGCAGCAAGACCCTACCGCAGGGTCTCGTCGCAAGCCTGATGGTCAAAGACCATCGCGACCATCTTCATGGCTGCGTGGGATCGAACGACATGTCTAGTGTGTACCCGGGTTAAGGGTCTGCTAATAATTCACCTAAAGATGTCTAAACATATCAAAGTACTAAAATATTTTTACACCCGACTTATTTAAACTTTACTAATGGGAATGGGTCCCTTTTCTTGCACACATTAACCTTGATAAACCTGCCAAATGTTTGTGTTGCTTGGGCATCTCTAGTTTGCTTATGATAAGCTACAGTCTCTCTGTAGCCTTTACTTCTCTAAGGGAAGTTATGGGTTTACCAATTAAATGCTGCTGCCCCCACACTTTTATTGTTGCTCTGTATCAGCAGTACCAGCACCTGCTACCACACCCCTAGAAGACTTTGTGTGAGATTGCGAGCTGGTAGCTGGCTGACATGCTAGCAAGTACATCGCACAATTATGAGCGCTTTGCTCTATTTGTTAAGAGTTTGATTACTTTGGCATCTGAGGTTTGATTGGGACTAGGTAGGAGATCTTATAAAAAATAATTTTATGTAAAGGTTGCTAAGATAAAGGAGGCTGCTGTGTGGAATCTGCAGAACCTAGTTATCTGTATAACAGACAGAACTATAAAACAAATCTCCTTCTTAGTCCTCAATAAAGCATTTTGTTATATTGAAGTGCTGAATCGAAAAATATTTTTGGCAAATGCTACTTAATTTATATCAGCCATTTATAGTCTGTATTAAGACAGGACTTTATTTTAATTCCTAAAGTGATGGTATGCTACCATCTCTCACGGTTTTAGTCTTCTTTTTTTTTTTTTTGCCGGTCTTTGTAGTGGAATAGTCTTTGTAGTGGAATAAGATTTATCTATATCCTAGACCACAGTTTCTCAAACTCTGTCCTCAGTATGAATTCCTAATGATCTATACACCCTAAATGTCGCTATTTAGCGTTATAAGTCGCACAAGAATTAATTGCTTTCCTGACTTTGATTGTGGTTCCAAAGCACAAAAAAATTATTCAACAAAAAGCATATAGTTACACGCTGTGATCTAAATATAATTAGCGCAAACAAATTATACAATCACTAGGTAGTCGAATACATACGCATGCGCTCTGGATCCAGATTTCCGGCATCAAAGGTGAAGCCTCCGTCAATGGCAAGAAAATGATGACTAACTATCAGATTCAGAGTGCCTGTTTATGTACCCTTACAGAGATAGGCAATACAATAGAACAAGTTGGCATAATCCCATTGGTTCTTCTTCCTGGTTCTTCTGTTACGATACAGTTCATAGGTCAGTTTGCATTCTAATAGTTCAGCCTCCAACAGCCCTTTGTGTCCGTTTTCCCGCCGAAGAACAAGTCTAAACTGGCTAATAACTACATTAACAGAGTATATTTCAATGCCTATCTCTCTATGCTCCATAATTCTCAGACACATGTTGCAATTTCCTTGCCGATGGAACCGGAAGTCTGCAAATAAACAGTGGTTCAGAATAGCGCCAAACACGGTCTGTTTATCCCGTACTAAACCCTAGATATTAAAATACCTGCATTCCACAATAGATTTGATAACATATAAAACCTTTTAATAACCTTAATGCTAGGGAAACTTTCTATGTAAGTGTGCAATATGTAAGTGTAAGGATATTAAGAAAAGACGCTAGTTAGCGTTGTGCGTCTACGTGTTTTGTGGAGTGCACCGTGGCACGTGTTTTGCAGGGTTGTTCATATTATTTTTTAGTAAATGTATGTACTTATATAATGAGGATTTTTAATAGTGTTCTATTGCGAAGGAATCGCATGATGCTAAATAATATCGCTGTATGTACTGATATTGTGTGAGATTCGCTAAAATGGCGCTGGGCGTCTTGTTGATTTTAATTTTAACAGATTGTCTCAGCCAATTATCCGGCTTCGACATCAGGACCCCAAACTGCATGTTTTCCAGGTCTCCTCACAGAATCACAAGTGAAATAATTAGATCTGTGGATCTTTTAAAATGTCAGTGAGTAAAGAACACACCTGTGCACCTGCTGGATGACCTGTAAAACGTGGGGTCCTGAGGACAGAGTTTGAGAACCACTGTCCTAGACGCTCCTTACTGAACTCCCTATTTGGACATTGAAAGGCGTTACAACTTGTTAGGGTTTCTACATATTGATCTATATCATTCCTGTGCGATTTTTCTCTTTATACCATTGTAATTTGTACCTCCATTGCTTTCTACCATTGCATCACATTCAAACAATTTCACATTGTTTATTTTAATATTATATTACTGAACCCATAGCAGCTGTGGACTGTTCTTCTTCATAATATGCTATTGTAGCTGTGCCTATATATTTACAAGGGGTTGGGTACAGGATGCCGGCACTTGGGATCCCGGCGGTCAGAATCTCGACAGCGGCAACCCGACAGGGTTAAGATGCAGACACCTGTCGGTCAGTATCCCAACCCTCTCCCTCCTCCTAACCCATCCCCCTATCCCCAGTACTTACCGTCAGGATGCTGGCGCTGGGATTCGGACAGGTATTCTAAGCATCGGCAAACAGTCTGTTGGCATTATAACTACGTCCCTTTACCAGCATTGATCTTTTTATCTGCACTTGTGCCATTTTAACTGCAGTGTCTGTATCTCACCCTCCATTACTACTATATTGTATCATCAATTTTTCCAATCCCCCCCCCACCTCAGCAGCTTCTGAGCGCACTTCTACCATCTGTACCCACCTCTGTCCTCTCCCTAGTCACCTCCCCTCCCACCTATCTGGTACTCCCCTCCCATTCTCCGTTCCTCCATTTTCCATCACCTCGCGCCATGGTCCTGCTATACTCCACCTAAGCCATGCACCCTCCTTTCTCTCCCAGTGACCTCTCCTCACCTGCACTCAGATCACACTAAACTCCCTCCTTGCCCTCCACCTGCAGTTTCTTCTTCGGGGTCCATGGGGTCCACAGCCATCACATTGGGGTTTATGGATTCATCCAGGCACCAAACAGTTAATCCACGCTCTCAGCTCCCAGGATGCACTAGGTCCTCCCCCATATACCCCGTCCCTGGTCACAGGGCGTCAGTGTACTGTTTGGTGCGAGAAGGCACCGTGCTAGCAGTGGGACTGCAGGGGGAGGGTGGCCGGCCTTGTCAGTTGCCGGGTGGTCCATACAGCATAGGGGAGGCACGCTTCCCCGGCGGCCCCTCCCCCAACCCGAACTACGGCCCTCCTGAGGTCCCGCTTTTGGGTTGCTCCACCCAGCCTTCCTATTTAAGTCAGCTACAGACCACTCTCAGTGCTCTCTATGGCTGTTGCTCAGGAAGTATTGGGTCAGTCTCCCTGTATACTTCTCCTTTGGCATCATTTATACTGAAGCTCCATATATGCTACTAGGCTTTGCTAATTATAGTGCATGGGAACCTAAACAAATTGCATAGACTCCGCTAAGTATACATACATTGTTTTGTGACCTGTTGAAACTGTGTGTATGTATTGTTTACATTTCATTACTGTTTCTCTCCCTGCAGCCAGTGGGTGGGGTCACATGTATATTTAGATTTAGACTTTAAAATATGTCAAAAGATTCTGAAAGGCAGGTGGCTGAGGCCCCTCTTTTGATATCCTGTAAGGCAGGCTTGTCCTCTCAGGACTTTGTGCAAAATGGCTTATGTGTTCGTTGTTTTAGAGAGTCTCCACAGCAATCAAATTTGCCGCCATCGGGTCAGGAACCTCCTTGGGCAGCTTTTTCCCAGATCATGGCCCAGGTGGCCGAAAGATTGGCAGTTCCAGCTGCTCAAGGGTAAGAGTTCGGCAGCCATTGCAGCCAGCTGTATTTATGCCTCCTATATTGTCTTGGATGGATATGTATGCGCAGGGGCAAGCAGGCCCTTCGTCGTCTTTGGCTTTTCAGCAGCCGCTTCAGATAGCCAAACCAGTACAGCCAAAAGCTAGAAGACATTTGGCTACACAGGCAAATCACGACACAGATTCTGATTTGTCTTCCGAGGAGGATGAAGTATCCTCTCAGGGGTCTCTCTCCATAGAAGAGGGGGATCTTTTTCCAGTGGCTGATGTCCCATTCTTAATTAGGGCGGTCAAAGCGGTTTTGAATATCGAGGAGGCAGAGCCTATACATAAGAAGGCTCCTGTGTTTAAGTGCCAGAGGGTGGTTAAAGCGGAGTTTCCCGGGTCGGAGCATTTATCGGAACTTTTGGGCGAAGCTTGGAAAGCTCCGGACAAAAGGTTCCATGTGGCTAAAAAGATTTCGGCTTTATATCAGTTTTCTTCTCAGCGGTGTTCTAAATGGGAGGTTCCACCATCAGTGGATACGCATGTGGTACATTTAATGAAGTCTTCCACTTTACCAGTACCTTCAGCCTGTTCCCTTAAACATCCTACTGATAAGAGGCTGGAGGGTTGCCTTAAGACGATTTTTTCAATCTCAGGGGCAGCTACCCGGCCAGCAATGGCCTGGGTGGCTAGAGCCATTGAAGAATGGATGAAGGCTTTGGCCAAATCCTTGCCTGAGTTGTCTAAAGAACAGCAGGATATAGTTTCCTATGTGAAGGAGGCTTCTTACCTTGGAGAGGCAGCTCTAGATGCAGGGATATTGTCCGCCAGAGCTTCAGCAGCCTCTGTAGTCGCTCGTAGAGAATTATGGTTAAGAGATTGGAAGGCTGATTCAGGGTCCAAGAGGGCCTTAAAGTCTCTACCCTTCACAGGTGGAGTCCTTTTCGGCTCGGAATTGGACAAAATTGTAGCCTCGGTGGCAGCCTCCAAGGCTGCAGGGTTACCCTCAGCATCAGGTCCTAGACAAAGGTCTTCTTCCTTTCGGCCTCAGGGGAAGGTCAGAGGTCAGCCCTTTGGTAGAGCAATTTTTGGTAGAAAACAATCACCTAAAAAGCCCTGGCAAACCAAACGCCTGGGTTCCAAGCCTCAGGATAAACCCATGGCCTGTTGGGGCGGGCCTCCCCCTGGGGGATCCCAGGGTAGGATGCCGACTTCTTCGGTTTTCGAACATCTGGCATCTCACAACAACAGATGCCTGGGTTCGTTAAGTAGTTTCCCATGGTTATGCCCTAACGTTTTGGAGAAGTCCGCACCAAAGGTTTTTTCCGTACCCCAGCCTGTGGGGTCGGTGAAAGCGTTGGCTATACAGCAAGCTGTTCACTCCCTGCTGAAAACAGGGGTGATCGTCCAAGTGTCACAGGAACAGGTTCAAAAGGGGTTTTATTTCAACCTGTTTCTGGTTCGGAAGCCAAATGGGTCTTTCTGACCAATTCTAAATCTAATACGTTCATACGAGTACCCAAGTTTCATATGGAGACACTGAAGTCAATAGTATTAGCCTTGGAACCAGGGAACTTCATGGTATCCCTCGATATTCAAGACGCTAATGTACATGTGCCCATTGTGGTATCCCATCAACAGTTTCTGCGGTTTGCAGTAGGGCAGGACCATTTTCAGTTTCAGGCATTACCGTTCGGCCTGTACACAGCCCCTCTGGTTTTTACCAAAGTCATGGCGGTGATAATGGTAGCCCTCAGGCGCCAGGGCATCAGAGTTTTGCCTTACTTAGACGATCTCCTTCTGCTAGGGCAATCTCCGCAGGAGTTGATGAGGCATCTCGAGGTGACAATCTCTTGTTTGCAGAGGCACGGTTGGATTGTGAACTGGAAGAAATCCTTCCTTCAACCAGCACAATAGTTGGTGCACTTAGGAGCACGACTGGACTCTGTAAAGCAGAGATTGTATTTATCGGAAGAGAAGATTGCGGTCCTACAGGGGCGCATACGCAATCTTTTACACAACAGACGAGTATCAGTGCATGCGGCCATGCGAGTGCTGGGGTCAATGGTATCCACCTTCAGCATGGTGCAATATGCACAGTTCCACTCCCGGCCATTGCAACGGTGGATTCTCTCACGCTGGAACAGGGATTATCGGTCGATAAAATCTCAGAAGATCTACCTCTCCCCAAAGGTCAGGTTGTCCCTGTCTTGGTGGTTACGGACTTACCACCTCAACCAGGGTCGGCCGGTTTGGATATCGGATTGGACTCTCCTCTCCACCGATGCCAGTCTTCGGGGTTGGGGAGCAGTGTCAGGCCCGCATGTCTTCCAGGGAAGACTGACAAGGGCAGAAAGTTGTCTGCCTATATATGTACTGGAACTGAGGGCAGTTTTCAGGGCATTGGTACAAGTCCAGGATGTTGTGCATGGCAAGCCGGTGCAAGTACAGTCCGACAATGTTACCACAGTAGCTTACCTAAATCGGCAGGGGGCATCCGAAGTCGGAGAGCCACGGCAGAAGTGTCAAGGATCCTAGTATGGGCAGAACGTCATCTTCCTGCGATAACGGCAAAATGTGGAAGTAGACTTTCTAAGTCGGCAGGACATAGACGCAGGATAGTCGGCTCTCCACCCGCAGGTATTCCAGGTCTTGGTGGACAGATGGGGTCTTCCAGAGATAGACCTTATGGCCTCAAATCGCAACCACAAGGTCCCCAGGTACAGGTCCAGAACCAGGGACCCACGAGCAGACTTCACGGATGCGTTGTCCGTAAGGTGGAAGTTCGGGCTGGCGTATCTTTTTCCGCCTCTAGCTCTTCTTCCCAGGGTGGTCAGAAAACTCAAACAAGAAGACACCATGGTGATATTGATGGCCCCTGCTTGGCCCAGGCGCCATTGGTTTACCGATCTACAAAACCTCTCAGTGGACACGCCTTGGCCACTTCCTCTCAGGCGACATCTGCTGCTGCGGGGTCCCTGCTGGTATCCGGGTCTTCCTCTGTTAGCTTTGACGGCATGGCTCTTGAAGCCTCCGTTTTAAGAGCCAAAGGGTTGTCAGAGCCAGTAATAAAGACCATGATGAGGGCACGAAAGCCTTCTTCGGCCCAGGTTTACTATAGGGTTTGGCGTTCTTTTTTTCAGTGGTGTAAACTGAGAAAATATCCTAGTGTGTTTAGGATCTCCTGAGTACTCACTTTTTTCCAGTCAGGGTTAGAGCGGGGTCTTTGTCTGGCCTCCCTAAGTGCAGGCCTCTGCGCTTGGAGTTTGGTTCCAGCGTAGGGTTGCTTCATTGCCTGATGTAAAAAACCTTTTTTCAGGGAGTTTTGAGGGTGCAGCCTCCATTTGTTCCTCCGGTAGCACCATGGGACTTGTCTTTAGTTCTTAAAGCTTTACAGGCTTCCCCCTTTGAGCCATTGGAGTAGGTAGATCTCAAATGGTTAACAGCAAAAACAATTTTTCTTTTGGCCATCGCTTCTGCTCGTAGGGTGTCTGACCTGGCAGCCTTGTCAGTTCGCTCTCCTTTTCTAGTTTTCCATCAGGATAGAGCGGTGCTGCGGAACCGAGAAGGATATCTCCCTAAGGTGGTATCACGATTTCATATAAACTAAGAAATTGTGGTCCCAGCTTTTCATGTGTCAGGGCTGTCCTTAGGTGAGGCTTCCCTGGATGTTGTGCGGGCTTTACGTATTTACGTGGAGCGCACCAGCAAATTGAGGAAGTCTGATTCTCTTTGTTCTTTATGGCTGCCAGAAGCTGGGATGGCCCCCATAAGCGGGGATGGCCGGCCAATAAGCAGACTTTAGCAAGATGGCTTCGTATGACCATATCACAGGCTTATACTCAGGTGGGTCGTAGGGTGCCAGACTCGATCAGGGCGCACACTACGCGGTCTGTGGGTCCTTCATGGGCAGCCCGCTGGGGCGCGTCTGCGGAACAATTGTGTAAGGCAGCCACGTGGTCGTCTGTCCACACCTTTATAAAATATTATGCATTTCACACCTTTGCCTCTCAGGATGCCTCCTTTGGGCGCAGGATCCTCCTTCAGAGACACAGGAGCGTTCCCGCCCTTAGGGGTACTGCTTGGGTATATCCCCAATGTGATGGCTGTGGACCCCATGGACCCCGAAGAAGAAAATAGGAGTTATGGTATGACATACCTTTGTTAACTCCTTTTCTTCGAGGTCCGTGGGGTCCACAGGACACCCACCCTAACGCACCTAGTGTTAATGGGTAGTTTTGTTGTATCACTTAAGTGTTTCCCTCGTTGTGAGAGAATGTCTAGAGAACATATGTCCTTCCTTCTTACCTCATTTTTTGCCTTCTCTTGGTGGGCTTTGTGACAAACTGACGCCCTGTGACCAGGGGCGGGGTATATGGGGGAGGACCTAGTGCATCCTGGGAGCTGAGAGCTTGGATTAACTGTTTGGTGCCTGGATGAATCCATAAACCCCAATGTGATGGCTATGGACCCCGAAGAAAAGGAGTTAACAAAGGTATGTCATACCATAACTCTATATTTTTCCTTCCTCAATCTGGAGCCCGCACCATCCCAATGCTCTCTTCATTCCCCTGCTCCAAATCAATCTCTCCTCAATGCTACAGCAACCCTGATCATCTCATTCACGTCTCTCCTATGTCTTCTGGATGCCAGATCGGTCTGTAACAAACTGGTCCCCACCCATGATAATTTCATCTTCAAATCTCATTTCCTAGGCATCACAGTATTTTTGATTTCCCCTTCAGACACCACTTCTTCCACTGAAATCTCTTGGTGGATAGTGTGGTGGGGTAGAGATGCTTCTATCCCTCTTCTGCTCCTTCCAACGCATACCCTCCGAACTGTCCCTTTCATTCTGTTTTTGTGAGGTTCATGCTATTCGCCTTTTGAAAACCTGTTCACCTTAGAGTAGCTGTCATTTCTCATCCCCCCTGGCCCTATCTCCATATTCCTTTGCAATTTTGCTTTTGGCTTTTCCACTTCCTTCAGACATCTCCTCCCTCATTTTTAGGCAACTTCAATGTCTCTATTAATGTCCCTACTGACGCTAAACTCCTCTCACATCATTTGGTCTCTCTCAATGGATCTTTTCACCCTCCCATGTAAGTGGACAATTACTTGATCTGGCATTCACCATGATATCGGTCTTAACAAATACCCCATTCTCTCTGAACAAAATCATCTTTCTTTTTACTTCTCCCTCACTCCTTCTCCACCTCGACCTCCCAAGGCTATAATTATTAAGCGTAACCTTGAGGCTGACACTATGCCCTTATCCTCCCTGCTTGACTCACTTCTCTCCCCCATTGTTTCTCTCTGCTGCCCAATGCCACAGGTTTACAAACCTGGTTCTCAAGGCTCCCCAACAGTTCATGTGTTAAAGAGATCCATGGTTGCATTGCCGAGTTGCTGCAACCCGGCATCGCGGGATCGCAGAAATCCAACATGTTGGATTTTGCCGATTTGACTATCTCGATTAAAAAATTATCGCGATCGTCAAATCGCTGACATTTAACATGACAAATGTCTGCGATCCGGCGACGGAACGCAGAACATTGATGGTGGGCGATAGGAAGTTTCCGATGGGCGATCGGAAATTTCTGATCGTATCCCTGCATCGCGACGATGTATGGGCACCTGTGGTCAAGCATGGATATGCTTAAAACCTGGACTAAGTTTGGGAACCGCTGCCCGGGTGCTGGACTATAGATAGACAGTAAAAAGGTTGACAATGTCTAGATAGGTCGACTGGGACAAAAGGTTGAGACACTAAAGGTCGACATGTAAGATGTTTGTCGGGGTCGAAATGTCGACATGAAAATGGTAGACACATGATTTATTTATTTTTTAGGGTTAGGCACTAGAATGGACTGTTGGGGTCAGGCACCTACTCCGATGGTTAGGGTTAGGCACCAGGCGGGTGGGTTAGGGTTAGGCACCAAGGGGAGGGTTTGGGTGAGGATTAAAGCCAAAAAAAGCATGTCAACCATTTTTGTGTATACCATTTTAATGTCGACCTTCTAACCATGTCGACCATTTGTCCCTGCCGGCCTTTTGTCCCTGTCGACCTGTTGACTGTCTAACATCTGCTGTCTATCTAGACCTTGTCTACCTTTTTTATTGTCTGTTAGTCCACACCCCCGCTGCCCTATGCAATGTCTCCCTTACTTGTACCCTAGATTTCATTGTTCCGGCTATCGCCACCTTTCGCCGATCCACTCCTCAACCATAACAAATGCATCAGATAACGGCAAGTGTGTTCAAGAACTGCTGACCGACAGTAGAGGAAATCACGCTCCTCTGCCGACTTCCTCAATTTTATATTTCTACTTCAGGGTCCATAGGGTATCCACAGGATACCTTGGGGGTATAGGTGATGACGTCAGTCTTCAGGCACCACAGAGTTAAAGTTTTCAGCCTCCCAGGATGCATCTGGGTCCCTCTCCTATACCCCGCCCCCGGGCCAAGGCATCTCAGTTTCGTCGGTGCCTGGCCGGAGTCGGAGGCACTGTGCAGAGGGGGGCTATGAAGAGCCCCTGAAGTTTCTTTTAAAGGCAGCGCTGGCTGCACATCTGGGAGTACAGCATGGACAGTCAGTACTGACGTCCATGCCGTCTCCCCTACACCCCGCCGGTACCAGAACGCCGGTACTGATCCGGGGATGCTGGTAGACATCTGGGGTCACGGCTAGCGGTGTCCCCAGATGTTTTGGACCATGGCCGGATCCAAGGGGATGCAGGTAAGCAGCGGGGTCCCGCGGTGGGTCCCTGCTGGTCACATGGTCCTGAGTCCCCAGGCAGGGGGCTCCCTGGGGACTGGCTGCAGCGTGGAGCCAGGCGACCAACCTGCGCTTCCACTACCCCCTGGGACAGCGGGCCGCTTCTGAGCGGCATGCGCTGCGGCGTCCCAGGGGTTAAATGCATGCCAGGGGAGCGCGCTTTCCCTGTCTCACAGCCGGCGCCTCCCCTGCTGCACACAGCCTCTCTGCTCTGCCTGATTGGCCACAGTGTGTCAGCTGTCCTCCCCAGGCCGGCCTCCTTCATCTTCTGCTCCTCGGTGGCCATCTTTAAAGCATGGTGAACACTGCTGGAAGCCTGTGAGCGGTGGCATTGCGGTCTGGGTCCCCCAGCATACCTCTCCTCTGTTTGTCACAGGTCAGTGTATGCAGCGCTGAGTCCTACCAGCCTGAGGGTCTGAGTAGTTGAGAATCAGCGCTAATAGTGCAGGGATTTGTTTCTTCTGCATTGTATGTGACTGAACTGCTAGCCTGCTGTCTGTACTTTCACTTTCTACTGTCAGCTTTATTACTGTCCCTGATCTTGCTCTGCTCAAAGCCCTTGCGGTGCGCGGTGTGCAGGGTGTTATTCACACTATACCAATACGTATAGGTGTGAGTGTCACATACTTACCATCATGTCTAAGACTGATTTTCCTCTCCAGCTCATGTGTACTAAATGTAAGGTACCAATAGCGGAGGGAGAGGGTAACGCGGAGGGGTTATGCCCCCAGTGCCTGGCACTGTCACGGCCGATTATGGTCACGGTCCCGGTACAGGAACCTCCCTGGGCTTGTTTCGCTAAGGCGCTTACAACCCTTGTGGGCCAGCTAGCTCCGCCACCTGCGTTTACCCAGACGGGTTTGTCCCAGCAGTCAGTGGTGTCGTCACCCATGCGGGAGTTCCCGAGACAATTGATGGTACCCCACAGTCTCCCTGTCCCTTCCCAGGTTTCTCCGGAGCCTGCGTGGGTTAATACTCTTAACTACATCGGTTCAGCATTTGTCCGATGTTTTACAGGGGGAGTCTGTGTTGCGGCCTCATAACGGCCGGTGGCGTCTTTATCTGCTCCTTATGGGGATGACGATGAGACGTCAGATCATGGGGAGATTCTGGATCTATCTGACCAAGAACCTCTCCGTACCAAAGAGCCGGACGCTAAGTCCAAGGTGTATATCCCTGGTCTTATTCGAGCGGTCCGCTCGGCTTTAGTTATTGAGGATATTGATCCTTTGGTGGCCACATTCATATATGCCTTTTTAAGGATATTAAGGGTGAGGCTACGGTGTTCCCTCTTTCTGATCAATTAGTGGATCATTTAGAGGAGGCGTGGAAAAATCCAGGTAAACGGTTCAGCCCCAGAGACGCTTAGCCGTGGCTTATCCGTTTGCGGTCAATTATTTTTCTAAGCGGGAATCCCCTACGCAAGTGGATTCACATGTCACACGCCTAGTCAAAAGTGCCACATTGCCTATGCCTTCGATGTCATCCTTGAAGGATGTCACTGACCGCAAGGTGGAGATCTGCCTCAAAGCCGTTTATTCCCTTGCAGGGAAGCATCCAGACCGGCTCTGGCCGTGTGTTGGGTAGCCAGAGCTATGGAGCGCTGGGCGGATAATTTGGAGGCGTCTTTGGACTCTGACTGTTCGGCTGAACAGACCGAGTTGGTGGGCAATCTCCGAGACTCGGCCACTTACATTAATGAAGCGGCCTTAGATATTTGTATGCTCACCTCTAGGATCTCCTCTGCAGCCGTGGCTGCTCGTCGCACCTTATGGTTGCGTTCTTGGAAAGCGGACGCGGATTCCAAAAAGGGATTAGAAGGTCTGGACAGGTACTATTTGGTCCAGATCTGGACAAAATTGTAGTTACGTTGGCAGCAGCAAAATCTGCATGTCTTCTGTCTGCTACGATTCTTTCTAGTGCTGGTGGGTCGTCCTTTTGGCCTCACAGGGCCCAAGGTAGGCCTAAAGTACAGTCCTGTCCACGGCAGGCTGGGGCCAAGAAATTGTCCAAGTCCAAGAATCAGGTCTGGAGTACCAGATGTCCGGCTCCTAGGTCAGATAACAAACCTGCGGCCTGACGGTCCAGGCCTCCTTTTGGGGGACCCCAAAGTGGGGGGCGCCTGCTTCAGTTCGCCCGGTGCTGGTCGCAGTGCATGTTCCAATTTCCCAGAGGGGCCTGGGTTTCTATTCCATTCTATTTTTGGTGCAGAAACCCAATGGGTCTTACCGTTCAATACTAAACCTAAAGGCCCTCAGCAAGTCCTTGAGGGTGCCTCTGTTTCGGATGGAGACCCTGCGGTCCATTATTCTGGGGACTACATGGTGTCATTGGACATCCAGGACGCTTACCTGCATGTCCCTATTTTTTTGCGCCATCAGCAGTTCCTCAGATTGGCAATCTGCAACGAGCATTTCCAGTTCCGGGCACTGCCTTTTGGCCTGGTGACTGCTCCACGGGTATTCACCAAGGTCATGGCGGCTCTCCTGCGGACGCAGGGAGTCCGACTGTTGCCTTATCTGGACGACCTCCTGTTGATAGCGGGGTCTCCAGAGTTTCTTTTACACCATCTGGATCTGACGATTGCGGTACTGCAACGTCACGGCTGGTTGACAAACTGGCAGAGGTCCACTTTCACCCCGTCTCAGAGGATCCTGCACCTCGGGGCCTTATTGGACTCCAGGCAGCAGTGGATCTTTGTGACGGAGGAAAAGATCCTTGCTTTGTAGTTGAGGGTGCGCAGTTGTCTGCAGTGTCGTCGAGTGTCGACACACTTGGCAAAGAGATTATTGGGCTCAATGGTGTCGGTATTCGACATGGTGGAGTACGCCTAATTTCACTCCAAACCTCTGCTGCTATTGATCCGGTCCAGATGGAATGGATTGCCTCAGTGTCTCAAGTCCCAGACGATGGGGCTCACTCCGGATGTTCGCCTGTCTCTAACCTGGTGTTTGCAGACGCCCGTTCTGGGTGGCGAACTGGGTCCTGTTAACAACGGACGCCAGTCTCCGGTGCTGGGGAGCTGTCACGGGTCCACACTTGTTTCAGGGCAGGTGGACTCGGGCGGTAGCGGATCTTCCAATAAACATTCTGGAGCTCCATGCGGTGTCAAGAGCTCTCCAGCGGGCACAGCCGGTTCTCCAGGGTCACCCTGTGCAGGTCCCGTCGGACAACGCCACCACGGTGGCCTATTTAAACCAGCAAGGAGGAACCGGGAGAGTGGTCTTTATACCAGGACGTCTTTCGGAGTCTGGTGGACAAGTGGGGTCTTCCAGAGATAGACCTCATGGCGTCCTGGCACAACATCAAGTTGCCGGTGTACGGGTCTCGAACATGAGACGAAAAGGCGTCTCTGGTGTATGCCCTGTCCGTCTAGTAGATGTTCCAGTTTGCCTACCTTTTCCCTCCGTTTTCCCTTCTTCCGCGGGTATTACGGAAATTCAAATCAAGAAGGAGGTACGCTACTGTTGATAGCTTCCGAGTGGCCCAGACGGCACTGGTTCTCCGACCTCCAGAGTCTGTCAGTAGACGTTCCTCTGAGGTTACCATTACGACCGAATCTGCTGTCATAGGGTCCTTGTCTTCACCCGGACCTGACTCGGTGTGGCTGTTGAAACGGTCATGCTAAGGTCCAGAGGGTTTTTCTAGCTCCGTGGTGCAAACCATACTAAGAGCTTGTAAACCTTCCTCGGCAAGAATCTACCATCGTGTGTGGCATACTTTCTTCCGGTGATGTAGACCTAGAGGTTATTCCCTTAGGGAGTTCCGCCTGTCTAGGGTGTTGGCTTTCCTACAGGCTGGACTGGATCATGGGCTTCGCCTGGCTTCTCTGAAAGTGCAGGTGTCTGCCCTGTCAGTCTGGTTTCATCGTAGGATTGCTGCGCTCTCTGATGTGCACACCTTTATGCGAGGTGTTCTTCGCATTCAGCCACCTTTTGTTCCACCGGTGGTGCCTTGGAATTGGGCTGTGGTCCTGAGAGTTCTCTAGGGACCGCCGTTTGAACCACTGGACTCAGTGGACTTTAAATGGCTTACAGCTGAAACCATATTCCTTCTGGCCATTGCCTCGGCCAGACGGATGTCGGATTTAGGGGTTCTCTCTTGTAGACCCCCTTTTCTGAATTTTCATAGGAATAGGGCGGTGCTTCGCACTCGTCCGGGATTCCTTCCCGAAGTGGTATCCAGTTTTCACATCAATGAAGAAATTGTTGTGCCGGCTTTCAATTCACCTGGACTTTCAGTGGGTGACGCCACTTGGGATGTTGTGCGGGCATTGAGAATTTATGTTGATCGCACTTCTTCTTTTAGGAAGTCAGACGCCTTGTTTGTCCTCTATGGCTTCCGTAAAAAGGGTTGGCCTGCTTCAAAGTAGACTTTGGCAGGCTGGATTCGTATGGCAATTTCAGAAGCTTATCTTCATGAAGGTCTTCCAGTTCCCTCCTTGGTGAGGGCTCATTCCACTAGGTCTGTGGGTCCTTCGTTTGCAGCTAGACGTGGTGCCTCTGCAGTTCAGATCTGCAAGGCTGCTACGTAGTCTTCTGTCCATACCTTTGTGAGGTATTACGCTTTTGACATCTTTGCCTCTCAGGATGCTTCCTTCGGGCGGCGGATTCTCCTCTCAGCACAGGAGCGTCCCCACCCTTAAAGGATACTGCTTTGGGACATCCCCAAGGTATCCTGTGGATACCCTATGGACCCTGAAGTAGAAAATATGAGATATGGTAAGAACTTACCCTTGTTATCTCTATTTCTACGAAGTCCATAGGGTTCCACAGGACTCCCGCCCTGTCGCACCTGTACTGCAGATGGGCTTTATTCTGGTCACCGTTTTTTCCGTCTCCCTATGGTGAGAATGTGATTCTTGTGAGTGTCCAGATTTTTTTCTTCTCTCTCTTTCTTCTCCTCCTCCGGCCTATGGCTTGTGACGTAACTGAGATGCCTTGGCCCGGGGGCGGGGTATAGGAGAGGGACCGAGATGCATCCTGGGAGGCTGAAAACTTTAACTCTGTGGTGCCTGAAGACTGACGTCATCACCTATACCCCCAAGGTATCCTGTGGAACCCTATGGACTTCGTAGAAATAGAGATAACAAGGGTAAGTTCTTACCATATCTCATATTTTATACACTCAACAGATATTGATACCCTTTCCCTCTCTAAAAAGTCTTATTTAATCACTTGCCTGACTTGGTCGCGACTATGCGTTATCTGATGGTCACAAAAGATGAGACCTGTCAGCAACGCACTGTGAGCAGCCGCCACTAACAAAGGTATCTCCTGGCCCCTCTGCATCCCCAGTGACTGCCGTGCTGCAGATCACACCCCTCTCTTCCCTCTGTCTGCCTCTCCCCTTTAGAATGTAAGCTCTCATGTGCTTTTCCTTCAGTCATTTATGCCATCATCACCTCTTCACTGCCAACAACCGCACCAAAACTTTCGGATCAACCATCCTCTGCATATCTGTGTCGCATGACTGCTGCAGCAAAGTTTATAATCCTTGTCCATGTTCTGCTATGTTTTGTACTGTTAGTTATCTATTCATTATTTTGTTAAAACTTTTTCTGTTATACTTTGTATGGCACTGTAGACCCCTTGTGGTGCCATATAAACAAAATGGAGAGGAGTAATAACTTCAAATGTTTCAGCCATGTTCGTCTTGGAAGCGCCTAAGACACTTGGGCTGATTAAATTTATCTACCAAATCTCTAAATTAGTACATAAGAGACTGATGGTGTACAAAAATCTAGTTGCAGCAAGTCATCTTTACTGTCAAACGTGGAAATCATTTTTGACCAGGATCATTCTGCAGTCAATCCTCCTATTGCTCATCTGTCCAGGACAAGTGCCTTTTCTGTACCTTGTTCTGGTTCCCTTAAGGATAGTTTTGACAGCCAGCTGAAAGCAGCCTTAAGAAACAACTTTTCAGCTGTGGGAGCTTTTCCTCAGCCCATTCTTGTATCTGCTTGGGTAAATAAAGCAGTTGAGAGATGGGTAGATTTCTTAGAAGACTGTCTCCATCAGGTAACCCTCGATTTAAAGTATTCCCTTTAGTGGAACTCATTTGAGAATTTGCAACCGGCATAGGAGAAGCAGCTATAGATGAAAGATTGATCGGTGCTAAAATCTCTGTGTATTCTGTGGAGGCAAGGCTTGCACTCTGGCTACAACCATGACATGCAGACTCTGAATCTATCGGACTCTGGAAGCTTTACCCTTTTGTTGGAGATGTTCTTTTTGGTCCAGAGATCATTGTGTTTTCTACAGATGAAAAAAGCATTTCTCTCCTCTTCAACACCAGAGTCAAATGGCCCTTCTTTATGGTTCTTTTGCAAGCTGGGTAAGCCCAGAGGTCTTTCAGCATCTAATGGTCTGTAATTTTCTTCCAGTTGTGGAAATTCTAGAAGAATACCACCCTGGACAAGCCACCGTCCAGCTTCTTGACCTTCATATCAAGTCTGCAGCACGACACGGTTTGTCTCTCACCCAGAAGCTTCACTGGTGGTAGCCTGTCTACTTCGATTCAGAGAAGTGGCATAACACTTCCGATGTCTGGCTGTTGCCACTTGTTTCAAGAGGGTATCTTATAGTCTTTGGTCCCTAGCCTTGTAATTTTTTCACTATAGTTCTTACCGAAAACTAGCAAAACAAGGTTATGGGGGTACTCTAAGAAGGGATTAAGTGTTTTTGGGATTGCAGGTGGTTTTGAGGGAGGAATTTCACTTTTATTAAAACTACACTTTACATAAATCAAAAGATGCTTGCACCCATTTTCAGGTACCCCAATTTTGACAGGACTATGTATTTTCTCCAAAAAATACTGCTTTATGCCATTCTTCACCACTTGTGCAAAGATGCTAATTAGAGACAATTGTACCAACTTAAGTACCCCAAACAGTTTGATTACTACTAATCTGACATCTTTCCCTGATTCTGACATCACTTTTCGCCTGTTCTGACTTTGCGTGCTGCTGTTTTCGCATCTTTTAAAATCTAATAGGGCGAATTCTAGGTACGCGCATGATAAGTTTCCGTGGCTAAATACCCCATGTAGGCGAAAAAGTCAGGTATGCGAAACTTTATCGCATACCCGAAACTAATTTAATACGGCCCTTAGACTCTAAACCCAGCATACTCAGTGGAGCCAGGTTTTAATGGCCATCAGCTGTATCTATTTAAAAAAAAAAATGTATATCGTGTTTTTTTTTATACAGTTAATCTGGTTCTTTTATGTAGAACTTTACAGCTAACCAGCTCAATATTTTCATGCAGATGGTTCAGCCATATTAAACGTGACACATTCTTTCCTGGCACCTCGCATGCCCGAATAAACTTAATCATGTTCTTCTCCCAAGTTTTAACAACCTCTTTGTCTCAATTTGTTTTTTATTCTATTTATCAGTGGGTATCCAAAACATAATGTGATATTTAATTACTGCTGTTAAAAAGTAGGTACAGCCTTTTGCTCATTAACAGACTTATTTTGGTGCAACCTTTCCATGGATGCTGCGAAGTGTAGGGGTTGAATTTTCAATGGAATGTAATTCTCTAAGCTAAATTCTTAACTCTGGAAACACTGTAGCATTCTTGTTGCCATTATGCCTTTTGTAGAAGACACGATCAACCGTTTCTAAATCATGACAGTGTGGTCGTACCTGCAGTGTGCGTAATGTTGATATGCATGGCATGTTCTTCTCGCAGGTAGGTGCTCTTGCAGTGAATAGGAAACAGGAGGATAATCCATACGATGGGGAGCTCACATTTTTGGGAAGAGTTCTCGCGCAGTTACCTCTTGACTTACAGCTTGGAAAACTCATTGTTCTTGGACATGTCTTTGGCTGTCTGGATGAATGTCTTATTATTGGTAAGTGTTATGGTCTGTATATTAAGATGCCTTTTATCTACCATTAAATCTACTTTTTATTCTTGCACAGCTGCAGCACTGTCACTCAGGAACTTTTTTGCAATGCCCTTCAGACAGCACCTTGATGGATACAGGTACACTTTTTTTTACCTCTGTTTTTGTAGTGGTTGGTTTCTTTGTGTTTTTTTTTTTTTTCTTCTTTTTTTTCTTGTAATTATTCTTTGTACATAAATGCTTTTACCTGTATTTTAATGTAACTGATCTTTGATCATGTTGGCATGTTTTGCTAATGTAATTTCTACTTTTGTTTTGTAGGAGCAAGCTTAGTTATGCTGGTTACAGTAGAAGTGACTGCATCGCACTTGTTGATGCCTTCAGGGTACACTTAACGTTATATATTTAATTGGATATTGTGCTTGTACTGTAAAATCCTAATTATGTTTCTTTCTTTGTAGTTTTGGCAGGAGTGCAAGGAGCGAGGTGATCTTAGATTTCCTAAGGTGTGTTAACAAAGGACTTGAAGAGTTTACTAGACACCTCTTTAATGTTTATTATCGTGATTGGTCAGTTAACGTTTATTTAACTTGGGTTCCCCCTAATTGTGCATACATGTATGCTACACAAATGCTGTGATAAGTATACACAAAATACTTAGTTTCTCTTTTAATGAGGGACTCTGGGGTATGATAGGTGGCATAAGGGACATGGGCTTTTTAAAAATAACCGCTTTAGCTAGGGCTCCTTGCCTTCTTTATCCTGATTTCCGATAAGACCCCCGTTTTTAGTAAATGCCCAGAGGAGCCATGTGGTTTTGCAGCTGCCTAGTTTTTATTTTTTATTTTTTGCAAATTGGTATTTGAGGCAGGTAGTTTATAGAATTTTCAGGGCACCGGCCTTTTTCCAACAAGGGAGTCTTCTGGGAGGGGGAGGTGTGGAGACTGCCATCTGGGAGGGGGGCGCACTGTCATCACAAACGGATGCTGGAATTCCTATGTCCCCCAGGTCTGGGGACTTCAATTTGCACACTGGAGGACCTGGTGTTCAAGTAAATGGTTTCCCATTCCATAGAGAACAGGAATCAGAATTGTCATCGCTGATTAAGGAATCGATAGTCTTTGTCTTAGCCGCCACTTTTTAATACCCAGTGGTGAGAAGTCGTGGTGCTCGTGTTCATTACGCTGAGTGTGAGCCTCAGGGATGCTACTTATTACAGCTATTCCCTCATCTTAGCTCTCCTTTAGTGGTGTGAGCTCCCAGATTGGCGGTTGCTCCTAGTACAATTTTCCAGTTTAGGATGCCCACCAAAGATTCCTACCCCTAGAGAGGCAGCTATTTTAGGAGTGCGCAGATGGTGTTGCATTGAAGTGCCTCTCATTATAGGCTAAAGCGGCTTGTGGCTCCTCTCCCTCTATATACCTTGTACATATTTGGCTGAGTATACATCTTAGAGATGAATACATTTCCTAACAATCTATCATTACCTTTTTAGTATACTGCTGTTGTCTGAACAGATTTTTTTTCACTGTATCAACAGTGCCTTGCAAAAGTATTCTTCCCCCCCTTTGCATTTTTCATGTTTTGTTGCCTCGCAACCTGGAATTAAAATGGATTGTTTGAAGGTGTGCATCATTTCATTCACAGAACATGCCTACAACTGTGAAGTTATGTTTTTGTTTTAATATTGTGAATCAAACAACATTTAGGACAACATAACAGAAAACTTCAGCGTGCATAACTATTCACCCCCCCCCCCCCCCTAAAGTCAGTACTTTGTCGAGCCACCTTTTGTGGCAATTACAGCTGCAAGTCGCTTTGGATAAGTCTCTATGAGCTTGTCACATCTTGCCCCTGGGATTTTTGCCCATTCCTCAAGGCAAAACTGCTCCAGCTCCTTCATGTTGGATGGTTTCCGCTTGTGAACAGCAATCTTCAAGTCTGACCACAGATTCTCAATTGGATTGAGATCTGGGCTTGGACTAGGCCATTCCAACACATTTTAATATTTCCCCTTAAACCACTCGAGCACACTTTAGCAGCATGCTTCTTGTCATTGTCCTGTTGGAAGGTGAACCTCCGTCCCAGTCTCAAATCACAGGCAGACTGAAACAGGTTTTGCTCAAGAATATCCCTGTATTTAGCACCATCCATTGTTCCCTCGATTCAAATCAGTTTCCCAGTCCCTGCTCCTGAAAAATATCCCCACAGCATGATGCTGCCACCATCATGTTTCACTGTGGGGATGGTGTTCTTGGGGTGATGGGGTGTGTTGGGTTTGCGCCAGCCATAGCTTTTTCCTTGGTGGTTGAAAAGTGCAATTTTAGTCTCATCTGACCAGAGCACCTTCCTCCATACATTTGGGAGTCGCCCACATGCCTTTTGGCAAACTCTAATCGTGTCGTCTTATTTTTATCACTAAGTAATGGCTTTTTTCTGGCCACTCTTCCATAAAGTCCAGCTCTATGGAGTGTACGGCTTATTGTGGTCACATGCACAGATACACCAGTCTCTGCTGTGGAACTCTGCAGCTCCTTCAGGGTTACCTTTGGTCTCTGTGCTGCCTCTCTGATTAATGCCCTCCTTACCCGGTCTGTGAGTTTTGGTGGGTGGCCCTTTCTTGGCAGGTTTGTTGTGGTACCATGTTCTTTCCATTTGATGATGATGGATTTGATGATGCTCTGGGGGATCATCAAAGATTTGGATTTTTTTTTTTTATAACCCAACCCAGAATTGTACTTCTCAACAACTTTGTCCCTGACTTGTTTGGAGAGCTCCTTTGTCTTCATGGTGTGATTCCTCTTGCTTAGTGGTGTTGCAGCCTCTGGGGCCTTTCAGAAAAGGTGTGTTTATACTGACAGATCATGTGACACTTAGATTTCACGCAGATGGACTTCATTTCACTAAGTATATTACTTCTGAAGGTAATTGATTGCACCAGAACTTTTGAGGGGCTTCATAGCAAAGGGGGTGATTACATGTGTACGTGCCAATTTTCAGAATTTTATTTATAAAGATTATTTTTTTATATATATTTTTTTTCTAATTTCACTTCACCCAATTAGACTATATTGTGCAGATCCATCACATAAAATTCTGATTTAAAAAATAACAGGTTGTAATGTAACAAAAAAAGTAAAAAGACAAGGGGGGGGGGTGAATACTTTTGCAAGGCACTGTATATGACTTATAATAGGCCGGCCACTAAACAGTCTATTGCACGCTGGATCACTTCAGTCATTCGCCAGGCTTATAATTCAGCAGGAAGACCTGTCCCAGCGCATTTAGGGGCCCTATCCATGTAGTCTGCGGGGTTCTGTTGAGTGGCGAGGCGTGGTGCTTCTGCTTATCAGCTTTGCAGAGCTGCTACTTGGTCTTCTGTACACGTTTGCTTTATTTTACTGTTTTGACACCTTTGCTTTCAAGAATGCTAGCTTGGTATGATTACTGTGCACAGCAAAAGAACGTTTCCTCCCTTAAGGACTTTGTGACGTCCCCATTGTCTTCAAGTGTTACCCATTGGACGAAAGAGAAAACATTGTCTGTACTTACTGTTAAATCCTTTTCTGCTTCCTTGGGAGACGCTGGACTGTTTTGTTCTTCTATCTTACACTCGCGTGATTGTAATCATTATGTTTGGTTTTACAGTATTTACTGCCTTTGTTGTATTTGTTGACCATATTGGATTTTCCTCCTTTTTAGTCGTCTTAGTAAACTGAGGTTTTACCAGCAAATTGGGGTATAGAGGGGGAGGAGTCTGAGTTAAAGCGGCTATTGCCCAGGCTCCTCGTGCCGCCTACTATACCCCAATGTCTCCCATGGATTCCGAAAAAAGTATTTAATACGAAAATCCTGTTTTTAAATGATTCTTTACTAATGTCTAAAACTTAACTTGTAATGATGCATGGGATACGAATGTAGCTAGATGGGCTTTCGCATCCCATGAAATTCTGCCGCTTTCTTCCGATTCTCGGCTGGTCGGTCAGATTATCTAACAGTCTGTACGCAGTGTAGTCAGATTATTGCTTACGTCGTCGACGTGTGTACCTAGCTGTAGGCGTAGAGACTCAACAAGTGGAGAGAACCTTCTCTGTGCATACCAAGGTGTGGGGTTGTGGATGCTGAACACCTGTCCCAATCTTGAATTAGTATTTTAGGTGAATTTTCATGAGAAATTGATGTAGCATATTTTTGTTCTGTTTTATTTCCTGAAGACTGTTAACAATATTCTCAGCTGCCAAGTTATCATTGTTGGAGACATGAAGGAATGTTCCTTAAGCGTTAATGGAATATGCTTGCGCCATATAAGTAAATGTTTATTATAATGATATCCTAGTGATACGCAGTAAACAAACCTGATATTATTGGTGCCTCTTCTTTAGGAGGAAATGGAATGGGGCAAATCAAATTACTTGCAGATAAAAAGAATACGAGAGGTAAGTGTGAAACTGTAATGACTTATAGGATGAGAGATTATTCTGTAACGCTGTAACCAACTTTACAGTTCAGGCTGTGACACTTGTGATTACTGGTACGTACACAATAAAAAAACGTTTCTTCAGGGTCCATGGGAATCCACAAGGATACCATGGGGATATAATGTTTGGAGAGATCCAGGCACCAAACAGTTAAAGCTTCAGCTCCCAGGATGCCTAGGGTACTCCTCCATATATACCCCGCCCCTAGCCCTTGGCCTTCAGTAGTTTGGTGCGGCAGGATCAAGACACACCTTTGTAACGGGACTGCTCAGGCAGTCCTAAGCTTAAATTTTATGGTTTATTTTTATGTTTTTTGGGTTGGTAGTACTAAGCGTCTGAATTGAGACTCATGTACTGCAACTCCATCTACCTCTACTGGCCCGTAACACCAGTAACTTGGCTGGTGCTTTTGGCAGGTCGCGGCTGAGCTTGCTAGCAGCTATGCTGCGATCCAAACTGCAACTTGATGCACGGAGATGTCAGGTAAGGAGATTCCTCGCTTAGGGGGAATCGTGCGCGGCAGTCCTTGCTTCTGGTGTCAGAGACGCACCAGAAGCCGCTGCAGTCAGGGTCCGGGATTGGCCGCGTCCTCACTACACCACCGGGGCCTTATCGTCTGACGCCGGAGATCGTCAGCAGACGTAGCTTAAAGGAGGTAGGTGCTTCCCCGGCAGTTCCAACCGAGATGCAGACCCTACGAAGGGTTTCGCGCATCTGGGTTGCTCCGCTTACCCTTCATGTGTATATGAGACGCTCACTGTCCTCTATTAGTGCGAATTGGTCTCAGGAGGGTTTGGGTCAGTCTCCGTGTATACCTCTCCCGTGGTGAAGGTATACTGGGCTCTATATCCTACCATTCCTGGTTTTTGTGTAGTTGATTAAGAGTCCATTGTAATTATATTACATATGCATTGTATGTGACTGTTAGCTAGCTGCTATTGACGCTGTAGTCTTTCTGTCAATTATAACTCACTATTTTCTTCTTCAGGGTCCATAGGCTCCACAGGGAGACCTTGGGGGGTTGTAGGTGATGAAACTGAACCCGGGCACCACGCAGTTAAAGCTTTCAACTCCCAGGATGCACTGGGTCCACTCTCTCTAAACCCCGTGCCAGAGGCACCTCAGTTTCGTTGGTGCCCGGCCGGACTCGGGCCACCATTACGCAGGGGGGCTGCTTAGGCAGCCCTTAAGCTATTATTTTAATGATTTAATTTATTTTCTCTTTTCAACTAGAGCACGCAGCAGATGACTATCCGAGGGACGTCTGCGCTGCTGCTCCGTCACCCCTCTGGGGCCGCGACACCAGTACCGATCTGGGGATCTCGGCAGGCATTCCGGGGGTCAGCGCTAGCCAGGTCCCCCAGAGAGGACACAGACTGCAACCTTTCTTTAGGGGACAGGTAAGGCGGGTCACCGCTCACGGTGACCAGCGTATTAAGACAGTCTATGCCTCCGGTCTCGGGACAGACCGGAGGTGGCTGAGTGTGGCCACATTCTCCAGCTGTCATGATCCACTAGACCACCTTTTGGTGCGGGAAACCAGTGTCCCAGGGGTTAATAATCAGCCAGGGGAGACAGCTTCCCTGTTTAAGCAGCTCCTCAGCTCAGGGCGCCTTTCATCTGAGGTCTGGCTTCTGAGCTGTTCTTCTCCAGCCACGTCCACTCTGAGGTCTCCGGCGGCCATTTTCTTTATGGTGCAGTCGCAGCTCTCCCAGGACAGCGCGTGGTCCGGTCCCCCTACATACCTCTCCCCAGAGTCAGCGTATGTAGCACTATTTCCTACCAGACACTGAGTCTGTGCAGTTGAGTGTAGTGCCAATTTGCATTAATTCTTGCATTGTATGTGACTTGTGCTAGTGCTGAGCCTGCTGTCTCTTTTTTTTCTGTCAGCATATGGCTATACCCTTTCTCTATTCCATGCCCTAATACAGGTGTGTTAGGGTGGTCTGTATATATGTATGTATGTGTGTGTCTGTGGCATATATAGGTCCCTGCATCTTGCCCAAGCTTAAGACAGGACCAGTATATTGCTTCCCTGCTAGTATTAGTACATACTCGTGGTTGCATTGTACACAGTGCCATATTGTGTGTTATCTTGCTCTGCAGTGATGTCCGACTAGGGTAATGAACATTTCTGCACCCATTCTGCAGTGCAGATGATGTACTGCAGGTTTCAGTGAGGAGGATTTGGTTCAGGATGGGTTGTGTGAGGTGTTATAATCCACCAGGTACGTGCGGTCAGCTCCGTATTGGTTATAGAGCAGCGGTGGCCAACCTGTGGCTATTGAGCCACATGCAGCTCTTGCATTGTCCTGAGGAGGCTCTCCGGCCGGCTCCCCTGACTGACACTGACTGCTGGAGTGATACATGGATAGGCAGCTGTTGTGACACATGAGGGGCCGCTGGAGTTACACATGGAGAGGCTGAATTGTATTATGTGAACCTTTTTTTTTTTTTTTTTTTTTTTTTTTTCTTTTCACTGTTTTTTTGTGTTAGTGGCTTTTTCAGTGTATTTTATGTGGATGAGGCTTTTTCAGTGTATTTGCGGATGTGGCTTTTTCCAGTGTATTTTATGTGTAACTGGCTTGTTTCAGTGTACTTTGTTTTTTTTTTTCAGTTTTTTTTTTAATATTCTGGCTTTTTCTTTCCCTTTTAATAGTTACCTCCATGGTGATTGTGTGCATGCACTTTTACATAGTCCTACAAAAATCGTACCAGGGGCGTGGCCTAGCTGGCACAAGGCCACACCGCTTCTTGCATGTCCGCCTTTGACACGTGCATGATCTCGGCTCTTTGACATACCTACAGATATTTTGGGCTCTTTGAATCTGACTGGTTGGCCACCCCTGTTATAGACGATGACGAACCAGACACCCTCTGTTTAAACAGATAAAGGTGACTTCGACAGTATTCCCTCTGTCAGATCAGCTGGTGGATCACATGTCTGCTGCCTGGCAATCGCCTCATAAGAGGTATCAACCTCAAAAACGTTTGGCCTCATGTTACCCATTTCCTGAGGCTCATTGTAAAACTTGGGAATCACCACTTGCAGTGGATTCCCACGTTACACGATTGATTACAAGTGCAACGTTATCTATGCCTTGCATTTCCTCCTTGAAAGATCCTACAGATCGGAAAGTGGAAACTTGCCTGAAATCAATATACTCTTTCAGGAGCTGTTGCCTGCCCATCCATGGCTATCGCCTGGGTATCTAAGGCTATAGAGTGATGGGCCGATGCACTTGAGGACTCCTTCCCCTCGAAAGCTCCAGAGAATCAGGTGTCACTGGTTCGCCACATCCGGGATGCGGCTGCATATATCTGTGAGGCCGCTCTGGATGCTAGTCTACTGACCTCCAGGGTCTCTGCCGCGCCCGTGTCTGCTCGCCGTTCCCTGTGGCTGCGCTTTGGAGCGCGGATGCCGATTCTAAAAGGCCTGGAGGCCTGACCCTATAATGGGGAGATTTTGTTTGGTCCAGACCTGGACAAGATTGTTGACACATTGGCAAAATCAAAATATGCGTTTCTGCCTTCAGTATCTGCTCCTTCAAAGTCTCGAACCTCCTCCTTTAGGTCCTTTCGTCCCCAAGGAAAATTCAAAGGGCAGTCCTTTCCTAAACAGTCCATTGCCAAGAAGGCCGCCAAGCCTAAGAAACCGGCTTGGAGCACAAGATGTCCTGCCTATAAACCAGAGGATAAACCCTCAGCCTGACAGGGTGGGCCTCCCCCTGGGGGACTCCATAGTGGGAGCCTGACTTCTTCAGTTCGCCCAGTGCTGGTGTCAAACTACCAAGGACGCTTGGGTAAGAGAAGTGGATTGTTAGGGCACGCCCTCTCATTTCTTCGAAGACCTCCCCACCAGTTTTTCTGCACTGGTCCTCTTTCAAACAAGAACAAGGATTTGCAGATCCAGAAAGCCATACGGTCCTTGCTGCAAGCAGGGGTAATTGTACCAGTTCCACTATCTCAACGAGGGACTGGTTATTATTCTACTTTCTGGTTCAGAAACCGAATGGGTTTCATCGGCCTAACCTCAACCTCATTCTGCACTGTCAGTATGGTTCGTATGTAGAATTGCTCCACTGCCGGGTTTCCAGACCTTCTTTCAGAGTGTTCTCTGGATTCTACCTCCCTTTGTCCCCCCTAGGGGCTTCTTGGGATTTAGCAGTAGTTCTTCGTGCCCTCCAGGGACCTCCATTTGAACCACTAGATTTGATAGCCCTTACGTGGTTTATAGCTTAGACTCTTATCTCTTACTTTATTTCACTTTTCTCATTAGAGCGATGCCCTGGGGTGGCTCGGCTGAGCTGGTTTGGGAGTGTCCTGCGCTCTGGATTTGAACCCTAGTATGTTAGGGACCTACCCTACAGAGGTTACCTGGATATGGTGGGTAGGCCCATAAACTTGGCCATGATTATGCTAAAAACCTCTATTTATTGGAACATTTTATTGCATAATGTATTTATATATAATCGGCAATTTGGAGTTGTGCACCTGTGATCTGTCTTTTCTCTTTCTTATGGTGTTTGCATCTGCCAGGAGAGTATCGGAATTGGGAGCGTTCTCATGTGGCTCCCTCTGCTGGATATTTCACCAAGACAGGGCTGTGAGTTGCACTCGCCCTGTGTTTCTTCCTAAAGTGGTTTTTAAGTTCCATTTTATTCAGGAACTTATTGTACCGACATTTAAGTCTCCAGTCCTCTTGGCTGGTGGGGCCTCATTGACTGACTGTGGTCCGGGCTCTCAGGATTTACGTGGACCGTACCAGTTCCTTCCGGAAATCGGACTCATTTGTGCTATATAGATTTCACAAGAAAGTTTGGCCGGCCACTAAACAATCATTGGCTAGATGGCTTCGTATGACTATCTCTTGGGCCTACACACAGGAAGGCCTTTCTGTTTCGGCTTTTGTTGATTCTTATTCTACTCGGACTGAGGGTGACTCGCTGTGGCACCACGGCTGTTCAGCCTTGTAAGGTGGCCACGTGGTCTTCTGTCCAGACCTTTTTCTAAGGTTCTGTGAATTGGATTTCTTTGCCTCTCAGGATGCTTCCATTGGGCGCCGGATTCTCCTCTCAGTGCAGGAGCGTCCCCACCCTTACAAGGACTGCTTTGGGACATCCCCAAGGTTTCCCTGTGGAGCTTAAGGACCCTGAAGAAGAAAATGAGATTTGGTAAGAACTTACCTTTGTTATCGTTCTTCGAAGTCCATAGGGTCCACAGGGCACCCGCTCTGACGCACCTGGCTTCAAATGGGCTGTGTTGCTGGTCACCGTTTTCCTGTCTCCTTCTCTGTGAGTGTGGTTCTTGAGTGTTCTAGTCTTCTCTTGCTCTCTTTACTCCTCTTGCCTTTCGCTACTTACAAACTGAGGTGTCTCTGGCTTGGGGGCAGGGATATAGGGAGAGTGAACCTGGTGCATCCTGGGAGCTGAAAGCTTTAACTGCGTGATGCCTGGATTTGGTTCCCAACCTATATCCCCAATGTCTCCCTGTGGACCCTATGGACTTCGAAGAAAGAGATAACAAAGGTAAATTCTTGCCATATCTCATTTTTGAACAAAATATAAGGTTTCAAAACTTAATCTGGCCGAGCCTCAGCCTCTTGTAAGATTATAGAAATAGTCCCGTCTCCATCTCCCCAAGGACACACTATAGTGTATGGAAGCAATACATTCTGTAAGCTTTCTTCCATCTGAGAGTAAACAAAAAGGGTCATGGAGTACTTTAAGGATAAGTCCTAGAACTTCAACTTGTCTGGTGGAAGTGAAGAAAGGATCTTTGTAAGAACCTCAGCAAAATTGAGACATCCATAATCTGAGAGGGCATCGGTATCGGAGGTAAACTCAGACCTTGGAAAGAATTCAGCCAAATATTGCACTGTTGCAGGAGACATGCTGACAGCAGCTGCAGAACTCATAGACACAATCATCACATCTTCAAGCTTGGTAAGCAGCCCTAAAGTAAAGACATTAACAGCCTGGATAATTTGCTGCATAGAGCTAGCCATCTTTGAGGTATGTAGCCACCGGTATAATAGTCTCAACAAGGCAGGAAAACCTGAGTAGCAGCCAGGAGGGAAATCAGTGGCAAGATGATGGCAGCTAGCACACCACCAGAGCTTACCAGCATACAGCCACGAGGAGACCGTCAGCTGGGAGGTAGCATGCAGCAGGTATAAAGGAGAAGTCCCAGGAGAAATATTCAGACGACCGTGAACAACAGAGCAGGTCAGCCGCAGCAGCAGAGATGTTGGCGCGCAGGGATACTTGCAGCCACTGCCCAAGAAGACAAGATGGCTGACTTCCGCATCCAATACTCCCCAACCGATACAGATAAAAGCCTGCAGGAGTCACACACCGGATCCTGCAGGACGCAGTTGGGCACCAGGTTAGTCCTCAGATAAGGATAATAACAGGAGACAGCCCCTGGGAGCTGGAGACTGGAAAACAAGCCCCAGTGTGAGAGTACCTGGCTGCTGCAGACTCCAGGATATAAACTGAGAGGCACTGCGTGCAAACTCCCTCCTCAAAGCATCAGGTAGTCTGGTAAAGGTAACACACTGGAATGTCCAGTATGGGTGAGAAACAACCAGGAAAAACAGGATATATGCAGGAGAGCTGGCAAACTGCTTCCTACTCATGGCTACTCCAGCTAGACTCCAACAATGGCAAGTTCTTACCATAACTTTTTTTTTTCTCCATCCTTTGGGCTGGAGGTTTTTCTTTTGAGTACTTTGCATTTGAGATTTTGTGAAGGCTGTCACATAGTATTGCATTTATTACCTTTTATGAACATGTCTCAAGATAAAGGGAAACTGGACGGGGAGCCCCCTGTGCTGGTTTCATGTAAATCATTTATGGTGTGTCCTCTCAAGATGTAAAGGATGGTTTGTGTGTTGTCTGTTATAAAGAGCCATCATCTGGAGCTGTTACTCATCCAGCCTGGTAGCCTAAACTGTTGAAGGATGGATGGGGACATTTGAAGACTCTACCAGATGCTACCAGAGAACCAGAGAATGTATATCTCCCACATACGGGAAGCGGTTTCCTATCTGGCAGGTGGGAGGAGCTGGAATTTTAGCTTCTTAAGCATCAGTAGCTTCAATAGTGGCACTCAGGGCCCTTTTGGTTAAGATCCTGAAAAGCTGATACAGGATCGAAGAGGGCGCTGGAAGTCTTGCCTTTCTATGGACTCTTTTTGGAGCAGAGTTGGATAAAATTATAGCTACTGTGGCGGCTTCAAAATCAGCAGGTCTGCCATCCACAGCCACTATAAAGCCTAAGCAGGTTTTCCTTCGGTCCTTCCATCCTCGGACGAGCAAGGGAACGGTGTTCCTCTAGTTTTTGCAAGACAACATGGCGACAAGCTAAGGTCTGTGCCGGCAAGACGTCCAGCTTTTAAACTGGACCACAAACCCTCGACTTGATGGGGCGGGCCTCCTGGGGGATCCCAGGGTGGGAGGCCGACTACTTCAGTTTGCGGATTATTGTAATCAAACAGATGCCTGAGTCAGAAGTGGTCTCTCAGGGGTATGCCCTCACTTTCCTCCCCAGAAGTTATTTTGCACAGATCCTCCATCAGATGCGGTCAAGGGCTTGGCCTTTCAGGAAGCCATTCACTCCCAGCTGCAGGCGGGAGTAATAGTCCTGGTTCTTGTGTCGCAACAGGGAAGGGGTTATTATTCCAATCTATTTCTAGTTCAGAAACTGATTGGTGCTTATCACCCTATACTAAATCTAAAAACCCTTGTATGGAAACTCTCCGGTTAATTATTTTGGCAATGGAGCCAGGAGATTACATAGTTTACCTGGACATTCAGGATGCATATCTGCATGTTCCTATTATACCATCCCACCAACAACTTTTACGGTTTGCTGTCCTTCAGCAGCATTACAAATTTCAGGCTCTACCCTTTAGTCGTTCTATGGCTTCCAGGGTATTTACCAAAATAACGGCAGTCATGACAGCCTATCTCAGGCGTCAGGGTGTCAGAATTCTGCCATATATGGACGATCTTCTGATATTGGCACAGACTCCGGTTGTTTTACAAAGCCATCTTCAACTCGCCATATGGCCTGCCTACAAAAGCACTGCTGGATAATCAAGTGGAAGAAATGTTCACTTTCTTCAACTCAACAGATGGTACTTCGTTGCTGGATTCTAAGGCACAAACTGTGTTTCTGCCAGAGGACAAGATTGTGGTGCTGTCATTACAAATATGCAAGTTGCTACGCAAGTTTAGGGTATCCGTTCTGTTAGCAATGTAGGTCCTGGGATCAACGGTATCCACCTTCGACTTGGTTGGGTATGCTCAGTTACATTCCAGGTCTCTGCAAAAGTTGATTTTCTCCAAGTGGAACAGACAGTATCATCTAATTAAGGTCTCAGAGGATCATTCTCACTCCAGAGGTTCGTCATTCTATCTTGTGGTGGCTGAGAAAGGATCATCTGAACAAAGGGCGCCCATATTGGATTCCAAATTGGGTGCTTCTCACAATAGTTGCCAGTCTTCGCGGATGGGGGCAGTGATGGGTCATCACATCTTTTAGGAAAGTAATCTGCCAATAAACATTCTGGAACTGTGAGCAGTGTACAGGGCACTTATGGCACAGGACCTGCTTCAAGGCAAGCCAGTACAGATTCAGTCCGACAATGTGACTAAAGTTGCCTACCTCAATCATCAGGGAGGCGCAAGACGTTACGCAGCCATGAAAGAAGTGACAAAGGTTCATACCGGGAGTACTCAATTGGGAAGCAGACTTCCTAAGTCGCCAGGACATACATGCCGGAGAGTGGTCTCTCCATTCTGTAGTGTTTACAGCTCCTGGTAAACAAATGGAGTCAACCAGAGAGAGATCTCCTGACGTCACGTCACAACCATAAGGTCCCCAGGTATAGGTCCAGGTCCAGAGACCCATCAGCAGCCTTCGTGGACGCACTGGCAGTAAGTTGGAGCTTCAAGCTGGCATATCTCTTTCCTGTGATTTTTCTCCTTCCAAGAGTTCTCGGGAAATTCAAGCAGGAAGGCGGAACAGTAATACTGGTTGCTCTGGCTTGACCCGGACGTCACTGGTTCACCGACATACAGAATCTGTCCGTAGACGGTCCGTATCCTTTTCCTCTATGGTAGGATCTGCTAATGCAGGGTCCCCGCCGGCATCCGGATTTGCCTCGTCTGGCTTTGACAGCGTGGCTCTTGAATCTTCCATCCTAAGAGCAAAAGATTTTCTAGTTCTGTAATTCAGATGATGCTTAGGGCACGGAAGCCTGCCTCTGCCCGCATCTATTACAGAGTTTGGCATTCTTTTGATCAATGGTGTTCCCATAGGAAGTATGATCCTAAGCTGTTCAGGATTTCCAGGTACTGGCTTTTTTTCCAGTGGGATTAGACAGCGGTCTCCGGCTGGCCACTTTGAGAGTGCAGGTGTCTGCACTGTCAGTTTGGTTCCAGAGGAAGATTGCATCATTGCCAGGTGTTAGAATTTTTTTTCCAAGGAGTTCTGCAAGTTCAGCCTCCTATTGTTCCACCGGTAGCACCGTGGGATTGTCTTTTGGTTCTTGGGCTACAAGCTCCTCCATTTAAACCTGTAGACTCTGTAGATTTGAAGTGGTTGACAGCGAAGACACTTTCTTCTCGCTATCTCTTCTGCTCGCAGAGTCTCTGATTTGGGAGCGCTTTCTTGTCGCTCTCCATTTTTTATTTTTCACCAGGATAAAGCTGTTCTTTGTAGAAAAGGAGGGTTACCGTCCTAAAGTAGTGTCCTGTTTTCATGTAAATGAAGAAATTGTAGTACTCGCTTTTCAGGCTTCAGATCTTTCTACTTCAGGGTCCATAGGGGGTCCACAGGGTTGACCTTGGGGTATAGCTGGATCTGGATCCACGGGTACCACGCAGTTAAAGCTTTGCTGCTCCCAGGATGCACTTGGGTCCGTCCTCCTCTATACCCCGCCCCCGACCACAGGCACCTCAGTTTTAGTTGGTGCCCGGCCGAAGTCGGGTCACCCTGTCGCAGTGGGGCTGCAGTAGCAGCCCCTAAGCTTTATTTTAAAAGTGAATTTTTTTTATTTTTTTCTACTTTTTTACACTTTTAGAGCGGCAGCATCAGACTGTCCTTTAGGACGTCCACACTGCCGCTCCTTCTCCCCGCTGGCGCCGCGACACCAGTACAGCTCTGGGGATCGCGGTGGGACCCCAGAGCCTGTACTAGCCGGGCTCTGGTGACTCCCTTGACTGCTGCCGGACGCGACGGGGATCAGGTAAGCCGCGGGTCGCCGCGTGCGGCGACCCGCGGATACTTTTTATGCAGTCAGAAGCCTCCGGTCTCTGGGGACAGACCGGAGGCGCTAGCTGGCTCCCCCTCTATTGAGGAATACCCCGCGTGTCCGCTAGACCACCAGGGTAACAGGCTGGTAGCGGGACCGGCAACCCGGGGGTTAATTGCTAGCCAGGGGAGGCAGCCTTCCCTGTCTAGCGGCTCCTGAGCTCAGCGTGCCTTTCAACAAGCAGTCTGGCATCGCTGAGCTGCTCTTATCTTACGGCCACTCCTCCTCTGTGGTCTCCGGCGGCCATCTTTACTGGCGGGCATCGCAGACTCCCAGGCGGTATCAAGTGGACCGGTCCCCCTGTGTACCTCTCCCCTGCTAAAGGACAGTGTACACAGCGCTATAGCCCTCCCAGACACTGAATCTGGGCGGTTGATTGTAGCGGAAGGTGCAGTAAGTACTAACTTTTCTGCATTGTATGTGACTATTGCTAGTGCTGCCTGTCTGTGACTTATTCTCCTTGCTGTCAGCTTATAACTATCCCTTTCCTTCTCCTACGGCCCGGCAGGTGTGTGGGGGAAGGGCGTTTTTCTGAGACCCTCACTTATATAAATCACATATTTGTGGGGTCAGTCACATACTGTTGTGTGTTACACAGTACCATATCTGGGCTGTTGTGTCGCATACCGGTGAGTGCGCGGGTGTTAAAACCGTAATTCCCATGGTGATACGTATTTCTTGTGTATTTACGGTATCATGTCTGATGAGGAGACTGAGTGCTCTGTGGCTCCTGTGCTATTTTCCTGCAGATGCTGTGCTGCTGGAGTTGATGGGGAGGACTTATCTCAGGATGGTCTGTGCGGGCGGTGCCAGCTGGTACCGGGCCCCTCCAACCCCCCTGTATCACAGGACCCTCCTTGGGCGATTTTTTCACAGGTGCTGGCGTCTATTGCGGACGGTTATCGGTCCCATCAGCGGTCCCTTCTTGGGCGTTGCCGCAGCCCACCATCCCCCATTCCCCGGGTGTTCCACAAATGTTGCGGTCTCTCCCCGGGGCCCAGACTGTGGGTCCTTACTCGGGACTGCCTGTGTATGTGCAGTCTTCCCCAGTGACGCGTCAGTCTGTAGTGCCTTTGCAGAGTTTTGCTCCGACGGCTCCTCCGCCTTGGGTGGATGTTCTCTCCAGCTCCGTACAGAGTCTGGCGGCTTCATCCTCGGCGTTTCAGTCCATGTTGCAAGGTGATGTGCCACCAAGGGCGTCTAAACGTCCGGTTGTGAGTCCACTAGCTGCGCAGTTGTCGGACTCGGAAGTGTCCTCAGATGATGGAGAAATCCATGAGGACTCTGACTCTGATGCCATGGGGCAGTAGGTGGAAGCTAAGTCCTCCATTAATGTTCCAGCCTTAGTTAGGGCGGTGCGGGCTATCCTACATGTTGAGGATGATGCGCCGGCTCCTCGGTCGAAGTTTCCTAATTTTAAAAAGGCCAAGGTAACTTCAACTGTGTTCCCCCTGTCTGATCAATTATCGGATCATATGGCGGCGGCCTGGCAATTACCTAGTAAGAGGTTCCATCCACAGAAGAGGTTGGCGGCGAACTATCCTTTTCCTGAAGCTCATTGCAGGAAATGGGAGACTCCGCCGGCGGTGGATTCCCACGTTACCCGCTTGATCAAAAGCGCGACGCTGCCATTGCCGTCTATCTCCTCTTTGAAGGATCCCACGGACAGGAAGGTGGAGACTTGTTTAAAGTCCATTTATTCTCTTTCCGGGGCGGTGGCTCGCCCGTCCATGGCTATCTCCTGGGTGGCTAAAGCCATTGAGGCATGGGCCAATGCCTTGGAGGATACCTTTCCTGATGAGGCTCCGGATATCCAGAGAGCGTTAGTGGGACAGATGCGGGATGCAGCTTCCTATATTGGGGAAGCGTCTTTGGATGCCAGCCTGCTCACTTCTAGGGTGTCGGCTGCAGCGGTGTCTGCTCAGCGCTCCCTGTGGCTGAGGTCCTGGAGGGCTGATGCAGATTCAAAAAAAGGGTCTGGAGGCCTTGCCTTTTAATGGTGATTTACTATTTGGTCCGGATTTGGACAAAATAGTGGATACTTTGGCTAAGTCTAAGTCGGCTTTCCTCCCTTCGGCCTCTGCGCCGGCTAAAGTGAGGAGCTCTGCCTTTCGGTCCTTTCGGGTTCAGGGTAAGGCCAAGGGCCAGTCCTTCCCGAGACATTCGGCGACCAAGGCCGCGCCCAAGAAGCAAGCATGGAGTGCTCGGCACCCTTCTTCCAAGCAGGAGGATAAGCCTGCTGCCTGATGGGACGGGCCTCTCTCTGGGGGACCCCAGAGTGGGAGGCCGACTTCTCCAATTCGCCCAGTGTTGGCACAATACCACCACGGATGCCTGGGTTCGAGAAGTAGTCTCTCAGGGGTACGCCCTGTCTTTTCGGTTCAGGCCGCCCCACCAGTTTTTCTGTAAGAGTCCTTCTCTGGACAAGACCAAAGCTGGTCAGATTCAGGTAGCTATAGAATCCTTGCTACAAGCAGGGGTCATTGTTCCCGTTCCGCAGTCTCAGCGCGGGACGGGGTACTATTCTACTCTGTTTCTGGTACAGAAACCCAATGGTTCTCATCGCCCTATCCTGAATTTGAAGTCTCTGTACAGATACCTCAGAGTTCCCAAGTTCAGGATGGAAACGTTACGTTCCATCATTCTGGCGATGGAATCCGGGGATTATATGGTCTCCCTCGATATCCAGGACGCCTATCTCCATGTGCCCATAGCACCGGCACATCAGCGGTATCTGAGGTTTGCTATCCTGAACCATCACTACCAATTTCGGGCGTTGCCTTTCGGCCTTTCCACGGCTCCGAGGGTGTTCACCAAGGTGATGGCAGTTATGGCTGCCCACCTTCGGGGTCAGGGTCTACGTCTGTTGCCGTACCTGGACGATCTTCTGCTGCTGGCGAGCTCCCCGGAGGTGCTTCTTCGACATCTCCACCTGACCATTGCTTGTCTTCAAGCACACGGGTGGTTGATAAATTGGAAGAAGTCCTCCCTGATTCCATCACAGCGGATGGTTCATTTGGGAGCCCTGCTGGATTCTCGTCAGCAACGGATTTTCCTGACTCCGGAGAAGGTCTCCTCCCTGCAGCTGCGGATACACAGTTGCCTGAGCAGTTGCCGCCTGTCGGTCCATTCGGCTATGAGAGTTCTGGGGTCCATGGTGTCGACATTCGACATGGTGGAATTTGCCCAGTTCCATTCCCGGCCCCTGCAGGGGCTGATTCTATCGGAATGGAACGGGTTACCTCACCGGATTCGCTCTCAGATGCTGGTGTTGTCCCCGGAAGTTCGGCAGTCTTTGACTTGGTGGCTTCAGACAGCGCATCTGGTCGAGGGGCGCCCCTTTTGGATCCCGGACTGGGTCCTGCTCACGACGGATGCCAGTCTCCGGGGTTGGGGGGCAGTGACCGGCTCATTATCGCATCAGGGTCGTTGGTCCGCGGAAGAAGCACTTCTCCCCATCAACATCCTGGAACTGCGGGCTGTGTACAGGGCCCTGCAGTCGTCCGGCCCCGCTCTTCACGGAAGGGCGGTTCAGGTGCAGTCAGACAACGCCACCACGGTGGCGTACATCAACCACCAAGGGGGAACTCGCAGTCGGGCAGCAATGTCGGAGGTGTCTCGCATTCTTGCTTGGGCGGAGTGTCACGTTCCAGCGATCTCGGCAGTCTTCATTCCCGGAGTCCTCAATTGGGAGGCGGACTTCCTCAGCCGTCACGACGTGCATCCCGGGGAATGGTCGCTTCACCCAGAGGTGTTTCAGCTACTCGTGGACAGGTGGGGGCTGCCGGAGCTGGACTTGATGGCCTCCCGTCACAATCACAAGTTGCCCGTTTACGGGTCAAGGACAAGAGACGCAGGGGCCTGTCTGGTAGACGCTCTGTCGGTGAAATGGACGTTTCACCTGGCGTATCTGTTTCCTCCGATATCCCTGCTTCTTCGGGTTCTGCGGAAATTCAAGCAGGACGGCGGCACGCTCGTGCTGGTGGCTCCGGCGTGGCCCAGACGTCCTTGGTACTCCGATCTGAGGTGCCTCTCCATCGACGCTCCGTACCTTCTTCCTCAGCGTCTGGACCTGTTGTCTCAAGGGCCCTGCCTTTACCCGGATCTGGGTCTGCTTTCTTTGGCGGCGTGGCTCTTGAGACAGCCGTTTTGAGGTCTAGGGGTTTCTCCAGTACGGTCATTGGTACCATGCTTAGGGAACGCAAGCCTGCTTCCGCGCGGATTTACCACAGGGTGTGGCGCACTTATTTTCAGTGGTGTGAATCCAGAAACTATGATCCGCAGGTGTTCCGGGTTTCCAGAATCTTGGAGTTTCTTCAATCGGGTTTGGACCTCGGCTTACGCCTGGCCTCTCTGAAGGTTCATGTGTCTGCTTTGTCCGTGTGGTTTCTGCGACGGATTGCTACACTGCCAGATGTTCACACCTTTTTCCAAGGTGTTCTCAGGATCCAGCCTCCCTTCGTGCCTCCGGTGGCTCCGTGGGACTTGACGGTGGTAGTGAGGGTCTTGCAGGGTCCTCCTTTTGAGCCGCTTGAGTCGGTGGAGCTCAAGTGGCTGACGTTTAAGACCATTTTTCTCCTGGCAATTGCTTCTGCTTGGAGGGTTTCAGAATTGGGGGCGCTTTCCTGTCGCCCTCCTTTTCTGATTTTTCACCAGGACAGCGTCCTGAGTTTTTGCCCAAAGTGGTCTCAAAGTTCCACATTAATCAGGAACTTGTTGTGCCAGCTATTCAGTCACCTGATCTTTCTGCTGGTGAGGCTTCCTTGGATGTGGTCCGGGCACTTAGAATCTATGTGGACCGGACTGCTTCGTTTAGGAAGTCGGACTCTTTGTTTGTCCTCTTCGGTTTTCACAAGAGGGGTTTGCCTGCCAACAAGCAAACGTTAGCCCGTTGGCTTCGTTCGGTTATTTGTGAGGCTTATGCACAGGAGGGTTTACCTGTGCCAGCCTCTGTTAAGGCTCATTCCGCTCGTTCTGTGGGTCCCTCTTGGGCTGCTAGACGTGGCGCCTCCGCTGTTCAGCTGTGTAAGGCGGCTACTTGGTCTTCAATTCAGACTTTTTTGAGGTTCTATGCGTTTGACACCTTCGCCTCTCAGGATGCATCCTTTGGGCGCCGGGTACTCCTTTCAGCACAGGAGCGTCTCCGCCCTTAGTTGAACTGCTTTGGGACATCCCCAAGGTCAACCCTGTGGACCCCCTATGGACCCTGAAGTAGAAAACAAGAGATATGGTAAGAACTTACCTTTGTTATCTCTGTTTCTACGACGTCCATAGGGTCCACAGGGCGCCCGCCCTGACGCACCTGGCTTCCAATGGGCTGTGTGTCTGGTCACCGGTTTTCCGTCTTTCATTTCTGTGAGTATGGTTTCTTGTGTGTTCCAGTCTTCCTTCTCTCTGTTTAGTCTCCTCCTCCGGCCTGGGCTGCTTACCAACTGAGGTGCCTGTGGTCGGGGGCGGGGTATAGAGGAGGACGGACCCAAGTGCATCCTGGGAGCAGCAAAGCTTTAACTGCGTGGTGCCCGTGGATCCAGATCCAGCTATACCCCAAGGTCAACACTGTGGACCCTATGGACTTCGTAGAAACAGAGATAACAAAGGTAAGTTTTTACCATATCTCTTGTTTTCTGTAGGTGAATACTTGCTGGATTTAGTTTGTGCTCTCCGTATCTATGTAGCAAATCAGATGATCTTTTTGTATTTGGTTTTCACAAATGAGGATGGCCAGCTAATTAGCAGACTCTGGTGAGATGGCTACTCATGACTATCTCTCAGCTGTATATGGGAAAGATTCCTGGACTGCACACCCTGTAATATATATAATGGGAGTTGCTACCTGATGAGACTAATTGCAGGCACAAAAACAGACAAATCTCAGGTGCACAACTCCAAATTATTATTAATATATAAATGCAATAGAATTTTGCAATCAGTAGAGGTTTTTAGCATAATCTTGGTCAAGGTTATGGGCCTACCCACCATATCCAGGTAACCTCTTTAGGGTAAGTCCCTAACATACTAGGATTCAAATCCAGAGCGTAGGACACCCCCAAACTGGCCCAGCTAAGCCGCCCCAGGGCACCGCCATAGTAAGAAAAGTGCAGTGTAAATGAGATAGTTAAGAGCAGCAACAGCTGCATATAAAGAATGAAAATAAAAAAAATTAGGTACATGTATAATAAACAAACAGTGAAGGGTTAAAATGTGTTATAAAAGAAAAATGTGTTATAATGCGGTGCCCTGAAACAGATCAACCAAGGCAATCCAGGGGGACCCACGCCCAAAAAATGAACCAAAGATGCACTACAGTATATAAAAATAATGGTAATGAATATGCACACTGGTATTAGGCACAATTCTAGGCAAGTCCTACAAGTTTTATATACTGTAGTGCAACTTTGGTTCATTTTTGGGTCCAAGATTATGCTAAAAACCTCTATTGATTGCAAAATTCTATTGCATTTACATATTAATAATAATTTGGAGTTGTGCACCTGAGATTTGTCTATTTTTGTGCCTATCTCTCAGGTGTAAACACAGTCTGATCTCCCTGTCCCAAGCGCGGTGACGGCACATTCTACTGTCTGTAGGGCCATCGTGGGCATAAAGTCGTGGTGCCTCTGCTGAACCATTGTGCAAGGCAGCCATGTGGTCTTCTGTCCACACTTTTTAGGTTCTATGCCTTTGATGCTTTTGTTTCTCGGGATGCTTCCTTTGGGTGACTAGTTCTCCTTTGTGCTCAGGATCGTCCCCCACCCTAGGGGAACTGCTTTGGGACATTCCCATGGTATTCCTGTAGATCCATAGGGTCCACAGGGCACCCACTCTAACACACCTGACTGCATGGCTATTTTTTTTTTCTTTTGGTCAGATTCCCTCTTTTGTATCTGAGAGTGTTTCTGGTGTACGAATGCTCTTCCTTCTCCTGCCCTGATGCTTGTTAACTAAACTTAAGGTCTATGGCTAGGGGTGGGGTATATATGGAGTAGGACCCGAGGCATCATGGGAGCTGAAGCTTTAAACTGTTTAGTGCCTGGGTCTCTCCAACCATAATATCCTCATAGTATCCCTGTGGACCTCGAAGAAAAGGAGTTATCTAGGTAAGTCTACCATAACGCTTAAGTTTTCCTTACATTCTGAACCACGATAGAAGAATTACTGGATCTAATTAGCTGTTGTGGGCTTCAGCAGCTCTTCCTGCGTGCTGGTTTTCATGTTGAATATGACAAATCTTCATCTTTTTGCATCTTTTATCTATGTGCGCTCCAGTTTTTCGCACTATGCATCCTTTTACAAAAGACTTGAAAATGCATTCGTACGGAAATTGTTAGTGGAGTAACCAGCGAAAAGTACTGCAAGATTTGGGGAAATCTGTCTGTAGCCCATAAAAAGGCTAACTGACATGGGAAATCAATTTAGAAGTGTATTAGTGGCCCTAATAAAAGTATTTGAGGTTCCTAAATTGTATTAAATGGCTGTTATTTTCATATTTGTATAACATTGGAAAAATGATAAAAAGCAATTATTTTTTTTGTTTTTGGCACAAGATGCAGCATGTCAAACCCAACGACCATGGCAGCGCACAATCAACTGTACATACGGAGTGATATAGGCGATTTGTCGTTACGTGACTCCAAATCGGCCCGACACTGCTCCAGTGTGTACCCAGCTTAACTCTTATTTTGGGTAATGAGCATTATCCTGGTTTCCTCACTATTTAAACATCTATTTGGCACAGGATGTAGATCGCCGTCCCCTGTTTATAAATATACAAGTAGCTAATTTGCAAACTGATCAGAACTGGTTTTTATGAAGATGGAGTTTAGCTTTGTATTTTTTTTTTTTATTAACTTGCCTGGCATGGTTGCAATTTTCCTACCACACGAGGTCGTTACTTATCTGATCTGGTCGCAATACTTCGACCAGTCAGCTGAACAGTGGGGGCTGCAGGAAGAGAATCTTACCGCAGCTGCTGCTCTCAGAGACAACGTCCGGTCCCTCCGCTTGTCTGCACCCTCCCCCCACTGTTTGCTGTGCTGCCGATCACTGCAAAGCAGGACCCCCCACCCAGCGGTTTCAGAGACTAGCAGCTGCTGAGAAGAAAATAAATTAACCTCACCCTCTTAGTGTACCTGGTTCCTGAAACCGGTGTCAAAATGAAAGTTGCAATGTTCCGATGGTGGTCCAATTGTTTAAAAAAAGCTGTTTTTTATTTTTACAAATATTTAAAAAAATAAATAATTTTAATGAAATCATTTTGGAGAAGTTGAAAAAGATGTTCCTCACCTAATTCACTTATAATACAAACTACAATTTCTGAGTGGTTTTTAGAAAAAAAAAATAAAAAAATTGTCCGTTAAGTGTTTAAAGTTCAGCATATGCGTATAAGTAAAGATGATGATCCTTTGTCCTTTGACTGACTAGCCTTCCTCTGGGATGAAGCCTTGTAAGTTATGTCAGAGTTCCTGTAAGATCAAATGCTCATTAGAGAAGTCACTGAGAACTCAGATGTTCCTCTGATGAGGGAATGAACATTTTTTGTTTAATGTGATAACCTGGTGATATATAAATGATAAGGTGTACATTAGTCTGCAGCGACACACATTTTAAAAAGAACTTATCTTCAAGGCCCCAGTTTTACTAGGATGTTTCTATTTATTTTGGATCATGTTCTTGAAGAGAAGATATTTGATTTATTTTTTTGTATTCTCCCTAGGTGGCTGCACTGTATGATGAACTTAAAAAGCGCATTGCCCATTTCAACATGCATATAACTCAACAGCCGCACATGGATGATGTGTTCAAACACAAACAACTCTTTATCCTCCAGGTACAGCGACATATGTCCTAAGACTACAAATTGTTAATAGTACTTAACCCTGTGATTCCAATGTACTGTTCCATACAGTTATTTGTATTTCTTCTTCAGGGTCCATAGGGCTCCACAGGGAGACCTTGGGGTGTAGGTGGTGGGTAAGGAACCCGGGCACCACGCAGTTAAAGCTTTCAGCTCCCAGGATGCATCGGTCCATTCCCCCGTACCAGAGGCATCTCGGTTTCGTTGGTGCCCGGCCGGAGTCGGGTCACCATTACACGGGGGGCTGCTCAGGCAGCCCTATAAACTTAATTTTATGTTTTGTTTTCTTTTATTATTCTGCTTCAGAGCGTGCAGCAGCAGACTGTCCATAGGACGGCTGCGCTGCCGTTCAGTCACCCCTCCAGCCACCGTGATCCACTAGGCTACCAGGGTACATATGGTGCGGGAGCCAGCGTCCTGGTGGGTAAACAATCAGCATGGGGAGGTCAGCTTCCCCGTTAAAGTGGCCCCTCCCCTCAGCTCAGGGCGCCATTCTTCTGAGGTCTTGCTTCCCTGAGATGCTCTCCTTCCCCGACCACGTCCCCTCTGAGGTCTCCGGCAGCCATTTTCTTCCAGTTGCACAGTCGCAGCTTTCTAAGGTATTTCGAGGTCCAGTCCCCGTACATACCTCTCCCTGTAGTCAGCATATGTAGCGCTACATATGCTATCAGACTGTCTGTGTGGTCGATTGTAGTGCCAATTTGCAGTTATATTTCTGCATTGTATGTGACTTATGCTAGCGCTGCCTGTCTGTTTTTTACTGTCACCATATATCTATACCTTTTCTCTGATTCTGCCCTAACATACAGGTGTAGTCAGGGTGTTACCTGTACCTCACATTTATAGATCTTAATATTTGTGAGGTTGGTCACATACAGTTGTGCGTTGAACTATGCCATATTTTAGCTGTGTGCTCCTGCAGCTTACCCAATCATCAGATAAGAGCAGTATATTGCATTCCTACTAGTATTCTACATACTCAGTGGTTACATTATACCCAGTGCCATATTGTGTGTTATATTGCTCTGCAGCTATGTCCGGCAGGGGCAAGCATAACGAGCATACTTCTGCACCCATTCTGCTATCATGCAGATTATGTGCTGCAGGTTTTGGTGAGGGGGATTTGGTACAGGATGGGATTATGGGTCGTGTTTTAATCCACCAGGTACATGAAACCCCCCAGCACCTGTACAGGAACGCCCTTGGGCTTCTTTTTCTCAGGTCCTGGCCTCTATTGCGGACCGCTTAGCAGTTCCGGCTGTTTTTCCGCCTATGGGGTTACCACAGCAGACAGTTATTCCCCCTCAGGGATTACCACAACAGATTCCAGCAATGCAGATTCCTCCTGTGCCTCCACCATGGGTAGACGTTCTCACTACTTCAGTGCAGAGCCTGGTGGCTTCATCTACTGCTCTTCAGACCATGTTGAGGGTGTGAGAAACTCCTACACAAGCCAGTTAAGCGTACGGTGCTGTATAGTCCACACAGCTTTCTGAGGTGTCATCTGACGAGCGAGAGGCTACTGATGTGTCTAACCCTGACTCCCCTCTGCAGGAGGTGGAGACTGTCAAAAATTAGTATTCCTGCTTTGGTGCGAGCTGTCAGATCCTTCTTAGTAATAGAGGATGACGAGCCAGCCCCTCAATCCAAGTACCCTCTGTTTAAGTGAATAAAGATGACTTCCGCAGAATTATCTCTATCGGAACAGCTGGTAGAACACATGTTACCCATTTCCTATGGCTCATTGTACAAAATGGGATTCACCCCCTGCGGTGGATTCACATGTTACAAGTTGAATTAAAAGTGCTACGTTACCTATGCCTGCGATTACTTCCTTTAAAGGATCCTATGGATAGGAAAATGGAAGCTTGCCTGAAATCAATTTACTCTATATTTCTGGGGCTGTTGCCCGTCCGACCATGGCTAAGCTATTGCATGGGTAGCTATAGAAAGCTGTGCCGACTCACTGGAGGGCACTTTTCCCACAGAGGCTTCTGGGCATCAGTTGTCATTGGTGGATCATATTCGAGATGTGGCAACCTATATTGGGGAGGCAACACTGGATGTCAGTCTCCTAACCTCGAGTCTCGGCCGCAGCAGTGTCTGCTCGCCGTACCCTGTGACTGCGCTTTTGGAAGGCAGACTCAGTTTCTAAGAAAGGCCTGGAAGGATTACCCTACAATGGGGAGATCTTGTTCGTCCCAGACCTTGACAAGATTGTAACCACGTTGGCAGCATCAGAAAAGTTATTTTTGCCTTCAGCAACTACTTCTTCCAGGCCTCAAACCACTTCCTTTTGGTCCTTTCATCCCTAAGGAAAACCCAGAGACCAGTCCTTTCCTAGGCAGTCGACTTCCATAAAGACCACCAAGCCCAAGAAGCAGGCCTGGAGCACAAGACGCCCTGCTTCAAAACCAGAGAATAAACCCTCAGCCTGACGGGACGGGCCTCCCATCTGGGGGAACCCAAAGTAGGAGGCCGACTACTTCAGTTCGCCCAATGCTGGAGTCAAACCACCACAGACGCTTGGGTAAGAGAAGTGGTTTCTCAAAGGTACGCCTTCTCATTTCTCAGACTGCCTTCCCACCAGTTTTTCAACACAGGCCCTACTTCGGACCCGAAAAAGGCCTCGCAAGTCTAGCGAGCCATACAGTCCTTGCTGCAAGCAAGGGTAATTGTGCCAGTCCTGCTTTCTGGTTATTATTCTACTTTCTGGTTCAGAAGCCGAATGGGTCTCATCGGCCTATCCTCAATCTCAAATCCCTAAACAGATTCCTCATGGTGCTACGGTTCATGATGGAAATCTTACGTTCCATCATCCTGGCTATGGAGTCGGGTGATTTCATGGTATCACTGAATATTCAGGACGCATACCTACATGTACCTATAGCCCCCTCTCATCAGTGTTTCCTCCAGTTTGCTATACTACAGCAACACTTCCAATTTCGGGCTCTGCCCTTTGGTCTATCCACAGCTCCACAGGTATTTACTAAAGTTATGGCGATCATCGCAGCCCATCTGTGGGGACAGGGTGTCCGTCTGCTACCATATCTGGACCACCTCCTGCTTCTATTACGGGTTCCCAGGAGTGCTCCACCACATCTGCAACTTTACTATTGCTTTTCTACGTGCACATGGGTGGTTAATCAATTGGAAAAAGTCCTCCCTGAATCCCTCACAGAAGAATATCTTTCTGACCTCAGACAAGATTTCCATATTACAGCTACGAGTACACAGATGCCTCCACAGCCGCCGAGTGTCATTCCACTCAGCAATGCAGGTCCTGGGATCCATGGTATCCACCTTCAACATGGTGGAATATGCTCAGTTTCATTCCAGGCCTTTACAAAGGCTGATTCTCCAGGCGGGACGGATTACCACATCAGCTCAAGGCTCAGACAATGGTGCTTACTCCAGAGGTGCGTCTGTCTGTCTTGGTGTATACAGACATCTCATCTAACCAAGGGTCACCCCTTTTGGATCCCGGACTGTATAATCCTCACAACGGACGCCAGTCTCCGAGTTTAGGGCGCAGTGACCTGTCCGCACTTCTTTCAGGGCTGTTGGACAACAATCGAATCAACCCTGCCAATCAACAAATTACTACTTCGAGCTGTGTAGAGGGCCCTCAAGTCGGCCCAACACATACTTCACGGGAAACCCGTACAGATTCAGTCCTACAATGCCACAACAGTGGCTTACATCAACCATCAAGGAGGCACTCTAAGTCGGGCAGCTATGACAGAAGTGTCACGCATTCTGACATGGACAGAATGTCATCTCCCCGCCATTTTGGCAGTGTTCATTCTGGGAGTTCTCAATTGGGAAGCAGACTTCCTCAGCTGTCACGACATGCATCCCTGGGAATGGTCTCTTCCCCAAGAGGTGTTTCAACTAGTTAACAGATGGGGCTTCCCAGAGGTGGACCTCATGGCCTCCCGGCACAATCACAAACTGCCAGTGTTCGGATCCAGAACAAGAGATGCCGAGGCCACCTTGTTGGACGCTCTGTCAGTGAAGTGGGCCTTCCAGTTTGCGTAGCTGTTTCCTCCAGTCGCCCTTCTTCCTCGAGTACTTCAGAAGTTCAAACAAGGGCGGCGCGGTCCTGCTGATGGCTCCAGCTTGGCCAGACATCATTGGTACTCTGGTCTTCAGAGTCTCTCCATCGACACTCCGTTCCTGCTGCCTCAACGTCTGGACCTGTTGTCTTAGGGTCCTTGCCTTTACCCGGATCTTCGTAGGTTGTCTTTGACAGAGTAACTCTTGAGAAATCCCTCCTAAGGTCCAAAGGATTCTCTGGCTCTGTCATCAAGACGATACACAGGGCACATAAACCAGCTTCTGCTCGGATCTACTACATAGTGTGGCATACGTATTTCCAGTGGTGTCGTCCCAGACGTTATGACCCCCAGGTATTTAGGATTTCCAGAGTCCTGGCCTTCCTTCAACCTGGATTGGACCTTGGCCTCCGCCTGTCCTCCACTGAAAGTGCATGTCTCTGCTCTGTCAATTTGGTTCCAACGTAGACTGGCTCCACTACGGGATAGTCACACCTTTCTCCAGCGTGTACTATGGCTTCAACCTCCCTTTCTTCCTCCAGTGGCTCCTTGGGATTTGTCAGTGGTTCTTCGTGCCCTTCAGGGTCCTCCGTTTGAACCACTGGATTTGGTGGAACTCAAGTGGTTAACAGCGAAGACTTTATCTTCTGGTTATATCTTCCGCCAGACAAGTATCCGATTTGGGGGAGCTCTCCTGTCGTTCCCCATTTATAATATTTCACCAGGACAGGGCGGTACTATGTACTCGCCCTGGTTTTCTTTTTAAGGTTGTGTCTAGTTTCCACATTATTGAGGAAATTGTAGTCCCGGCTTTTCAGTCACCAGACAGGCAGGGGAGGCTTCCTTGGATGTGGTCCGTGCCCTCATGACTTATGTGGACCGTACCAGTTCTTTTAGAAAATCAGACTCCTTTTTTGTACTCTTTGGATTTCACAAGAAGGGATGGCCAGCCTACAAACAAACGTTGGCTAGGTGGCTTTGTATGACTATCTCGCAGACTTAAACGCAGACAGGCCTTCCTATTCCAGCTTCTGTTACTGTTCATTCTACACAGTGTGTGGTTCCCTCGTGGGCAGCTTGACGTGGTGCCTCGGCTGTTCAGCTTTGTAAGGCAGCCACGTGGTCTTCTGTTCATACCTTTCTGAGGTTCTATGCCTTTGATGCCTTCGCCTCTCAGGATTCTTCCTTCAGGTGCCTTAAGGTGCATACACATGGTCAGATTTTTCTTCAGATCTGAACGATAACGATTTTAAAATTCGTTCATATCTGAAAGAAAAATTTGACGTGTGCAACGATGAAAGATGCGCATTCCCGATTGTCATATAACTATATTTGACATCTGATGTGTTTGCAGTCAGTTTTGGATAATTTCCAGTAATTTTAATAGTCGAACATCGTTCAATCGTTTGCAAATCGTTCATCTGACACATCTGACCGTGTGTTTGCACCATTATTCTCCCCTCCCACCCTTAAAGGACTGCTTTGGGACATAGGTCTCCCTGTGGAGTCCTATGGACACTGAAGAAGAAAATGAGAATTATGGTAAAACATACCATAACTCTTTCTTCGAAGTCCACAGGGCACCCACCCTGACGCACCTGGCTTCGGATGGGCTTTGTTTTTGGTCACCGGGTTCCGTCTCCTTCTCTGTGACAGTGTGGTTCTTGTGTGTACTAGTCTTCCTTCTCTCTTATCCTCCTCTGGCCTTTGGCTTGTCACAAACTGAGATGCCTCTGGCTCGGGGGCAGGGTATAGGGGAAATGGACTGATGCATCCTGGGAGCTGAAAGCTTTAACTGCGTGGTGCCCGGATTCCTACACCCCAAGGTCTCCCTGTGGATCCTATGGACTTCGAAGAAAGAGAGTTAACAAAGGTACATTTTACCATAACACTCATTTTTACAGCATAGTGTTTTTTTTTTTCTTTTAAGATTTCCATAATTCAGCAAACATCCACTTTGTATAAATATGCAGACCCTAAAATAAAATTCATAAAGCTCCCCTATGCAAAGCATAAAGCTCCCCTTTGCAAAGCATATATATTAGGCCCCAGTTGCTGACCAGTGCTCGGACTTGGGGTGCCCCCAATTTCCCTGTAGTACTTCTATGGCTCACTCAGACCTGTACATTGTAAGCAATCTCAAATGCAGTTTTCTCTTTTGGAGTGAGATGCAAGAAAAGAACTGTCGGACAGCGGCTTCAGAAGCAGGCGATGGAACAGGTGGCAGGCCAGGCATTTCTCAGCAAGATATACAGTCTACTATGTTGAATGAAAGTTAGCCACACCTAGGCAGATTCTGTCACTTGACACAAGAGTTGACAGACAACCTGAGCATTGTCCAATTTAGCTACATGTGTGAATTATACAGGCTAACCCATAAAGATATATATATATAGTGTCATATGGAAGAACCTACAGTGCATCCGGAAAGTATTCACAGCACTTCACTTTTTCCATATTTTGTTATGTTACAAAACGGAATAAATTCATTTTTGTCCTCAAAATTCTACACACAATTCCCCATAATGACAACGGGTAAAAAAATTTTTTTTGATATTTTTGCAAATGTAATACAAAAAAAACCCACTGAAGTCACATGTACATAAGTATTCACAGCCTTTGTCATGAAGCTCAAAATTGAGCTCAGGTGCATCCTGTTTCCACTGATCATCCTTGAGATGTTCCTACAGCTTAATTGGAGTCTACCTGGTGTTTTGTAAATCCTACTTGGCTTCAGAGGACCTCATTCAGGATCACTTTGTGCATCTTGTTATACTACCCTGGGCCCATCAGCCCTGGTGTCCTCTCCTCAGGACTCACCCTGGGCTACTTTTTCACAGGTGCTGGCAAACATTGCAGACCACCTTCCTTGTGGTAGCACTAAATGGGAAGTTCCCCCAGCTGTGGATTCGGGGTGCCCAGGTTTCGTATAGAAACCCTCTGCTCTATTGTCCTTGCTATGGAGCCCGGGGACTTTATGGTGTCTCTGGATATTCAGGACTCTTATCTACATGTACCTATAGCGCCTTCTCATCAACAATATCTTCGGTTTTCTATACTACAGCAACATTACCAATTTCAGACTCTGCCTTTTGGCCTTGCAATTGCTCTTCCTGGTATTTACCAAGATCATGGCAGTTATGGGTGGCCTGTCTTCGTCGTCAAGAGATCAGACTGCTCCCATACTTAGACGATCTCTTGCTGTTGGCCAGCTCCCCAGAAATTCTTCACCGCCATCTACAGGTAACCATTGCCTTTCTACAAATGCACGGTTGGCTGATCAACTGGAAAGTCTTTCTTGACACCTTCTCAAAGAATGGTACATCTGGGAGCCCTCCTGGACTCTCCGGTTCAAAGAATCTTCCTCACAGCAGACAAAATCTTGGTATTGCAGCACCGGGTGTGCAGACTACTACACAGTCACCAAGTGTCAATTCTCTCTGCAATGCAGACCCTGGGATCCATGGTGTTCACCTTCGACATGGTGGAGTTCGCTCAATTTCACTCCAGGCCCCTACAACACCTGATCCTCTCCAGGTGGAACGGGCTGCCCCATCTGCTCAGATCCCAGACGATGGGCCTCTCCCCGGTGGTTTCCCTGTTCCTAGCCTGGTGGCTACAGATGTCTCACTTAAAGGATGCCCCTTTTGGATTCCGGACTGGGCACTCCTCACACCACGGACTCAAGCCCCCGTGGTTGGGGCACAGTGACCGGCCAGCACTCATTCCAAGGCTGCTGGATTCCAGCCAAGGTGGTCTTGCCAATCAACGTCCTGGAACTCCAAGCTATCTACAGAGCTCTCTCTCTGGCTCACGATAGTCTTCAGGACAGGCCAGTACAGTCCGACAACGCCACGGCAGTGGCCTATCTCAATCACCAAGGAGGCACTCTTAAGTCTGACAGCAATGGCAGAAGTGTCTCGCATTCTTACATGGGCCAAACACCATCTCCCAGCCATGTCCTCAGTGTCAATCCCAGGAATTCTCAAATGGGAAACTGATTTCCTCAGCCGTCTACCGGATGTGGATCTCATGGCCTCAAGACACAATCGCAAACTTCCAGTGTATGGAGCCAGGACAAGGGACCTCCAACGTGGCCTTCGTGGATGCATTATCAGTGAGGTGGACCTTCCATCTGGCGTACTTCTTACCTCCAATATCCCTTCTTCCTTTGGTTCTTCGGAAGTTCAAACAGGAAGGGTGTACAGTCCTGTTGGTATCTCCGGCTTGGCCCAGATGCCATTGGTACTCCGATCTTCAAAGTCTCTCCATTTCCGTTCCTCTTCAACTTCCTCTACGACCAGAACTGTTGTCTCAGGGTCCCTGTCTACATCCGGACCTGGCCTGTCTGTCTTTAAAGGCTTGGCTCTTGAGACGTCCCTCCTAAGTGCTATAGGATTTTCTAGCTCTGTGCTCCGGGCTGTAAACTGGTCTCGGACAGAATTTATCACCAGGTATGGCATACATATTTCCAGTGGTGTACTCCTACAAAAATGACCCTCAAGTTTTTTAAGGTTTCTTGAATACTTTCGTTTCTTCAGGCTGAATTGGATCTTGGACTTCGCCTAGCATCTTTGAAAGTGCACGTCTCTGCTCTGTCCATCGGGTTACAGCGCAGATTTGCTCCTCTACTGGATGTTCACACCTGCTTACAAGGTGTTCTACGTATACATCCACCCTTTGTCCCTCCTGTGGCTTCACAGGATTTGTCAGTGGTTCTCCATGCACTTCAGGAACCTCCATTCAAACCCCTGGAGTCAGTGGATGTTAAGTGGCTCACTGCGACAACCGTTTCTTCTGGCTCTAGCATCTGCCCATAGGGTATCGGATTTAGTGGCGCTTTCATGCTTTTCATCAGGACAGGGCTGTTCTTAGAACGCACTCAGGCTTCCTTCCCAATGTGGTTTGTAGTTTCCACCTTAATGAGGAAATTGTGGTTCCGGCCCTTCAATCGCCAGACCTCTCGGCAGGTGAGGCTGCTTTGGATGTGGTCCGTGCTCTGAAGGTCTACGTGGACCGTACTACTTCCATCAGGAAATCTGACTCCCTATTCATCTTATATGGATTCTATAAGAAGGTATGGCCAGCTAACAGACTCTGGCCAGATGGCTTCGCATGACTATCTCACAGGCTCACACTCAGACGGCCCTACCTGTAACTGCTACAGTAACTGGTCATTCTACTCGCTCTGTGGGTCCCTCATGTTCAGCTCGACGTGTCGCCTCTGCTGAACAGCTATGCAAGGCGGCCATGTGGTCTTCTGTCCACACCTTTCTTGGGTTTTATACCTTTGATACATTTGCCTCCCAGGATGCTTCCTTTGGGCGCAGGGTTCTCCTCTCTGCTCAGGAGCGTCCCCGCCCTTGAACAACTGCTTTGGGACATCACCATTGTTTCCCCTGTGGAGCCCTATGGACCCTGAAGAAGAAAACAAGTTATGGTAAAACTTGCCCATGTTCACTCTTTCTTCAAAGTCCACAGGGCACCCGCCCTGACGCACCTGGCTTCTATGGGTCACTTGTTTCCTTCTCTGTGCGAGTGTGGTTCTTCAGTTTACCAGTCTTCCTTCTCTGCTATCCTCCTCCTGCCTTGGGCTTGTTAACAAAACTGAGTTGCCCTCAGGCAGTGGGTGGGGTATAGGGGGAAGGACTGGAGCATCCTGGTATTGAAAAGCTTTGCTTTTGGTGTACGGTCCTCCAGGTCCCACCTACACCCCTTTCATCTCCCCTGTGGACCATATGGACTTTGAAGAGAGAGAGTTAACTTAACTCAAGGGTAAGTTTTTTTTTTTTTTTTTTCCCCCATTGGCAGCCCACATGCAAAATGTGTCCCTGTCACACTGATTTAATGACCTAATGTTGTGTGGCTGCGTTGGCTAAGCATGTAGTATGGCTATTTAATGAAGAGATGGCCTTGTGTATAGTTATTGCTCTCTATAGGGACCAGCTATCCCTTCTATTATTTCAGCTATCAAACTGCTTTTCTCAGCAAATCTAAAATGCTCTTTATCATACACATTCACTTCAAATAATTTATGTGGTCTGTGTGTGTCTCTAATACTTGTCAGGTTGTGATCGCTGGGGCTTTCTACCCAAATTATTTCACTCCTGCGCAGCTGGATGAAGAAACTGGTGTACGAGAACTAGGAGGCAAGGACCCCAAAACTACAGTTATGGTACGTCAAATTCCTATATGTAAGCGATGAGGCTAGCTATTGACCTAATACCAAGTCCAGAGAGACTTATGCGGTTTCTAAAATAAGCTTATGGTCACCTCAAACTACCAAGACAAACAAATATTGCACCGTCCATTAAAGACCAATCCTGATTTTTAGGAACTACCCTAAAATAGAAGTATGTATCTCCAAAGCAGTATTGACACCCGATTAACTGAAAAAAATTGGTAAACTGAAAACTCTGCCACTTAGTCCAACATGATTTTATGTATAATCCTAAATACCTGAAAAGGCTATCAACAAGGGTTCACGATCTGAATGCCATTCTAGTGTCCCCCCCCAAGTATCCATAAACATAAGTGCACATCCTGTGTAGATCACAGCAGTAGGCCCATTTTCCAAGTGTTTATGCAGCTCCTCTATATTCCTTGCGGGAATGTTGTCTCTGGAATTAAAATGAAAAAACAAGGTGGTGATAGATTGTCTGATGGAATTACGTGCATCACAAGTAGTAGTATTAACTGGTTCTATACGAGGGTCCAGAGATACAATTTCTTGTTTGACATGAAACTCAGACACCACTCGAGGCCAAAGTTCATTATGTGTTTGCAGCGCTACTAGGTTGTCAAGGAATGGTTCCCAGTGTCCTGAAGACTGAAGTGTTCTCACTCTTCTAGCAGATGTGATTGCCACCAGAAATATCCCTTTGCGTGTTAAACACTTGTGTCATACTTTAAGGGTTGTAATGTTAGCACTTCCAACACAAGATTAAGATCCCACAAAACGACAAAAGATTTTATGCAAAAGGCTTGGCTTCTTGAAATCTTGATCTGATTATTTGGGAATAACCTTGTATCCATTGATCCTATGTGATGGCTTTCCTGTGTTGTTCACAAAATGGCTGGCCCCCTATTGGCCATAGCTTTTAATTTGTGGGGAAAAATGTGTCTGGGTTAATGCATTTTTGTTATCATAGAAGTATTGCTCTTAATGTTAAGGCCCATTCCATCCCATCATTTATGGCAAGTCCTCTAAGAGCCAACAAATTGCATAATACATTACGATTGACACATTTGACATCCGTTTATTTCTAAGTTTATGATTTTTCATATATTTTCTTAAATTTTTTTTTATACTGATCATAGGGCACGATTCAATTCAGCGCGATGTAAATAGCGCCGGGAGATAGCTCCCGGAGCTATTCAATTCATCGCGCTTAAAAGGCTCGTTATCGCGCCTTAAACAGGGTGTTTAGGTGCAATAACGGGCATTCCCTGACCTAACTTCCCGGCGCGAGGCTGTTTTCCCGGCGCTAAGGGCAGAAAACAGCCTCGCTCCGGGACTTTTGTCGGATTTCTTCTCTCATCCCCAGAGGGATGAGAGAAGAAATCATTAGTTGGACTTGTCAGCGCGGTGTATTGAATAGCTCCGGGAGCTAACTCCCGTAGCTATTTACATCGTGCTGAATAGAATCGAGCCCTTAGTGTCCATCTATACTGTATATAAAAGAATCATTATATTATAGCAGATAGCGCGCCCTAACCAGGAATTAAGACTGGTTTAGCCATTTTACACGGCTAAACTAGTCTTTTAGCCGGCGAAGAGGGCGATAATTAATGAGTGCCCAGAACAATTGAATAGCAATCTGGGCGCTCATTAATTATCTCGCCCAAAAAAATTATTGAATCGTCCCCACAGAGTTCTCTATATAATATCATATATTTAAACCAATATTCTGTTTTTATCATTTAATGACTTCTAATTAATAACTAATTCAGTAGCTTACTCGCAAGGTTTATACCCAGGGAATATACCTTTAATTCATTAGGATAATTTTTTTCAAGAAAGATTGCACACAAGTATGAAGTAAAGTAAAAGTATATTGACAATTGGTTTTCAATAAACCCAGAAACACAGACATAAATATACCTTTTAATTATCCTGTATATAATCAATCTAGTTCCCTTGGATGATCAGTGAAGGCAGTCTGGTTGCTATGAATTGTAGCACCTGGATGCTCTATAGGAATGTTTTAGTAAATGGCAGTGTAGATCCATAAATCCACTTTTAATTGGCCTAATTTACATTCATTTTATGAGCAGCTGAAGAATATACCACCCTATGGATTTCTGTACCACAAGCAGATACAATCTCTCTTCAGACAGTGTGGGCAAGTGAAAGCTATATTATTTGATGGGTCAAGGTGAGTACTCCTACAGTTAGTGTTTCATATTTGAACAGTTTTTAAGTCTCATTCAGTGCATGTGTGTCAGATAATGTTCTATTTTATAGAACACTGTTGTCAAGGTTGTTCTATTTAAATAACATTTTTATTAATGTCACTTATTATTGAATATGCTCTAGAAGCTGTTTGATTTCTCTTTTGACAGTCGCTTTAAAGCACTGATACTCAACAGTTGTAGCTTGGACCCCAAGTGTCAGTTGCCATTGTCATAGAACCTAAAAAGACGTGGTTTACATTACAATGTGTTTAATAGGTGGCAATAGGAGCCCACAGCCTGCACCTCTGCTTTATATGCAGGCTTCTTTGCTAGTTTTCATAAGTAAAGGTCAGTTTACTTTTTGAAAATCCCAAGCACCATTCACAAACTACTCTTTACCAGTACATCCGTTACATTCAAATATAAAGGGCAAATATTTGTGAGGTCAGCAAGAGGCAGATGGATTAGTTTTAAGAATTTTTGAAGACCTGTTTTTACGAAGTAACTTTCCTATTTTTAATCTATGCAGGCAAATCTTGTATAGGGAGTGGTTTAAGTGTGGTGTTTTTTTCGTTAGAGCTTTCGTAGAGTTTTCTCGCAACTCAACTGAGCGGTTCAAGACTCTTACAGCAGTCCACCTGGCACTCAAGACAGCACAGTTGAAAATCCCTCTGGCCCTCAATGCACATTCTGTGGAGACCATTGAAACACATTCTAATGAAGACGTCAGTCCTTTAAAATTAACCAGGTAACATGTATTTCGGTGCCCATTAGCCACTTCTCCTTTGGGGTTCTTGATATATTGGCATCTACAATAAACAAACTTTCTACTTCAGGGTCCATAGGGGGTCAACACAGGGTTGCCCTTAGGGTATAGGTTGGGAACCAAATCCGGGCACCACGCATTTAAAGCTTTTAGCTCCCAGGATGCATTGGGTCCACTCTCCCTATAGCCCCGCCCCCAAGCCAGAGGCACCTCAGTTTAAGTTGGTGCCCGGCCGGAGTCGGGTCACCAAATTAGCGCAGGGGGGGCTGATTAGCAGCCCCTAAGCTTAAAATTTATTTTTGAGTTTAAAGGTTTTTTTCTTTACTTGTGGACTCTTAGGAGTGGCAGCGTCGGACTGTCCATGGGACGTCCAAGCTGCCTCTCCGTCACCCCGCCGGCGCTGAGACGTCAGTACAGATCTGGGGATTTCAGCGGGACCCCAGAGTCTGTACTAGCCAGACTCTGCGGGCGCCCAGGACTGCTGCCGGATCCACGGGGAGCAGGTAAGGTCAAGCGGTGATCCGCGCATTTGAAATGCAGTCCTGTGCCTCCGGTCTCTGGGGACAGACCGCAGGTGGCGGCGGGTCCCCCCATACCCCATGTGTCCACTAGACCACCAGGGCAAGTCTTCCCTGTTACAGCGGCTCCTCCCCTCAGCTCAGCGCGCCTTTCAGTACTATAGTCTGTCGTTGCTGAGCTGCTTCCTCTGCGGTCCGCGCTTCTTCTGAGGTCTCTAGGCGGCCATTTTCTATGTGCAGCAGCAGAGCTCCAGAGATGGCAGTGAGTCCAGTCCCCCTGCGTACCTCACCATTAGGTCAGTGTACACAGCGATGTAGCCTTCCCAGACAATGAATCTGTGCAGTTGAATGCAGTGACTTTTTGCAGTATATTATATGACCTGTTTATGTATATATGTATATATCTGCATTGTATGTGACTTATGCTAGTGCTGACTGTCTGTACTTTATTCTCTCACCTGTCAGTATATATCTATCCCTTTTCTTTATCTGCCCTAATACAGCTAAAGTACTTAGGTGATTCTGAGACCTCACATATATATACTTGTTAATATTTGTGTGGTTTGTCACATACTGTTGCGTGCTGCACGTTGCCATTTTTTTGGGTGGAACTGTGTGTTGCATACGCTGAAAATGGGTTGGTCAGATATGTCTGACCTGAAGATAGAGCGTGATACTGCACCCATTTTTGCTATCCTGCAAGTCATGTGCTGCAGGTGTTAGTGCAAAGGATTTGACTTATAAAGGGTTATGTATGCGGCGTCATCTGGTGCCGGGCCCCTTACACGACCCCCTTGGGCGGTTTGTTTCTCGGGATCCTCTAATTTGCGGATTGCCGGGCGGACCCCATTGTTGTAACTTGCTTGGGGTTACGTCACCATACTGCTCTTTTCATCTCAGGGTATCTCGCAGTTTCTTGTACTCTACCCCTGTAACACAGACTCTCTCCTTGCAGGGTTTTTTCACAGCACATGAATCTACTCTGGTGCCACAACAGTCTGTCATTCCCCTTGCAGGGACTACCACTACGCCCTGTGGTTACTTCCCAGTTGGCTCTGCCGTGAACTGGATGCTGTTTGGGCTCTTTCCCTCTTACACGGGGGGGGAGCCTATTTCAGGTATTATTATCCCTGCTTTAGGGCTGGTAGCCAGGTCCATTCTGGTTATAGTGAATGTCGACCTGCACCTGTATCATACACCCTCAGTCTAACGTGCCTTCGGGTTCCCTGTTTGTAACTGGCGGGTGGAACGCATGGCGGGATTCTGGCTGTCGCCAGGTACGAGGTATCATGGCAGCGATTTGGCCTCCTGTCCCTAATTCCCTGAGGGTCATCACAAGCCCCTCCTGGGCTGGATTGGCATGTTACTCGTCTGATTACAAACGTTACTACGCCTCCCATTCCTGCGTGGTCGGATTCTACGGATCCGTAGGTGGTAACTCTGCCCCGGAATCAGTATACTCGCTTTCAGGGGCTGTTACCCATCCTACCATGGCTATAGCATGGTTGGTTAATACTATTGCATACTGGACTGATGCATTTGTAACGTTTTTTCCCCTCCAACACCTCTGGGGTTCAAATGTGTTTGGTCGCTCACATAATATATGCAGTTGTCCTATGAGGAAATACCTACATTGGATACCAGTCTCTTAACTTTCAGAGTTCCGGCTGCGACGGTATACGCGGTAATACCCTATGGCTGCGCTCTGGGTATGCAGAGGTGCAGATACCATCTATGGTGAAGATCTTGTTTGGTCCTGACCTTGACAAGATTGTAGTAACATTGGCGGTATTACTAACGACAAGTTTTACCGCCTTCAGCTACTCCCACTACAAGGCCTCAGACTAAATCTGTTAAGTCTTTTGGCCCTCAGGGTCAGCCTAATGACCTGTTTCTTCCTAGGCTGTCGGCCTCTACAAGGGCCGCCATATCCAGTACCGAGCAGACCTGGGATTCCAGTCGACCCTGCTTCTGAACCTAAGGACAAATCTTCAGCCTGCGGGACAGGTCTACAACTGTGGGATTCCAGAGTGAGATACCGACTTTCTCAGTTCACCCAGTGCTGATGTTAAGTCGCCATGGCTGCGTGAGTAGGAGTGGTAGTCTCTCACGGGTACGCCCTCTCATTGCTTAGGCGGCCTTTTTCCATGTGGTGATACGCGGGCCCTTCTTCAGACCCGAACGGGGCCTTACAAATCCAGAAAACTATACAGTTTTTGCGGTAAGCAGAGCTATTTAGGCCATCCCCACTATCTCAGCGAGGGACTGGTTGTTCTGCTTTCTTTCTGGTGCAGTGGCTGAATGGTCCTCTTTGGCCTATTCTCTGTCTCAATTCCCTGAACCAGTTCCTACAGGTACCTGGGCTCAGGAGGAGTCCACCATGCTCCACCATCCGATGTTTGGAACCAGGGGACTTTATGGTATCTCTGAATATTCAGGGCACGTACCTACGGGTACATATAGAGCCCTCGCTCAGCATGGGCTCAGGTTTGCAATTTTCAATTTGCAACTTGCAATTTTCGGGCTTTGCCTTTTGGAATTGCCCTCAGCCCCATCTGGGTTTACTAGCTTTATGGATTTTCTGACAGTTCACCTGTTCAGTGTATCCGACTGCTCCTGTATCGGGACGGCCTCCTGCTCTTAGCAGGATCACCGAGGTACTTTACAGCCAGGTCAGGATAGCCATGGCTTCTTCAGTGCACAGATGTTTAATGAACGGGGAAAAAGTCCTCCCTACATCCCTCACAGAGTATTCTTCTGGGAGCCCTACTGGATTCTCAGAATCTGAGAATTCCTCTGGCGTAAGACAAGATCTTCACTCTTCAGCTAGGAGTGGGCGGATGTCTACGCAGTCGACTAATGTCATTACTCTCTATGATGCGCGGTGAAATATCCAGAGTGTCTACCTTTGGAAGGGTGGAATGTGCTCAGTTCCATTCCGGGCCTTGCCATAATTGGCTCCTCTCCAGATGGATTGAGTTTTTTCCATCGGATCGCTGTTCAACCGATGATGCTCTCTCCGGAGGCGAGTCTGTCTCTGTCCGGGTGGCTATGGCCATCTCGTCCAGGGTATTCTTTGCTACGGACAGTGTCTGGTCCGCATTAATTTTGTGGCAGTTGGAAGTCTGTTGCTTCCGCCTTGCCAATTTACTTGTTGGATCATTAGGCTGTCTTGGGCCTTCACTCTGGCCTAACACATGTTTCACGTTAAACCTGAAAGGGTTCAGTCCGACAGTGCCGCAACAGTGGTTTCCATCTAGGCAACACTGGAAGTTGGGTGGCAATAACAGGAATGTCACACATTCGGACATAGTCCGAGGGTCTCTTCCTGGCCATCTCTGCAGTGTTCATTCCGGGAGCTCCCCATTGGGAAGCGGGCTTCCTCAGCTGTCACGATGTGCATTTCGGGGACTAGTCTCTTCTCCAAGAGAGGTTTCGACTCCTCATGGCCTTCTGACTCTATCACACACTACCGGTGTTACAGTCCAGCAGTAGGGGTACTGAAGGAAACTTCAGTGACTGTCAGTGAAGTGGTCCTTCCACTTTGTGGACCTGTGTCCTCCGGTCTCCCTTCTTCCTCAAGGTCTTCGGAAGTTTAATTCGAGACGGAGGGGCTTTCCTTCTGGTGGCTGCAGTTCGTCCCAGACGTCACTGGTACTTAGATTTTCGGAGTCTCCTTGTCAATGCTCCGTTCCTACTGCTTCTCTGTCCGGACCTGTTGTCTCAGGGTCCTTGTTTTTCCCTGGACCTGGATCGTTTGTCTTTGACTGCGTCCCTACTGTGGTCCTAGGGCTTCCCTGGCTCTGTCATCATTGAGATGTTTAGAGCACGTAGGCCAGACTTTGCTGGGATCTACCACGGACTGTGGCATACATAATTCTTATGGTATCGTACCTATCGCTACGATCCTCCGGTGATTAGGATTTCCAGAAGTTCTGGCATTCCTTACAGCTGGCTTGAGTCTCGCCCTCTGCTTGGCCTTCCTGTCAGTGCGGATCTCTGCACTGTCAGTTTGGTTTGGATGTGGCATTACTCCACTCTCTGGTATCCGGTTCATCCTTCAGGGTGTTTTTTCTGGATTATGCCTCCCTTTAACTCCCTTAGGGGCTCCTTGGGATTTAGTAGTGGTTCTTCGTGCCCCTCCGGGACTTTCATTTAAACCTCTAGCCTTGATAGCCATTACATGATCTATAGCTTAGGCTCTCTCTCTCTCTTATGTCGTTAGCATCCGCCAGGAGAGTGTCGGAATTGAGAGCGTTCTCAGGTGGCTCCCTCTACTGGATGATTCACTATGTCAGGGGTGTGAGTTGCACTCGCCCTGGGTCTTTTTCTAAAGTGCTTTCTAAGTTCCATGTTTTTCTGGAACTTATGGTACTGACATATTAGTCAACAGTCCTCTCTGCTGGTGTGGCCTCATTGACTGTGGTCCGGCCTCTCCAGATTTATGTGATCCGCTCAGTTTCCTTCAGGATCTCAGACTCCTTATTTGTGGTCTTTGGACTTCAAAGGGAAGGATGGCCAGCTGCTAATTTGACATCGGCTAGATAACTTCGTATGACTATCTCAGGGGCCTACACATAGGATAGGCCTTTCTGTTTTGGTTGATACTTATTCTACTTGGACTGTGGGCCCTTTGTGGGTGGCTCGCTGTGGCGCCTCGGCTGTTCTGCCTTGCGAGGTGGCCATGCGGTCTTCTGCCCACACCTTTTTAAGATTCTATGCATTGGTTTCCTTTGCCTCTCAGGATGCTTCCTTTGGACAACTGATTCTCCTCTCAGCACAGGAGCGCCCCCCACCCTTATAAGGACTGCTTTGGGACATCCCCAAGGTCAACCCTGTGGACCCCCGATGGACCCTGAAGTAGACAACAAGAGATATGGTAAGAACTTACCTTTGTTATCTCTGTTTCTACAAAGTCCATAGGGTCCACAGGGCGCACGTCCTGACGCACCTGGCTTCATATGGGCTGTGTTTCTGGTCACCGGTTTCCCGTCTCCTTTTCTGTGAGTATGGTTATTGAGTGTTCCAGTCTTCTCTCTCTTTCTTTCCTCCTCCGGCCTTTGGCTATTTACAAACTGAGGTGCCTCTGGCTTGGGGGCGGGGCTATAGGGAGAGTGGACCCAGTGCATCCTGGGAGCTAAAAGCTTTAACTGCGTAGTGCCCGGATTTGGTTCCCAACCTATACCCCAAGGTCAACCCTGTGGACCCTATGGACTTCGTAGAAACAGAGATAACAAAGGTAAGTTCTTACCATATCTCTTGTTTTTTTTTTTTTTCTTCCTACACTAGGGGGAACAGGGATGCCAGAGGGTATAGCCTGGAGAGCAGTGTGTGGGCTCCAAACGGTTAAAATTAATTTTCCAGCAGCCTATGCTCCTTCTCCTCTATACTCCAGCCATAGGCAGACAGTTTTAGTTTGGTGTCCGCATGAGTGGGCACCGTTGGGGGTGGATTGGGGGCTGCTTTATGTGGTCCCACATTACTTTAATTTCTTTCAGTTTTTCACTGAGTGGGCAGTGAAAGGCATGGAGTCACACACTCGCAGCTGTTCACCACCGGTGCCGGAGACCACTGGTAGTGACTGCTCCGGTTATCTCCACTCATCAGGGCACTACACGCTGATAGCGGTGGCGGTCATTACCCTGGGGTCCACACCAGAAGGGGGAAGCAGGCTCCTCTTGTTAGCCCCTCCCCCGTCCCTAGGAGTTCTTCCTTAACCTGTACCAGGTATACTCTACTCTCTACACCTCCTCTAAAACGCTAGGCTGCCATTTTCAGCATTGCCTGCCACAGCACAAGGAGAGAAGTTTGGGTTCCTGTCTCCCCATATACCTTGCTCCTAGCGGTCAGGTTATATTTTTAGCTCCTTCCTGTCCTTAAGGCTGGATTGTTGAGCAGTATTTGCCCACTATTTCTGTGTATTGAGTGGCTGTGTGTGCTTGGAGTGATGTCTTCTTGTGTGCCCTGCTATTGAATACCGGTCACTTTAGGACATCCTAGTCACTCAGTGCTTATATTCTGCGTATGAAGTATTAGTATCTGCTTACTGGCGCATCTTTCAGAAAAAAATATAATCAAATAAACAAGTGGGGGTGGAAATTTAAACATAGAAATGAAATACTTCCCTCCTATACAACGTTTGTTTTAATGGATTATCCACATGTAAAAAGATAAAACATAGGACAAATATAGTCACAATTTAATGAAATGGCAAGTAAAAATATAATTGGTCCTAAAATGATAACCACATATACAAAAATGCAAATAGATGACTATGGCTCAGTAAGAGCAAACAAAATCACAATTAATGCATTGGTGGTAAAGTTTTTTTTATTAAGTTTTCTCTGAAAGATGCACCAGTAGGCAGATACTAATACTTCCTACGCTTTTTATTCAGGGGATTGAAGGTTTCTACTTCAGGGTCCATTGGGGGTCCACAGGGTTGACCTTGGGGTATAGCTGGATCTGGATCCTCGGGCACAACGCATTTAAAGCTTTAGCTGCTCCCAGGATGCACTTGGGTCCATCCTCCTCTATACCCCGCCCCTGAGCCACAGGCACCTCAGTTTGAGTTGGTGCCCGGCCGGAGTCGGGTCACCCTGCGCAGAGGGGTTGCAGGAGCAGCCTCCCAAAGCTTGTTTTAATTTTTTATTAGAGCCCCTAAATTTTTTTACTGGCTCTCCAGAGTGGCCGCGAAGGGCTGTCTGTGCAGATGTCCATGCTGCCGCTCTTACTCCCCGCTGGCGCCGCGACGCCAGTATCGCACTGGGGATCGCGGCGGGAGGCCAGAGTCCGTACTAGCCGGACTCTGGGTACCTCCCTGGACTGCTGCCAGAGTCGCCGGGGAAAAGGTAAGCCGCGAGTCGCCGATTACCTCGGAGGTATACCCCGTGAGACCGCTAGTCCACCAGGTATTTAACGGCTAGCGGGAAGCCGGCAGCCCTGGGGTTAATAGCTAGCCAGGGGAGGAAGCCTTCCCTGTTTAGCGGCTCCCCTCCTCAGCTCAGCGCGCCTTTCAGCTTGTAGTCTGGCGTCGCTGAGCAGCAGATTACTCGGCCACTCCTCCTCTGAGGGTCTCTGGGGGCCATTTTCTTGTGGTTGTAGTGGAAAGGTGCAGTGAGTATAACTTCTCTACTTGGTATGTGACTTTTGCTAGTGCGGCCTGTCTGTGCTTATTTCCACTTACTGTCAGCTTATACCTATCCCTTTACTTCTCTACAGACCCTACAGGTGTGTGGGGGAGGGGCGTTTCTACAGACCTCACCTATATAAATCACGTATTTGTGAGGTCCGTTACATACAGTTGTGTGCTACACAGTACCATATTGTGGGCTGTTGTTCAGCACACTGGTGAGTGCGCTTGAATCGACTCTGTTGCCAGATATATTTATTTCTGTAATATATTTTGTCATGTCGGACAAGGAGATTGAGCACTCCGTGGCTCCGGTGTTAGTCTCCTGCGGACGCTGTTCTGCAGGAGTGGATAGGGAGGATTTGTCACAGGATGGCCTGTGTAAACGGTGCCAGGTGGTTCCCGGACCCTCAAAACCTCCTATAACGCAGGAACCACCATGGAGGATGTTTTCTCAGGTGCTGGTGTCTATTGCGGACCGTCTGTCGGTCCCGACTGCGGTTCCTGCTAGGACGTTGCCTCACCCGGCCGTCACCCATTCCTCGGGTGTCCCGCAATTATTGCGAAAACCCCCCCCCCCGGGTCTCAGTCTGTTGATCCTTATGCGGGGTTGCCTATGTATCTACAGGCTTCCCCTGTGACACATTAGTCTATGTTGCCTTTTCAGGCCTCTACGGCGGCTCCTGCAACCTGGGTGGATGTGCTCTCCCATTCCGTACAAAATTTAGCTGCCGCGTCTTCGACTTTTCAGTCAATGTTGCAGACTGACATGCCTTCTAGGACGTCAAAACGTACACTAATGGCGCAGGCGGCTCATGTATCGGACTCAGAGGGGTCATCAGATGATGGGGATGTTCCTGATGACACTGGATCGGACACATCGGTACAGGAAATGGATACCAAGTCGTCTATTAATGTGCGAGCACTGGTTAGGACGGTGCGAGCCATTCTCCTAATAGAGGATGAGGCACCAGCTCCTAAGTCGAAATATCCTAGTTTTAAAAAGACTAAGGTGGTTTCTGCGGTGTTTCCCGTATCTGATCAGTTGATGGATCATATGGCGGTGGCTTGGCAGGCGCCCAGTAAGAGATTTCTACCTCAGAAGTGGTTGGCTTCTAATTACCCCTTCCCTGAGGCACATTGTAAAAAATGGGAAACTCCATCGGCGGTGGATTCCCATGTCACCCGTTTAACTCGGGGCGCTACTTTGCCATTACCGTCTATGTCCTCACTGAAGGATCCCACGGACAGGAAAGTTGAGACTTGCTTAAAGTCCATTTACTCCCTCTCAGGGGCAGTGGCCCGCCCGTCCATGGCCATCTCCTGGGTGGCCAAGGCCATTGAGGGATGGGCCAACGCATTGGAGGATACCTTCCAGATGACGCACCGGAGGTCCAGAGGGCGTTGTTGGGACAAATGAGGGACACTGCTTCCTACATTGGAGAAGCCTCTGTGGTTGCTAGTCTGCTGACTTCTTGTGTATCGGCGGCAGCAGTGTCTGCCCGCCGATCCTTATGGCTGAGGTCCTGGCGAGCGGACTCCCGATTCAAAGAAGGGCCTGGAGGCCTTACCTTTCAATGGGGAATTACTATTTGGTCCGGACTTGGACAAAATAGTGGATACCCTGGCTAAATCCAAGTCAGCTTTCCTCCCTTCAGCGGCTACGCCTGCTAAGGTCCAGAGCTCGGCTTTTCGTTCCTTTCGGGTTCAGGGTAAGGCAAAAGGTCAGTCCTTCCCGAGACAGTCGGCGACTAAGTCTGCCTCTAAACCCAAGACGCAGGCCTGGAGTGCTCGGCGCCCTTCTTCCAAGCAGGAAGATAAACCGGCGGCCTGACGGGACGGGCCTCTCTCTGGGGGACCTCAGAGTGGGAGGCCGACTTCTCCAATTCGCCCAGTGTTGGCACAATACCACCACGGACGCCTGGGTTCGAGAAATAGTCTCTCAGGGGTACGCCCTGTCTTTTCGGGTCCGGCCGCCACGTCAGTTTTTTTGCACGAGTCCTTCTCTGGACAAGACCAAAGCTTCCCAGATGCAGGTAGCTGTACACTCCTTGCTACAAGCAAGGGTCATTGTTCCCGTTCCGCAGTCTCAACCCGGGACGAGGTACTATTCTACTCTTTCTGGTACAGAAGCCCAATGGTTCTCATCGCCCTATCCTGAATCTGAAGTCTCTGAACAAATACCTCAGGGTTCCCAGGTTCAGGATGGAAACGTTACGTTCCATCATTCTGGCGATGGAACCCGGGGACTACATGGTCTCCCTGGATATCCAGGACACCTATCTTCATGTGCCCATAGCACCGGCACACCAGAGGTATCTGAGGTTTGCTATCCTGCAACATCACTACCAGTTTTGTGCGTTGCCTTTTGGCCTTTCTACGGCTCCGAGGGTGTTCACCAAGGTGATGGCAATTATGGCCGCGCACCTTCGGGACCAGGGCATACGGCTGCTGCCGTATCTGGACGATCTTCTTCTGCTGGCGAGCTCCCCAGAGGTACTTCTTCGACATCTCCACCTGACCATTGCTTGTCTTCAAGCACACGGGTGGTTGATAAATTGGAAGAAGTCATCTCTGATCCCATCACAACGGATGGTTCATTTGGGAGCCCTTCTGGATTCTCGTCAGCATAGGATTTTCCTGACTCCGGAAAAGGTGTCTTCCCTACAACTGCGGATACACAGTTGCCTGAGCAGGGCCAGGGTGTCGGTACACTCGGCCATGAGAGTCCTGGGGTCCATGGTGTCGGCATTCGACATGGTGGAATTTGCCCAGTTCCATTCCAGGCCCCTGCAGGGGCAGATTCTATCGGAGTGGAACGGGTTGCCTCACCGGATCCGATCCCAGACACTGGTCTTGTCTTCGGAAGTGCGCCACTCTCTAGCTTGGTGGCTTCAGCCAGCCCATCTCATCGAAGGTCGCCCCTTTTGGATCCCGGACTGGGTTCTGCTCACAGCAGATGCCAGTCTCCGGGGTTGGGGGGCAGTAACCGGCTTGTTGTCTCTTCAGGGCCGTTGGTCTGCGGAGGAAGCCGTTCTCCCCATAAACGTACTGGAGCTGCGGGCCGTGTACAGGGCTCTGCGGTCGTCAGGCACCGCTCTTCACGGAAGGGCAGTGCAGGTGCAATCACCAGGGAGGAACTCTCATCCGAGCTGCGATGTCGGAGGTGTTTCAGATCCTGGATTGGGCGGAGCGCCACTTTCCAGCGATCTCGGCAGTCTTCATCCCGGGAGTCCTCAATTGGGAGGCAGACTTCCTCAGCCATCACGACGTGCATCCCGGGGAATGGTCGCTTCACCCAGAGGTGTTTCAACTTCTCGTGAACAGATGGGGACTGCCGGAGTTGGACCTGATGGCCTCTCGTCACAATTACAAGTTACCCGTGTACGGCTCAAGGTAAAGGGACGCAGGCGCAAGCCTGGTGGACGCGCTGTCGGTGAAATGGACATTTCACCTAGCGTACCTGTTTCCTCCGATCTCCCTGCTACCTCGGGTACTCAGAAAAATCTAACAGGACGGGGGTACGTTTCTGCTGGTGGCTCCAGCGTTGCCCAGACGTCCTTGGTACTCCGATCTCAGGAGCTTGTCAGTAGACGCTCTGTTCCTTCTGCCTCAACGTCGGGACCTGCTGTTTCAGGGGCCCTGCCTTTACCCGGATTTGGGTCGGCTGTCTTTGACGGCGTGGCTCTTGAGACAGCCGTCTTAAGGTCCCGGGGTTTTTCTACCTCTGTCATCGGTACCATGCTGAGGGCGCGTAAGCCTGCCTCTGCACGGATTTACCACAGAGTGTGGCACATTTACTTTCAGTGGTGTGAGTCCAGAAACTTTGATTCTCAGGTGTTCAGGGTTTCTAGGATTTTGGCATTTCTGCAATCAGGTCTTGACCTGGGCTTACGTCTTGCTTCCCTGAAAGTTCATGTATCGGCTCTGTCTGTGTGGTTCCAACGAAGGATCGCTACACTGTCTGACGTCCACACCTTTTTCCAGGATGTTCTTAGTATCCAGCCTCCCTTTGTGCCTCCTGTGGCTCCATGGGACTTGGCGGTGGTTCTTCGGGTCCTGCAAGGATCTCCCTTTGAACCTCCTTGAGTCGGTTGACCTCAAGTGGTTAACACTTAAGACTGTGTTTCTCCTGGCAATTGCTTCGGCTAGGAGAGGGTCCGAGTTGGGGGCACTTTCCTGTAGTCCCCCCTTCTTAATTTTTCACCAGGACAGAGCAGTACTTCGCACTCGTCCTGAGTTTTTGCCTAAAGTTGTTTCTAAGTTCCACATCAATCAGGAACTTGTGGTGCCAGCTTTTCAGTCTCCTTATCTTACAGCTGTTGAGGCTTCATTGGACGTTGTCCGTGCTCTGAGTTTATGTTGATCGGATTGCTTCAGTTAGAAGGTCCGATTCGTTGTTTGTCCTCCTTTGGTTTTCATAAGAGGGGTTGGCCTGCCAACAAACAAACCTTAGCCCGTTGGCTTTGTTCTGTTATTAGGGAGGCTTATGTACAGGAAGGTTTGCCTGTTCCAGCCTCTGTTAAGGCTCATTCCACTCGGTCTGTGGGTCCTTCTTGGGCTGCTAGACGTGGTGCCTCCGCTGTTCAGCTGCAAGGCAGCCACTTGGTCTTCCATTCAGACGTTTTTGAGGTTTTATGCGTTTGACACCTTTGCCTCTCAGGATGCATCCTTCGGGCGCAGGATTCTCCTTTCTGCAGAGGAGCGTCCCCACCCTTAGTTGAACTGCTTTGGGACATCCCCAAGGTCAACCCTGTGAACCCCCTATGGACCCTGAAGTAGAAAACAAGAGATATGGTAAGAACTTACCTTTGTTATGTCTGTTTCTACGAAGTCCATAGGGTCCACAGGGCGCCCGCCCTGACGCACCTGGCTTCAAATGGGCTGTGTGGCTGGTCACCGGTTTTCCGTCTCCCATTTCTGTGAGTATGGTTTCTTGTGTGTTCGTCTTCCTTCTCTCTGTTTAGTCTCCTCCTCCGGCCTGGGCTGCTTACCAACTGAGGTGCATGTGGCTCGGGGGCGGGGTATAGAGGAGGACGGACCCAAGTGCATCCTGGGAGCAGTGAAAGCTTTAACTGCGTGGTGCCTGTGGATCCAGATCCAGCTATACCCCAAGGTCAACCCTGTGGACCCTATGGACTTCGTAGAAACAGAGATAACAAAGGTAAGTTCTTACCATATCTCTTGTTTTCCCGTAGTATCTGCACCCCAGCTGTTTTTATATATATATATATATATATATATATATATATATATATATATATATATATATATAGAAATATATGATATATATTGAATTTGCACACTTACTGTATTCTAATTGTCACTTTTTGCACTACCCTTTGAGATACACAACACTGCTTCAGCTTTTGTGTATGGGGACATTCTTGGATTGCATTCCAATGTCCTCCAAGAACAAGGATTCCAAGGTAAAGCATGGGTTAATGTGATGTTAATGGCCCGGTCCCCCCTCTTAGGTACAGGTTTCTAAGACAACATCTTCCTGGGCCAGAAACCGAACTGCTCTTTTCGGACCATTCTCAATCTGAAGGCACTGAACAAGTTCTTCCGGATTCTCAGGTTCCACATTGAGTCTCTTAGCTCCATTATTCTGGTTATGGAACCGTGGGGATTTTGTGGCATAATTGGACATCCAGGAAGCCTATTTACATATTCCCATCTGAGTCAACCACCAGTGCTTCCTCAGGTTTGCGGTAAAGCACAATCACTTCTAGTTTCAGGCATTGTCATTTGGGCTGCCCACAGTTGCTCATGTTTTCACGATGGTCATGGCAGTGCACCTTCGACGCAAGGACATCCGAATCCTGCCCTATCTGGATGACATTTTTCTTTGCCCAGGTTCTGGATGTTCTGAGAGACCACATCCGTGTGACAGTGGATCTTCTGCAGTTACACAGGTGGATAATCAATTGACGGAAAACCACCTTGATGTCTTCTCAGGGGATGCTACAGTAAGGGGGCTTTACTGGATTCCAGGGCTCAACGGGTCTTCCTTCCTGCAGACAAGATACTGGCTTTGCAGTCCAAGATTCGCACATTCTTGAGCCACTGACGGGTCTCAATCCGCTCCTGCGTGCAGATCCTGGGTTCTCTGATCTCCACCTTCGATATGGAGTACATCCAGTTCCTCTACCGTCCCTTTCAGCTGGTCAGAACGGTGGAACAAGTCTCATCTGCACCTCCCAGGTGCAGATGCTCTTTCTCCCCTGGGACATTCATCTTTCCCTCTGGTGGTGGCTCCACCTCCCACCTGGGACCTCCTTGTTGGATACAGGACTAGGTACTACTCCCCACCAACGCAAGTCTTCGGGGTGGGGGTCAGTGATGTCATCAGACGTTCCCAGGTCTTTGGACAATTCAGGAGAGTCTGTCTATAAACAGGATACCGGCTCCGGAATCCCGACATCGGCGTGATCCCGGTTCCAGTATCCTGACCGCCGGCATCCCCGAAAAGAAGTATCGGGGGGTTAAGTTTATGCACTAGGGGAGGGTTAGGTTTAGGGTGCATGGAGGGGGAGGTTAGGTTTAGCACTGGGGAGTGCTAAGGGTCAGTGTTAGGAGCTTACCTTCTACTGTCGGGTTTCTGAACAGCGGTATCCCGGCCGCCAGAATCCCTTACGCAACCCTCCACAAACGCCCTGGATGTCAGAGCAGTGTATTGAGTGCTTTGCCAGGTGCAGTTTCTCCTCCAGGGTCATCCAGTTAAAGTATTGTCTGACAACGTGACCGCTGTCATAACAAAGTGGAAGCTGCTCTAATCAATTTGGCAATACTCTTCAGGTGCATGAAAGGGAGGGGTCGTACTAAACAAATAACAAGAAAGAGGGATGTCCCCCAGCACACTAAATTTTACCTGCAATAATACTTGAAAACTATATGGTAATAGAAATTCAGAGATATTTGTTGCTTGCATTTGCAAATACATTGCAAGCCACCAGGCCAGCTTCACGGCTTCTCTGATACTGATGGTCTCTACACTGCATGATAACAGTACCCACTCTGGGCCATGTAATAATCTATTGTAAGGCCTCATGGTAAAGGCACATACAGAATTGCATCCAAATTGAGAGCCACCAATTAGCACTGTAGTAATCGGCATGCCCTCCAAATGCTGGTTCCATACCAGCAAACATAGTGGAAGCTGCTCAAATTAATTTGTCATTACTCTTCAGGTGCATGAGAAGGAGGGGTCATACTAAACAAAAACAGAATGGGGGTGTCCCCAGATGTACTACACCTACATAAACCACCAAGTCGGCAGTTGCGGCGCCATGAAGGAGGACAGACACATTCTCCACTAAGTAGAGCATCATCTTCCGGCTTTGTCAGTGGTCTTCATCCCTGGCTTCCAGATTTGGGAAGTGGACTTCCAAAGCCGCCAGTATGTTCACTTGGGCATGTGGGCTCTACATTCAGATGTTTTCCAACTACTGGTCCGCCGTTGGGGCCTAACGGTCATAGATATGATGGCGTCTTGTCACAGCCACCAGTTGCAGATATACTGCTCCCTGCAACAGGAATCCCAACGCTCTCCTGGTAGACACTCTGGCAGTACTGTGGAAGTTTCTGCTCATTTGTCTTTTCTCCAGTCTCAATGATCTTGCAGGTCCTCCACAAGTTCAAGTTGGAAGGAGGCACGGTGATCACCGTGGCGCTAGATTGGCCACGGCGGACACAGTGTGTGGATATTCTGGGTGCCGCCATCGCTACCCACTGCGTCTTCCTCTGCTGCCATATCTTCTGTCTCAGGACTTCCATCAGGATCTGGCTCGTCTCACTTTGCCGGGTTGGCTCTTGAGACATCTGATTGTCTCTACAGTGGGTTTTCCAGAAGGGTCATCATACCATGCTTAATGCTTGGAAGCCCTCTTTGGTGAGATTTATCATCACGTTTGGCGGACAGACTTTGGTGCTCGGACAGGGGCTTTCCTCCTCTCCTGAGTTCTTTTCTTCCTGCAAGCAAGTCTGGATTTGGAACTCTGGCTTTCTTCTTACAGGTACAGGTTTTAGCCCCGTCTATTCTCTTCCAGAGGCAAATTGCGCTCTTATCTGCTGTTCGGACATTTTTTTTTTTCTTTTAAAGAGTTCTCCACGTCCAGTCACCGTTTGTTCATTCTGGTAACCTATCTTTGGTTGTTGGGGCTCTCCAGTCAGTTCCCTTTGAGCCCTTGGATGTGTGTTGAATTGTGTGGAAGACTTATCTTTCTGCTTGCCATCGCATCATCCTCGATATTGTCCGACTTGTGCTCCTTATTTTGTTGCTCCCTCTTCCTCTTTTGTCCAATCTGGGAAGCACTGACGCTGGGCAATGAGGGAGGGGCCAAGGAGTAGGTACTAAAATTGATTGACAAATTCCCCCCTCCCTTATATACCCTTCCTTTTCTCTAGCGTTCCAGTTATTTTTTAGTACCAGCAGGAGCAAGCACAGACGTTTAGGGCTTTGTTTCAGCCATATAGGCTGAATAGGAAGCCTCCATGTTAAGGGGTTTGGTCCAGAGACCCACAAGCAACTCTGGGTAATGCCCTAACTGCCAATTGGTCCTTCCACTTTGGGTATCTCTTTCCACCAATTCTCATGCTCCCGCATGTAATCAAGCGAGATAAAGCTCATGTCCTTCTAATAGCGCCAGACTGGCCATGGAGGTCGTGGTACTCGGATCTTCTGTCTATGATGGCCAATCAACCGTGGAGACTTCCACTAAGAGAAGATCTACTCCTCCATCCCAATTTACCTGAATTGCCTTTAACAGCGTGACACTTGAGACCAGTCTTTTGAGGTCCAAGGGGTTTTCTTCAGCCGTTATCCAGACAATGCGGAGATTGTGGTTCCAGTATTGCAATCACCTGATCCGGAGAGTCCTATCTGGTTTTTGGATGTGGTATGAGCACTCAGAATATATGTGGATTGGACTTCTGCCTTGCGTAAGACACAGCCAGTTGGTACTTTATGATTTCCATAAAAGAGGCTGGCCATCTTCTAAGCAGTCTATTGCTCGATGGAATACTCAAGCAGGCCTATATAGCCTTGGGAAAGTCAGTACCTGATCCCATTCACGCACATTCGACTCAGGCTGTGAGAGCTTTTTGGGCAGCTCGGCAGGGTGCCTCGATTGTGCAGTTGTGTAGGGCGGCCACCTGGTCCTCAGTGCACACATTTACCAAATGTTATCGGTTCCACACATTTGTGGCTAAAGGTGCGAGTTTTGCGTACAGCATTGCATGTGCATAATCCCCCTCCCTCTTAAGGCTTGCTTGGGGAAGTCCCAGCGTCAATGCTTCCCAGATTGGACGAAAGAGGAAACAAGATTCTGCGTTACTCACCGTAGAATCATTCCTCTGAGTCCATCTGGGACTTACTCTTCTCCTTTGGCTTTGCTAGTCAGATAACTGGAGAGCTAGAGAAAGGGGAGGGTATATAATGGAGGGGGATTTTCAGTAAATTTTTAGTGCCTACTCCTCAGCCCCTCCCTCATATCCCAGTGTCACTGATTCCCAGATGGACTCAGCGGATTTGATTCTATGGTGTGTAACCCAAACTCTTGATTTCTGGTTTTTCCACTTGGATCGGGCCAGTCTGCAGACTCGCTTGGGCTATCTTCCCAAGGTTTTGTTGCTCTTTCACATTAACCAGGAGTTCATGGTTCCGTCTTATAGCGTAGCAGATTCTTTGTATAAAGGGGCCTCTTTGGGTGTTTCTTTTTACTCCATAGAGGTAGACAATGGTGCCCACCCTGAATCACCTAGCTGATGATTTTTTGTTCCTCTAGTACAGATTCTGTTCACTTTCCCTAGGTTTGTCATTCTGAGTGTCTTCCTTCTTGCTCCTTACCGTGGGCTTGCTAACTTAACTAGCTGCCTGTGGCTGGGGGTTTTGGGGTATAGAGGATAGGGATCCTGTGCTGCTGGGAAATATATTTAACTGTTAGGGCCCCAGACTCTACTCTCCAGGCTATACTTCTGGGCATCCCTGTACCCCCTATGAGTTTGAAGAAAAGGATCAGGAACAGGTAAGAACATAAATCTTTTTTTTATTTGGTGTATATGTAGTGGTCATTCCATATACTTATGTGTATTCGGGTCTGGGACCATAATCATTTCAGGAAATTTCTCAATCATTTGCCATGAAAGTCTATTTACTGCTGCTGTTCAAGTGCTAAAATAAGCTTAATTTAAGTTGATCAACTAACCCAGTTATTGCTGCAGGATTATACTGTACTTTAAAAAAATAAGTAGTAATTCCTGATCAACTTGAGCTTCAGTTATACATTTGTACATGATTTGAAGTTTTTTATACAGGGTGTGCTTATGTTAAATTCCAAGATTTTATGCTCTGTGTTTTACTTCTGTGTACCTTTTTCTTATTTAGTAAGTCATTTTACAACACAAGGTAATGTAGTTTTTCTCTATTGTAGAGTTATTGTCGACTTCCACAAGCAGACTATCGAACCAGTACACATTTCTCAGACTGTTAAAGAACTGTCAGAAACCATATCTGGACTCATTTTGTCTGTTACAGTTACAGAGGTACAGTTTGACCTGAGTGGTGAATTTATCTTTTAGCCAAGTTGTGTCTTCCATGGCAGCCCTTACTAATGGGTTAAATCTTCTTCCATTTGAGATAAATGGGAAAAAAGTTCAAGCCCCCAGGAGGTATATAACTTGCACTTCCTCCTGCCTTCCTTGTCTTTAGTGACGTCCCAAGCTGAGTCGAAAATATATAAACACATACAAGTGAGGAACATATTGGGCTGCCATGGAGTTCAAAGAATTTCGCATCTCTACCAAATACAACTTAGTCTTTCTCTTTAATCCTCTGGAACATACTGGGGGACACTGGAAAACAATGAGGTATAGATGGGGGCGTGTGGAACATGGCACTTTAAATCTTAATTGATTAAAACATGCTCCTGCCCTTTTCTACCCACCTGACCTCTGTTATGTAATGGCCTCCAGAGGGACCTGCTACGGCCGACACAGGTCTGTATCCGTTTTCCCTGAGTGCAGTGTCCACTGACGCTGTAGATCAGCCACGCACTGGAGACGGTTCAGTGGCATTAAGTAATACTCGTCATTGCTGCTGGGTAAGTGGCCATTTACAACCTGGGGAGATGGTGGTGGGGCTTAGTGATGGCTAATCGATAGCTCTCGCTTATATTATGCCCTAGAAGGGAAGTGCTTCTATTTGCAGGGTAACCTGCCTGTTAGCCTGGAACGGAGGAGGGCTGTTCTTCCCTTACAGCACGTGTCTCAGGTCTCTCGCCAGCAGCAGCTCTCAAACGTGGCATACTCTCAGCCCTCCTAGCTGCATTTACTCCTCCCTGGGTACCCTGAATCTGGCTACAGCTCCTACTCTACTCTGCTTCTGCTATACGGTGCTGGGGTTGTTTTTTTATGCAGAGGTGTTTTTTGTCTGCAAATGCAAATTGTAACAGGTAGCCAGTTAGTGGGAAACTTTTAGCTCAGTCAAACTTTGTTTTATGACCTCTCTAACACTGCCCATAGCTGCTCTTAGTGTATATATCTTTTGCTACTGCACTTCTGTCATTACTCTGCTTTCTGCACTTTTTTTTTTGTATTTTCATAACTATCGGGGCACATTGTGTGGTCTGTTTAAATATTGCTCCTATCAACTTTTTGCTTGTGCAAAGTGTAGAAGAAATTTCCCCATGCATGGTCAGACTGGGGGGGGAAGGCGTTAGTTTGTGAGACATGCTGTGGGGGCTAATTGTCGTAGTGTCTGCTAGTGCATTAGTCTGTGGACACACTGGTTTGAGTGGTGGTGTTTGCAGATGCGATGCCAGCTGTCGCAACAATTTGCTTTTAGCAGGCATACAGGCCCCCCTGTTCTTCTTAGTCAGGTTCCTCTTCGCTCCCGTGGGACTGTCGGAATGGTCTTCTTCAGGTGTAGCCTTTAAAGGTTCGTCTGTCTTCCATTCTTCTTAGTCTTTTGAGCTTCCATGGACTCAGGATATAGCCCACTCGATACAATGTTTGGTGCAGGTCTCTTCAAACCTAGAGACTACTGACTCATCATCCAGAGGTTTAGGAAGGCATTCAGGCAGAGTGGTCATCAAAAGCGGATACTTGCAGCTATCCTTTAGTCATGGGAGGAATCTAATCCAGAGGGTTCATCTCAGGGGGAAGATGGTCATCCTGGATCTATCTTCACTGACAACAGATGGTCCTAATGACACAATGCGGGTTGAAGCCTTAATCAATGCTGTCCGCCAAGTCTTGCGTATGTCTCTTTGGCATCTAAGAGCTCCTTTCTACATTTTTCTGTTGCAAAACTCAGGGCACCTGTTCCCTTCATTTCTTTTGTCCCTCTAGTAAATCACATTTTCGGTTGTTCAGGGTTCAGTAGTCTCCTGCCAGGGGTGGTAATTCAAAAGCCTGGCTGTCCTGATATAAGACCTTAAGAAAAGCCTACCGCTTGACTGGACACCAACCCACATAGTTTTCACTGGTCATGTTTCAGACCTGTGCAGATGCCTGGCTAACGAATATCCTCAGTGGGGTTTAAGATGTAATTTCTGGGACCTCCTCTTTGGAGGTTCTTTTACACAGGTATTCCTGCCTTATGTGAAGAACTTTTGACCTTGTGGGCGGTGAGCAACCTGATGGTCATCCTATAGACCTAGTTCCGTTTTGGTTAGAAGTCCAAGGGATTTTGTTCACACCATGGAGCTTCTGCTGCTCAGCTGTGTAGGGGAAGCCTCTTGGCCTTCCGTGCACACTTGTTAGATTTTAACACCTTTGCGTCCAAGGATGCCGGCTTTGGGCGTAGGGTAGGGTGTTTCATACAGCTTCATACAGTTTCATACAGCTACAACGCACTGCCTCCCTTGAGGACTGCTTTTGGATGTCCCCGTGTTTTCCACTGTCCACCAGTGGATGAAGGATATAACAGGATTTTTGTACTTATTAGTAATTGCTTTTTTGCCGATTCCATGGGGGGCACTGGATGCCCTCCCAGCGCTTCTGTGTGTGGCTGCAATCCGATGTTATGGGGTTGTTTGCTGTTAGGTGTCTAGTGACTTGTTCCGTCACTTAGGGAGGGATGGGGGGGTGTTCCTCTCACGTTCTCCTCTCCATCTCCTCTTGGGCTGGGTGAATCTTAACTGAGGTCAGGTGGGGTGTAGAGGAGGATCCATTCCGAAATCATTTAAGAACTAAAATGACATGCACTACACACCTCCATCTTTTCCCCAGTGTTTTCCATTGTCTGCTATGCAATCGGAAAAAGGGATTTTATGGGCAAGTACAATAATCCTGTTTAGTTTTTTTTATTTAAATTTTTTTGCACACCTGTTCTATTATGTCAACTGAATAGCTGTTACTTTTGATTTTGTTTTTTTCTATTTACCTCTTAAGGTGGTTGAAGTTGGCCATTTCTGGGGTTACCGGTTTGATAAAAGAAACTTGGATGTTCTCGGACAATTAGCCGTAGAAATCAATCGCCATGTTATGGTGCCTTTATCTAGACGGCCTCATCCAGATCTAGTCTGCTTGGCACCATTTCACAATTTTGACTTGAGAAAGTACAACAGAGCCCGGATACTGTATATTTCCGGAAAAGCAGCTGTGGTAAGTCTGATGCAACAACCACTGACAGATGACGTTCATACAGTATGTATGTGTGTGTGTATATAATTATATATATATATATATATAATATGTATACACACGTTTTATGTATGTTTTGCATTTTGTAGGAATGCTCTTCTAGAACATATCATTTGTATTCCCGTTAGTTGTCTGACTTTTTTTTTTTTTTTAAGTGGGACATATTTAATTGGTTTGTAACTTGTCCATTTTTTTATAGCATTGTCACATTGTAAGGTACTGTATTTGTGTGATCTTATATGGGAATAGATTGACAGGGGCAAAAAATAGAGATTAGTATACTGTTTTTAAATATTGATTTTTATTTTCTTGTATTTTCCTGCACTGTTGGTATTGAGGAGGATCTCTCCTTACATCAGTGTTAGTGAGTTTAGGGGATCTTTTCTAGACAAATATGTTAGTGGATAACGGGCAATTGGCCTAATATACATATTTCCTTATTTGTATGGTCAACATAAGGTAACAGGTCATATTTAAAAGTTTGCAATATCCACATAGGGGAAGATAAAACTGGATTGTTTACTGCCAATCTGAACATACCTGTAATGGCTTATTTGAAAAAGATCTAACCTATTTCATTCTAATGGAGAAAATTATTAAATATTGTATGTCTGCAACTTTATTTTTGAGTAATCTTTGTTGCCCAGGTTTTCTTTGTGGATTATGGAAATCAGTCAAAAATTGATCTGAACCTTTTAAGGGAAATTCCCAGTCGTCTGCTGGATCTTCCGTTTCAGGTAAGAATGTTTTTTTTTACTTTATTTTGTAGTTTTATGCCTTCATTATTTTCTTCTACACAACATTTATTTTCATGGTGTGCATCTATAATTTCTCTTGAATGGTTATAGAAACTTGCAAAAGATTTCAGATAACCCACAGAGAAACATATGGTCGTCAAGCAGACCTAAATACGTCTGTTGCCTTCTATAACCAGTCCCGAGGTTTTGCCTTTATTTATTTTTTCCCAACTGTTTGCCTTTAAACTTTTAAATATTGCCTTTCATGGGTTTGATTTGTTGGCAGTGACCTGTTTACACAGGGGTTGGGTACGGAATGCCAGCGCTCGGGATCCCGGTGGTCAAAATCCTGATGCCGACATCCCGACAGGGTTTAGGATACAGACACCTGTCGGTAGGTATCCTAACCTTGCCTCCCCGGTGCCTAAACCTAACCTTCCCACACCCTAAACCTAACCCTCCCCCTAGTCCCCGCACCCTAAACCTAACCTTCCCCCTAGTGCCTAACCCCTAATGCTAACCCTCCCCCTAACCCTGCTACTTATCTTTGGGATGTCTGGCGCTCGGATTTTGACAGGTGTCAGGATTACAGCGCCAGTATTCTAAGTGCCGGCATTCCATGTATGGGGATACTTACACAGTACCTGTGCTGCCATGAATAGCCAGTATTTCTTCTTCTGGGTCCATAGGGCTCCACAGGAAGCCATTGGGGTGTAGGTGGGACCTGGAGGACCCGGACCCCAACAGCAAAGCTTTTCAATCTCAGCATGCTCCGGTGCTTCCCCCTATAACCCACCCACAGCCTGAAGGCACTTCAGTTTCATTGGTTTCCGGCAGGAGCTGGACCACCATTATAACACGGGGCTGCATTAAGTACACCAAGCTTTTATTTTATAGTAGAAAAAAAGAAATAAATTAAATCATAATGGGCGAGCAGCACCAGACTGTCCTCCAGATGTCTGTGCTGCCGTCCCATCACCTTACTCCAAGCCTGTGCTAGGTACTCCCGGCAGGGCTCTGAGGGGGACTAGCTAGCAGACTCCTCGGACCCCAGACTGCAGCCCGGGATTCAGGGGACAGGTAAGGCGGAAACCGATTCGCGGGGACCCGCATTGTTGCGCAGTCTTGCCCCCGGTCTCAGGAGACAGAGCAGAGGCGCTGATGTGCTCACTAGTGCACCCACGACTCCACTAGACCACCGAGGCATATAACATACTGGCGCAGGGCATATGCAAGGAGTCCAAGTGGTTAATGTCAGCAAGGGGAGAAGGCGCTCTCCCTGCAGCCCCTCCCCCAGTCCAGGGCGCCATTCCACTGCGGTCTTGGTGTTCCCTGGGCTGTTCCGCCATCACCCCCACAGAGACGCGCAGCAGCCATTTTATGCAAGCAGGTCTCCGGGAACGCTGGGTCCAATCTCCCTGTATACCCCAGGTCATACAACACTCTATCCTACCAGCCACTGTATTCTGTGTTTTAGTACCCGTTGTAAACATGTAATGTTTTTCTGCGTTTGTATGTGACTTTTGCTAGCGCTAATCTCTACTTTCTATACTGTACAGCTTATACCTTTCCCTTTATTCTACTATACCCTGACATACTAAGGTATAGGGGGTTCATTGTACCTCACATTTCCCGATGTTTGGGACCATGGCCAGATTCAAGGGGAGCAGGTAAGCAGCGGGGGTCCCGCCGTGGGTCCCTGCTGAGCACATGGTCCACAGTCCCCAGGCAGGGGGCTCCCTGGGGACTGGCTGCAGCGTGGAGCCAGGTAACTAACCTGCGCTTCCACTACCCCCCTGGGACAGCGGGCCGCAGCTGAGCGGCAAGCGCTCCGGCGTCCCAGGGCTTAATTGCATGCCAGGGGAGCGCGCCTTCCCTGTACACAGCCGGCGCCTCCCACGCTGCACACAGCCCTCTCTGCTCTGCCGATTGGTCCTGTGGCAGCGCTCCTCCCCCAGGCCGGCCTCCTCTCTGCTCCTCGGTGGCCATCTTTGTATGGTGAACGCTGCTGGAGCTGCTGACTGTGGCATCGAGGTCTGGGTCCCCCGGCATACCTCTCCTCTGTTGGATTAAGGTCTGTGTATGCAGCACTGTGTCCTACCAGACTCTGTGTAGTTGAGGAACAGCGCTGATAGTGCAGGGATTCATTTCTTCTGCATTGTATGTGACTTCTACTAGCGTCTGCTGCCTGTACTTTCACTTTCTACTGTCAGCCATTAGACTGTCCCTGCTCTTCCTCTGCTAAAGCCCTTGTGGTGCGGTGATTGCAGGGTGGTTCTCCCACTATACTAACAAGTATCAGTGAGAGGGGTCACATACTTGCCATCATGTCTGAGAGTGAATTTCCTCTCCAGCTTATGTGTACTAAGTGCAATGTACCAATAGCGGAGGGGTAGGGTAATGCGGAGGGGCTATGTCGGCAGTGTTATTTATTGGCGCGGCCAATTACTGTCACGGCTCCGGTACAGGAACCTCCCTGGGCTTGTTTCGCTAAAGCGCTTACAACCCTAGTGGGCCAGTTAGCTCCACCACCTGCGTTTTCCCAGATGGGATTGTCCCAGCAGTCAGTGGTGTCGTCACCCATGCAGGGGTTCCCAAGACAACTGATGGTACCCCACAGTCTCCCTATTTCCCCTCCCCAGGTTTCACAGGAGCCTGCGTGGGTTAATTCACTGACAAATTCGGTACAGCATTTGTCGGACGTGTTACAAGGGGAGTCTGTGTTGCGGCCACATAAGCGGCCTGTCTGCTCCTTTATGAGGATGACGACGCGATTTCCAATGATGGGGAGATTCTGGATCTATCTGACCAAGAACCTCTCCGTGCTAAAGAGTCGGAAGCTAAGTCCAAGGTTTATATTCCTGGCCTTATTCGGGCAGTCCGCACTGCTTTAGTTATTGAGGATGACGATCCTCCGATGTCCAAGTCCAAATATGCCTTTTTTAAGGATATTAAGGGTGACGCCACAGTGTTTCCTCTTTCGGGTCAGTTAGTAGACCATTTAGAGGAGGCGTGGAAACACCCTGGTAAACGGTATCAGCCTCAGAGGCGCTTAGCTGTGGCTTATCCGTTTGCGGACAATTATTTTTCTAAGTGGGAATCCCCTCCACAAGTGGATTCTCACGTGACACGCCTAGTCCGAAGTGCCACCTTGCCCATGCCCTCCATGTCCTCCTTGAAGGATGCTACGGACCGCAAGGTGGAGATCTGGCTAAAGTCTATTTATTCCCTTGCGGGGGGTCATCCAGACCGGCTATGGCCGTATGTTGGGTAGCCAGAGCTATGGAGCGCTGGGCTGATAGTTTGGAGGCGTCTTTGGATTCCGACTGTTCGGCTGAACAGGCAGAGTTGGTAGGCAATCTCCGGGATTCGGCCACTTACATCAATGAAGTGGCCTTGGATATCAGTATCCTCACATCTCGGATTTCTTTGGCAGCTGTTGCTGCTCGTCGCACCTTATGGTTGCGATCTTGGAAGGCGGACGCTGATTCCAAAAAGGCCTTAGAAGCTTTGCCTTTTAATGGAGAAGTCCTATTTGGTCCGGATCTGGACAAAATTGTAGCCACGCTGGCGGCAGCCAAATCTGCATGTCTCCCGTCTGCTGCGGTTCCTTCAAGTTTGGGTACGTCGGCCTTACAGGGCCCAGGGTAGGCCTAAAGCACAGTCTTTTCCCCGACAGGCTGGGCCCAAGAAATGGGCCAAGCCCAGGAAACAGGTCTAGAGTACCAGACATCCGGCCCCTAAGTCTGATGACAAACCTGTGGCCTGACGGTCCGTGCCTCCCTTTGGGGGATCCCAAAGTGGGAGGCCACCTGCTGCAGTTCGCCCAGTGTTGGTCGATAACCACGACAGACAATTGGGTTCACGAGGTGGTTTCTCACAAGTATGCCCTCTCCTTTCGGCACAGGCCCCCATCCCGGTTCTTCACCACGGGCCTTCCATTAGACCGGAACAAAGCCTTGGAACTGCGGAAGGTTTTGCACACTATGCTCCAGGCTGGAGTTATAGTGCCTGTTCCACTCTCCCAGAGGGGCCAGGGTTTCTATTCCAATCTATTTTTGGTGCAGAAACCCAATGGGTCGTACCGTCCGATTCTCAACCTCAAGGCCCTAGGGAGCTGTCACGGGTCCACACTTGTTCCAGGGCAGGTGGACTCAGGCAGAACAGGAGCTTCCAATAAACATCTTGGAGCTCCGTGCGGTTTTCAGTGCTCTCCAGCAGGCACATTGGGTTCTCAAAGGTCACCCCGTGCAGGTCCAGTCGGACAACGCCACCACCGTGGCCTACATAAATCGACAAGGAGGAACCCGAAGTCGGGCGACACTCGTAGAGGTGTCCGGCATCCTGGTCTGGGCGGAGCGCAATCTCCCGCCCATATCAGCAGTATTCATCCCGGGAGTCCTCAACTGGGAGGCGGACTTTCTCAGTCGCCAGGACGTTCATCCAGGGGAATGGTCCCTGCACCCGGACGTTTTTCAACTTCTGGTGGAGAGGTGGGGTCTTCCAGAGATATAGACCTCATGGCATCTCGGCACAACAAGTTGCCGGTGTACGGGTCTCGAACAAGAGACGAAAAGGCGTCTCTGGTGGATGCTCTGTCCGTCCAGTGGACGTTCCGGTTTGCTTATCTCTTTCCTCCGATTTCCCTTCTTCTGCGGGTATTCCGGAAATTCAAACAGGAAGGAGGTACACTCCTGTTGATAGCTCCCGCGTGGCCCAGGCGACACTGGTTCTCAGACATTCAGAGTCTGTCCGTGGACATTCCTCTGCGGTTGCCTCTACGACCGGACCTGCTATCACAGGGTCCTTGTCTTCACCCGGCTCTGGCTCGGCTGTCTTTGACGGCGTGGCTGTTGAGACGGCCATGTTAAGGTCCAGAGATTTTCCAGCTTTGTGGTACATACCATGCTAAGAGCTCGGAAACCTTCCTCTGCAAGAATATACCATCGTGTGTGGCATACGTTCTTCCAGTGGTGTCGACCGAGAGGTTATGCCCTTCGGGAGTTCTGTCTGTCTAGAGTGTTAGCTTTCCTACAGGCGGGGCTAGACCATGGGCTTCGCTTTGCTTCTCTGAAGGTGCAGGTGTCTGCCCTGTCAGTCTGGTTCCATCGTAGGATTGCATAAAGGTGCGCACATCAGGGATCGCAGCAAGGTGTTCTTCGAATTCATCCATCTTTTGTTCCACCGGTGGCGCCTTGGGATTTAGCTGTGGTCCTGAGGGCTCTCCAGGGACCGCAGTTTGAACCACTGGGCTCAGTGGACCTTAAATGGCTGACAGCTAAAACAATATTCCTTCTGGCCATTGCTTCGGCCAGACGTGTTTCTGACTTAGTGGCTCTCTCCTGTAGACCCCCTTTCCTGATTTTTCATAGGAACAGGGCGGTGCTGCGCACTCGTCCTGGATTCCTTCCCAAAGTTGTTTCAAGTTTCCATATCAACGAGGAAATCGTTGTGCCGGCTTTTATCTCACCTGATCTGTCAGTGGGTGAGGCCACTTTGGACGTTATGCGGGCCTTAAGGATTTATGTTTACCGCACTTCTTCGTTTAGGAAGTCGGACGCCTTGTTTGTCCTCTATGACTTCCGTAAAAAGGGTTGGCCTGCTTCAAAGCAAACTTTGGCAGGTTGGATTCGTATGGCAATTTCATAAGCTTATCTTCACGAAGGCCTTCCGGTTCCATCCTCTGTGAGGGCTCATTCCACTAGGTCTGTGGGTCCTTCGTGGGCAGCTCGACGTGGTGCCTCTGCAGTCCAGATCTGCAAGGCTGCTACGTGGTCCTTTGTCAATAACTTTGTGAGGTATTACTCGTTTGACACCTTTGCCTCTCAGGATGCTTCCTTCGGGCGGCGGATTCTCCTTTCAGCACAGGAGCGTCCCCACCCTTAAAGGATACTGCTTTGGGACATCCCCAAGGTATCCTGTGGATACCCTATGGACCCTGATGTAGAAAATATGAGATATGGTAAGAACTTACCTTTGTTATCTCTATTTCTACGAAGTCCATAGGGTTCCACACCTGCAGCACTGTGCTGCAGATGGGCTTTACTCTGGTCACCGTTTTTTTTCCGTCTCCCTCTGGTGAGAATGTGATTCTTGTGTGTGTCCAGATCTTTTTTCTCTCTCTTCCTCTGGCCTATAGCTTGGTACGTAACTGAGATGCCTTTGCTCGGGGGCGGGGTATAGGAGGGGGACCCTAGTGCATCCTGGGAGGCTGAAAACTTAACTCTATGGTGCCTGACGTCATCACCTATACCCCAAGGTATCCTGTGGAACCCTATGGACTTTGTAGAAATGGAGATAACAAAGGTAAGATCTTACCATATCTCATATTTTCGTCAGTGCCCGGCCGGAGTCGGGTGTTCCACGCAAGGGAGGCTGATAACAGCCCCCAAAGATTCTTCAAAAGCGCTGATGTGGACTGTCCAGCGTCCGTCCACATTGCCGTTCCGCCACCCCGCAGGCGCGGAGACCCCAGTACTGATCTGGGGATCTCGGCGGGCCTCCGGGGTCTTCACTAGCAGGGACCCTGGAGGATCCCTGACTGTGTGCCGGGCGTACGGGGATATGGCAAGTGGCGTGCGCCTGCCATTACACAGTCGTCTTTTCTTCCCCAGGCCTGTGGACTCCCTGGGGAAGTGGCCAGTAGTGAACCCAGGTCCTGGCTCCCTTACAGGGGTACCCCGGACAGATGGTGGTGGCGCAGTGCCCCCCTCAACCTACGCCTCAGGTGTTTCAAGAACTTAATTGGGTGAACCCTCTGCTTACCACGGGTCCAACCCTTAGAGTATTCCCAGGAATTCCTGCTTAGGTCAGCTAAAAGGCTGTTATTGTCATCCCAGTCTACCCATTATGAGGAGGATGACGGTGAGATTCTGGATATCTCTGATTCTGAACTTCCTCCGAAGGAGGTGGAGGCTAAATCGTGTGTATATATATCTCCACACTGAAGAAGGCGGCACTCTGGGTCTTCTAATCCAGTGAAAAAACCAGGTGTGGTTATTTCAAAGTTTCGGGGAACATATCCCCGTCTTCAGGATACGGTCCCCGAAACGTTGAAATAAACACACCTGTTTTTTCACTGGAAGGCATCGGAGCGAGCTACCCCGCCGTGGGGGCCAGAGTGCCGGGTTGTAGAGAGAGAGATGTATAGAGATATAGATATATCTCTCTATCCCAGGCCTCATACAGTTGGTTCGTGAGGTCATGGTGATTGAAGACAAGGATTTGACTGAGAATAAGCCTACATATGCTTATTTTAAAAATGTTAAAAGAACTAATGCAGTGTTTCCTCTATCTGGTCAGTTAGTAGATCATTTGGAGGAGGCGTGAAAGTCTCCTGGGAAGTGGTTTCTGCCTCAATGACGTTTGGCTTATGCGTACCCTTTTGCGGAGAATTATTTTTCAAAGTGGGAAGCTCCTCCACGGGTGGATTCTCACGTGACACACCTAGTGAAGAGTGCGACCCTGCCTTTGCCGTCCATGTCCTCTCCAAAGGATGCTACGGACCGCAAGGTGGAGGTATGTCTGATGTCCAATTACTCTCTCGCTGGAGGGGCCGCCAAACCTGCTATGGCTGTATGCTGGGTGGCCAGAGCCATGAATAGATGGGCCAATGACTTGGAAGCGTCATTATCTTCTGGGGCTACCAGTGAGCAAATTGTGCTGTGGGCAATCTCCGGGATTCAGCTGCTTACATCAATGAGGCAGCGTTGGATGTTAGCCTACTTACGTCAAGGATTTCTAAGCCAGCAATTTCAGCTCGCCGTTCCTTGTAGCTACGCTCTTGGAGGGCGGATGCAGATTCCCAGAAGGGCTTGCAATGTTTACCGTATAATGGTAAGGTCCCTTTTGGTCCTGCTTTGGACAGGATTGTTGATACACTGGCGGCAGCAAAATCTGCGTGTCTTCCTTCTGCTCCGGCTCCATCGGGGTCTGGGTCTTCGTCCTTTCGGTCCTATCGACTTCAGGGTAAGCCATAAGTGCAGTACTTTGCGAGATCATCAGGAGCCAAGAAGACTACAAAGCCCTGGAAACAGGCTAGGAGCACCAGCCGCCAAGCCCGGCGACAAACCCTCAGCCTGACTGGACGGGCCTGACTCCGGATCTCTGGGTACATCTGACGATGGACGCCTGTCTCTGGGGGTGGGGCACTGGGACAAGTCCACACATGTTACAGGTCGGTAGACAGCGGCAGAGTCTGCTCTTTCAATCAACATATTGGAACTACGAGCAGTCTTCAGAGTTCTACAGCAAGCAAGGCTCGCTTTTCACGGGAAACCTGTGCAGATTCAGTCAGACAACGCCATGACACTGGCGTACATAAATCATCAAGGAGGACCCAAGTCAGGCGGCACTAAAGGAGGTATCCCGCATTCTGACTTGGGTGGAATGCAATCTACCAGCCATCTCGTCAGTGTTCATTCCAGGAGTGCTTAACTGGGAAGCGGACTTCCTCAGCCGTCACGACATGCATCCAGGGGAATGTTCCCTTCACCCGGAAGTATTTCAGCTCCTAGTGGACAGGTGGGGTCTTCCAGAAATAGACCTCATGGCCTCCAGACACAACCACAAGCTGCGTGCGTACGGATCCCGAACAAGAGACACAGAGGCTCTCCTGGTGGACGTTCTGTCGGTACTGTGGACCTTCCAGTTTGCGTACCTGTTTCCTCCGTTCTCCCTTCTTCCGCGGTTGCTTCGAGAGCTCAAGCAAGAAGGAGGCACGATCCTGCTGGTGGCTCCAGCATGGCGCAGACGTCACTGGTACTCAGATCTTCGGTGTCTCTCAATTGACACTTCGTTACAGGGCTCGGAAGCCTGCTTCGGTCAGGATTTACCACAGGGTTTGGCATACCTATTTTGGTGTCGCCCTAAAGGGTACGATCCTCTGGTGTTTCAGATTTCCAGAGTTCTAGCTTTCCTTCAAGCGGGCTTGGATCAGGGTCTACGCCTCACTTCCTTAACGCTGCAGGTCTCTGCTTTCTCGGTGTGGTTTCAGCGTAGGATTGCTACTCTTGCTGATGTCTGCACGTTTATGCAGGGGGTCCATCGTATACAGCCTCTCTATGTCCCTCCAGTGGCTTATGGGATTTGACTGTGGTCCTGAAGGCCCTACAAGGTCCCCCATTTGAACCACTGGGCTCAGTGGATCTCAAATGGCTTACAGCTAAGGCTGTTTTTCTTTTGGCTATCACATCTGCCAGAAGTGTCAGATTTGGGGGCTCTTTCTTGTCGTCCTCCCCTATTTGATTTTTCATCAGGATAGGGCGGTTCTTCGGACTTGCCCCGGTTTCCTCCCTAAGGTGATATCACGTTTCCACATTAATGAGGAGATCATTGTGCCGGCCTTTCACTCTCCAGGTTTGTCGGCGGGTGAGACCACTTTGGACGTGGTTCGCGCTCTTCGGATTTACATGGAGCGTACCTGTTCTTTATGGAAATCAAATTATTTTTGTTTTGTACGGTTTCCACAAGAAGGGCTGGCTGACCAATAAGCAGACTTTGGCCCGATAGATTTGTTTGCCGATCTCTGAGGCTTATGTTCATGAGGGCATTCCTGTTCCGCCCTCTGTGACTGCTCATTCTACGAGGTCTGTGGGTCCCTCGTGGGCAGCTCGGCATGGCGTCTCAGCTGTTCAGCTGTGTAAGGTTGCCACGTGGTCTTCAGACCTTTGTAAGGTATTATGCTTTCGATACCATCACCTCTCAGGATGCTTCCTTCGGGCGGCGGATTCTCCTTTCTGCACAGGAGCGTCCCCACCCTTGAAGGATACTGCTTTGGGACATCCCCAAGGTATACCTGTGGACCCTAAGGACCCTGAAGTTGAAAATAAGCGAGATGGTTATACCTTACCTTGGTTCTCTGTTTCTACGAGGTCCTTGGGGTCAACAGGGTGCTCGCCTTGTGCTTCAGTAGGGTCTTGTTCTGATCACCATTTTTCTGTCTCCTTTATGTGAGAGTGAGATTTTTGTGTGTGTGTGCGCCAGACTTTTTTGTCTTTTTCTCCTCATCTGGCCTCTGGCTTGGTACGTAACTGAAGGTGCCTTTGCCTCGGGGCGGGGTATAGGAAGGGAGCCCAGTGCATCCTGGGAGGCTGACAATCAACTGCGTGTTGCCCGGATTGTTCCCCAACCACCTATACCCTAAGGTGTCCCTGTGGACCCTAAGGACCTCGTAGAAACAGAGATAACCAAGGTAAGTTCTTACTATATCTCTTGTTTTTGTTATTCTTGTGTCTGTCAGAGTAAAGAATAACATGCCTGATGCTGCTCCTCCTACTCTGGTGTCTTGTAAGTCCTGCTCTGCGGGCTTAGCCACAGAGGACCTCATTCAGGATGGTCTCTGTATTAATTGTTACACAGCCCCAGGCCCATCAGCCCCGAGTGTGTCTCCCTCAGGCCTTTTCACAAATGCTGGCAAAACTTGCGGACCAAGTAGCTGTCCCCATGGTAGATTCCTGTATGGGATGGTCACAGTACAGAGTTTAGTACAGTACAGAGTACAGTACAGAGTTTGGCTAATAACTCTACGGTTTTTAAACAAATGCTGCAAAATGAAAAGCCTTTACCTACTAAGCCAACTAAATGTACTAAATCTTCCCAATCTGATTCTGAGATATGTGGGGAGGCAGAAAACGCAGATTTCTCTCTCTGACTCCATCTCAGGAGAAGAGGAGCTTCTCTCTAAACTAAATATATCTGCTCTTGTGAGAGTTGTTAAAACTATTCTACAAATAGAAGAGGATGAACCCACTACTAAGAAAAAACACCCTACTTCTTGAGCAATAAAAGGTTGTTTTACCAGAGTTTCCTCACTCTGGCCAGGGTATGCAATCGGGAAGCCGACTGCCGGCTTCCCGATTGTCTTATCCCGGCGAGGGTGAAATGCCGGGCGTCTAAATGTAGATGCCCGGCATTTTTACCCGACGCCGGGAGACCGGCATCCCGATCGTAGTGATGCCGGGCGCCGCGAGCGGACAGCCGCTTTTAGGTTTAGGCCACCCGGGGGGGGACGTAGGGTTAGGCACCCCCCGGGAGGGTTAGGGTTAGGCTAGGGGGAGGGTTAGGGTTAGGCTAGGGGGAGGGAGGGTTAGGGTTAGGCACCCCCGGGGGGGACTTGGGGTTAGGCACCCCCGGGGGGGACTTGGGGTTAAAAATGCCACCTTGCCCATTCATACTGCAACCTCCTTGAAGGAGACTACAGATGTATAGAAGCTTTTCATAAATCTATATAGTCTTACAGGTGCTATTACTCGTCCTGCCAGGTCTATGGACTGGGTGGCAAAAAACATTGAGAGTTGGGCAGAGGCCCTAGAAGAGACTTTTTCCCCCTGATGCTTCAAGGGAACAGCTGTCTGTTTGCTATACTGCAGCAACATTAGCAATTTCATACTCTGCCCCCCCTCTCTCTTTGCCGTCAAGGGATCAGACTGCTCCCATGCTTGGGCGATCTCTGGCTGTTGGCCAGCTCCCCAGAGACACCACTGTCTACAGGTAACCATTGCCTTTCTTCAAATGCACGGTTGGCTGGTCAACTGGAAAAAATCTTCTCTGACACCATCTCAAAGGATGGTACATTTGGGAGCCCTCCTGGACACTCGAGTTAACAGAATCTTCCTAATGGCTGGCAAGTTTTCAGAAATCTAGCACAGACTACGCAGAATGCTCCACAAGCGCTTAGTGTCAATTCATCCTGCAATGCAGGCCTTGGGATCAAATCAATGGTGTCCACCTTCAACTTGTTGGACCTATCCAGGTGGAATTGGCTACCCCATCTGCTTAAATCCCAGAGGTTCGCCTGTCCATAACCTTGTGGCTATAGACTTCCCATTTGAACAAGGGTCGTCCTTTTTGAATCTCGGACTGGGCTCTCCTCACCACGGACTCAAGCCTCCGAGGGTGGGACGCAGTAACTGGCCAGAACTCCTTCCAGGGCTGATGGTCTCCAGTCGAGGCAGTGTTACCAATCAATATTCTGGTACTTCGAGCCATCTACAGAGCTCACTCTGGCTCAGAATATTCTGAAAAACAGGCCAGTTCAAATTCAGTTTGACAACGCCATGGCTGTGGCCTACCTCAATCACCAAGGGGGCACTCTAAGTCAGTCAGCAGTGACCAAAGTTTCCCGCATTCTCACATGGGCTGAAAGCAGTCTCCAAGCCATCTCTGCAGTGTTCATCCCGGGGATTCTCAATTAGGAAGCAGATTTTCTCAGCCATCACGACGTACATGCAGGAGAATGGTCTCTACATCCAGAAGTCCTTCAGCTTTTCTTTGGAACTTCAGGAAGTGGATCTCATGGCCTCAAGACACAACAACAAAATTCCAATTTATGGAGCCAGAACACAGGACCCCGACGTGGCCTTCAGAGACACATTGTCGATGAAATGGAACTTCCATTTGGCATATCTTCCCTCCAATATCCCTACTTCATCAAGTGCTTCGAAATTTCAGACGGGGGCACAATCCTGTTCATAGTTCCGGTTTGGCCTAGACGTCATTGGTACTCCGATCTTCAAAGGCTCTCCATAGACGTTCCTCTTCAACTTCCTCTACGAGTAGACCTGTTGTCTCAGGGTCTATGTCTACATTCGGACCTAGTCCATCAGTCTTCAACTGCTTGGCTCTTGAGACATCCCTCCTAACAGCTAAGGGTTTCTCCAGCTCTGTGGTCCAGACGATGCTCAGAGCCTCAGCCAGGATTTACCACAGAATATGGCATACGTATATCCAATGGTGTGCTCCAAGAAGCTATGACCCACAAGTCTTTGAGGTTTCTCTAATTATTGCCTTTTTTTTCAAGCTGGATTGGAACTAGGCCTCCGCCTAGCATCTCTGAAAGAGCAGGTCTCTGCTTTGTCTATCTGGGTTCAGCACAGAATTGCGACTATACCGGGTGTTCACACCTCATGCAAGGTGTTCTTTATATACAACCTCCCTTTGTTCCTTTTGTGGCTCCCTGGGATTGTCAGTGGTGCGCCAATCACTTCAGGAACCTCCATGCGAAGACTGTTTCTTCTGGCTATAGCATCTGCCTGTCCGGTATCTGATTTAGGGGCGCTTTCATGTCGCTCCCCTTTTTAATATTTCATCAGTTTTCTCGCTTCCACCTTAATGAAGAAATTGTGGTTCTGGCATTTAATTCACAAGACCTCTCGGCAGGTGAGGCCTCGTTGAATGTGGTCCGTGCTCTGAAGATCTACATGGACCCGCAGTACTTACATCAGGAATTCGGACTCCCTCCGTCCTATATGGATTCCACAAGAAGGTATGGCCAGCTCACAAACACTCTGGCCAGGTGGATTCACATGACTATTTCACAGGCTTATACGCAGACTGGCCTCACTATGCCGGCTTCAGTATCTGCTCATTCTACTCGCTCTGTTGGTCCCTCGTGGGAAGCCCGGCGTGGTGCTTCAGCTGAGTGCAAGGCAGCCACCTCGTCTTCTGTCCACACCTTTCTCAGGTTTTATGCCTTTGATACATTTACCTCTCAGGATGCTTCCTTCAGGCGTAGGGTTCTCCTATCAGCTTAGGAGCGTTACTGCCCTTGAATAACTCCTTTGTGGCATCCTCAATGTCTCCCTGTGGAGCCCTATGGACTCTAAAGAAGAAAAGAGTTGCGGTAAAACTTGACTTTGTTAACTTTCTTCGAAGTCCATAGGGTCCACACGGCACCTAACTTGTCGCTCCTAGTTTCTATGGGTTTCTTCTCCTGGTCACTTGTTTCCTTCTCTGTGTGAGAGTATGATTCTTCAGTGTACAAGTATTCGTTCTATCCCATCCTGCTCCTTCCTTGGCTTGGTAACAAAACTGAAGTGCCCTCAGGCTGTGGGCAGGGTATAGGGGGAAGGACTGGAGCATTCTGGGATTGAAAAGCTTTGCTGTTGGTGTCCGGTCCTCCAGGTCCCACCTTCACCCCAATGTCTCCCTGTAGACTCTATGAACTTCGAAGAAAGAGTGGTAACGAAGGTAAGTTTTACCATTACTCTCCTTTAATGTTATCATTGCAGATTTATAGTATTTCAGTGATCTGACTCAGAATAGCGTGTGCATTCCACAGTCAGGACCATTGCTGTGATGCAAACTCCTATACTTGGAGAGCTGTAGCATTCTTTGCCTTAAGAATGTCGAAGTGAGAATTTCTACTTCAGGGTCCATAGGGGGTCCACAGGGTTGACCTTGGGGCATAGGTTGGGAACCAAATCCGGGCACCACGCAGTTAAAGCTTTTAGCTCCCAGGATGCACTTGGGTCCACTCTCCCTACAACCCCGCCCCCCAGCCAGAGGCACCTCAGTTTAAGTTGGTGCCCGGCCGGAGTCGGGTCACCGTTACTGCAGGGGGGCTGCTTAGCAGCCCCTAAGCTTAAAAGAGTTTTATTTTATTATTTTTTTACTACTCTTCAGAGCGGCAGCATCAGACTGTCCAATGGACGTCTGAGCTGCCGCTCCTACACCCCGCCGGCGCTGCGACGCCAGTACAGATCTGGGGATCGCAGCGGGACCCCAGAGTCTGTACTAGCCGGGCTCTGGAGGAATCCCTGGGCTGCTGCCGGATCGACGGGGACAGGTAAGTCGCGTGGTCACCGCTTGCGGTGACCCGCGTGTACATGCAGCCTTATGCCTCCGGTCTCTGGGGACAGACCGGAGGCGCTAGCGGTGGCGGCGGGCTCCCCCTCCATGGAGGCATACCCCGCGTGTCCACAGCCCACCAGGGATTATAGCGGCAGCGGGAGCCGGCATCCCGGGGGGTTAATTGCTAGCCAGGGGAGGAAGCCTTCCCTGTCTAGCGGCTCCTCCCCTCAGCTCAGCGCGCCTTTCAATAATACAGTCTGGCGTCGCTGAGCTGCTTCCTCCGCGGGCCACGCTTCTTCTGAGGTCTCCAGCGGCCATTTTCTCTCTGTGGTGCTGCAGAACTCTTAGGATGTCAGTGAGCCCAGTCCCCCTGCGTACCTGGCCATTTTGGGTGAGTGTACACAGCGCTATAGCCTTCCCAGACACTGAATCTGGGCAGTTGAATGTAGCGACATTGTGCAGTATATTATATGTCATGCTTATGTATGTATATATATTTTTCTGCATTGTATGTGACTTATGCTAGTGCTGACTGTCTGCTTTTTCTCTCACCTGTCAGTGTATATCTATCCCTTTTCTTTATCTGCCCTAATACAGGTGTACCTGGGGTGGTTCTGAGACCTCACATATATATATTTGTTAATATCTGTGAGGTTTGTCACATACTGTTGCGTGCTGCACGTTGCCATATTTTAGATGGAACTGTGAGTTGCGTACGCTGATAATGGGTTCCTGCAGCTAATCTTAGCGTCAGTCAGGACCGGTATGGCGCTGCTTAATATTTCCGTCAAGATAGTCAGATATATCTGACCAGGAGATTGCACACGATACTGCACCCATTATTGCTATCCTGCAAGTCATAGCCTGCAGGAATTAGTGCGGAGGATTTTAACTCAGAAAGGTTTACGTATGCGGCACCATCTGGTGCCGGGCCCCTTGCACGACCCCCTTAAAGGGCGTTGTTTCTCAGGATCCTCTCCTTTGAGGATCGCCGGGCGGGCCCCATTGTCGTCACTCGCTTGGAGTTACTTCACCATACTGCCCTTTTGAACTCGGGGTATCTCGCAATTTCTTGCAATTTACCCCTGTGTCACAGACTATCGCTCCCTGCCGGGGTTTTTCACAGTACATGAATTACCTCCGATACCACATCGGTCTGTCATTCCCCTTGCAGGGATTACCACAACGGCCACCCTGGTGGATGTCGTTTTATACGAAATACTAATTGGCGTGATATACGCCCTGTGGTTACTGACCAGTGGCTCTGCCGTGAACTGGATGGTATATTCGGCTCTTTCCCTCTCAACATGGGGGGGAGCCGATCTCAAGTATTATTATCCCTGCTTTGGGGCTGGTAGCCAGGCTCATTCTGGATATAGAGAATGTCGATCCTGCACCAGTATCATACATCTCCCGTTTTCTGCCCAGCGGGTGGATCTCATAGCGGGAGTCTGGCTGTCCCCAGATACGAGGAGTCACAAAGGCCTCCTGTTTCCCATTCCCTGAGGGTCCTCACAAGTAATGGAAATCCCCTTCTGGGATGGATTTGTATGTTAATCATCGGGTTACAGGCATTAATACGCCTCCCATCCCGGCCTGGACGAATTTTACGGATCCGTAGGTGGTAACTTTGCCTGAAATCAATGTACTCGTTTTCAGGGCCTGTTGCCCGTCCTACCATGGCCATCGCATGGTGATGCTTTTGTGACGTTTTTCCCCTCCAACACGTCTGAGGTTCAAATATCTTTTTGCCGCTCACAAAATATGCAGTGGTCATATGTGGGATTACCTCATGGGATGCCGGTCTTCTAACTTTCAGGGTTTCGGCGGCGTCTGTATCCGCCGCAGTACCCTATGGCTGCGTTATGGGAAAGCAGAGGTGCACACTCCTTCCAGGGGGAAGTTCTTGTTTGGTCCTGACCTTGACAAGATCGTTGCATCATTGGCAGTATCACTAATGGGGAGATACCGTCTTTAGCTACTCCCACTACATTCGGACTAACTCTGTTAAGTCTTTTTGTCCTCAGGGTCAGCCTAAAGGCCTGTTTTTTCCTAGGCTGTCGGCCTCCACGGGGGCCACCATATCCAGGACCGAGCAGTCCTGGACTTCCGGACGACCCTGTTTCTACTCCTGAGGATATACCCTCAGCCTGACGGGACAGGTCTACATCTGGGGAATTTCCAGAGTGAGGTACTGATTCTCAACGGCCTCTCATTGCTCATGCAGCCTCCTCACAGGCATTGTTACACGGGCCCTTCTTCAGAACTGATCAGGGCCTTACAATCCCAGAAAGCTATACAGTCTTTGTGGTAAGCAGAGCTATTTCGGCCAACCTCACTATCTCAGTGAGGGACTGGTTGTTCTACTTTCTTTTTGGGGCGGTGACCGACTGGTCCTCCTTTGCCTATACTCTGTCTCAAATCCCTGAATCAGATTCCAACGGTGCCTTGACTCAGGTGGAATCGTCCATGCTCCATCATCCGATGTTTGGAACCTGGGGATTTTATGGTATATCCGAGTATTCAGGATACGTACCTACGGGTACATACAGAGCCCTCTCATCAGCATGGGTTCAGGTTTGCTGTGCCACAGCAACACTTGTAAGTTTCGGGCTCTGCCTTTTGGGGCTGTCCTCAACTCCACCGGGGTTTACCAGCTTTATGGATTTTCTGACAGTTCACCTGTTCAGTGTATCCGAATGCTCCTTTCTCTGGACGGTCTCCTACTTTTAGCAGGATCACCAAGGTACTTTACCGCCAGGTCAGGATAACCGGGGCTTCTTCTCGTCACAGAAAAGTCCTCCCTGCATCCCTCACAGGGTTTTCTTCATCTGGGAGCACTGCTGGATTCTCAGAATCTGAGAATTTTTCTGGCGTAAGACAAGATCTCCACTCTTCAACTTCGAGGGTGCGGATATCTACGCAGTCGACATATGTCATTACTCTTTGTGATGCGCGGTCTACCAGAGTGTCTACCTTTTGGTAGGGTGGAATGTGCTCAGTTCCATTCCAGGCCTTGCCATAATTGACTCCCCTCCAGATGGATCGAGTTTTTTCCATCGGATCGCTGTTCGAACGATGATACTTTCTACAGAGGCGAGTTGGTCTCTGTCCGGGTGGCTATGGCCATCTCGTCCAGGGTGTTCTTTGCTAAAGACAGTGTCTGGTCCGCATTCATTTCGGGGCAGTTGGACGTCTGTCGCTTCTGCCCTGCCACTTACCTTGTTGATACTTTAAGCTGTCTTGGACTTTCACTCTGGCCTAACCCATTTGTCACGGTAAACCTGAATAGGTTCAGTCCGACAGTGTCACAACAGTGGCTTCCATCTAGGCAACACTGGTAGTTGGGTGGCAATGTTAGGAATGTCACCCATTCTGACATAGTCCAAGGGTCTTCTCCTGGTCAACTCTGCGGTGTTTATTCCCGGAGCTCTCCATTGGGAAGCGGGCTTCCTCAGCCGTCACGGCGTCCATCCCGGGGACTAGTCTCTTCTCCAAGAGAGGTTTCAACTCCTGGTGAGCAGAGGGGGCCTCCCTGAGGGGATTGATCCCCATGGCCTTCTGACTCGATCACACATTACCGGTGTTACAGTCCATCTCTAGGAGTACTGAAGCTACCTTCAGTGACTCTTTGTCAGTGAAGTGGTCCTTCCACTTTGTGTACCTGTGTCCTCCGGTCTCCCTTCTTCCTCGAGGTCTTCGGAAGTTTAATTCGAGACGGAGGGGCTTTCCTTCTGGGGGCTCCAGGTCGTCCCAGACATCACTGGTACTAAGATTTTCGGAGTCTCCTCCTCGATGCTCCGTTCCTACTGCTTCACTATCTGGACCTGTTGTCTCAGGGTCCTTGTTTTTCCCTGGATCTGGATCGCTTGTCTTTAACTGCGCCCCTACTGTGGTCCTCGGGCTTCCCTGGCTCTGTCTTCATTGAGATGTTTAGAGCAGATAGGCCAGACTTTGCTGGGATCTGCCACGGACTGTGGCATACATAATTCTTATGGTATCGTACCTGTCGATACGATCCTCCGGTGTCCAGGATTTCCAGATATTCTGGCATTCCTTCCAGCTGGCTTGGGTTTCACCCTTGGCCTGGCCTTCCTGACAGTGCGGATCTCTACACTGTCGGTATGGTTAAGATATGGAATTGCTCCGCTCTGGTATCCAGTTCATCCTTTGGAGTGTTTTCTGGATTATGTCTCCACTTGTCCTCCCTAGGGACTCCTGGGGAGTTAGTAGTGGTTCTTTGTTCCCTCCGGGGACAGTCAATGGAACCGCTGGTTGTGATAGCCATTACATGGTCTATTGTTTAAGCTCTCTCTCTCTCTCTCTCCGGGTGTTTAAATCAACCAGGAGAGTGTCTGAATGGGGAGCGTTCTCATGTGGCTCCCTCTTCTGGAGGGCATCATGTCAGGGTGTGAGTTGCTCTCGCCCTGTGTTTCTTCTTAAAGTGGTTTTTAGGTTCCATATTATTCTGGAACTTATGGTATGGCCATTCAGTTCCCAGTCCTCTCGGCTGTTGTGGCCTCATGGACTGTGGTCCGGCCTCTTTGGCTTTATGTGATCCGTTCAAGTTCCTTATGGTAAGCGGACTCCTTATTGGTGGTCTGCGGTTTCTGGTTTTAACAGGAAACGATGGCCGGCCTATAATGAAATGTTGACTGGATGGCCTCGTATGTCTTCCTCAGGGGCCTACCCATGGGTGGGCATTTCTGTCGTTGAGGCTTGTTTTTTTCTCGGGCCGTGTAACCCTCGTGGGCGGCTCGTCGTGGCGCCTCGGCTGTTTTGCCTTACTAGGTGTCCACGTGGTCTTCTGTCCATACCTTTTTAAGGTTCTAGGCATTGGTTTCCTTTGCCTCTCAGGATGCTTCCTTTTTGGCGACGGATTCTCCTCTCAGCACAGGAGCGTCCCCACCCTTGGTTGAACTGCTTTGGGACATCCCCAAGGTCAACCCTGTGGACCCCCTATGGACCCTGAAGTAGAAAACAAGAGATATGGTAAGAACTTACCTTTGTTATCTCTGTTTCTACGAAGTCCATAGGGTCCACAGGGCGCCCGCCCTGACGCACCTGGCTTCATATGGGCTGTGTTACTGGTCACCGGCTTCCCGTCTCCTTTTCTGTGAGTATGGTTCTAGAGTGTTCCAGTTTTCTCTCTCTTTTTCTCTCCTCCTCCGGCCTTTGGCTACTTACAATCTGAGGTGCCTCTGGCTGGGGGGCGGGGTTGTAGGGAGAGTGGACCCAAGTGCATCCTGGGAGCTAAAAGCTTTAACTGCGTGGTGCCCGGATTTGGTTCCCAACCTATGCCCCAAGGTCAACCCTGTGGACCCTATGGACTTCGTAGAAACAGAGATAACAAAGGTAAGTTCTTACCATATCTCTTGTTTTTCTGTGCAATTGGTGTCGTGTAGCTCCCTATTGGCCAAGCAGTTGCACAAAGATTATTCCCAGTCTCTGTCGTCACTTCAATTAGGAGCGTTGTATTATTGTTTCAAGCAAAAGAGAAACAGGCAAGTGTGCTATCACAATCTATAAAAGAGATAGAGAAGGCTGCCAATGAAGGGGTAAAACCAATAGAGACACTAATCTATAGATACAAAAAACAATTAGCTCCTATAACTCTATTCTTGCAACAATCAGGTATGTGGCAAAACTTGCCGTGCGTTATAAGAAAAAAATCTATAATATATTTAAAACTAAAATAATCATTCCAGCTCATATATCAAACATATAAATTTATTATCATGACCTATTAATAGAATATCACACAGAATGTATAGGAAACCACTAATATGCAATAAAAATCATATAAAAGAGCATTATACTCTGAGCCTCTAGTTATCTAATATGTAGCAATGTTTAAATAGCATGTGGGGTGGTGTAATACAATACCAATCCAATGGTCGGAAAAACACGTACAGTCCCTATTTTCCCTATTTAATCCCAGTGGGTCCGCTGATTACAATAGTGTCTCTCAGGGTATGATTTTGTAATGTAAGAAAAGTTAGGTATGTCCAGATGTTATAAACTTAGCAAAAAAATGTCAATGCACAAGATTTATCATAGCATTGTTCCGGAGCTTCCCACGGATTTATAGGAGAGAGGTGCAAAATGGCAAATGAATGGCACAGACTCATAGGACACTTAAGGTGCCCATCCACTAGACTATTAAGTTGAACGATAACAATTGTTTGCAAAAATGTCTAAAACGACCAGCGATGCGCGTGCCCGCTGGTCGTTTAGACATCTATCATCGTGCAAACATGTTGGTCAACCTGACGATAACATCAGGTTGAGCATTATGAATACCTTATAATCTATACACCCTAAATGTCGCTATTTAGCGTAAGTCGCACAAGAAATAATTGCTTTTCAGACTTTGAGTGTGGTTCCAAAGCACAAAACAGTTATTATTCCCATAAAAAGCATTTAGTTACACGCTGTGATCTAAATGCAATTAGCACAAAACATTATACATAAACAAGATACAGTTGATACATTACGCAGGCGCACCGGTCCCAGTTATAGTCATCAATCCTGAGGTCTGTGGTCATCCAAGAGAATGGCTACTAACTGGGACCGAGACACAGGCTATATACCCTAACAGATCATGATAACAACAATGTAGACAGACAAACATATTTCCATTGGTTCTTGGTCTTTGTAGTATGCTGTAGTTCATAGGACAGTTCACTAGGGGTATGTCCCAATTCTCCAGATTACATTGTCTTTCTTTAATTGATTTAAACTAGATAGAGACACTACATTCTAACCAATAATTTCCTATATTCCTTAACCATTAATCGCAAGATGCGACTCCCTTGCTGATAGGTTCAGATATCTGGAAATAAACTGTGTCAGTTTAGTACAAAACATGCCATATCTATCATGTTGTATACCATTAATATCAAATACATGCATTTTACATCATAATTAATAACTTTAATATAAACCATAATGTGCAGGAACCTTTTTATTAGTGCGTGTATATTTGATTCTATGTAGGTATTCGTTGTGTCATCATGCAGCATAAAAGGTGCGCGGTGTGTTCATGCAGCATAAAAGGTGCGCTGTGTGTTCATGCAGCATAAAAGGTGCGCGGTGTGTTCATGCAGCATAAAAGGTGCGCGGTGTGTTCATGCAGCATAAAAGGTGCACGGTGTGTTCATGCAGCATAAAAGGTGCGCGGTGTGTTCATGCAGCATAAAAGGTGCGCGGTGTGTTCATGCAGCATAAAAGGTGCGCGGTGTGTTCATGCAGCATAAAAGGTGCGCGGTGTGTTCATGCAGCATAAAAGGTGCGCGGTGTGTTCATGCAGCATAAAAGGTGCGCGGTGTGTTCATGCAGCATAAAAGGTGCGCGGTGTGTGTTTCTATTTATAATTGCAACTGTATATATGTGTGTGCACGCATTGTGGAAACCCATATGATCATTTAAGTGTGTGTGTGTATATATGTGTTTCAAACAGTCACTGGCTACTATCAATATTACTTCTGTCTGAGCTAAAAAATGACAGAGAATGGAGTTTGTCCTGTTCGTAGATGGAGCAAACAGTCTGATAATTTTAATAAAAGGCTCTCCTATGTTTATCCAGAATACAACCGTTAGTTCTACTTAACCACATCAGCATTGAATACAAGGCCACAATTGTTAAACGATAGCTAAACGTCTGACCATTGTTTCCAAATCCACATTCAGCATATCATTGTCTGTGTTATACTTCAATTGTCACAGACACACTGTATGTGCAGAGCAAACACTCACAGTATCCTTGTGTATTCTTAATTATTTGTCACAAACATGTCCACAAGACATGTATGTCATCACTGAATATATGAAGTTTTTAAATATATATATTTATATGTGTATTTGTGCGTATGGGGTATGATAGGATTTTAAACAATATGCAGTGGTAATGCAATCACACAACGCTAATAGCATATTCGCATCACACACAATGGTTTCATGCTGACGACGCAAGATGGCGTAGTCAGGAGCAACCTAAAATGGCGTTGCTCGATATTAATTTAAGATATGGTCTCAGCCAATCATCCGGCTTCGACAGTATGTTTGCAGATGATTGATGAGGCTGCACTGAACGATTGCTCCTTCAGTGCAGGCTCATAACAGACTGACAAATGACTGCACGATTACAATGTCGTAATCATGCAGTCATTTTCATGTCTGCTAGTGGATGGGCACCTTTACTGTGTCTGAGCGGAGTGTAGTGGGAGCCGCTCCTATGCAGTCATGTGGCTCTCAGTCCGAGCTGTGCTGTCTGGTTGCTGTATGGAGAGCCACTGTGAACGGTCGTCTATCTCACTTTGTAATGCCTTCCTCTGGGGGTAAATGTGCTATAGCCAGAATCAGTATGTGTATTCACTGTCCCAGATTGCTCTGCTTACTCTGTGAGTCTTGTTCCAACATGCCTGCTGGACATGGAGAGCTGACCGCAAACCATGGAGAATCTTAATAGTTGGCAATATATGAGGCCCAGTGTAAAATTCGTGTGCTGCCATGAATATCCAGTATTTTATGTTATCGTTGCACATTTATAGAATTTCAGTGATCTGACTCAGAATAGTGTGCATTCCACAGTCTGGACCATTGCTGTGATGCAAACTCCTATATTTAGAGGGGTATTCAATATGGGAGCGAAAAGTCCGTGCTGGACTTTCACTCCACATCGGAGAATTTTCAGGGATAAAGTATCGGGCGCGCGCCCGTTTTATCCCCGTATTCAATATAAAACCTCCGAAAACGGGACCTGGCGAAGTGGGATTTGCGTAAAAAAACATATTTTTCCTTGAAAAAATTGTAGGACCCCCCTAAAGTTGTAAAAACATGGGGGATCACTATGGGTCCCCCCGTTTTAGCCTGCAAAAGAAAGTCGGGGATTTAAACAGCTGCGGCAGGTGCTTTTTTCCCGACATTGAAGAAGTGATGCAGAAGAGCACTTAGGTTATTTTTTTAGTTCTTTTAAGTGGTCCCATCAAATTTGGGGTACATGAAAATGGGTACTTTTGATGTCCCTAAAGTAAGTTTTAAAAAATTCTGCAATTGTGCACCTGCCGCTATAAATCTATTCTAGAAAACACCTGCCGCATCCTTGCAGAATAGCCCTGAACCTATTTCCCTAGTTTTAAACAATTTTTTCCCATGTTATATTTAATTTTTTAACCCCAATTTTTAAATTTTTTTGGGGTGTCCCTATTTTTTTTTTTTTTTTTTTTATAACTTTTTTTGACAGTTATTTTTTAAATGTCATTCCCAGTGGTGCAGGCTATTTTTTTTTAAGCCTGCACCCCTAAACCCCAATTCTGCACTTTTTTTCGACACCAATTCAATGGTGAAAAGTTATCCCCGTTTTTTATCAAAGACTTTTCGAACCTGTGAAAAGTCTTTGAAATTGAATATGGTGTAAAACTGAAACCTGCGATAATGACGTCATAGCTCCGATATTAACGCAAAAACGATGTTTTCGCTCCCATATTGAATACCCCTGATAGAGCTGTAGCATTTTTTGCCTTAAGAATTCCGAAGTGAGTTTTCTGTGCAATTAGTTGGTGTCGTGCAGCTCCCTATTGGCCAAACGGTTGCAAGTAGATTATTCCCAGTCTCTGGGGTCACTGTTACAAGTAGCGGTCACGACTTGACACTTTCTGACAGTATGCCCAGACAGGACGGGGTAACTCCAGTTCTTCCTGTTGCTAGGCGATCGGCAGGCCTCAGGAAGTGATGTGTTTTCCACAAGTGCAAACCTGATTGGGACTTCAGCCTATTTATACTCACTGATCTATTGCACCTGTGCCGACTATAGAGTGTCTGTGAGTTCCCTCAGCATGGCTGCAGGGTCAGGTTGTTCCTGTTCTCCGGTTCACTGAACTCCCACACGGCTTCCTAACCGCTCCAAGTAGCTTCCGTGCTACCAACTATCTCCAAACTGCTTCCTGGCCGCATCTAGCAGCTCCCGTGCTGCCATCGTTCACCATACGGCTTCTTAGCCACTGCAAGTAGCTTCCGTGCTGCAACATTGGCACACTTGCCGCACCATCGGCTCTCAAAGCCATCATCAAACCATAGACTGTTTATCCACGGCAATTGCCCCAACATCGGCACAATCGCTGCAACATCGGCACAGTTGCCGCACCATTGGCTCTCAAAGCCATCATCAAACCATAGACTGTTTATCCACGGCAACTGCCCCAACATCGGCACCATCGCTGCAACATCGGCACAGTTGCCACACCATCGGCTCTCAGATCCATTTACTAACCCTGGACTGTTTATCTATGGCTATTGCCGCACCATCTGCATAATTGCCGCACCATCTGCATAATTGCCGCACCATCTGCATAATTGCCGCACCATCTGCATAATTGCCGCACCATCTGCATAATTGCCGCACCATCTGCATAATTGCCGCACCATCGGCACAGCTGCCACACCATCGACTCCCAAGCTATTGCCCAAAAAAACAAATTGTACTCACAACATCTGTACCATCGATATCCTTATAATCATCAACTGTCAGTCCTAACTGTACATTCTTTACCTATTGAATTCCCCTCTATCTCCATGTGAGCCGCTACTACCTCGAGCATAAGTCCAGGCGGCCGCCTAAGTACCGGTGAACGTATCCTAGTTCTAAGGGACCAACGGGCGGTTGTTATTGGCAGAAGATCTCGCTAGCCTGGTTCTAGGGGCTTCGCATGGAGCAGGCATTTGGATTCTAGGGGCCTCACATGGAGCAGGCATTGGGATTCGTAACAGTCACTTCAATTAAGAGCGTTGCATTATTATTTGTTCATTCTCGATGTGTAGTGTGCAAAGAAACCCGTACAGGTGTTCGGCTACATCGTTAATGGAACTGACCCCAGTCTGACTCTTCATTCTGTAATAAAACATATGCTAGGTACACACTAGACGATGTGCAAAAGAAGCGATGACTCTCCCGATTTCCCTACATCCCACGAATAAACAATATAGTGCATACACACTGTGCAATCCTTCAAACCACCAGACTATACATAGAAACATAGAAATTAAAAAAAAAAAAAAGTGCAGGTAGATATAGACACGATTCAAAGAACGTAAAATACATCAGGAAGAAAAAAAAGTCTAGGGTACTCTTCAGTATACCAATATATTGCACATTAGCTACAAGCCTATGACATGGAGGGTGATGTAAGAGTGCATTAGTCAGTTGCATCGTTTTGGTCGTTTCATCGTTAACTATTTAACGTTAACATATCGCCTGGTTGTCAGGTTGGGCGCACACACTACCTGATATTAACAAAATTGCTAAAGATATCGTCTGATTGGCCATGCATGTACAGCAGGTCAGAAGATGGGATGAAAGACGCACGGGAACGCGCAATAGTGTGTTCACATTAGGCGATGTGGATGATTTGTCATTCCAATTAGTCTAAAATCGTCCAATTTATCGTCGTGTGTACCCTGCCTCACTCCTTTCTCCTGAACAGGAAGCATCTGGACTCGTTATTTTATTTCCTACCTCATTTTTACTACAACATCGATGTCTGTTATCCTCAAGCATCATACGGAGTCTTCAGTGAGGTCTATGGGCCCGATTCAGACCCAGATGCAAAGAAGCTTTAGCTCGTAGCTGGCCGATTTTCGCATTCTGCGTATGATCGCAGTGCACGAACTAGTCCGAGTGATCGGGAAGCATACACTCGCCCAGCATAGACAGCCCAGCTGAATGAGTGACAGGTCCAACAGTGTTTGGGTGGTAACAGGGGGAGTGGAGGTGCGAACGCAGACATGTGAGTGTTTGAACGCCGTTTCAGAGGCATGCATAATAGGCAGCGTCAGTACATGTCACCTGGCTGGTTTTTAACCTGAAGTGCTTGCGGTAGGGTATAGTCAACCTCAAGCGCTGCGAATGTATCCGATGGTACCCAATGGTTACGTACACTTCCTGGAGATGACGAGTGCAAGTGGGCGTCTGCATACACAAAGCAATCACACTCCAAGACATAGTGGGCGTGCTTATGTTTTGCCGTGCGTTCGTCTGACCTTGTCGTCACTTGGCCAAATTTGCATACGCTGGGAACGAGCGTACGCATCTAGCGAGCAGGTCTGAATCGAGCCCTATGTTCGTTCTAGAGGTTACCGAAATTAAGCCTACACAGTGTAGGCACGAACAGGCGTTGTAGTTGTTCCTACTCTAGAATAACTCGGAATAGTGAAGCAGCCCCAAATAGTGAAGCTGCTTATTGTTTTTTTTATACTAAGGAAGTGTTCTCTCTAAATACAAATATTTTAGGATTTACACCCACTTTTTTTTTCCAAGCACTTTCTTTATTTATTTGAATTCTGTAATTTGCTTTATTTTTTAGGCCCTGGAGTTCAAGATCTGCAAAATGCGGCCATCGACGAGGTCAATAATTTGTGGCGAGCAATGGAGTCGTGCAGCTACCATGAAGTTTAACGCCTTAGTCAGTGGATGCACATTTGTGGTAAAAGTTTTCTCCGTCGTACACAGCATTCTGCATGTTGATGCTTTCCGATCCGATGGAGATGCTGAGGAACTCGGAATAAGAGACTTGCTCATTGCCGATGGTTATGCAGAGTCTGCTGAAGAGTCTTATGAATCAAAAGTATGTATACTACATTGTACTGTTTCATACTTGATATTTCACACGCAACAGATTTATTTATTTTTGTCTATTCTGCACAATTTTCACTAGTCACAGGATTACCATTGGTATACGGTGCAGTTGCAGAGTGGTTGGTCGCTAAAAATTTATCGGCAAACCACTCAAGCTCATCTCCAGTAATTTACACCATCAGCAGCTTAGGGACTTAAGCTTTTTTGCAGTGCCTGTCTGAATTGGGTGCATGTAATATAGCTGCTCGCAGTAATCACTTTTTAATGGTTTATTGTAATAGTTTTTTTTTCTTAATTTACATTTGGCATTCCTATCCCTAGCTGCAGTTTGGGATGTCAGGAGCGGGCTGTAAAGGTTTCATGATTGGCACTATCATCTGCCTACAACTTGCTCTGGCTTTGTTGGAGGGACCATGGGGGGGGGGGAGGCACCATGCCACAGCTGGTAATGATAGGCTCTTACTATAATTGTGAAGCAGAATTCACCAATCATTGGATTGTTCACCCACTAATAGGGAATGTGAGCTGGGTTTAGACCGTCGTGAGACAGGTTCGTTTTACCATAGTTTGTCCTGCATGTAGATGGGTCCATACTTCAGTCTTTGTTTTGTTTTATTTTCTTACTGTTTCTGGGTGTAAAGAAGAGTATAGATTTTGATAAACTGTTTCTTCAGGGTCCATAAGTATCTACAGGGATACCTTTTGGGTGTAGGTGGTGGCTGAGGACCGAATAGCAAAGCCCCCAGATTGCTCCGGTGTCCCCCCTGCCCCTAAGCCGAGGGCTCCTCAATTTGCTCGGTGTCTGGCAGTAGTCGGATCACCATTGTACAGGGGGCTATTTAGGCAGCCCAAAAGCTTTGATTTGTATATATATATATTTTTTTTTACACAACTAAGAGTGCGCAGCATCAGACTGTCCATAGGACATCTAAGCTGCCGCTCAGTCACCTCTCCGCAGCCGCAACTTTAGCCATGGCTTGGTACTTTCGGCGGGACTCCCGGGGACCTTGCCGACCCCAGCGCTAACTTTAGGGCATCAGGTAAGATGGGTTACCGCTCGCGGTAACTCACAGTTTAGCAGTCAGACCTCTGGTCTCGGGACATACCGGAGGTGCAGTGTGTGGACACCAAGAACTGGCTGGGGGATTCACTGGACCACCAGGGCACCATCTGGATCAGGAAATCCAGCACCCCCGGGGTTAAATATCTGCTTGAGGTGGTCAGCCATTGCCTTTTAGACGGCCCCTCCTCCAGCTCTGAGCGCCATTCCACTGAGGTTTTGCCGTCCAGAGCTGCTCTACTCCGGCTCAGTGACCCCAGAGACCTCCGGCGGCCATCTTTCATATGCAAGCAACAGCTCTCTGGGGAAATGCTGGGTCCGGTCCCCCTTGCATACCTCTCCCCGGAGTCAGGTTATGTAGCGCTATGGCCTACCAGACGTTGAGTCACTGACCACAGAGTCTGTGTAGTTGAATGTAGTGCCAAATTTGCAGCCATTGTAATTTCTGCATTGTATGTGACATTCTAGCGATGTCTGTCTGTTTTCATTATACTGTCGGCTTATCACTTTCCCTGCTTTCTCTTACAGCCCTAGTATACTGGTGTATAAGTGTAATACTGCACTTCCCATTTACTTGTGAAGGCTGTCATATACTGTGCAGTTGCACTCCACTCAGTGCCATATCTGAGCTGTGATCTCCTACAGTTTCTCTACCTTAGGTAGAATCACTATAGTGCATGCCCACTTGTGTTTGGTGACTATTGTCACATACTTGGTGGTTGCATATTGCTCAGTGCAATATTGTGTGCTATACTACTCTGCAGCTATGTCTAGCAAGGACAAGAGTAGCAAGCAAGCGGCTGCACCTTTACTGCTATCATGTAGAGCCTGTACAGCAGGTTTATCTGAGGGGAATTTAATTCAGGACGGACTTTGTGCAAAGGTGTCATTCCATCCAGGCCCTGCCCAAGCGCCCCCCTGGGCCTCCTTGCGTCAGGTTCTGACTAATATTGTGGACCGCCTTGCAGTCCCGGCTGGAATTCATCCTACGGAATTGCCACAACAGGTACAAGCATTACAGGTACCTCCTATGCCCCCTCCGAGGGTAGATATGGTCTCTGCTTCAGTATAGAGTCTGGTGGCTACCTCTACAGCCTTTCAAAATATGTTGCAAGGTGAGAAGCCCCTACCTAGTAAAACTACTAAGCGTCCTGTGTTAGTTCAGAATCTGAGAGTTGCGTACTCTGAAGTTGTCATCTGAAGAGGCAGACTATGCTGATCTTTCTAATACTGAGTCTCTCTCTGGAGGAAGAACTCCAGTCTAGGATCAATATACCAGCTTTAGTGCGAGCGGTTAAATCTATCTTCCAGATAACACATAATGAGCCCGCCCCCAAACCAAAACACCCGTTATTTAAAAAAACAAAGGGTGGTTTTGGCAGAGTTTCCTCACTCAGATCAGCTTTCATAACACCTGATAGCAGCTTGGAATACTCCTGGTAAAAAGTTTCAGCCCCAAAAGCACCTGGTCTCTATTTATCCTTTTCCGTGAACTGACTGTGCCATATGGGAAGCTTCTCCTGCAGTAGATTCCCATGTTACACATTTGCGTAAAAGCTCTTTTTTTTTACCTCTCTACAGCTTCCTCACTGAAGGACCCAACGGATAGGAAGATTGAGGCTGGCCTAAAATCTGTGTATTCTTATAGGAGCTATGGTTTGTCCAGCTTTGGCCACGAAGGCTGGGCAGATGCTCTAGAGCAGATGTTCCTCAAACTCAAGCTGAGCGCTCGCAACCGGGTCGATGTTTGCCCACTGGGCATGCGCACGACGGAGCCGGCTCCTTCGCTCCGGGTCTCGCCCCAAAGGGGGCGCGATGTCGATGGTGATTGACAGCTCGTCCCGTTTGGTAGGCGTGGCCGGGGGGTGGCTTCACAAACTGAGGCGTTCCCAAGCGAACGCCTACCGTTTGTGGGTGGCCCCACTGACATCACCAGTGGGAGAGCTTCCGGCTCTATTAGAGCCAGAAGCTCTCTGGGGCTTGCGGCCACGAGACCCTACCACAAGGGTCTCGTCGCAAGCCCGATGGCCGCGATGGTCTTGACCATCATCCAGGCTGCTCGCTATAGCTGTGGGTGGTCACCCACAGCTATGTGAGCGGCCAAGAGGCCGCAAAAAAAAAAAATAACGCCCAGATTCAGAGCGTTGGCTCTGAATCAGGGCCTCAGTCCTCAGGACCCCACACAGTTAACGTTTTTTCCAAGTCTCCTGGCAGAAGCACAGGTGTGTTCATTACTCACAGACACATTTTAAAAGTTCCACGGGTGGAGCTAATTATTTCACTTGTGGTCTTTGAGGAGACCTGGAAAACATGCACTGTTTGGGTTCCTGCGGACGGAGTTTGAGAACCTGTGCTCTGGAGGAATCATTCTCCTTAGAGGCTTCCCGAGTATAGATGTCCTATATAGCTAACATCAGGGATGCGGTTTCGCATTTAGGAGAGGCGGCTTTGGATACTAGTCCCCTGGCCTTCAAAGCCTCGGCTGCTTCTGTGTTTATCCACCGTAGTCTTTGGCTTCACTCATGGAAGGCGGATATTGGGGAGATCCTATTTGGCCCTAACTTGGATTAACTCGTGGCTACATTGGCAGTATCAAAAACTGCCTTTCTACCCTCAGCATCCACACCTAAACCTCGGACATCTTCATTCCGTCTTTCGTGCCCAAAACAAGGCTAAAGGTCAATCCATTCCGCGGCACTCCGCTTCCACTAAGGCCTCCAAGTCAAAGCAGAACTGGAACACCAGCCGCCCAGCCGGCTAATTTGAGGACAATCCTTCAGCCTGACGGGGCAGGCTTCTCCCTGGGAAATCCCAGAGTGGGAGACTGACTTCTGCACTTTGCCCAGTACTGGCATCTGACTACCAGAGACGCCTGGGTACAAGAAGTGGTCTCTCGCGGGTACACAATCTCTTTTCTAAGAAGGCCACCCCATCAATTCTTTTGCGCAGGCTCTCCTTCGGATCCGAACAAGGCCCTGCTCCTCTAAAAAGTCATTCAGTCCTTGCTGCAGGCGGGAGTAATAATTCCAGTTCTGCTATCACAGCAAAGGAAAGGTTATTACTCCACCCTATTTCTGGTTCTGAAACCAAAACTGGTCTTATCGCCCTACCCTCAATCTAAATTTATCAGGGTGCCCAGGTTTCTTATTGAAACCCGCCGCTCTATTGTCCTAGCTATGGAGCCTGGGGACTATATGGTATCTGTGGACATTCAGGACGCTTACCTACATGTACTTATAGCGCCCTCTCACCAGCAATACCTTCGGGTTGCTGTCCTACAGCAACATTTCCCATTTTAGGCTCTGCCCTTTGGACTGTCTACAGCTCCACGGGTCTTTACCAAAATTATGGCTCTCATGGCAGCCCACCTGTGAGGTCAGGGCATCCGGAAACTCATCCTAACCCAGGGTCACCCCTTCTGGATCCCAGAATGGATGGTCCTGACTACAGACTCAAGCCTCCGGGCTGGGGAGCAGTGACCGGTCAACACTCTTTCCAGGGCCGTTGGACATCGGTCAGGACGACCCTACCAATCAACGTATTGGAAATCTGAGCCATTTGCAAAGCCCTTACTCTGGCTCAGGACATTCTTCAGGGTCAGCCTTTGCAGGTGCAGGCAGACAACACCACGGCAGTGGCATACATCAATCACCAGGGAGGCACTCTAAGACGGTCAGCCATGTCAGAAGTGTCGTGCATCCTCACATGGGCCGAATGTCAACTCCCAGCCTTCTCAGCGGTGTTCATTCCGAGAGTTCTCAATTGGGAAGCGGACTTCATCAGCCATCACAACGTGCATGTGGGAGAGTGGCCCAGAAGTCTTTCAACTCCTAGTGAACAAGTGGGGCCTGCTAGATTTGGACCTCACACTATTGCAAGCTGCTGGTGTACATGTCCAGAACAAGGGATGCCGAAGCAGCTTTCGTAGACGCCTTGTCATTGAAGTGGTCATTCCATCTGGCATACATATTCCCTCCAGTCTCCCTGCTTCCTTGAGTCCTTCGGAAGTTCAAGCAAGACTGAGGCACTGTCTTACTGGTGGCTCCGACATCGGTACTCCAATCTTCAAAGCCTCTACATAGACTCTCCTTTCCTGTTTCCTCAACGGCCGGACCTGTTGTCTCAAGGTCCCTGTCTACATCTGGACCTGGGTCGTCTGTTTTTGACGGCTTGGCTCTTGAGACATCCCTCCTAAGGTCCAAAGGATTTTCTCGCTCTGTGGTACAGACTATGCTCAGAGCGCGTAAGCCGGCCTCTGCCCGGATCTATCACAGAGTGTGGCATACATACTTTCAGTGGTGTAATGCCAGAGTATATGACCCTAAAGTTTTTAGGGTTTCCAGAGTCCTGGCCTTCCCTCATACTGGACTTTACCTTGGACTCCGCCTGGCCACGCTGAAAGTGCGCGTTTCTGCTCTGTCCATCTGGTTCCCACACAGAATTGCTCCACTGCCGGATGTTCACACCTTCATTCAGGGTGTCCGCCATATTCAACCTCCCTTTGTCCCTCCAGTGGCTCCGTGGGATTTGTCAGTGGTTCTCCAGGCCCTGAAGGGCCCTCCATTTGAACCTCTGGGATATGTGGAACTGAAGTGGCTCACTGCGAAGACTCTATTCTAGCTATTGCGTCAGCCCGTAATGTGTCAGATTTAGGGGGGCTTTCCTGTCGCTTCCCATTTCTGATCTTTCATCAGGAGAGGGCTGTTCTTCTAACTCGTCCTGACTTCCTTCCCAAGGTTTTCTCGTTTCCATATTAATGAGGAAATAGTAGTCCCGGCTTTCCAATCACCAGATCTCTCGGAAGATGATTCCTCCTTGGATGTAGTCAGTGTTCTGACTCTACGTGGACCGTACAAGTTCTCTTCGAAAAACAGATTCTCTATTTGTTCTCTATGGATTCCACAAGAAGGGCTTGCCAGCTAACCAGCAGACTCTTGCCAGATGGCTTTGCATGACCATCTCACAGGCCTATGTGCAGGTGGGCCACTCGTGGGCAGCTTGCTGTGGCACCTCGGCTGTGGTCTGACTGTAAAACTGTGTAGTTAAGATTAAGATGGAAATTGGGTGAAATATTGCAATCTGTAGATATATAATTGTTTGATATCAGCTGGTGATGAAGGAACCCGTATTCGGTAGTGGCCAATTACATTGTAATAAGTTTATAAGTAATGTACACTGTTTCGTAGTTTATACTTTCTGAAATATAATATAATGGAATCTGGTTGAAATATTGTAGTATGGAATGTGAATATTTCAGGTTCAATTCGGCTAGTGGTTGTGGTTCCATGGGAGTTGTGGATTGCTAGCTATATTGTGATAGTATTGTGAAGTTATGTACTATCATAGTTTTGGGATTTTTGGTATAAGTAATAATAACCGTGTGGAAGGTAGTCTGCAGTTTTGTTAAAGATGGCTGCCAGCAAGTGGGTTAGACAATAGCATTACATGTGATACCCCCCCCCCCCCCCCCCATTGAACCATGTGCTTATTTCAATAGAAATTGTGAATTGCTACTCTTGTGATCATAGTTATAATTCTACCCAGTTTTGGTGTTGTATAGTTCAGATAGGTTTATTATAGTTATTATAAGTATGATCAATAATGGATATATGATTTACAGAGTTACAACATTTCTCTTACGTTCAAAACGGAGTGTATTATGTGAGTTTTCAAAATGGAGTTTGTCTAGAGACCATGCGGTTTGAACAATAGGACATGGGCCCTAACAGCCACACACACTCTAACCATGCCTTCTCAGTAGCCACCTTGAATATGTGGCCTCAACATCTCTCTCCCTCTCCCTTCCCTCTCATTGTATTTTGTCTAGTATTGTTAAGTTTAAACACTGTTTTATGAGGATTGATTTAATGAATATAATAACATTTTACTTCCAACACATTTTGTGTGTAATGTTATTAGCCAAATTATTTAAAGGATATATATATATTTTGCATATAACCTGATGTTAGTTCATTTAAATAATGAATAGAATATTTGCTTCAGATATATTGGGATTAAACAAGCTGGCAGTGGCCTGTGTGTACAAAAAGAAAGAAGGAAAAACACCCCTCATCACCTTTGTTATTTCTTTCTTCGAAGTCCACAGGGCGCTTACCCTAACGCCCCTGGCTTAGATGGGTTAGGTTTCCTGGTCACCTGTCTCCATCTCCCTTGTGTGAGTGTGATTCTTTTATGTACCAGTCTTCCTTCTCTTCATTCCTCCTCCTGCACTTGGCTTGTTAACTAACTGAGCAGCGCTAGGCTTACGGGTGGGTTATAGGGGGGGGAGCTTTCTGGAGGCAGAGGGCTTGGCTGTTCAGTGTCCAGTCTTTAGCCGCCACCTAAACCCCAAGGTTTCCCTGTAGACCCTATGGACTTCGAACAAAGATTTAACAAGGTAAGTTTTACCACAACTCCTTCACTTTGATGGCAACTTGCTCATTTCAAGGTTGTGGGTTTTTCCTCTTTTATTTTTTTCCTGTATGAGAGCTGTGAGCTAGGCCTGAAGCGTTACATATTTTTTTGGACATGGGGAGAGAACGCACAAACCTGTATTAACCAGGATTTGTTTAGATGTCAGATTGTATTTTGTCCTGTTTAAATCTGGACATTCATATTTATTAACACAGACAGATTGGCAACTGTAAAGCAGAAGTAATGTTCCCGTGGCACTGCTAAAATTTCCCTAGCAAGACATCTGTTCTCTGCATTTGATTTTACTAGCAGTTTTTGCATTAAATATTGGCACAATAATAAATGAACTAGAAATAAAGAAAAGTAATTTTATTCGCGATACTACAGAAATATAGGATATTTCGCAAGCTTCTAAGGTGCAACCTTGGTCAGATAACACATGTTGCTGAATTTTTGCATCTGTCCTGACTTCTCCTCGTCAGTAGTTTTTACTTAGTTAATTTAGAAATTGTTCGCTGGACACAGTTTAGCATTTGTTGGCATAAAATGGTGCACATCCATCATGTTTTAACATTTAGCTTATTTTTATAGTGTGCTTTAGTTCCAATTTAAAGTTTTTCCCTTGGAGAAAAGTGCACGCCTTTATGAAGTACCCAGAAGTCTATATTGTTACAGAGGACAACAGCTAGCTTGATGTTAGTCACCTTTAAACCACCAGTTGTAGGTACAGCGCTAGTTCTTCCATCATAAACTTTCATACTCCATGTTAGGTTCTTTCTGATCAGTTCTATGTCTTTTACCAAAAAGACTTTGGGAGTCTGTACTTGTAGTTGTGATTCCCTCTGATTTGCAGCCTGGTTTTTGTGTACCCAACTTGTTCCTAGGTGCATATCTGTTTGGTTTGAGGAACAGTTTGACGTATAATCAGCAATATGAGAGGTGTACCAGTGTGGATTCCCATACCTTTTCTCCTACTTCTGTGTGGCACAAGAGAAACTTTGCAGTGTTGCTGTTCAGATCTTCCCCTCCGCGTTCTGGCAGCACATCAGACTTAACTGAGAATTGGATCTCCCCTCTTGGAACATTGTTTCTGTATTTAGGAGCATATGTATCAAAGCTTGATGTGAGATAAAATTGTGAAATATAGATCGCCAACCAATCGGCTCCAAACTACCATTTCTTAAACACAGCCTGCAAAATGTAAGTTAGAAGCTGATTGGTTGGTGATTATATATATCTCACATCAAGGTTTGATACATATGCCCCTAAATCTGCTGGTATCTTTGTCAGTTTATCTTTTTGGAAGTTTTTCATTTGTTGCTGTATATCTTCACTCTTCAATCCGCTGTCTGCATAATTGTGTTGCTACGTTCTGTATCTAGTGTTCTCATCGGTCAGAAGACGTCTCTTTATTTAGATGACATGACATGCATTGGGAATATCTGGAAGCAAGATCTGCTTTGTCATATGTCATGTATTGCCTGAGATTTGTGCTTGTATGTTGAAATGCTTTCTACATAATTTCTCAAAGCTGAATAAAGGTCCCTGGATCAGATTGATGGAAATTAAGTGTAGGGTTTCACTCTGTAGCTTAATTCCTGAATAATATTGTTCAGTCCAAAGTCTGCAGCTGTGTGTAGTCTTGTATTAAAGTGTGCCTGAAAGTAGCTAACTCTGTGGAGCCATGATTTTCTATGACTACAAGAGTTGGCTGCGACAGCAGGAGATTTTTTTTTTTTTGACCGACTGCGAGCTGCTTTTGGGGAGGAAGCACCACCCTGAACCAGTGTGTGTGAGTGGTTTGCAGAATTTCAGTGACTTAAACGTCCCTGGAAGAATAGTGCTGTGGAGGACCTGTGTCCACCATCACCGAGTACAACATTGCTGGTCCATCCTCCCTATACCCCGAGTCAGAGGCACCTCAGTTTGAGTTGGTCCCCGGCCGGAGCCTAGTCACTGTAAACGCAGAGATTCTACTTAGCAGCCCCTAAAGCGATTTTATTTTTATTTTGTGATTTGGTAGTTTCTGAACAATCTTCAGACCGAGCAGCAACAGACCGTCCATTGGACGTCTGTGCTGCGGCTCAGTCACCCCACCGGCGCCGCGACGCCAGTACCTATGTAGGGATCTCGTGCTAGCCGGGCCCCGCGGACTTCCCAGACTGCGGCCGGACGTACGGGGACAGGTAAGGCTGATCACTGCTTGCGGTAACTCGCGTATTAGTCATTGCTTCCGGTCTCAGGGGACAGACTGGAGGTGCTGAGGTGGATGCAGGCCCCCCCATACCCTGCGCTTCCACTAGACCACAGGGACAGTATCAGCATGGAAAGCCAGCGTCCCAGGGGTTAGTATTCAGCCAGGAGAGTCAGCCTTCCCTGTTGTAGCGGCTCCTCGCCTCAGCTCAGCGCTCCTTTCCACTGTGGTCTGGCTTAGCTGAGCTGCTCCATCCTACCGTCACGCCCCCTCTGAGGTCTCCGGTGGCCATTTTCTTGTATGGTGCATGACAGATCTCCTGGGACAGCGTTTGGTCCAGTCCCCCTGCGTACCTCTCCTTTGGGTCCGTGTACACAGCGCTATACCCTTCCCAGACACTGAATCTGGGCAGTTGAATGTAGTGCCAATTTGCGGTGTATTATTTGTAATATATATTTCTGCATTGTATGTGACTTATGCTAGCGCTGACTGTCTGTGCCTTTTCATCTCAACTGTCAGTTTATATCTATCCCTTTTCTTTACAATCTGCCCTAATACAGGTTTAGTTAGGGTGGTTCTTAGACTTCACAAATATTTATATATAAGCGAGGTCTATCGGCCGTGTGCTGTACGGTGCCATATTTTTTGGACCAATGAGTTGCATACGTGGTGAGTGGGGTCTGACAGCTATTTAGCCCTAGTCAGAACCAGTGCGCAGCGCTACCTGAATTTTATTTTATATATATATATATATATATATATATATATATATATATATATATATTAATATAGTGTGTGTATGTATACGTGTGTGTGTGTGTGTGTGTATGTATGTATATATGTGTATGTGTGTGTGTGTGTGTGTGTGTGTGTGTGTGTATATATCTCTATCTCTGACATATATGACCAGGATGTCAAGCGCAATGCTGCACCCACTCTGCTATCCTGCAAGCTGTGTGCTGCAGGGGTAAATAAGGTGGATTTATCTCAGGATGGGTTATGTATGAGGTGCTATCAGTTGCCTGGCCCCTCAAACACCCCAACTACGGAAGAGGATCCCCCTTGGGCGGTGTTCTCAGGTACTGGCCTTCATTGCGCATCGCCTGGCGGTCCTGAACGTTTTGCCTCATATGGGGATTCCTCAACAAGCCATCCCTCCCCCTCAGAGTATGCCGCAATTATTGCAGTCTACTCCTGTGTCACAGACTGTCACTCCTTACCAGGGATTACCGCAGTACATGCCATCCCCTACGGTGCCACAACAGTCTGTCACTACCTTTCAGGAACTGCCAATAGCTGTACAGCCACCCTGGGTGGATCTTGTATCACACTCCGTACAGAGTTTGTCAACTTCCTCCACGGCCTTTCAGACCATGTTGCAGAATGAAAGACCTAAAAAGGCATCTAAACGCCCTGTGGTGTTGTCCGTCTTCACAACTCTGACACAGATGTGTCATCGGATGATGGGGAGGTGGATGATGCATCTGATTCCCCTCCACAGGAGGTGGAACCTAAATCAAGTATTAACATTCTTGCTTTGGTACTGGTGGTCTGATCCATTCTAGTTATAGAAGAGGACGAATCTGCCCCTAAATTAAAATGCCCTCAGTTTAGACAGGTAAAGGTGACCGGTGGTCTTCCCTCTCGCTGATCAGCTGGTAGACCACATGGCGGAGGTCTGGCAATCACCTGGTAAGAGGTATCAGCCGCAAAAGCGTTTGGCCTCATGTTATCCATTCCCTGAGGATCACTGCAAGAAGTGGGAATCACCGCCCACTCTACATTCTCATGTTACTTGCTTGATAAAAAGTGCTACGTTACCTACAGTATGATGCCTTCCATTTCTACCCCGAAGAGGCTCAGAGGTCTTTGGTGGGTCACATGAGAGATGCGGATGCTTATATTGGTGAGGCTGCTTTAGATGTCAGTCTCCTGACCTCTAGAGTATCTGCTGTGGCCGTGTCTGCTCGCTGCTCCCTGTGGCTGCGCTCCTGGATGGCGGATGCAGATTCCAAAGAGGGCCTGGAGGCCTTGCACTTCAATGGGGAGATATTGTTTGGCCCGGAGCTGGACAAAATTGTAGACACACTGGCAAAGTCTAAAGGTGCGCACACACGTAATGATTTTTTGAACGATTTGTCATTAACGACGTCGTTATCATTCAGCCGTTCAAAAATTTGTCCAGTTTCAGGGGCAAAACGATGAACGATAACTACCAATACGTGGACCCATTTGTAGTTGGTAATTATCATTCATCGCCCATTCTGACTGTCCTACATAACTATTTCTGCATTTATGAAATCGTTGTAAAAATCGTTAATTTCATTATACAAATTCGTTCTATTTTTCAAGGAAAAATCTGAAGGGAAATCGTTAACTACACAAATCGTTACGTGTGTACGCACCTTAAGTCAACTTTTCTGCCATCAGCCTCAGCGCCTTCTAAGGCTAGAACCTCTTCCTTTCGGTCCTTTCGTCCTCAAGGAAAGGCCAAAGGACAGTCTTTTCCTAAACAATCAGAGGCCAAATTGACCTCCAAGCCTAAGAAGCAGGCCTGGAACGCCAGATCCCCTACTTCCAAGTCAGAGGATAAACCTTCAGCCTGATGGGACGGGGCTCCCTCTGGGGGATCCCAGGGTGGGAGGCAGACTTCTTCAGTTCGCCCAGTGTTGGTGTCACACTACCAAGGATGCTTGGGTAAAAGAAGTGGTCTCTCAGGGGTACACCCTCTCATTCCGTCGAAGACCTCCCAACCAGTTTTTCTGCACAAGCCCTCCCTCGGACAAGAACAAGACCTTGCAGATCCAGGAGGCCATAGAGTCCTTGCTGAAAGCAGGGATAATTGTACCAGATCCACAGTCTCAATGCGGGACTGGGTACTATTCTACTATGTTTTTGGTTCAAAAGCCGAATGGGTCTCATCTGCCTATCCTCAACCTAAAATCTCTGAACAAGTTCCTCAGTTTGCCCAAGTTCAGGATTGAAACTTTACGATCCATCATACTGGCTGCGGAACCTGGGAATTACATGGTGTCCCTGGACATTCAGGATGCATACCTCCATGTCCCCATAGTGCCTTCTCACCAGTGTTATCTGCGGTTTGCTATTCTGCAACGACACTTCCAGTTTCGGGCGTTGCCCTTTGGCCTATCCACAGCTCCAAGGGTCTTTACCAAAATTATGGCTGCCATGACAGCCCATCTACGGAGTCAGGGTATACGACTTCTGCCGTACCTCGACGACCTTCTTTTGCTGGCGGGTTCTTCGGAGGTACTTAAGCAACACCTGTACCTGACTATCGCTTGTCTACAAGCGCACGGGTGGTTGTTCAACTGGTAAAAGTCCTCCCCAATTCCAACACAGAGCATGGTTCACTTGGGAGCTTTCCTAATTCTCAACAGCAGAGATTCTAACTCTAGAGAAGATCTCCCTACAACGGCGAGTGCGCAGTTGCCTCCACAGTTGCCGGGTGTTGGTACACTCCGGCGACGCAGGTTCTAGGATCCATGGTGTCAACATTCGACATGGTGGAATATGCTCAGTTCCATTCCAGGCCCCTGCAGGGGCTGATTATCTCCAGGTGGAACGAATTACCCCACTGGATCAAGACGCTGGTGGTTTCTCCGGAGGTGCGCCTGTCTCTTTTGGTGGCTACAAAAAGCTCAAGTCACCAAGGGTTGTCCCTTTTGGATCCCGGACTAGGTACTCCTAACAACGGACGCCAGTCTCCATTGCTTAAGTGCAGTGACCGGGCCTCACTCCTTTCAGGGCAGTTGGACAGCAGTAGAAGCAATCCTTCCAATCATCATATTGGAACTTCAGGCTGTGTACAGGGCCCTCATGATCGCAAGACATTCTTCATGGAAAACCCGGGCAGGTGCAGTCCGACAACGCCACCACAGTGGCTTACATCAACCAGGGAGGCACTTGAAGTCGGGCAGCAATGTCAGAAGTGTCCCGCATTCTGACATGGGCAGTTCTCAATTGGGAAGCCGAATTCCTCAGCCGTCACGACGTGCATCCAGGGGAATGGTCTCTTCACAAAGAGGTGTTTCAGCTCCTAGTGGACAAATGGGGACCTTCCAGAGGTGGACCTTATTGCTTCCCATCACAATCACAAATTGCCAGTGTACGGGTCCAGGACAAGAGATGCCAAAGCAAGCTTGGTGGACGCTCTGTCAGCGAAGTGGACCTTTCAGTTTGCGTACCTATTTCCTCCAGTATTCCTGCTTTCTTGGGTTCTTCGGAAGTTGAGGCATGGTCCTGCTGGTGGCTCGGTACTCAGATCTACGGAGTCTCTCCATCGACACTCCGTTCCTATTGCCTCAACGTCTGGACTTGATTTCTCAAGGTCCTTGCCTTTACCCGGACCTTTAGCGTCTGTCTTTGACGGCGTGGCACTTGAGACATCCCTCCTAAGGTCTGAAGGATTCTCTGACTCTGTCATCAACACGATGCTTAGAGCTCGTAAACAGGCTACGGCCAGGATATACCACAGAGTATGGCATACATAATTCCAGTGGTGTCACTCAAGGGAGTATGACCCTCAGGTGTTTCGTATTTCCAGAATACTGGCATTCCTTCAATCTGGGTTGGACCTCTGCCTACGACTGGCCTCGTTGAAAGTACATGTCATTGTGGTTCCAACGAAGGATAGCTCCGCTTCCGGATGTCCACACCTTTCTGCAAGGTGTTCACCGGATTCAACCTCCCTTTGTTCCCCCCAGTGGCTACTTGGAGTTTGGCGGTTGTTCTTCGGGTCCTTCAGGGTCCTCTATTTGAACCACTATATTCGGTGGATCTCAAGTGGCTAACAGCTAAGACTTTCTCCTGGCTATTGCGTCTGCCAGGAGAGTGTCAGAATTGGGGGCGCTCTCCTGTCATCCTCCTTTTATGATATTTCACCTGGACAGGGCTGTGCTTCGCACTCGCCCTGAGTTTCTTCCTAAAGTGGTTTCTAATTCCCATATTAACTAGGAAATTTATGTACCGGCCTTTCAGTCACCTGACCACTCGGCAGGTGAGGTCTCATTGGATGTGGTCCGTGCTCTCCGGATTTATGTGGACCGGACCAGTTCCATTTCCATTCGTAAAATTGGTCTCCTTATTTGTGTTCTATGAATTGCATAAGAAAGGATGGCCGGCCAATAAACAAACATTTACAGGGTTTTTTTTGTTGTTGGTTTTTCCTTAATACTCTTTTGGACTTTGTTTACAAAAAAAAAGTCAGTTTTTACATGATATAGAGATCAGTGACCCCGTATGCTTATTGTTCTAGCATGTTAACCGTTCTGACACTTGCAGGAGTGACCTATTGGACAAAAACCAGACTGTAACACATGAACTGGCGGCTGTTTGTGACCGCCTGTTTCCTGTGCCGGCAGTGCACTGTTTTAAGTGCGGCATTAGTACATGACAGCGTAACATGACACAGCATACGTCTATTCTCTGGCGCGTCAAGGGTTTATTTGCTGCAGCATAAACTATGCTATGTATGGCTTGTACTACTTCTCCCTACTAATTATTTGCCCACTTAAAGTATTTGTTTTGATGTCCTCAAACCCAGAGTGTAAAATGTCTGACAAAAATGAATTCTCTAAATGCCCAACAGATGGAGTTCTGGATACAGTGACGGATGTAAAAAAAAAAAAATTAGACACTGTGTAGTTTGAATGCAGAGCTGTATTACATTTGTCTTTTCTTTACCTAGTCTTGTGTTTGTCCAATCTGTAAAGCACTGTAGCCTGTGCTGGCACTGTATAAAAGTTATTCTCAATTTTGTTTTTTCCCACCTCAAATGTTTTTATTTGCTTCCCACTTTTCAATTGGCTAACCAACTAAAGAGGGAGTTCCCAATTATTGTGGCGACACAATTACCCCAACATCCTAGGCAAACGCAGAAAGGATTTCTAGTTGCCCAGAAACCCCCTATTCAGGCCAGCGCCTCAAATCATGACCACTACCCAGGGTCGGATTGGGCCACCGGGACAGCTGCTAAGTTCCTGCTGGGCTGTCCCATGTTCCCCTCTGCCGGGCTGGCTTAGATTGAACGAGCTTGGCTACAGGGGCTGTGGGCAGATTGTATGATCTTCATAGGGCATTACCACTGAAAGACCCAGGCTGATCTACTCACCCTGCCCGTTAAGTGTCCTTATAGCCCCCCTTACTTTCCAGTACCATCCAGAGGGTAATTTGGCTGCTTCTAATCTCCACTATTAAATATAAAATATTGCAAGCCACTAGCCCAGTCTTTGTCACATCTTTGCAGCTGTATCCTATAGGAGCTCTATGTAATATCCATTATCTGTCCTGCCTGAAGTCAGAACTTGACAGCCTCTTAAATAAAAATGTTCAAGTTATAAGTAAATAATCATTTTTTTTTTTTTTTATCATGTTAAGTCTTATGTGCTTTATTTTTTTCTTTGGGGGCTAATGTACTTTTTTTCTTATTGTTGCCAATCTGTTTGTTTTTATTGTCATTGGCCAATGTGTGTTTTATTTTTCCAATCAGTGCCAATGTATGTCTCTTCATGCAAAGCGTATGTGCGTTATTATTTTCCTGTGGATGCTTATGTGTTGTTCTTTATTCCTATCAGGCATAATGTGTTTTTGTTTTTCTATTGGGGCCAATGTGTGTTATTTTTTCCTGTCGGGCTAATGTGTTTGTTTCTACTTCAGGGTCCATAGGGGGCCCACAGGGTTGACCTTGGGGATATAGCTGGATCAGGATCCATGGGCACCACGCAGTTAAGCTTTTAGCTCCCAGGATGCACTTGGGTCCTCCTCTATACCCCGCCCCCGAGCCACAGGCACCTCAGTGTAAGTTGGTGCCCGGCCGGAGTTGGTCACCGCGCAGGGTGGCTGCAGGAGCAGCCCCCAGAAGCTTTTTATTTTAGGGTAGATTTTATTTATTTTAATCTCTCTTTTTACTACAGACGGCAGCGAAGGGCTGTCAATACAGATGCCCACGCTGCCACTCTGATCCCCGACTGGCGCCGCGACGCCAGTACTGATCTGGGGATCGCGGTGGGAGGACAGAGTCCGTACTAACCGGACTCTGTCTACCTCCCAAGACTGCTGCCGGAGTCGCCGGGGATTCAGGTAAGCCGCGCATCGCTGGCTAGCGGCGGCGCGCGGAATGCCTTAAGATGCAGTCCTTTAGCCTCTGGTCCTGGGGACAGACCGGAGGCTGCTGGTAGTGGCGGCGGGCCCCCCCATTACCCGCGGGACCACTAGACCACCAGGGATAACAGGCAAGCGGGAAGCCAGCATCCCTGGGGTTATGGCCAGCCAGGGGAGGAAGCCTTCCCTGTTCAGCGGCTCCTCAGCTCAGCACGCAGTCTGGCGTCGCTGAGCTGCAGACTCTTCGGCCACTCCTCCTCTGAGGTCTCTGGGGGCCATTTTCTTTGTGGCAACGCAGATCTCAGGGAGCACGCGGACCGGTCCCCCTGTGTACCTCTCCCCTGATCAAGGACAGCGTACACAGCACTATAGCCCTCCCAGACACTGAATCTGGGCAGGTTAATTGTAGTGGAAAGGTGCAGTGAGTATATCTTCTCTGCATGGTATGTGACTTTTGCTAGTGCTGCCTGTCTGTGCTTATTTTCCGCTACTGTCAGCTTATACCTGTCCCTTTACTTCTCCTAAAAGCCCTACAGGTGTGTGGGGGAGGGGCGTTTCTACAGACCTCACCTATATAAATCACGTATTTGTGAGGTTCGTCACATACAGTTGTGTGCGACACAGTGCCATATTGTGGGCTGTTGTTCAACACACCGGTGAGTGCGTTTACTTCTGTCCTGTCGCCAGATATATAATATATTCTGTGATGTCAGACGAGGAGGTTGAGCGCTCAGTGGCTCCGGTGTTGGCCTCCTGCGGAAGCTGTTCTGCAGGAGTGGATAGGGAGGATTTGTCACAGGATGGCCTGTGTAGTCGGTGCCAGGTTAGCTCCTGGCCCATCCAGACCTTCTCTGACGCAGGAACCACCGTGGGCGATGTTTTCTCAAGTGCTGGTGTCTATTGCGGACCGTCTGTCGGTCCCGACTGCTCTCCCTACTAGGGCGTTACCCCAGCCGACCATCCCCCATTCCCCGGGTGTCCCGCAGTTATTGCAGAGTCCTCCTGGGTCTCAGTCTGTGGGTCCATATGCAGGGTTGCCTATGTATATACAGGCTTCCCCTGTGCCGCAGCAGCTAGGGTTTCAAAACGACCACTCAAGGCCCGGGCGGCTCAGGTATCGGACTCAGAGGGTTCATCAGATGATGGGGAGGTCCCTGATGACACTGACTCGGACGCCTCGGTCCAGGAAATGGATACCAAGTCGTCCATTAATGTGCGAGCACTAGTTAGGGCGGTGCGAGCCATTCTTCTTATAGAGGATGAGGCACCGGTTCCTAAGTCGAAGTTTCCTAGTTTCAAAAAAACTAAGGTGGCTTCTGCGGTGTTTACCCTGTCGGATCAGTTGATGGATCATATGGAGGTAGCTTGGCAGGCGCCCAGTAAGAGATTCCTTCCTCAGAAGCGGTTGGCTGCTAATTATCCCTTCCCTGAGGCACATTGTAAAAAATGGGAAACTCCACCGGCGGTGGATTCCCATGTCACCCGTTTAACGCGGGCCGCTACCTTACCATTACCGTCGATATCCTCGCTGAAGGATCCCACGGACAGGAAAGTTGAGACTTGCTTAAAGTCTATTTACTCCCTCTCCGGGGAGGTGGCCCGACCGTCCATGGCCATCTCCTGGGCGGCCAAGGCCATTGAGGGGTGGGCCAATGCATTGGAACATACCTTCCCGGACGACGCTCCGGATGTCCAGAGGGCGTTGTTGGGACAGATGAGGGACGTAGCTTCTTACATTGGGGAAGCTTCTTTAGATGCTAGTCTGCTGACTTCGCAGGTATCGGCTGCAGCGGTGTCTGCCCGCCGATCCTTATGGTTGCGGTCCTGGAGAGCGGACTCTGATTCAAAGAAAGGCCTGGAGGCCTTACCTTTCAATGGGGAATTACTATTTGGACCGGACTTGGACAAAATAGTGGATACCCTGGCTAAGTCCAAGTCGGCTTTCCTCCCTTCGGCGGCACTGCCTGCTAAGGTTCGGAGTTCGGCTTTTCGTTCCTTTCAGGTTCAGGGTAAGGCAAAAGGTCAGTCCTTCCCGAGACAGTCTGCGAGTAAGACTGCCTCTAAACCCAAGAAGCAAGCCTGGAGTGCTTGGCGCTCTTCTTCCAAGCAGGAAGATAAACCTGCGGCCTGATGGGACAGGCCTCCCTCTGGGGGACCTCAGAGGTGGGCGGCCGACTTCTTCTATTTACCCAGTGCTGGCACAATACCACCACGGATGCCTGGGTTCGAGAAGTGGTCTCCCAGGGGTGCGCCCTGTCTTTTCGGCACAGACCACCCCACCAGTTTTTCTGCACCAGTCCTTCTCAGGACAAGACCAAGGCGTTACAGATTCAGGAGGCTATAGAGTCCTTGCTGAAAGCAGGGGTCATTGTTCCCGTTCCTCAATCACAACGAGGGACGGGGTATTATTCGTCTCTGTTTCTGGTGCAGAAACCCAATGGTTCTCATCGCCCTATCCTCAACTTGAAGTCTCTGAACAAATTCCTCAGAGTTCCCAAGTTCAGGATGGAAACGTTACGTTCCATCATTCTGGCGATGGAACTGGGGGATTACATGGTGTCCCTGGATATCCAGGACGCCTACCTCCATGTTCCGATAGCACCTTCGCACCAGCGGTATCTGAGGTTCGCTATCCTTCAACACCACTATCAGTTCCGAGCGCTACCCTTTGGTCTCTCCACGGCACCGAGGGTGTTCACGAAGATTATGGCGGTCATGGCCGCACATCTTCGGAACCAGAGTGTACGGCTGCTGCCGTATCTGGACGACGACCTGTTGCTGGCAAGCTCCCCGGAGGTACTGCTTCAACATCTCCACCTGACGATCGCTTGCCTGCAAGCACACGGGTGGTTGATAAATTGGAAAAAGTCCATCCCTGAGTCCATCACAGCGGATGGCTCTTTTGGGAGCCCTGCTGGATTCGCGTCAGCAAAGGATTTTCCTGACTCCAGAGAAGGTCGCCTCCCTACAGCTGCAGATACGCAGTTGCCTGAGCAGTCGCCGCCTGTCGGTCCATTCGGCTATGAGAGTTCTGGGGTCCATGGTGTCGACATTCGACATGGTGGAATTTGCCCAGTTCCATTCCCGGCTCCTGCAGGGGCTGATTCTATCGGAATGGAACGGGTTACCTCACCGGATCCGCTCTCAGGTGCTGGTGTTGTCCCCGGAGGTTCGGCACTCTTTGGCTTGGTGGCTTCAGACAGCTCATCTGGTCGAGTGGCGCCCCTTTTGGATCCCGGACTGGGTCCTGCTCACGACTGATGCCAGTCTCCGGGGTTGGGGTGCAGTGACCGGCTCATTGTCGCTTCATGGTCATTGGTCTGCGGAAGAAGCACTTCTTCCCATGCGGGCAGTATACAGGGCCCTGCAGTCGTCCGGTCCCGTTCTTCACGGAAGGGCGGTACAGGTGCAGTCCGACAACGCCACCACGGTGGCGTATATCAACCACCAAGGAGGAACTCGCAGTCGGGCAGCGATGTCGGAGGTGTCTCGCATCCTGACTTGGGCGGAGTGTCACATTCCAGCGATCTCGGCGGTCTTCATCCCCGGAATCCTCAATTGGGAAGCGGACTTCCTCAGCCGTCACGACGTGCATCCCGGGGAATGGTCACTTCACCCAGAGGTGTTTCAGCTACTCGTGGACAGGTGGGGACTGCCGGAGCTGGACTTGATGGCCCCCCGTCACAATCACAAGTTGCCCGTTTACGGGTCAAGGACAAGAGGCGCAAGTCTGGTGGACGCGCTGTCGGTGAAATGGACGTTTCACCTGGCGTATCTGTTTCCTCCAATATCCCTACTTCCTCGGGTTCTGCGGAAATTCAAGCAGGGCGGCGGCACGCTCGTGCTGGTGGCTCCGGCGTGGCCCAGACGGCCTTGGTTTTCCGATCTCAGGAGCCTCTCCATCGACGCGCCGTACCTTCTTCCTCAGCGTCCGGACCTGTTGTCTCAAGGGCCCTGCCTTTACCCGGATTTGGGTCGGCTGTCTTTGACGGCGTGGCTCTTGAGACAGCCGTCTTGAGGTCTCGGGGCTTCTCCAGTTCGGTTATTGGTACCATGCTCAGGGCACGCAAGCCTGCTTCAGCACGGATTTATCACATGTTGTGGCACACTTTCTTTCAGTGGTGTGAGTCCAGACATTATGATCCTCAGGTGTTCCGAGTTTCTAGGATCTTGGAATTTCTTCAATCAGGATTGGACCTCGGCTTACGCCTTGCATCTCTGAAGGTTAATTTGTCCGCCTTGTCCGTGTGGTTTAAATGGCGGATTGCAATACTGCCGGATGTTCACACCTTTTTCCAAGGTGTTCTCAGGATCCAGCCTCCCTTGTGCCTCCTGTGGCTCCTTGGGACTTGGCGGTGGTTCTACGGGTCCTGCAGGGTCCTCCGTTTGAGCCTCTTGAGTCGGTGGAGCTCAAGTGGCTGACATTTAAGACTGTTTTTCTCCTGGCAATTGCTTCTGCCAGGAGGGTGTCTGAATTGGGGTCGCTTTCCTGTCGCCCTCCTTTCCTGATTTTTCACCAGGACAGAGCGGTGCTCCGCACTCGTCCTGAGTTTTTGCCCAAAGTGGTCTCGAAGTTCCACATTAATCAGGAATTTGTTGTGCCAGCTTTTCAGTCCCCTGATCTTTCAGCTGGTGAGACTTCCTTAGATGTGGTCCGGGCGCTTAGAATCTATGTGGGCCGGACGGCTTCGGTTAGGAAGTCTGATTCCTTTTTTATCCTCTTTGGTTTTCACAAGAGGGGTTGACCTGCCAACAAACAAACATTAGCCCATTGGCTTCGTTCCGTTATTTGTGAGGCTTATGCACAGGAGGGTTTACCTGTGCCAGCCTCTGTTAAGGCTCATTCCACTCGTTCTGTGGGTCCTTCTTGGGCTACTAGACGTGGCGCTTCTGCTGTTCAGCTGTGTAAGGCGGCCACTTGGTCTTCAATTCAAACGTTTTTGAGGTTCTATGCGTTTGACACCTTCGCCTCTCAGGATGCATCCTTTGGGCGCCGGGTGCTCCTTTCAGCACAGGAGCGTCCCCGCCCTTAGTTGAACTGCTTTGGGACATCCCCAAGGTCAACCCTGTGGTCCCCCTATGGACCCTGATGTAGAAAACAAGAGATATGGTAAGAACTTACCTTTATCTCTGTTTCTACGAAGTCCATAGGGTCCACAGGGCGCCCGCCCTGACGCACCTGGCTTCAAATGGGCTGTGTGGCTGGTCACCGGTTTTCCATCTCCCATTTCTGTGAGTATGGTTTCTTGTGTGTTCCAGTCTTCCTTCTCTCTGTTTAGTCTCCTCCTCCGGCCTAGGCTGCTTACCAACTGAGGTGCCTGTGGCTCAGGGGCGGGGTATAGAGGAGGACCCAAGTGCATCCTGGGAGCTAAAAGCTTAACTGTGTGGTGCCCATGGATCCTGATCCAGCTATATCCCCAAGGTCAACCCTGTGGACCCTATGGACTTCGTAGAAACAGAGATAACAAAGGTACGTTCTTACCATATCTCTTGTTTTTTACTCCACCCCCACACAAACGCTACCTACTCAACAGACCCCGCCTCCACTAGGGCTGCTTCCAGAAATTTCCCAGGCTGGTTTTCCATTCCAATCCGTCCCTAACAATAGCTATATTATATAATAAGATTTTACTAGGGCTGCGGCCACAACATGCAGTATAAGGAACATTGTGAAACTGAGCTCCCTGTTAGCGCACCAGACCAAACTATAGCTTGCCAAGTGCTAATTATGCTCCCTCCATGGGTTGGCAATACTCTACAATAAAACATATGTAAACCCCTCTTTAGAAATCTGTTTGCCCCTGAGCAAAATGGAAGAGGCACGGGGAAATAGTGGTTTCGATTATTTGTTGTCCTGCTCACAGTTGAATTTTAAAGAAGAGCGACATTACAGAGGGGAGCTGGCATAAAGATCAATGGTCCCATCTCCAGCCAAGCCCGGTACGACGCTGGCGAGGGGGCCGCCGTGAGCCCCCTCAGCCCAGCGCATAACCAGTGGCATAGGAGGCTGCTTCTTAGCAGCCGCAAGCAGTCTCTGATGTAAGAGGGGGGGGAGGCGGTCCTCCAGCAAGCCCCGGCCCGGGTAATTAGTACCCTCTCGGCGCCCCTGTCTCCAGCGCTACATGGGCTCGCATTGACCATTCCACACAGAATAAAGTGTACACTTCAGTGTTATTAAGAGAACAATCCATGTCAATGGGTATGGGGGAATATTACAATGATCAGTTACTAAAGTAAATGTGGGGATATTTTATAAATTTCAACTTTCTCTCCTAGCAAAGCCACGATGTACTGACAGAGCTATTCTCAGCCGGTAACAGCCATATGCATGACATGCAAAGCTTTAAGATGACGAAGGAGAAGGCTCTAAAAGAACTGATTGACAAACTGCTGGAAAGTGCTCAGAATAATCAGTTTGGAAGTGCAAATAGTAAGGTAGAAAACAGATTTTATTTATCTAAATTTGTTACCACATTTCCATTTATTGGCTAAATGCACATGCTTGCCCCACTTCCATAGGAACAGCGATAAAAAAACGTAAAAGCTTCACTGTGTACTTTTAAACAAAGATCGCTCATCCATTTGTTGAGGACCAGTTTTTAGTGTTTCATGATTATTGCATATCGGGCTCCTTGTTCTGGGGTGCAAAGAGTTTTCCCGATATTGTGGTCCCAGAACAATGGCAAATTGGTGTTTTTGATTTGCATATTAAAACACTAGTAAAATTGACCTGGCATTTGCTGGGTCACTTCAGCCTGCTACCGTTATGTCCCCTTGCTGTACTTGCCAGCCCTCCTGGCCTCTTCTGCAGGATGGCTGTCCTATCTCCTGCAGCGGTCGCAATTGGGGCACCGAGACATGACAGGAACACTGCATTATCATATCATTTATTTATGTGGCACCTTACAAAGTACATAAACAGGTTGACCAGTGAGTTACAATACAATACAATACAGGATCAGGGCATGGATAATGTACATTGCTACATTAGCGGCCATAACACCCAGATAAGCAACAGAGCATAAGCAACCAAGTGTTAGGTTCCCTAGTGAGGAGTAAGAAGTATATGAAAGTAAAGTAAGGAGAAGCACAAGAGGGTAGAGGGCCCTGCTCGTGAGAGCTTACATTCTAAAGGGGAGGGGCAGACAAACGTGTGACACAGATGGGGTAGACAGGGAGGAAGGAGCATGTAGCAGCAAGTTATATGAAAGCTGGAATGCTTTGATGAAGTAGTGGGTCTTGAGAGCCCATTTGAAGGATTGTGGAGAGTCTGATGGGAAGAGGGAGAGCGTTTTAAAGGGGAGCAGTGCGGGCAAAATCTTGGAGGCAGGAGTGAGAAGAAGTAATCAGTTGGCGGCAGGCATTTTTTGAATGAAGAGGGCGGACAGGAGAGTGAAGGGAGACTAGGTCAGATATGCAAGTGGGAGAGGAATGGGTGAGGACTTTGTAAGAGAGTGTGAGAACCTTGAATTGGGTTCTGAAAGGGAAGGGGAGCCAGTGGAGGGCTTGTAGAAGAGGGGAGGCAGATGTAGAGCATTTGGAGAGGAAGATGAGTCTAGCAGCAGCATTGAGGACAGATTGGAGAGGAGAGAGATGGGAGTTGGGAGGACAGATAGGAGATTACAGTAGTCCAATCTGGAGGTGACCAGTGAGTATATGAGGGCTTTAGTGCCATCCTGGGTGAGAATCCTGGGTCTAATCTTGGAAATATTTTTAAGATGGACTTGACAGGACTGCGAGAGCATCTGGATATGTGGTGTATGCATTCCTTATGATCTTTATACCCAAATGTCGCTATTTAGCGTTGTAAGTCGCACAAGAAATAATTGCTTTCCAGACTTTAATTGTGGTTCCAAAGCACAAAAAGATATTATTCACATGAAAGCATCTAGTTACACGCCTTGATCTATAATACAATTAGCGCAAAGGTTATACAATCACAAGGTACAGTTGTTACATACACAAGCGCTCTGGATCCAGATTTCCCGGCATCAACGATGAAGCCTCCGCCTACAGCAAAAAGATGATGACTAACTACCAGAAATAGAGAGCTTGCATATTTACCTTTACAGAGATAGGCAATACAATAGAACGAATTGTCATAATCCGATTGGTTCTTCTGTTACGATACAGTTCATAGGTCAGTTTGTATTGTAATAGTTCAGCCCTCCAACGGCTCTTTGTGTGCATTTTCCCGCCGAAGAACAAATCTAAACTGGCTAATAAACATTACATTACAGAATACACTTCAATGCCTATCTCTCTATGATCCATAACTTGCAGCCGCATGTTGCGATCTCCTTGCCAATGGAACCGGAAATCTGCAAATAAACAGTGGTTTAGAATAGCACCAAACATAGTCTGCTTATCATGTACTAAACCTTAGATACCAAATACATGTATTTCACAATAGACTTGATAACGAATAAAACCTTTAATATTAACCTTAATGCTAGGGAACCTTTTGTGTAAGTATGCAATGTGCCAGTGTGGAGATATTAAGAAAAGACGATAGTATGCGTTGTGCGTCTATATGTTTGTGGAGTACACCATGGTACGTGCTTTGCGGGGTTGTTCATATTATGTGTATTAATAAATGTACGTATTTGTATAATGAGGACTTTTAACCTAGGTCAGTGGCAGACGCACGACGCTAATAATCATAATATAGCGCTGTATACGGGGTATCGTGTAGGCAACGCAAAATGGCGTTGTGCAGATATTATTGTTACAATTTAGGTCTCAGCCAACCATCCGGCTTCGACAGGTGTGAAGGGGAGGGATGAGTCCAGGATAACTCCAAGACAGCGCAGATAGTTGTGCCATCAATGATAAAGAAATTGTGGGAAGTGCGGTAATGTTATCAGAGATACTTTTACTAATACTTTATAGTGTAAATAAACTCTTGTTAATCGGTATGTAATTTATACTCTGTGCTTTTGGTTTCTTGAAACTTGGGGTTGCAGTTTAAAAAGAAAAGTTTAAACTACACAGTTATGGCTAGATACACTAAGCCCTGGAAAGAGCGAGAGTACCGACCAATCGGCTTCAATCAGCTTACAGGCTGTGTGTGAAAAATGACCGTTAGGAGCTGATAAGTTGGTACTTTATCACTCTCCAAGTCTTAGTACATCTCCCCCTATGTGTTGGTGGATGAGGAAAGTGCAAAGTATATTGTAGGACTGTCCCTCTACACCAGTGGTGGCCAATAAGCGGCCCTCCAGCTGCTGTTGAACTATACAGCCAAGCATGCCCTGCAATAGTCTCAGCATTAACAAGTAGCAAAACTGTAGCAGGATATGCTGGTATATGTAGTTCTACAGCAGCAGGAGGGCCACTCATTGCCCAGCCCTGCTCTATACCCCCAATGAATCTCAGAGTGCACCAGAAGACACGGGGGTATTCAATTAGGTGCGAAAAGCTTGTTTCTGCTGAAAAGTATTGTGGTGACGTCATTTCGCCAGGCGAAACTTATCCCCGTATTCATTTCCAAAGACTTTTCGCTGGTGCGTAAAATCAATGCATTGGTATAGGTGAAAAAGATTCGCCTATGAAACCTGTTGAAAAAAGTGCAGAATTGGGTTTTTGGGTTGCAAACTTGCGGGAACCACCCAGCGCCCTTGGGACAGTCCCCCAAAGGTAAACTGTCAAAAAAAAGTTTAAAAAGTACTTACCCCAAAAAATGACTTTGAAAAAGTACAAAGTTGGGGGACAAACTTAAAAACTAGCGAAATAGACTCCAGGGGGGTCCCAAGTATGCCCCAGGTGTTTTTAAGATTGCAGGTGGATTTTTAAGGTTTTTTTAAACTTCACTTTAGCAACTTCAAAATATGCTAACACCCGTCCCATTTTCATGTACCTCAAATTTGCTGGGACTGCTTACTTTCTGCAAAAAAACCCGCTAAATGCTATTCTTCACCACTTCTGCAAAGACCCTAATTAGCAGCTATTGAGAGCATTTAAGTACCACAAATACCTTCAGCAGGCCTATTCTAGGGGGGACTATAGTGATCCCCAATGTCAGAGCATCTTTTGGGGGGGTGTCAGGCTGATTTCCCCAAACCTGACGGGACTTTTCGCCAGGTCCGAATTTGCCAGTTCCCGTTTTCGCCGATATTGAATACAGGGATAAGCGGTGACTCTCTCGATGCTTTTTCGCATGCCTGTGGCCCGTATTCAGAAAGAGTTGGTTGGGGTATTGTGCATGCTCTGTTATAAATATGTATGTTTGACTTCTGCTGCTATGTCGGATTTGGGGGTGTTCCTTCACCCCCCAGCACACGGCAAACAAGTATCTTAAGCTGCATAATAAAGCTCAGAGTATGTGTGTATGTATAAAATGAGCGCCCTTTTTCGAAATGACTGACCGGAAGTGATGTCATGGATGATCTAAACGAGACAATTGGAGCCCTGTCTCATTAAGGGTATAAAAAGTGGCAAACCCTGACTAACTGCACCCCTTGATGAAGTCCCCAAGTGGATGAAACGCGTTGGGATAGCTGCCTTGTCTGACTGGATGAACTCTTACAGATAAGCATCTCATTTTTGTAGAAAAACTTCCTATATATTTTTAACAAGTTTTTGAACCTTTTTAAACAATACCTTTTTACTTGCTTTTATCCACTGATCCCTTTGTGTAAACTGTTTTTTTTAAATATTTGAATATATAAACTCCATTCGTTTTTTAAGATGTATTTAAATGTATGAATTGCATTTTTAATGTCATCTTAAATATTTATTAGCACTATTTGCACATTGTGGGAAATTCAATTAATTTATTTGTATTATCTGTGCTTGTATGCACAGGACCTAGATATACTTTTTAAATATTAAATTGTGATTTTTATTTTTACACTTTGTATGGTACATTTGTTGGTTTATGTTACACATTCCACAAATCATTGTAGAATATATGTAAGTCGCTGATCACCTAACATATTTGCACTATTTTCACATTTTAAGGGCTCATCCAAAAGTCCTCTTACGTTTGGTTCTAGCTGACACCTTTTATATTAAGGGAGTACGTATTATTACATATATTTTGTATCAATCCTCTAGAAAACTTGAAGGTGGCGCCGACACATTTTTGGTGTATCTATTAATTATTCGTTTTGTTTATTTGTGGTTTGACAGTATGTGTATATATATGTGTGTATATATATATACATACACAGTCAGGTCCATAAATATTGGGACATTGACAGAATCTTCAGATTTTGGCCTCTATTCAGCACCACAATAGTTTTGAAATGAAACAAACAAGATGTGCTTTAACTGCAGACTTTCAGATTTAATTTGAGGGTAATTACATCCAAATCGGGTGAACGGTGTAGGAATTACAACAGTTTCAATGTGTGCCTCCCACTTTTTAAGGGGCCAAAAGTAATGGGATTATCAACTCAAAAGCTATTTCATGGACAGGTGTGGGCTATTCCCTCATTATTTCATTATCAATTAAGCAGGTAAAAGGTCTGGAGTTGATTCTAGGTGTGACATTTGCATTTGGAATCAGTTGCTGTCAACTCAATATGAGATCCAAAGAGCTGTCACTATCAGTGAAGCAAGCCATCATTAGGCTGAAAAATCAAAACAAACCCATCAGAGAGAAATCAAAAACATTAGGTGTGGCCAAATCAACTGTTTGGAACATTCTTAAAAAGAAAGAACGCACCGGAGAGCTCAGCAACACCAAAAGACCCAGAAGACCACGGAAAACAACTGTGGTGGATGACAAAAGAATTATTTCCCTGGTGAAGAAAAACCCCTTAACAACAGTTGGCCAAATCAAGAACACTCTCCAGGAGGTAGATGTATATGTATCAAAGTCAACAATCAAGAGAAGACTTCACAAGAGTGAATATAGAGGGTTCACCACCATTAGTGAGTCACAAAAACAGGAAGACCAGATTAGAGTTTGCCAAACAACATCTAAAAAAGCCATTACAGTTCTGGAACAACATCCTATGGACAGATGAGACAAAGATCAACTTGTACCAGAGTGATGGGAAGAGAAGAGAATGAAAGGAAGTGCTCATGATCCAAAACATACCACCTCATCAGTGAAGCATGGTGGTGGTAGTGTCATGGCGTGGGCATGTGTGGCTGCCAATGGAACTGGTTCCCTTGTATTTATTGATGATGTGACTGCTGACAAAAGCAGCAGAATGAATTCTGAAGTGTTTCGGGCAATATTATGTGCTCATATTCAGTCAAATGCTTCAGAACTCATTGGACAGCGCTTCACAGTGCAGCTGGACAATGACCCGAAGCATACTGCAAAAGCAACCAAAGAGTTTTTTAAGGCTAAAAAGTGGAATGTTATGCAATGGCCAAGTCAATCCCTTGACCTGAATCCGATTGAGCATGCATTTCACTTGATGAAGACAAAACTGAAGGGAAAATGCCCCAAGAACAAGCAGGAACTGAAGACATTTGCAGTAGAGGCCTGGCAGAGCATCACCAGGGATGAAACCCAGTGTCTGGTGATGTCTATGCGTTCCAGACTTCAGGCTGTAATTGTCTGCAAAGAATTTGCAACAAAGTATAAAGTGAAAGTTAGATTTAGGATTGTTTAGTTTGTCCCATTACTTTTGGCCCCTTAAAAAGTGGGAGGCACATATAGAAACCGTTGTAATTCCTACACCGTTCACCTGATTTGGATGTAATTACCCTCAAATTAAATCTGAAAGTCTACAGTTAAAGCACATCTTGTTTGTTTCATTTCAAAGCCATTGTGGTGGTGAATAGAGGACAAAATATGAAAATTCTGTCAATGTCCCAATATTTATGGACCTGACTATATATATATATATATATATATATATATATTGTTTAGAATTAATGAAAGAGCTAACAGAAGGAATGACCTATGCCAGAGGATTTTTAATGAGACCAGTACAGTCCCCTCTCCCAGCTCTGCAAATAGAGAATTTAGACAATCTCTTTTGGGATATGGAGAAGCTTTTGACTAAAGCGATTAAAGCTTGGTGGGACATCAAAGGTCTTGAGCATTATATATCAGTGGATAGGATACCAAGAGGTCTGAGGATCTTGAAGAATCCAACATTTGGACCTGATAAAGCAGATTTTATTGAAAAATGGGACAAAATCTTGCACAAATGCTCAGTTGAATTGATGCAGTTGATCATATGCGAGAAAAAAGATGTGATGATTCAACTGGAACAAGAAATTAAAACAAAAGAAACAAGCATTGAGGAATATAAAATGGAAGAAAACTACAAGGAAAATGAGAAAGTCCTCACAAAAAAACTAGAGAAAATAGAAGAACAAGTCATTAAAGGCAAGGAAAAGAAATTTCTAAGAGATGAAACAGGATTATGCCACTAACAAAATTAAACAATGGAGTAGATTCACTACTACAAATCAGACGCGACGAACAGATCCGTACTACAGTTGAACAACCTTGGAAACAACTACCACAAAGGAATATGAATGCATTCAGGGGCGGAATTTCAAGACCATCCCCTAATTTCACTACTAGGAACAGATTTTCAACACTTCAAAGACTTGACTCCACAAGCGATACTGAACATCCTTTTTTATCACCAGGTATGAACACAATCTGCGACCCAGGAAATCCTACCCTAAGGGAAACAGCCACAGTAGCATCGCCACTGAAAAGAAGAAAAAGAGATGGAGAGGAAAACGGGGCAATGGGAGGAGGAATTTTCAAAAAGAGGACTCTCCAGTGAACCTCCAAGAATTGGGCATCTTCAATCTTTCCAAACATACTTTAACAAAGCCAGAAATCAAAGTACTAAGTAAAGGACTTAATTTTGCACCCACCTCAAATATGAATAAATTTGAAGTATTTATAGATCTGAACAAGTATGTGAGAAATCTCACCTTGAAGAGACACTTCATTAGGAAAGAGGCAGCACCCATCAAGAACTATGAACCAATGTCCAAATCGGGATTAAAAGGCAAATCAACCTATTACCCTTTGGAATCTAAAAGCAGCCACATAGTTCTTTTTTCACTTTTTCATAAAAAATCTCTGATTCAGACATGAAGAAGGTGTCGAAACAGAATCTCGGTAATGAGGAAAAGCACGCCATTAAAGAGCTACATAAATATAAGGAGGTCATCATTAAGCAAGCTGATAAAGGGGGGGGGTTGTCATTATGGATAGACAAGCCTATCTAAAGGAGGCCAGCAGATTGCTGAAAGACAAGAACTCATATGTCACATTGCAACAGGATCCTCTAGTAGAATATACAGAGGAACTCAGAGTACTACTTCTACGAGGCCTGCGAGATGGAACCCTTTGTAAAGAAGAATACCAGTACCTGATGATAACTAACCCCATTACCCCCATATTTTACTTTTTACCCAAAATTCACAAGTCTTTGGTAAATCCACCAGGAAGACCTATTGTAGCAGGCATAGATTCTTTGACCTCTCACCTCTCAGAATACGTAGACGTCTTCCTGCAATAATATGTGGTCAAACTAGACTCATACTTGAAAGACACCACGAACCTTTTTCAATACCTGGAAACAATTGAATGGAAAGACACACATAAATGGATCACTATTTATGTACAAGCCCTATACACCTGTATTGTACAATCTCAAAATAAGGATTCAAGAGCACATTCGAAATATCAAGAATAAAGGACATGCGGTTATGTGATGAAATGTCTAGACATTTCATCACATATCACCGATCGAATCCTGAAGAATGCACTTTTAAAGAGATTGAAGAAGTGTCTTTGGGAGACAGAGGAGGAGATCTGGGCAATAAACTTTCGCGGAGAGAAATGTTTTGGATTTTCCAATTAAACACTGACTCCGAGCGGCTTCAACGAAAGCTACGAAATTGCCCCTTTCTTATAAAGGATGAGTCGGTAGCTGTGGTTTTCTATTAAATATCTACAACATTACCATTGTACAGACTCCCATTCTCGTCTGATCTTGGAAGCTAAGCACAATTGGTCTGGGTCAGTACTTGGATGGAAGACCTTCTGGGAATACTCAGTGTTTTAGTATATGATATCTACAGTAGGGCGTCAAATAGCCACTCAGTCCTTTTGAGGATAATGGGTCACGAACGAGTCAGAAATTTTAGAGAAAAATGAAGATTTTATTTATTTATTCATTTACTGAACAGCCTGGATTCACAAGTTTTGGAGCATTGAAGCTATCATTGGATTTTGTTTATTCTATACAAGACGAACTAATCATCTCATATCTCCTTTTTTGGGTTTTAAAATTTTTTTTATCCAAGTAGAAAAGACTTTTTTCATATAAACTACCATATATGTTTTTTCACCATTTTTTACATTGATACTAGAGAATTTTTATGCATTACCTCCGTTGAGTGAATACGCATTTTAACATGTCTAGCTAAACAAATGATTAGGAAGCCAGCTATCTATTTGTATATATCTTTTTATATACATTTTTCTAATTTCTTTCCCCTTCTTCATCATCAGCTGTGTATGAAAGAGGGCGTCCCCGTTACCCTAGCAATGACGATGCTGCTATGTTCCATTCACTACAGGTGTAGTGGAAAATGGGGAGTGGACAAGATACCACCAGTGGGCGGAGACAATGGCGCAAGCTGGAGAACGCTTGAAGAATCCTGTCGAACTGAGATTCAGTTGCACACGGACCACAACAAAATGGCGGACGCATCAGCCGCATACGGACCACAAGAAAATGGCGGACGCAATATTACAGATACGGACATTTCCTGGAGTGGCCTGAAGTTTATTCGTGATACCGATAACATGACAGATGACGCCATCATTGGGCGGAAGCCGAGCAAGAAAGGGCGGAAGCCAGTATACAAATAAGTGGTATTAATCCACCGTGGACTTCAGCAAACGCTAATGAAAAGTTACAAATTTTACATTATGGACAGATGCGAGATAGAATATTATTAATTTAGTATGAACCTCTATAAAAAAAGAGCGCCCTTTTTCGATATGACTGACCGGAAGTGATGTCATGGATGATCTAAACGAGACAATTGGAGCCCTGTCTCATAAAGGGTATAAAAAGTGGCAAACCCTGACTAACTGCACCCCTTGATGAAGTCCCCAAGTGGATGAAACGCGTTGGTAGCTGCCTTGTCTGACTGAATGAACTCTTACAGATAAGCATCTCATTTTTGTAGAAAAACTTCCTATATATTTTTTAACAAGTTTTTGAACCTTTTTAAACAATACCTTTTTACTTGCTTTTATCCACTGATACCTTTGTGTAAACTGTTTTTTTTAAATATTTGAATATATAAACTCCATTCGTTTTTTAAGATGTATTTAAATGTATGAATTGCATTTTTAATGTCATCTTAAATATTTATTAGCACTATTTGCACATTGTGGGAAATTCAATTAATTTATTTGTATTATCTGTGCTTGTATGCACAGGACCTAGATATACTTTTTAAATATTAAATTGTGATTTTTATTTTTACACTTTGTATGGTACATTTGTTGGTTTATATTACACATTCCACAAATCATTGTAGAATATAGGTAAGTCGCTGATCACCCAACATATTTGCACTATAAATATATATATATATGTGTGTGTGTGTGTGTATATATATATATATATATATATATATATATATATTTTCTAATATAATTATAATGTATGTGTGTGTTGTCGAAGCTGAATAATTGGCTGAGACAAGTTCAGTTTAAAATTTAATCGCGGCGACGCCGTTTTGCGACTGGCCTCAAGACACCATCTTGTGAATGGCAGCAAGACTCCATTTTAGAAAAGAAAGCTTACACAAGCGCCATTTTGTCAAAAATACATAGTACACAATCCACAGTGCAAAATTGCTAAAAGTAGCAATTTTGCTACTCACAACGCAAAGTTGCTAAAAAGTAGCACGGACAGCTTTTTCACAATCTTCCCCAAACACCTACCGACGGTGTTTAGCAGACATAAAATAACTTTGCAACACATTAAAATCACCACAAACATATTTGAGCAGTAGCAAAGTAGTGGTGTTTTCCCCTGCATTCACATTAACACATACGCGATGTAGCAAAAAGTAGCAAATTAGTGGTGTTTTCCCTGCACTTCATGTTAAACATAGGACAACGCAAAATAGCTATTTAGACGCACAGCCAGCTTTTTAGTGATCTTTCCAAAACCCATACTGGCATGCTCACACACATACACAGAAGCCTTTCCAACTTAGTGCTGGTCGCTAAGTGCCCCACAGACCCTCAAACGCACAACACAATTTAATGTATTTTCTCCCCGCATACACATTTAAAAGCAATGGTCCCGCAGCACGAAAGGAATGATTATTATTTGGTTTAATCGCAATGTCAGCATATAAAGAAATGAATGTTTTCTGTAACTATGGTTTAGTAAATGGCAAGTGGACCGTGATTGGTGCCGTACTGATCTACTCTGTTCCCACAGCGTTCCGGTGGCATCGGTGAGAAGACCAGAACATGCGGCTATGAAATATGAATGATAGAGAGAATAACTCCTTGAAATGTTGTATGCCATAGTTTAGACAAGATTTATTATGCAGCGGGAAAGTGGACACAATCAGGCTGTTAGAGGCTGATTTTTGTCTTTGCACTGACCTATGAATTGTACCGTAACGGAAGAAGCAAGAAGAGGAACCAATGAGAACCTGCCAACGTATTCTATTGTATTGCTTATCCCAGTACGGGTATTTATGTGGGTGCTCTGAAACGAGATGCCAGTCTGCGGTGGTCCTGTTATGCTGTTTTGACGAAGGTTTCATTACTGATGCCGGTATCTGGTCCCAGAGCGCACGCGTATGTATTGACTGTACCTTATGACCTAATGTTTGTTCAATTTAGTTTGCGCTCATTGTTAGATCATAGCGTGGTAACATCTGTACTTTTACCTGAATAATAATCTTTAGCGCGTTGGACCGCTATTCCACTGTCTTAGAGTTTTATTAATGGTATAATTAAACACAGCGCTAATTAGCGACACCTTATGGTTTTAGGAGGTATAGGCAGGTTTTGTCTTAGAGGTTCTAGGCAGGTGAATCTTAGAGGTTTATAGGCAGGAATGTACTAAAGGTTCATTGCACGATTCAACAGTGTATATATATGTGTGTGTGTATATATATATATATATATATATAATGTATGTGCGTGCTAGTCGGGATCCCAATGTTAGCAGACTTTACAAAAGTGGAGATGTTGCCCATAGCTACCAAGCAGATTATAGCGATTATCTTCTAGAAGGCGCTAGATAGAGCAGAATCTGGTTGCTATGGGCAACAGCTCCAGATTTGTAAACCCCCACTTACAGTAAAATATACCTCCAGGTTTTTATAGAGTGGTGAATTTAGTTGACAACAATGTATTCTCAGAACACCAACTGTGGAAAAATGTTACATAAAATGAATTACCTAAAACAATGTGAAGAGACTAAATACTTCTCAATACTGTTAGTGATCTGTGTGTGGTATTGCAGGTATTCAGTTGATGTCTATTACTGTAATCTAAAATTGTGAAATCTAGAGTTTGTCAGTAGGTAATCCATATGTAACGCCACCTAAGATTATAGAGGTGATACAATTCCTTTATACTAGTGTTTTTTGTTAATTTTGTCAATATCCATTGCAGTGTTTAATTGGGGTTTGATATCTGATGTTTCATGTTTGTACATTTCAAGTGTTTTCATTGCTTTAACATTTTTTAAAAGTTGATAGAAAGCGGAAGCCTCCGCTTTGCTATTTTATTTGTATTCCAAACAAAAATTTGTTTTTGTTTTTTCTATAATTTCATATACATAAAGTTCTATTTTGATTTAATTACAAATGAATGTAATCAGTATTTTTTTAACACGTGGTTATTACTGATGGTGGTTTTAGAGCTACATGTTGTATGTAGTACTGCACGCTATAAGTGGTTATGTGACCAGTTGCTGATCATGTTCCTCATCGCAGTAGCATAAAAGACAGCACACATGAGTATTCCCCTGTACCTTGAAGAAGCATCACACTATGGGGTCAATCCTATATCGTGCGATGATCTTGCCAGTGCGAGTCATCTCTGCAAAGGCCGCACTTCACGGCAGCCCGGATTTGGCAAAGTTTACTTGCAAAATTTGGCAAATTCAGGGTCGAGCCGGGCTGCGAAAGGTGCAATGTGCCGGTCCGTTGCTGGCATTTTAATGCCGTTACAACGGCACATCGCACCCTTCGCACGGAATAGGATTGACCCCTTTGAAATGTGCTGGTCGATGAGGAGGGAAGCTGAACCACCAGAGGACTGCTACTATCTGGAACCATGGCTCAGATCCTTATTCCAGCACCTAAAGCAGGGTACACACTAGACGATCTGTAGGATTGGGCAGGATATATCCACATTAGCCAGTGTGTACCCACTGTGAGCGACCATGCGCGCGTCCCACTGGGTCGTTCATCACATCAACAGATCATGCCTACATGCTGCTCAATCTGTCAATTTGATGAACGACTCCATGCTTGTGAAGGCGGCTGGTGAACAACCTATCATGGGGTTGTTCACCAGTATGTGCAGTGTCAAATGACTGCGCGATATGTCTTATCACATCATGCGTCAGCCAGGTACATCGTCTAGTGTGTACCCGGCATCAGTGTAAAGGGGCCTATCCATTAGCAGATACATTGAACGATAGAACGCTATATCGTTCAATTTATCTGCTATGGATAGGCCCTGAACGATGACAGATGCGCACTCCCGTGGCCGATAAATTAAATCTTTCATCTCTCCAACATGTTGGTCAATTATCGCATATCGGTGCCAGATATTCGAAATATCTGGCAGTTTATATGCGGCGAACGACGAAAGATATTGGCAGCAGCTACAGAGCGCTGAGGAGAAAAAAAATCCACTCCCTGAATGATGTCGTCGTTTGCCAAAATCTGTCATATACATGACATATCGTTCAGCACAGCCACCAGAATTTTCAAGGGATATCTTTGGTCTTTCATCGCTCAGAAAAACATCTGCTAATGGATAGGCCCCTTAAGGCTTCGGGTTTACGTGATCTTTACAGCGTTTATCTGGCAGAAGGCCATTCTTTACACTCTGTACTGTTGGCTTGTTAAATACACCCTTCAGCGATAACATTAAAACCCCTGACAGGTGAATAACAACATTGATTTTCATGGCACTTATGAACAGGTGGGATATATTAGAGAGCAATGGAACAGTCTGTTAATAAAGTTGATTTGTTGGAAGCAGGTTAAAAAAGGATCTAAGCAATTTTGACAAGGGCCAAATTTTGATGGCTAGACGACTGGGTGGAAGCATTTCCAAAATGGCAAGTCTTGTGGGGTGTTCCCGGTATGCATTTGTTAATATCTACCAAAAATGGTCCAAGAAAGGACTACCTGAGACCTGGTAATAGGATCATGGACGCCCAAGGCTCATTGATGCATGTGGAGAACGAAGTCTAGCCCGTCTGGTCCGATCCCACAGAGGAACTACTGTAGCACAAATTGCTGAAAAAGGGAAAGCTGGCTATAATAGAATGTCAGGACATGCAGTACATAGCAGCTCACTGCGTATAGGGCTGTATAGCCACAGACCAAACTGTGTCAATGCTTGACACCTGTCCACTGCCGAAAGCCCTACAGTGGGCACGTAAGCATCAGAACTGAACCATGGCGAAATGGAAGGTGGTATGGTCTGATGAAACGCATTTTTTCTTTGAAATCGTGTGCTCATTGATGGCCAGGTGCGTGTGCATCATTGACCTGGGGAAGAGATGGCACCGGAGTGCACTATGGGAAGAAGGCAGTGTGATGCTCTGGACAATGTTCTGTGAAACCTTGGGTCCTGGCATTCATGTGGATGTTACTGTGACAAGTACCACCTTCTTAAATGTTGTTGCCAAGTGCGGTATTCCCTGATGGTAGTGGCCTCTTTCAGCAGAATAATGGGACCTGACATTGCAAAATTTGTTCAGGAATGGTTAGAGGAACATGTCAGAGTTTGTGGTGTTAACTTGGCCTCTAAATTCCACAGATTAAAGTTATCCTCCTCATCAAGGATGCTGAGCAGGCCCCTAAGGCTCGAGCTCCAGTCTTAAAGTGTCGGAAGGATGTTTCGGCAGGAATTCTGTCTTCTGCACAGCTTGAGGGCCTTCTGGCAGAAGAGTGGACTCTCCCTAATAGGTGCTTCCAGGTTTCTAAGCGCATTGCCTCCTTTTATCCAGTGCCTGCTGTGGATCAGGCCAAATGGGAGTGTTCTCCTCTGGTTGATGCTCACCTAGTCAAGAACACTATCCTTCCTATTCTTAATATGGCATCCATTTAGGATCCGACTGATAGGAAGTTGGACTCTTCCCTCAAAGGGATTTTTTCTCACGCAGGTGCCATCGCATGTCCAGCTCTAGCATCCGCTTGGGTGGCTAAAGCCATCAAGGATTGGGCTGACGCCTTGAAGGGAGCCTCAGCTCTGGTACCCATAGGAAGGAGCTATTGTCATTAGTAATGCACATCACAGGTTGCCTCTTATCTTGGAGAGGCGGCAATAGACACTGGTGTCCTAACCTCCAAGGTGTCAGCATCCTCTGTGTCTGCTAGGCTAGCCATCTGCCATAGTTCCTGGCGCGCTGACCCGGACTCTAAGAAGGCCCTAGAGGCTCTTCTGTATTCAGAGGACATCGTCTATGGTGCCACGGCGGCGGCATCCAAGACTCCCTTCCTCCATTCTATGGCAGCACCTAGGTTGCAAACGATAGATCTTGTCCAGTCCCAAGGACGGATCAACATTTGGAAGAAATCCTCCATGACTGTTGCAGGAGATGTAGCATCTGGGGGTTTCCAAAGTTCAACTGGGTTTTCCTCCCGGCAGAAAAGCTTCGGGACCTACAGACTAGGATTTGAAAGTTCTTAAGTCATCGTAGAGTGTCAATGCACTCTTGCATTCAAATCCTGGGCTCTCTGGTCTCCACCTTCGATATGGTGGAGTATGCACAGTTTCACTTCCAGTGGAACAAGTCCCATTGGCAGCTCAAAACACCAACTATCATCCTCTTTTAGGAGATCCGGCTCTCCCTCTTATGGTGGCTCCAGGTGTTCCACTTAGACAACGGCCTCCCCTTTTGGAATTCGGAATGGATCCTCCTCACCATTGACGCAAGTCTTTGTGGGTGGTGGGCAATAACCTGTCCATAGACCTTTTAAGGGTAGGTGGACCGATCAATATTCTGAAACTCTGAGCGGTTTTAAAGCTATATACCTTGCTCTGCCGCTACTCTAGCATTGTCTGGTCCAGATACAATCCGATAATGTGACAGCCGTCGCCTACATAATTAATCAGGGCGTGGCACTTGCAGTCGTGGTGCCGCAAAGGAGGTGAGTAGCATTCTCATCTGTGCAGAGTGTCCTCTTCCGACTTTGTCATTGGTCTTCATCGCCAAAGTCCAGGGTGGGCGCTTCATCCAGACGCATTTCAGCTCCTAGTGCGGGGAACTAATAGGCTTCTCCATCGATGCTCTGTTGTGTCTTCCTCTGCGGCCTGATGGGTATTCACCATGGTACAAATAACCTTCTACCAGTATTTATCACACCGTCTGGTGGTCTTGCTGTGCCTTGTGTTTAGCCAGGGGGTTTAACCCCAGATAATTTTTAAGTCCTGTTCTGCAGAAAGGTCTGGTTTTGGATCTCCGGCTAGCTTATTTAAAGGTGCAGGTTTCCGCACTTTCTCTTCCAGAGGTAGATTGCTCTAATGCCTGATCTACGGACTTTCCTGCAGGGTGTCCTCCACATTCAGCCTCTGTTTGTTCCTCCGGTGATTCCATGGAACTTGTTTTTGGTGCTTCAGGCTCTTTAATTGTCACCCTTTGAGCCTTTGGAATCTGTGAACATTCACTGGCTTGCGTGGAAGACTGTCTTCCTACTTGCCATAGCATCGGTCCGGCTGGTGTCAGACCAGCTCCCCAATTTACTCTAGTTGTCTAGTCTCTCTCCATTTTTGGTCTTTCACTCGGACCGGGCCGTTCCTCGGACACTATTAGGGTACCTTCCTAAGGTTTTTTCTGTTTCACATCAACCAGGAAATTGTGGTCCCTGCCTGACCTCATTGATTTATCAGGACTGTTTATTATTGCTTGTTTTGCACATGCCAGCTGTTCTGATTTTTACATTTTTGTTTTTCACATGATATTAAATGTTTAATACTTTTTATCATTATCATTGTTTCTAGCGCTGCTTCTATTATATTGTCCCTGCCTTTCAAGCACCTGCTTCTTCGCCGGAAGAGGCCTTTGTCGTTAGGGCCCTCTGAATGTGTGGACAGTACCAGGGATCTCCGTAAAAACTTTGACTTTCACAAATGGGGTTGGCGGATGGTCAAACGGAGCCACCTGGCCAAAGTCAGCTTTGTAGACTTGGGCCAGGTGGATCCTTTTTACCATCCGCCGCACTTATACTGTGGCACACCTTCCTGCCCCGGCTGTGGTGATAGCTCGATCCACCAGGTTGGTGGGTATTTCTTTGGCAGCTCGACGTGGTGCCTCTGCAGAGCAGCTTTGCTAGGAGGTTACATGGTCCTCTGTTCATACATGTCTCAAATTCTATCCATTTGACACCTTCGCTTCCACGCAAAGGGTGCCCAGCGCAGCTCAGGAGCGTCCCCAGCTTTGGGATGCCCCACTGTCTAGGGCCTTTGTCCACTATGGAGAGAAGTAGAAAAAAAGATTTATGTTCTTACCATGTTAAATCCTTTTCTTCGAGATCTATAGAGGACACAGTATGTCCACCCTGACTCACCTGGCTTGATGGGGTTTTGCTTGCTTCTGGTTCCCCTGTCAGTCTACTGGGTGTGTGGATGTGTGTGTGTGCCGGTCTTCCTTCTCCTCTTTCTCTCTCCTGCCTTGGGCTTGCTAACTTAACTGGCCTGCCTGAGGGTATAGGGGAGAAGAAGCCTGGGATGCTGGAAGAAAAATTTACTGTTTTGTTGCCCGGAGAATAATTTTATATGTTAGTCATTAATCTTGTTCTAATCATTCGTTGGAAAAGTACCACCAGTGTTTTGTTGACTGTACATAATCAACAATAGTTCTACCTACAAGTGGTTAGATACCTTTTCGAAGATCATTACATGTGGTATGAAGTTTATTTGGTTTTGTTTTTTTTGTTTCCAACCCTAAAGATTCAGTGTTCAAGGTGTTTGTACTTGCATAAGCCACCAGTGGTAAGTATCGACTGTGGTCCTACTAATTGTGGCACTGTGGGGGATGGTTTAGATTGGGAATTCTCTTCTGTGGAAGTCTTATTCTTTGTGCGCCATCCGCAGTGTTAGCTGCCATCGTTGTTGTATTCCCCATACAAGTGGATGCTTTGAAAGAAATGTCTCCAAACCACCCCTTTGGTACTGCCGGATGAAGTAAATTTGAATAGCGTGAAACACACTTTGTCTGAATGCTGAGACTTCCTCACAGATGATGCATTACATATGGATTACCTACTGACTAACACTAGATTGCACAAATTTGTCCCAAGAGAAGCCTCAATTGAGTTTGGTTACCTGCGTAAGTTCAAACAGATCACTATCTAAATTGAAGACTATTACTTAAGATAGCTTCATGCAACTACATTTTGTGGTTTTATTTTTACGCACCGTTTTATGATTGAACTATTGGGACAGCAGAATTGTTTTATGTACTTTACTTTTACTGAGCTTTTCCTTTTGTAGAGATACTATATGTACAGGAAAAGGGCGAAGATGTAAAACATTTGGCTGTTTAAACCCCTTTCACACTGAAAATGAAAGAACCAGGTAATTCACTTTTACCCTGTAATTTGCTAAACAAACCGGGGTTTTTTCCTATGTGAAAGGGTCATCCCGGGACTAAATTCCTGTGTCTCCGACCCTGCAAAAAATCTGTGTCTGAGACCCGGGAATTTAGTTCCGGGATAACCCTTTTAAATAGGGAAAAATCCCGGGTTGTTTAGCAAATTACTGGGTATAAGTGAACTATCCGGTAATTAAATTTTCAGTTTGAAAGGGGTATAAAACAGAAAATGGCTAAAAACCTGGCATGCAAATCCCATGCATGCCATTTTTTGTCTGAAAGTGGTTTTAGTGAGCGCATTACCTGCAGTTTTACAATATTGCCAGCAGATGTTACACCACAACTATTCCATAGTTGTATTTGCTTACATTTTCTTTTAAACCTATATTATACTTTTTCTTAGGTTATGCTTCACGGTCCTTACCACCCCTATATGTTCAGATTTTATAGTATGATGAATATTGCCAAATTCAGGTAGGTACAAATGAAAAATGTGAGAATTAACATTTTTGATAGTCTTTTGTACCATTGTGGCGAGGAGTATTTTTTGTTTTTTTAGGTATGAATGCTTTGTAGTACTTCCCTTACTGAAATAGAATAGTACTTCTGTCCAATGCATGTTTCCCAAGCAGGCGCTCTATGATAATTTGGTCACTGGGGGGCAGTATTCCATTGCAGTCTACAAATTTATCCTGCTCGGACAAAGCAACAAGCACTGTATAAGGCACCTCACCCACGTACATGTAAAGAAGTGTCAAATACTGGTGTCAGATGGTTTGGAGAAACTTAATTGACATGTCAGACATTTTTCCCCATGGTTTCTCTTCATGGATAGTCCTCAGTGGTCAACGGTGTATACAGTATGCTAACCTGCAATAAAGTCTGAGCATTATATTGAAGCATGTAAGCCATGCCATGTTGTGTAGTGTGTTTTGCTCTTCCCTAGATCCGTTTGGATTGAGAAAGAAAGCATCAATTCTGTATTGGTCAATGACACACCAGAAGCCCCTCATCAGAGAATGTTTGTTGCTGCATCACTGTCTGTAAACACATCCGGTATGTGTGTAGGTAGAATGCCTTGCAGTGGTGTTTACTCTCCTATTATGTGTTATGTATTGTAGCTAGTATAATGTTTATTCACCTTTTTACATTAAACCAATCTATAGTTTGTAACCTTTATTTCTGCTATCAGGCTGGTGCCTAAAAAGGGTTGACAATGATCTGCCATTTGGAAAATTCTAGCTCACAGAGGGAGTAGAGGACATTCAGTGCAGTTCCTCCTCAAAAGCCGGTCTTCCATGTCTTCTATATGGATGGCTGTTATTTGTAATGTGTTCCATTTACAATGCAGGGAGGTGGAGTACACTAATTTGACTCTCAAATCATTTATACCAGCATATATTATGTCCAAGCACTGAACTTCCTCCATCAATACTCTGCCAGACACATTCTGACAAATTTTTACATGTGATCTGTTTGCGTGAATGTGTAATACATAGTTTAAGGTTTGTTTGTATTGCCTCCACCACATGAATGTGTTTGGTGCTGTAACCATTCATGCATTTTCTAATAAAAAAAAAAAAAAAAAGTTTTAATTATTATTATTTATTATTTATTAACAGTTTCTTATATAGCGCAGCAAATTCCGTTGCGCTTTACAATTTGAATCAAGATTAACATTATACTGGGTTGTAAAAGACATACATACATGACATACATAAGGGTAAGAGGGCCCTGCTCACAAGCTTACAATCTATAGGGAAATAGGTGTTGATACACAAGGAGAGGTGCTATTGCAAATAGGTCCAGCCCAATTGCAGATATTCTTGGTGGGCTGTATAATCCAATCACACTGGAAAGTTGGCCTAGGGTTAGGAGGATGTTCAATTGAAGAAAGAGAAGATGTGATAAGTGTTTACTATAAGAAGAGAGTTAGATAGGGAGCTATAAAAGGTTAGGTGGGCGGTCCTGGAATCTGATAAGCTTGTCTAAAGAGGTGAGTTTTCAGAGAACGCTTGAATGTTTGGAAACTAGTGGAAAGTCTTATTGTGCATGGGAGGGCATTCCACAGGGTGGGTGCAGCCCGAAAAAAGTCCTGTAACCGTGCATGGGAACAAGTAATGCGCGGGGATGAGAGACGCAGATCTTGTGCAGAACGGAGATGTCGGGTTGGAAGATATTTTGAGATAAGTGAAGTGATGTATGTTGGTGTGGTTTGGTTAATAGCTTTATGTGTGAGTGCAAGTATTTTAAATTGAATACGGTAGAAGACTGGCAGCCAATGGAGGGACTGACAGAGTGGATCAGCAGACACTGAACGTTTGGTGAGAAAGATCAACCTCGCAGCTGCATTCAAAATGGATTGTAGTGGGGAGAGCCTGTTTTTGGGAAGGCCAATAAGGAGACTATTGCAATAGTCAATGCGGGAAATTATGAGTGCGTGTATAAGAGTTTTTGCAGTGTCTTGAGTAAGATATGATCGAATTTTGGCTATGTTTCTTAGATGCATGTAACAGGATTTAGAGACAGATTGAATGTGGGGAACAAAAGACAGTTCAGAGTCAAGGATGACACCTAGGCAGCGAGCTTGTGGGGTGGGGTAGATTGTCGAGTTGTCAACAGTAATAGAGATATCAGGTTGGTAACTGCTATTGGCTGGTGGAAATATAATTAATTCTGTTTTGGATATATTAAGTTTGAGGTGGCGAGATGACATCCAAGATGAAATGGCAGAGAGACATTCAGTGACACGGACCAGCACAGATGGTGACAAATCTGGGGAGGATAGGTAAATTTGAGTATCGTCCGCGTACAGATGATACTGAAAACCAAAAGAGCTGATTAGTTTGCCAAGAGAGGTGGTATATATTGAGAAAAGCAGAGGACCTAATACTGAACCTTGTGGTACTCCAACTGATAGAGGTAGCGAAGTGGAGTTAGAATCAGAAAAGCGAACAGTGAAAGAGCGATTAGATAGGTAAGATGAGAACCAAGAAAGGGCTGTGTCTTGAAGACCTATGGATTGTAGTGTTTGTATGAGAAGAGAGTGGTCAACAGTGTCAAAGGCAGCTGAGAGATCTAGAAAAATTAGAAGTGAATAATGGCCTTTAGCCTTGGCAGTGACCAGATCATTTACTACCTTAGCCAGTGCTGTCTCAGTGGAGTGTTGGGAACGAAAGCCTGACTGAAGTGGATCCAATAAGTTGTGGGTGTTAAGGAAGTGTGTGAGGCGAGTGTAGGCAAGTCTCTCCAGTAGCTTGGAGGGGCAAGGTAGCTGGGAGATAGGACGGTAATTTGAGAGAGAGTTAGGGTCAGAATTTTGTTTTTTCAAAATGGGAGTGATCACTGCATGCTTGAACAGTGATGGAAAGATACCAGTAGAGAAAGAGAGATTACAGATTTTAGTTAAGTGTGGAATGAGCACAGGAGACAGAGCTTTACTGATTTGTGAGGGTGTAGGATCAAGAGGAGAGGTAGTAGAGTAGGAGGATGAGAAGAGTGTAGCTACTTCATCTTCATTAGTGGGGTCAAATGATGAGAACGTGCCATTGGGTTCAGGTAGGGAATTGAACAAGACCCTGGCTGAGGAAGTGCATACCATTTCATTTCGGATATTATCAATCTTGTTTTTGAAATAGGAAGCAAGATCTTGTGCACTGATAGTAGCAGGTGGGTTGGGTGATGGAGGGTTAAGAAGTGATTTAAATGTATTAAAAAGTCGCTTGGTCAGAGATAACAGATTGGAAATATATCTGTTTGGCATTATCCAGTGCATTACGATAAGAGTGGTAGATTGTCTTATACGTGAGGAAGTCACTTGGAGTATGAGACTTTCGCCACTGACGTTCTACTTTACGTGAGAGTTTTTGTAGGTGTCTTGTGAATTTGGAATGCCACGGCTGACGTCTAAGTCTACGCAGAATGTGATGGGTAGCAGGAGCTACTTCATCAAGGGCTAGTTCTAGGGTCTGGTTCAGGTGTGATACAGCAGTCTCAGGAGAAGTGAAAGTAGAAATAGGTAAGAGTGATTGTTGCAGAGAGGTGGATAGTTGTTCAAAATTAATAGTATTAATATCTCTGCGGGTTTGAGGAGGTTTGGTTGATTTGCTTGGCATTGAGGCTGATGTAATGGAGGAGAGTGTGCAGGTGATAAGGTTATGATCTGAGAGAGGGAAAGGAGAATTAGTGAAATCAGAGACTGAGCATAGTCTGGTAAATTCAAGATCAAGGCAGTGGCCATCTTGATGAGTAGAGGAGTCAGTCCATTGGGAGAGGCCAAGAGAGGATGTTAAGGAGAGAAGTTTGGAGGCATGAGGGGATTGTGGACTGTCAATGGGGATATTGAAATCACCCATGATGATGGTGGAGATGTCAGAGGATAGGAAGTGAGGGAGCCAGGCAGAAAAATGTTCCAGAAATTGATTGGGTGGTCCAGGTGGACGATAGATAGCAGCAATGCGCAGAGAGAAAGGAGTGAAAGTCCTAATAGAATGTACTTCAAATGATGTAAATGTAAGGGATAGTACCTGTGGAATAACTGTGTATGTAAAAGATTGGGACAGTAGTATTCCTACTCCACCTCCTTTACTATTACCAGGCCTGGAGGTATGTGTGAAGTGTAGACCACCATGTGAGAGTGCTGCAGGGGAGGCAGTGTCTGTTTGTGTGAGCCATGTTTCTGTTAATGCCAGAAGATTGAGGTTATTAGAAATAAAGAGGTCATGGATGGATGTTAGTTTGTTGCAGACAGAGCGTGCATTCCATAAGGCACATTTCAGTGTTTTGGAGGGTGATGGGAGGCATGTGATGTGTCTGAGGTTTGCTGGATTTATATTCCGTGAGTAGGGCATGTGTGTAGGGCCTGGATTTGGTGATATGTCACCAGCTAAGAGAAGTAGACGGAGAGAGACATAAATATAGTTCTGTGTTTTGTATGAAAGTTTTTTATGGCAACAGGTTGTGGATGTTATGGTCAATTTAGAAAGATAAGTAAATAGCTCATGTGCGTTCATAAGAGGGGAGTAGATTATTGAGGCTGCAATGTGTACAGAGGGGTGAGCTGCAGGGAGAGTAAAGGATGCAATAGCCTTAGAGAACATGCCATGGAGTGAAATAAGAATGAATAATGTATGGTACATGATGGTTTAGAATAAAAAGAGAAAATCCGTAGAATATAAATAGTTATTGTTTGCATTTAGAAATTACCTGCTTTAATATGTTGTTCAATGTTTGTTCAACTGGTTTTTAACTGTTCATTTTGATACTTTATGCATAGGATACTTCATGCATGGGATGCCCAGCTCAATCGAGCCCAGCTCTCTAGATCTGACTAGTAAGATATACTGTGGCTGATTAACATAGGCTACATCTGAGACATGTCCAGCTGACCTAAGGTGTTAAATTGCCTTGTGTTTGATTATGTAAACAACAGCCCAGTTTGCCATCATAAACTATGCTTCACTAACAACAACATCACAAAAATAGGAAATGACTATTGCAACAATTTAAAATATCACATACATTTAAATATGATGAATGAATAAAGTTCAGAGTATGATTGCAGGAGGGTGGATATCACATACATTTAAATATGATGAATGAATAAAGTTCAGAGTATGATTGCAGGAGGGTGGATATCACATACCTGAGAGATGAGAAAAGAAGATGGTTAGATCCAGATAAATGTAATTTGGTTTTTAACTGTTCATTTTGATACTTTATGCATAGGATACTTCATGCATGGGATGCCCAGCTCAATCGAGCCCAGCTCTCTAGATCTGACTAGTAAGATGTCCTCTTTCTTGGAAAATTTCTTTTGGACCCTCTGTCATTGCTATTATCTAAAGTAACCCATAGCGTTGCACCAATTCCTCCGTGTCAATGAGCTCTAGATGTTTCAGGGGAAACAACATAAATGAGAGTTTAGGGTTTATAGACTCTCTGAGGCCTTTGCATTGCTTTTTTAAATGACTTTTAGCTGATTTGTATCCTTTTTTTTTTTTTAATATATATTTCCTGATTTTGTAATTAGGTTCTCAGCTGATGTTGCGGGAAACATCCCTGCTTCCATCCATTCCAGGCTTACCAGCTCTCATCAGCATGTTGTTTGCTCCTGTGATAGAGTTGAGGTAAATGGTTTCACTATATGTTCTGAATAGCAACGAGTGTTGAAGCAAGACATAGATTTTTGGTCAATGTTTCTGTACAAGAAGCAGGAGTCTCCACAGTGCTTTTCAACTTAAATTTAATGCTCATTATAAAATGTTTATACAAAATCTAAACATTCATACAAACATAAATACCGCGAGCTGGGGTGAGGCTTGTCATAAGGGGTGGCAACAAGTATTGTGAAATTAATGGCATCCAGCAGCGTGTAGGTTTTTACTGCTTCATCTAAGTGTGTTGTCATCAGAAGAGAGTCTACTCCAGTTCAGGTGAGCAAAAGTCCTTTTTCCTCTTGCCAAACTGAATAAGGAAAGTGGCTTTTTTTTGTGCTAGTTACAGAGAACAGAATGAGAGCAGTGTCGGCGGCTGGTCATGGAGGAGTGTGGGGAGGGCAAGATGGAAATGGCTAGCAGGGTGGCATGTTCTAGTCATGGAAGATAATGGGGCTACGGGTGGCAAGAGCTGGACACGGAGGACAAGGGGGCGCAAGGTGTAAGATGCTGAGTAGGATGACGTGATGGACACGAAAGAGAATTGAGGTGGCAGGCACTGGGCACAGGAGAGAATAAGGTAGTGTCAGAAGCTAGGCAATGAGAATTTGGGTGGCAGTGGGCACAGAATAATGTGGGATCTGGGTTGTAGATGTTCAGCATTGGAGATCAGAGTGACATACTCTGCAGGGAGGAGAATGGGGAGGGGGTGCAGGGCAGCAGGAGCTGGGCTTGGAGTAAAATTGGTGAGCAGAGTGGCTGATTCTGGGCATGGAGTTGAATTTGGGTGGCAGGCAGTCTGCACAGATGAGTGAAAGTGCAGGGTGGTTGCTGTTGAGCTTGGTAGACCAGCTTGTCCTCGACTGAGAATGGGGGTGCAGGGCTGCATGCTCTGGGCACAGAGGAGAATGGGGGTGCAGGGCTTTATGTTCTGGGCACAGGAGAATGGTGGTTCAGGATTGTATGTTTTGGGCACAGAGGAGAATGGGAGAGTAGGAGCATGACCGGTGACAGAGTTGAATTTAAGTCACAGTTGGAATTTTAACTTTGTATAGCAATTGAACACTATGATGGTTCCCCACAGCTGCATGGCATTTATATTCAGTAATTTCAGCACAGTGTAAGATACAATTCCGTATCTTGCAAATCAGACATAACTGCAGATTCTAATCTCTTGTGATTAGGTTGTTTTATTTTTTTTGTGATCAGGGTGGATGACCTGAGAAGAGCGTATACCGGTGTCCTCTGTGGTTTGGGATGGCACTACAGCAATCTTGCGGTGTGGCCGGAGCATGACCTTGAACTGGCTTTCGATGTTCACATCGACGTTGAGGACCTAGTAAAGGTAAATGAAAGTAAACTGGTTTTCTCTTTCCTCAAGGCTGGGGGACACTGGACCATGAGGTTGTAGGTGGGAAGGTGTGGAGTTGGCACTAATGACCTGAAATTTATAAAACTCGAGCCATGGAGAAGTGGACTGACAAATTAGTGGCAGGCCTTTCCAGGGACGCTTCCAGAGAGGAGTTACTGGAACTGGCGGAGCAGATTTGTGCGGCAGCAGACTGTGTGCGAGGCCGCACAAGATGGTGTGCAGATATCCTCTAGAGTCTCAGCTACGGCAGTCGCGGCGCGCAGGACATTTTGGCTCCGCACCTGGGAGGCAGACGCCGAGTCTAAACGCGCTTTAGAGGCACTCCTTTTTATGGGGGTCTTCTGTTCGGCCCCGAGTTGGATACTATCATATCCCAAGCGACCGGTGGAAAGAGCACCTTCCTGCCTGTAGAAGGGCTCACGATTCCGGAACTTCCTTTCGAGGGGGGAGAGGTCCGGTTAGAGGGCAACCGGCCCGAGGGCGCTCTTTTTCCCAGCGGGGGTTTGGCCCCACGGTGTAAATTCTCTGGTGCACTCAGTCGCCCAGGTGCTAGGGCACCCAAGAAGCCAAATACCTGACAGGAGTTTGGCCCTTCCAGTCTCTGGGAAGGTGGGGGGCCGTCTCCTCCGTTTCCGAGACCGGTGGGTAGCTTCGGGAGCAGATACCTGGGTGAAAGGCGTTTTCTCCCGAGGTTATGTGATCGACCTAAGGGGGCCACCGCCGCAGCGTTTCTTTGCTACGGCATTGCCCAAGGATCCGGACAAAAGAAGGGCCTTAGACCAGGCTATCTGTTCCCTCTCTTCCGAGGGGGTGATAGCTCCAGTTCCAAAAACTGGGGTTTTTCTCAAACCTGTTCCTGGTCCGGAAGCACAACGGCACTTATTGGCCGGTGTTAAACCTACGAGCCTTGAATGCCAGCCTATGGGTGGATCGGTTTCGTATCGAATCACTTCAGTCGGTGATTCAGGGTATGTCGGCGAACGCGTTTTTGGCGTGTCTCAACGTCAGAGACTCATATCTCCACATACCAATTTGAGCAGGGCATCATTCTCTACTCAGGTTCACTGCTGGGAGAGCTCATTACCAGTTCCAGGCTCTGCCCTTCGGGCTCGCGACTGCTCCACGGGTCTTCACGAAGATCATGGCAACATTGGCAAGTCTGCTATGTTCCGAGGGGATAACTATCGTACCGTACTTAGACGATTTACTGGTAAAGGCAGATTCGGCTGTTATAGATTTCAGTCTTTAGTGCCAACTCCATGCCTTCCCACCTACAACCCCATGGTCCAGTGTTCCCCAGCGTGACTCAGGGAAAAGGATTCAACGGTAGGTACCAAAAATCCTATTATTCCATCCTAAACTGTGACACACCCATATTGTGTTTAATCATTTCCATATACCACTTTCCAGATCAATTTGATAAGGATGGCTATCAACAAGATAGTTGGCCACAGTCGTGAAGGTTCCATTAGTATTGGGCGTGAGAGGACAGCGTGGCTTCAGGAAGAGGTCCGTGAGCAGCTGATAAAGTAAGATTTATATATATATCTGAGAGGAGAGAACTTGATTCTTAGTTCAGTTTATTAGTATATGACAAGTCTTTCTCTATGCTATCATGGGTAATTTGTACTGAATTGTGAATATGGAAATGAAGAAAGGACCATGCGGTGTCCTTGTAATATGTACTAGCAGTCTCTACAGGGGTAACACATCCTTCTATAGCAGATACTATAGCTAGATGCTATGATGTGTAAGACATCAAGACCCAATTTAATTGTTCTACTGTATAGTGACACAGCCACCCATTTGGGACAATTCATTCATCTATTACAACTATTGGACTGCTTTTTTCCAATGATATGTTTTAGTAGCTTGTTGCTTACTTTGGAGCCCTGCTAAATTATACCTGTGTTCAAAATTTTTTCTGTTTATCACCTATTAACGTGTTGGGTTATATTATGGGAAGTCTATAGTAAGCAGCTACTATAAACTACCTTATGATATGGTTGAGTTTAAGACACACAGCTCAGCATATTAAAAAAAAGTCAAAGTGGCAATGTGTTTTCTCCTTTTAGAGTTTAATTATATATTTATATATAACATATTGTGTTATTTAGGTGCACTACTTTACAGTAGGGTCATTTCATGTCAAGTGGACCAGGGGTCCCGACTAAATGTTACATGAAGGTTGGTATGTATGTCAGGCTAACTTTGGGAAAATTTTAGGTCACGATATGCAATAGTAGTAAAATTATGGCTCCCAAAGTGGGGGTAGGTGCAACGATCGCTGACTCCGCAGTGCACAATCAGCAGATGGGTCCGATCTTTAAAATTGGTACCCTTCACATTGAATGACCCAGTAATTAAATGTGTGTACAAGGAAATGGATAATAAACATTTGAAAAGTGCTGCAGGAACTCTCTGTACGTGTAACCGAATGAAAGTCCAGTTTCCGCATATACATGTGTAAATACAGATGTGTCCTCTGGCACGATTGCAGCAATAGTGTAAACAACCCTTCTCTGTGCGCTGGGTCCCGTCTGATTTGGCTTGCATCGAGCATCTTTTTTTTGCCCAAACAGGCATCTTAGTAACAAATACATGTGTAACGGCTTCATGAGCTTGCACTGATTCATTTGATATGCAACACTTGTGTTTCTGTGCAACTGAGTCTGAATAATCTGTATACGAAGTGCTACAATGCAGTGGGCGCAGCTTTTCTTTTCCCACGCCAACGTCCGTTGTGCTTTGTATACAGGTGCAGTCGCACACATAGATACAAGTGTCACAAATAAATCGGTGCAGTCTTGTGAAGCGGTTTGTTGCATCCATTTGTGAAAAAGATGCATTTTCGTGGGGAAAAAATACTGTACCTGGTGACTCACTCATGCCGCATGGTATATTGAGACTAGGTAAATTTACTAAAGTGAGAGTTTTTAGAAATCGAGATGTTGCCCATAGCAACCAATCAGATTCTACTTAACATTTAACTAGCACCTTCTAGAAGATAATAGCTAGAATCTGGTTGCTATGGGCAACATCTCCACTTCTAAAAACTCTCACTTTAGTAACTATACCCCTAGGTGTATTAGGACACCGGTAGATCTTTCATTCTGTCTGGGGGACACTGCAGACAGTGAGGGTTAGAGGGGAGGCATAGTATGCACTAAATAGTTTGCACTCCAAAAGACTGATTCTGAGTCGCATGCACTGCCGATTTCAGACAGAGTGGATCGTTTTTTCTTCTGTGTGCGTCCAAATAGCGTACACGCAAAGTCGGAGTTGCGAATGGTGCTCACAAGAGATGTTACGGTCTCAGAAATGTGCTGAAAATGTATTGGTTGATCCTGGGCAGTGGCAAGGAAGTGTGGCTTAGAACGCGCGCAGAGATGGGCCGTCTTATGGGCATGTTCCTGGCGTATTGCTGAATGTGGTTGCCTACATAGACACACAACCACTAGCGCAGGAGGCCGTACTTGGACGGAGAAACTGCACCTGCTATAGGACTGGTACAAGTTTCAATGGTGCTTCGCCAATCGGTATTTCAGCATCTACTGACTAACAGTGTGCATCTCAGTCCTTGCACATGTGGGGACACACAGATGTACACCAGGGAAGGACTGTGTAGCTGCATTTGCATAAAGTCGCAGACGGCTGCCTGACAAGACATGGAAGGGACTTTGTCCGACTCAGAATCAGCCCCAAAGTGTGTGCACTCTTCAGGCATTGTCCAGTATCCTATATGGTGCATCTATGTGGCATTGGAACCTATGTTTAATGTGTCGTACGTAGAAATGATAATGATTGTACTTTATACATGTCTTTATGTAGGTATGGGTATAGGTGTTTTATATTTGTTATGTATGTGATGATGATGGTGCCCCTTCTCTGGGTGTATAGGCATTATTTGCCATACTTCATATGTATGCTATGAGGAATATTCAGTTAGCTGCGAAAAAAATACGGTTGGGGTGGGGAGTGATCCCTAATCTTCTACCCCCTATGTTACAAAATAATTAAATCTTGCATTATAGTTATGACCGTGCATAATTCTCTTCTCGCTCAAGTTTTTGAATGTGTGAAAAATAAAATGTGCCTGTTACTAACACGTACGTACTTTTTTTTCGAAGTTTATTTCAAAAGGAGAAATCCAGAGAAGTGATACCTGAGAAGTGGTATAGTAAGCCGTACCAATGGAATGAGGTGAGGCCAGCTCCTGCTTATTGGCACATATTACTGGGATGCTATCCTATTAATTTGCTCTTTTTTTCTTTTTTAAACGTATAAGAATATAGGCTACAGCTTGTGTGGATAACCTTTTGCTCAGAAAATACCTACATTTTATTGCTGCAGCAACAGCTGTTTTTAACCGTAGTCTTCCTGCAGTCTGCCTGGCTTTTCACGATTCACTATGCCACAACAGGCCCTTAATATACTTGTAAGGTTGTCTATGTAGCCCAGCTATCCCAAGCACAGCGAATAATAATAAATAGAGCAAGCATTAGCACAGTGGGAGACCGAGGCAAATGGAAAATTGCAGTGATTCCAAATTAATTGGTCAGGAATCGTAATAGTTTCTTTCTACTTCAGGCTCCATAGGGGGTCAACAGGGTTGACCTTGGGGTATAGCTGGATCTGGATCCACGGGCACCACGCAGTTAAAGCTTTAGCTTCTCCGAGGATGCTCTTGGGTCCATCCTCCTCTATACCCCGCCCCCGAGCCACAGGCACCTCAGTTTGAGTTGGTGCTCGGCCGGAGTCGGGTCACCCTGCGCAGGGGGGGCTGCAGGAGCAGCCCCCAAAGCTTTTTCATTTAAAAAAAAAAAAAAAAAAGCCTGTTAGTTTTTATTTTTAACAGGGGCTCTTCTGTGTGGCAGCGAAGGGCTGTCTGTATAGACGCCCACGCTGCCGCTCGTCTTTCCCGCTGGCACCGCAACGCCAGTATCGCGCTGGGGATCGCGGCGGGAGGCCAGAGTCCGTACTAGCCGGACTCTGGGGACCTCCCTGGACTGCTGCCGGAGTCGCCGGGGAGAAGGTAAGCCGCGAGTCGCCGATTAGCGGCGGCTCGCGGGTCTTACTATAAATGCAGTCCTTTGCCCCCGGTTCTAGGGGACAGACCGGGGGCTGCTAGCGGTGGCGGCGGGCTCCCCCTCCATTGGAGGAATACCCCCGTCAGTCCACTAGACCACCACGGTTATTTAGCGGCAAGCGGGATGCCGGCAAACTGGGGGTTAATAGCTAGCCAGGGGAGGAAGCCTTCTCTGTTTAGCGGCTCCTCCCCTCAGCTCAGCGCGCCTTTCTGCACTTAGTCTGGCGTCGCTGAGCTGCAGTTACTCGGCCACTCCTCCTCTGAAGTCTCTGGGGGCCATTTTATCTGTGGCAGCGCAGATCTCTCAGGGAGCACGCGGACCGCTCCCCCTGTGTACCTCTCCCCCGATCAAGGACAGTGTACACAGCACTGTAGCCCTCCCAGACACTGAATCTGGGAGGTTGATTGTAGTGGAAAGGTGCAGTGAGTATATCTTCTCTGCACGGTATATGACTTTTGCTAGTGCTGCCTGTCTGTGCTTATTTCTACTTACTGTCAGCTTATACCTATCCCTTTACTTCTCCTACAAGCCCTACAGGTGTGTGGGGGAGGGGCGTTTCTACAGACCTCACCTATATAAATCACGTATTGGTGAGGTCCGTCACATACAGTTGTTTGCTACACAGTACCATATTGTGGGCTGTTGTTCAGCACACTGGTGAGTGCGCTTGATTCCACTCTGTTGCCAGATATATTTATTTATATAATATAGTTTGTCATGTCGGAAGAGGAGATTGAGCACTCCGTGGCTCCGGTGTTGGTCTCCTGCGGACGCTGTTCTGCAGGAGTGGATAGGAAGGATTTGTTACAGGATGGCCTGTGTAGACGGTGCCAGGTGGTTCCTGGCCCATCAAAACCTCCTATGACGCTGGAACCACCATGGGCGATGTTTCCTCAGGTGCTGGTGTCTATTGCGGACCGTCTGTCGGTCCCGACTGCTGTCCCTACTAGGGCGTTGCCCCAGCCGGCCATCCCCCATTCCCCGGGTGTCCCGCAATTATTGCGGAGCCACCCACCTAGGTCTCAGTCTGTTGGTCCTTATGCGGGGTTATCTGTGTATATACAGGCTTCCCCTGTGACGCAGCAGTCTGTGGTGCCCTTCCAGGCCCCTGGGTGGATGTGCTCTCCAACTCAGTACAAAATTTGGCGGCCGCCGTCTTCGGCTTTTCAGTCAATGTTGCAGAATGACATGCCCTTCTGGGGCGTAAAAACGCACGCTAATGGCGCAGGCGGCGCATTTATCGGACTCCGAGGGGTCCTCAGATGATTGGGAGGTTCATGATGACACTGACTCGGACACATTGGTCCAGGAGGTAGTTACCAAGTCGTTCATTAATGTGCGAGCACTGGTTAGGGCGGTGCGAGCCATTCTCCTAATAAAGGATGAGGCACCAGCTCCTAAGTCGAAGTATCCTAGTTTAAAAAAAAAAAACTAAGGTGGCTTCTGCGGTGTTTCCCCTGTCTGATCTGTTGACGGATCATTTGGCGGTGGCTTGGCAGGCGCCCAGTAAGAGATTCCTGCCACAGAAGCGGTTGGCTTCTAATTACCCTTTTCCTGAGGCACATTGTAAAAAATGGGAAACTCCACCGGCGGTGGATTCCCATGTCACCCGTTTAATAAGGAGTGCTACTTTGCCATTACCGTCTATATCCTCGCTGAAGGATCCCACGGACAGAAAAGTTGAGACTTGCTTAAAGTCCATTTACTCCCTCTCAGGGGCAGTGGCCCGACCGTCCATGGCCATCTCCTGGGTGGCCAAGACCATTGAGGGTTGGGCCAACGCATTAGAGGATACCTTTCCGGACAATGCTCCGGGTGTCCAGAGGGCGTTGTTAGGACAGATGAGAGACGCTACTTCCTACATTGGAGAAGCCTCTTTGGATGCTAGTCTGCTGACCTCTCTAGTATCCGCCTATCCTTATGGCTGAGGTCCTGGAGAGCGGACTCAGATTCAAAGAAAGGCCTGGAGGCCTTACCTTTCAATGGAGAATTGCTATTTGGTCCGGACTTGGACAAAATAGTGGATACCCTGGCTAAATCCAAGTCAGCTTTCCTCCCTTCAGCGGCAACGCTTGCTAAGGTCCGGAGCTCGGCCTTTCGTTCTTTTCGGGTTCAAGGTAAGGCAAAAGGTCAGTCCTTCCCGAGACAGTCGGCGGCTAAGACCGCCTCTAAACCCAAGAAGCAAGCCTGGAGTGCTCGGCGCCCTTCTTCCAAGCAGGAGGATAAACCTGCTGCCTGATGGGACGGGCCTCCCTCTGGCGGACCTCAGAGTGGGAGGCCGACTTCTCCAATTCGCCCAGTGTTGGCACAATACCACCACGGATGCCTGGGTTCGAGAAGTAGTCTCTCAGGGTACGCCCTGTCTTTTCGGGTCAGGCCGCCCCACCAGTTTTTTTGTACGAGTCCTTCTCTGGACAAGACCAAAGCTTCCCTGATTCAGGTGGTCATTGTTCCCGTTCCGCAGTCTCAACGCGGGACGGGGTACTATTCTACTCTGTTTCTGGTACAGAAACCCGATGGTTCTCTTCGCCCTATCCTGAATTTGAAGTCTCTGAACAAATACCTCAGAGTTCCCAAGTTCAGGATGGAAACGTTACATTCCATCATTCTGGCGATGGAACCCGGGGATTACATGGTTTCCCTGGATATCCAGGACGCCTATCTCCACGTGCCCATAGCACCGGCACACCAGCGGTATCTGAGGCTTGCTATCCTGCAACATCACTACCAGTTTCGGGCGCTGCCTTTTGGCCTTTCTACGGCTCCGAGGGTGTTCACCAAGGTGATGGCAATTATGGCTGCCCACCTTCGGGGCCAGGGTATACGGCTGCTGCCGTATCTGGACAATCTTCTGCTGGCGAGCTCCCTGGAGGTGGTACTTCGACATCTCCACCTGACCATTGCTTGTCTTCAGGCACACGGGTGGTTGATAAATTGGAAGAAGTCATCTCTGATCCCATCACAACGGATGGTTCATTTGGGAGCCCTTCTGTATTCTCGTCAGCAAAAGATTTTCCTGACTCCGGAAAAGATGTCCTCCCTACAACTGCAGATACACCGTTGCCTGAGCAGTGCCAGGGTGTCGGTAAACTCGGCCAAGAGAGTCCTAGGGTCCATGGTGTCGGCATTCGACATGGTGGAGTTTGCCCAGTTCCATTCCAGGCCCCTGCAGGGGCAGATTCTATCGGAATGGAACGCGTTACCTCACCGGATCCGATCCCAGACACTGGTCTTGTCCTCGGAAGTGCTCCAGTCTCTAGCTTGGTGGCTTCAGCCAGCTCATCTCATCGAGGGTCGCCCCTTTTGGATCCCGGACTGGGTTCTGCTCACAACAGATGCCAGTCTCCGGGGTTGGGGGGCAGTGATCGGCTCGTTGTCTCTTCAGGGCCGTTGGTCTGTGGAGGAAGCAGTTCTTCCCATAAACGTGCTGGAACTGCGGGCCGTGTACAGGGCTCTGCTGTCATCAGGCACCGCTCTTCACGGAAGGGCAGTTCAGGTGCAATCCGACAACGCCACCACGGTGGCGTACATCAATCACCAGGGAGGAACTCGCAGTCGAGCTGTGATGTCGGAGGTGTCTCAGAACCTGGCTTGGGCGGAGTGCCACCTTCCAGCAATCTCTGCAGTCTTCATCCCGGGAGTCCTCAATTGGGAGGCAGACTTCCTCAGCCATCACGACGTGCATCCCGGGGAATGGTCGCTTCACCCAGAGGTGTTTCAACTTCTCGTGGACAAATGGGGACTGCCGGAGTTGGACCTGATGGCCTCCTGTCACAATTACAAGTTACCCGTGTACGGCTCAAGGACAAGGGACGCAGGCGCAAGCCTGGTGGACGCGCTGTCGGTGAAATGGACATTTCACCTAGCATACCTGTCCCCTCCGATCTCCCTGCTACCTCGGGTACTAAGAAAAATCAAACAGGACGGGTACACGTTTCTGCTGGTGGCTCCAGCGTGGCCCAGACATCCTTGGTACTCCGATCTCAGCAGCTTGTCCGTAGATGCCCCGTTCCTTCTGCCTCAGCGTCGGGACCTGCTGTCTCAGGGGCCTTGCCTTTACCCAGATGTGGGTCGGCTGTCTTTGACGGCGTAGCTCTTAAGACAGCCGTCTTAAGGTCCCGGGGCTTTTCAAGCTCTGTCATCAGTACCATGCTGAGGGCGCGTGAACCTGCCTCTGCACGGATTTACCACAGGGTGTGGCACACTTACTTTCAGTGGTGTGAGTCCAGAAACTTTGATCCTCAGGTGTTCAGGGTTTCTAGGATTTTGGCATTTCTGCAGTCAGGTCTTGACCTGGGCTTACGTCTTGCTTCCCTGAAGTTTCATGTATCGGCTCTGTCTGTGTGGTTCCAACGTAGAATCGCTACACTGCCTGACGTTCACACCTTTTTCCAGGGTGTTCTTAGAATCCAGCCTCCCTTTGTGGCTCCGTGGGACTTGGCGGTGGTTCTTCGGGTCCTGCAGGGACCTCCTTTTGAACCTCTTGAGTCGGATGACCTCAAGTGGTTAACACTTAAGACTGTGTTTCTCCTGGCAATTGCTTCGGCCAGGAGGGTATCCGAGTTGGGGGCACTTTCCTGTAGTCCCCACTTCTTAATTTTTCACCAGGATAGAGCAGTGCTTCGCACTCGTCCTGAGTTTTTGCCTAAAGTTGTCTCCGAGTTCCACATCAATCAGGAACTGGTGGTGCCAGCTTTTCAGTCCCCTAATCTTACAGCTGGCGAGGCTTCATTGGACGTTGTCCGTGCTGTCAGAGTTTATGTTGATCGGACTGCTTCTGTTAGAAGGTCCGATTCTTTTTGTCCTCTTTGGTTTTCAAATGTGAGCAAATGCGCTCTATACCCCTTACAAATATATAAGTACGTATGATTGCATATGGTGCATACAAAATGACCCAATTGGCTAAAAGATATATATTTACTGAAGAAAAACATATATGAATAAAGAGCAAACAATATTATCAAAGTATTATAGTGGATGGTGAATGAATCGTCAGATTATACACATGCAGGTGAGTATGCAGTGTACAGCTGTATGGGGCAAGTCTCGAGGTGCGTGCCTCTCTGTAAGAGAATGAGTCCCCCACTGTTACAAAGTGAGATATGATGTGATAAAACAACACACTGCTGGGATCTGGAGATAATTTGGCTGGGAAGAGTTAATGTGTAAGGGGGGGGAATAAGTTGGTGCGGCGTCCCGCACGATAAAGTCAGTGGACAGCGGCGTGTAGGATGAGTATAGATGCCCGGGGTGATGTTCTGGGGTAAGCAGTACGGGTATATACCTGGATAGCAGTGGGAGGCGTAGGACACTAACACAGAGTCCGGGCCGTGGACCTCGCCGGAGAGCACCGGGCTGACTCCGTGACCACCGGCGCGTCCAGTCGGGCGGGACTGCGTGGTGTAACAGAGACGGATGAACGGAGATGGCTCTGGTGGGAACAGTCCCCGTTCTCCAGACCTGCTAAGGCACTCACCTCCTCCTGCCTCGACAGGACTCCGCTCTTACCCCTGCCGGCTCGATGATCTCTGGGATCCTCCTCTCTGGTCTGGTGTCCCTTGTTACGTGTCCTGGCAGTAAGTGTCAGCCGACACTGTGGATTCAGTGTTTCTCTCCAGTCCTCGCTTGTGGGTTAAATAGGATTATGGTTCTGGTGCCAACGCGTTTCGACCCACAGAGGGTCTTCTTCAAGGCAATGTGGTTAATGTCCAGTCTCAAGGGTGTGTTTTTAAACATGCAGTCTTTGGTTTTCATAAGAGGGGTTGGCCTGCCCACAAACAAACTGTTGTCCGTTGGCTTTGTTCTGTTATTGGGTGAGGCTTATGTACAGGAAGGTTTACCTGTTCCAGCCTCTGTTAAGGCTCATTCCACTCGCTCTGTGGGTCCTTCTTGGGCTGCTAGACGTGGTGCCTGTCATGAAAAATATAGTGCAGCCGGTATAAAAGCCTAATTTCAATTTAAAGTTATTATTAAAACGTATAACATTGCTGAGAAATTGCTATAAATCCATGACACTCCCTTTTGTGTCTTTAATGCCTTCTGCATTATTTAAATGAGCTGCTTGTGAGGACACTACTGTATTGTTCAGAGCCTGTATAAAGGAGATCATGTGATTGTGCAGAGCCTATATACTGATAGCTGGCAGCTTGGTGATGTCACAGGATGCGCCACATAAACATGCCCTTGCCGGTATACGAGAGCTGCTCATTATGGGCCGTATTCAATTAGCTGCAATAATTTTGCTGCCGCTGTTGGAATCTACTTTCTGCCTACATCGTGTGTTTTGGCTGCGGAAACTTATCGTGTGCGCCCAAGCTATTCATCGTATTCAATTCCAAAGGACGCAAAATCTCGTCCTGGCGAAACTCAAACAGGCAAAGTGCTGTCAGAGATGGGGAAGTCAGCCTAACACCCCCCAAAAGATGCACTAACCTTGGGGATCAGTATAGATGTCCCCGGTTAACCTCCCTGGAGCTATTTTGGGTACTTAAGTGCTTTCAATTGCCTCTATATAGCGTCTTTGCACAAGTAGTGAAGAATAGCATAAAGCAGGGGGTTTTTTTTGGAGAAAATAAGTAGTCCTGTCAGTGATGCCAAAAATGCACCTTCAGCAAGCACCTGCAATCCAAAAAAACACCTCCCCCATACTTGCTGGCCCCCCAAAAGTCTATTTCGCTACTTTTTAGGTGTGTGCCCCCACTTTGAACTTTTTCGCCCCCTTTTTCAAAGTCATTTTTTGGGGTGTTACTTTTTTTTTTTCTTTTTTTTTACACAGTTACCCTTTGGGAGGCTGTCCAAAGGGTGCAGAGGGGTTTCCGCACCTTTGCACCCCAAAACCGCAATTCTGTGCTTTTTTCTACCGGCTATTCATAGGCGAAACTTTTCCGCCTATTACATTGCATTGACTTTCCGCGTACGCAAAAAGTCTTTGCAATTGAATACGGGAAAAAGTTTTTTACATCATCCGCGATATTTTTTCGTGGATTCCGGCTTTTTGCCGCTAATTGAATACGGCCCTATGTATTCGAAAATATATATAGATAGATAGATATAGAGATATATATATAGAGAGAGAGAGATGGATAGATAGATATCTAGAAGGATAGCTACCTTTTTATATAGGCACGTTCAAAGGTGAATATATGAAACTATACAACTATTAACACAGTAAGTGCAAACCTGTTTGTTTAATGAGCTGAAGTGCCTGTGCTTGACATGTACGATTCAAGGGATTTATCATTGCTCTTTACGCTCTTTGGGAACCACACCAGCTTATTGTATGATTTTAATTATACACTGAAACGGATTTATAACTCTGTGGTTTCTGCGGCCGCTGGGATGAATCTAGAGGTCTGCTTAACCTTCTATGGAGCCAGGTGCACACATTGAGATCAACAGCAATGCTAGAAATGTTTATTATTCAGAATAGATCAATCTGGGTTCATGCTGCGTAGATCTACCACCAGTAATGTCTGCAGATTGTATTCTTTTATTTTCCATTCCTACGTGACAATGCTGGCTTGCTACTGCTGTATGGTCTGTCATCTTGATGATAAGGTTTTGGTCGTAGACTTTTAAAGTTGCCACATTTTATACTACATTCCGTCTCTGGCTAAGGTTCAACCCTCTGATCCGTTATCAAGGACTTCCAAATGGAACGAGGCACTTGTCAAGGTTGCACAATGTCTCCAGCTTTATTTGTAATTGCACTGGAACATTTACTGTAGCTCAATTAATATGTAGTAATAAAAACAGAATAGGTTTAAGACTAAGAGGTTTAGAGGAAAAAATCTCCTTATACGCTAATGACCTGCTAATGAATCACTCTTCACTTCAGAATGTGCTGGAAACATTCTTGGATAGGAACATTTTCCAGATCCGATCGCTAATTGGATAAATCGGTCGTCTGCCCAGTAAATAACACCCCTAGGGTAAACATGATGCCTTCACTGCAGGTTATGTAGTACTGGTATACTTGCAGTGAACATTGAGATCTTTTGTACACTATACACAACACAGTCATTACCATAGTATTAAAAGCTAAATTTAGAGATCAAACCACTACCATACAGACCTCAGTATTCATTCTGCCTGGGAGGACCTACGAAATAGTTTTCCGATGCATGTAATTGGCTTATAATGCTCTTTATAATATCTTCTTCTGAAGGGGCCTATTTATCAATATTACAAAAGCCACCCTACAAATGATCATTCCTTATTGCAGCAATAAGCAATGATTACTTGTATTAAAGCATATATATCTGCGGGACGGCAGCGCTGATGAGAGGCTGTCCTGTTGAAGAGCTTGGCAGAGAAGTGATGGCTATAGCTTTACTCTCTTTTCTTACGCAGCAAACTGCTGACCATGAACAGTATCATACTACAAGAAGGACGAAAGCTGCCGGAGAGGGATCAGGAGATCCCTTTCTGGCAATAATACCTTCATATCCACATTGCGCCTAATGCCGTCCGACAAGGACGTTGGCTAAATGTAGCTTGGTAAATCCGCAGTCCCCATCCACAATAATGTATTAAACCTTAGTTAAGTTAGCCTAATACAGGAGATATCTACGCAAGGGTTTATTTTCTAATTTTGTAAAATACTGGTTCCATGGTAGACAAGCCCACACACAATACACTGGTAGGTTTATTAACACAAATATATGGTAAACAATTTCTTGCAAATGCTTATTACAGAAAATGCTATATTCTTAGACCAGCAACCAATAATATTGAGGCTGTGGACATATAACCCATGATGTTTAATTTGTATAGTAATCTTTCCTTATTAATCAAAAAAGAATTGTGATGGTATGCAGTCAGAATGTCACCCGTTCACTATGACATACAAAATGTTAACGGCAAGAGGTTGACATCGATGTCAACTGATCAATGTCGACTGATTAACCTGCGTGATTAACACCTGCACAGTGTCAAAGAACGTCTACATCAAAAAATATTGACATTTTAATGACCTTTCCAGCAGGATTAGGGTTAGAATTACATAAGGAACAGTTTGTCAACATTTTAACAAATTTGACAGGTTTGGTATAAAAGATCTACACTAAAAAGAGAGACCCCAAATGGCAGACAGTCGATAGGGACAAAAGGTCGACATGGATAACATGTACACAATATTGACACAAAAATAGCCAACACTAATTTTCTTTGTTTTGTTTTCTAACCCTAATCGTCACCCTATCCCTCTTTCCTGGTGCCTAACCCTAATGTTTGGGGTAAGTGCCTACCGTCTGGGATCACGCCCCACCCTAAAAGAAAAAACATGTCGATCATTTCAGTGTTGATCTTTTGACCCTGTCAACCTTTTGTCCCTGTCTATTTTCATCCATGTCTACCTTTTGTCCCATGTCGACCTATTGACTGTCTCCCATTTGGTGTCTAGACATTGCCAACCTTTTTAGTGTAGATCTATTGACTGGAACGCAAATTCGACACATCGTAGTTGACATGCTAAATGTCCGCATGACCATTGTGGGTTTTTTTGTTTTTTTTACAGCCATGTCGGCATTGTGTCTACGTAATTAATGTTGAACAAATATAATACTCCTAGTGATCATTGTCAAATATAATAGGGTTTCAAAATCTATTTTAAGAAAATGGACAAAACAATGAAAATATTTGCCATGGTTTAGTTCTAGCCACTGTGATAACCCGAGTTATAGGATGTTGGAAGCAATTAGTTCTGTCTCAAACCCTCTATATTAGGCCTGATTCTGGCTGACTTTGACCAGCACTTATTATTCATTTAACTGCACTTAACTACGGACATTGGCCCTCATTCAGAGCCGCACGCTCTGAATGAGGGCCGGGCTCCATTTTCATGGAGCGTCCTCCTGGACGCTCGTATAGCTGTGGGTCACCACCCACAGGCTATACGAGCGTGCTTTGTGATGGCCGCGATGGTCGAGACCATCGCGACCATCGAAATTGCGAGCCGGAGCCTGCGGTTGAGGTTTTCAACCGCAAGCTCCGGAGTGATTTTGGCTCTATCAGAGCCAAAATCACTCCCACTGACATCACTAGTGATGTCAGTGGGCCGGCTTCTGACGGGAGGCGTTCCCGTGGGAACGCCCCCGTCAGGGAGGCACGCCCACCAAAGGGGGCGTGCTGTCAATCAACATTGACAGCACGCCCCCTTTGATCGGACACAACGAGCGAAGGACTTTCCTTCGCTCGTCGCGTCTGGCGCATGCGCACGACGGAGCTCCCTCCATCGTGCGCATGCTCAGTGCATAACATCGACCCACTTGCGAGCGGACAGCCGCTCGCGAGTGGGTCTGAATCAGGCCCATTGTTCAATTTGAAAGAATGTTGACATGACTCTGATAACTCCTTAATAAAATCAATTGTCATCCCATACATTTGTGTAGATTTAAAAAGAGAATGCCACGTGTGTGTGTGTGTGTGTTTGAGGCAAGTAGAGCACTTTGTGTTGGGGTATTTTACATTTGTGCTGTGAAGCACTTTATTTTGAAATGGAGAGTATTTGTCAGGCTAAACCAGGTCATCATACTGGATTATATGTGTGACACTTGGATTTGGCATTTTGTATTTTAATCTTCAGCATTGCTAGGAGATGCTGTTATCAGAATTCATTCAATTTCATAAAGTAATCCTCTTTGCTGGGTTAGCATGTCCTTCCAATTCCCTGGTAAGTCAGGATTACTGCAATACACAGGCAGACCTGCTCTTTCATACATAGCTAACAGTGTTTGGAATATGGATTTTATAATTATCTTCCATGCAACTCTATTCGCACATAGACATGTCTATATATTTATCTGGGGCAGTCCCGATTCTAGGCAGGTCTCGAAAGACGTGACACTGGCCATGTAAGACATTTTGCACCTGCCCTGCAGCACAGCAGATGGCCGATATACCTGCGGAAAGTCAGCCAACCTCCTGTACATTTGCTGCAGGGGCCGCCGGTGACTGACAGCTCAACTGTGTGGGCAAATTTAAATGCCTGCCCTCTTGTGATGTCAGGAGCGCTCTGTGTGTCAGGAGAGATGCAGTATTGTGCGGCGAGTCAATTGTGACTTATATGGTGCTTGACTGCCTGATGTGCGTTGATGGTACCGACTTTTACGCTGCTGTTAGTTGTCGAACGGGTATGAAGACAGCAGTGGGCGTCCCTATGCTCGGCTAAGTTTTGGAAGGCATTCGCATATTTTAGCAACTGCGATCTGTGAGACTGCAGTTGCGATTGCATTAGCATAAATCTCTGAATCGGCCCCTCATTCCTCAGGGAGCACTAACGCTGCAAGGTTTCCATTTTTCCTAGCAGGTGCACAGGTGTATTCATTACTGGCTGACACATTTTAAAAGATCCACAGGTGGAGCTAATTTCACTTGTGATTCTGTGAGGAGACCTGGAAAACATGCACGGTTAGTGCTCCCTGAGGAATGAGTTTGAGAAGGACTGATTTAAACCATAAAATCCGTAACTGTAGAGCAGAGGTTTATTTCATGTTCTCCTTGTTGCAATGCAAAACCAGTAGCAGATTAGTCTTATTCTGGGTACACACTAGATGATAGGTCAGATCCGCCCTAATCTGACCTATCTGGCACATCGTCTGGTGTGCACCAACTGTCGCTGTCAATGCGCGCTCCCACTGGTCATCGGCAACATCTCACTTCCGCCTTACATGCAGGGCTGATGGGGGATGTCATTGGCTCCGTTGCTGCCTGCATCGGCAAGTGTGTATGCACTTGCCGATGTCTGGTCCCGTTACTGCCGATGTCGGGCTGGGAGCACACAGTCTAGTGTGTGTACCCAGCCTTAGAATTTCTAGTTTAAGGACGAGTGCCTTTGATGCAGCATATTGTAATCTTAAGCATATTGTAATCTTAAGAGTAAAAAAAACAAAAAAAAAAACTGCAAGGGCTTACGTTCAATAGTTGTAGATTCAAATTGTGAGATGTCTAAATGATTCTCTTGGAATGGTCCGGTTTATGGGAATAAGACCTTGAACAAATGAGTCAAGATAGGCCATCTTTGTGTTGTACTTATTGTAATTTATTGGAACAAATTGTTAATAAAAAAGAAAACAATACAAATATCAAGCTTACCTGTAGTCTACTGTCCAGCCGGACAGTAATGGCAACAGGCTGAAGTGTCTACATGGTTTAAGGTGTCATCTTGAGAAAAGTACTGACTAGAATTTCTGGACCCTACGCATTTTGCCATCCAGTCTTTACCCTGGTTATGGCCTCCCCTATCTGGCATTACGGTTTTATAGTCTAGTGCAGTGATTCCCAACCTCGGTCCTCAAGGCACACCAACAGTCCTGTATTTAGTGATATCCATGGTTGAGCACACATAGATAAATCAAAATAACTGAGGTACTAATTAAGTTACATGTGCTCAAGTATGGTTATCCTTAAAACCTGGACTGTTAGTGTGCCTTGAGGACCGTGGTTGGGAACCCCTGGTCTAGTGCTTCCATGCAAACTTGTGCAAAACTGGACACACTCTCTCTCTAATGTGTGTGTGTGTGCCTATATCCGTTTCACATACAAAAAAAACTAACCAAGGGGGCACTTTTTTTTTTTCTTATTTTTATAACTACTTTCAATTAGCAACAGTCCACAAATCTGTGTACAAGAAGGATTGATAGTATGCTTATCTGGGGTTTTATTCACAAGGAATCTCCTTATGGACTCCTAACTTGCTTATCCACCTGAGCAGCCTTCTTTAGCACTGCAGTCATATCCATGTGCCACTCTTTGTGTTGTATATGAAAAACATCTTTTAATTATAGAAAGGATTTAAAATTCTTACTTTGAAACAAATTACCTTTAACTGAACCTCTTTAGGAATGGGACTTCCCAGAAGTTCCTAGTCATCCCTAGAACGAACAGATATCCTGGTAGCCACCAACGTCTCCTCAGTAGTTAAGCAAAATAATGCTACCCAATGCGTTTCATTGCACGCACAACTTCATCAGGCATGTCCATTATATAGTGAAACAAAGGGCCTGCTTAGGAGACCATCTTTATGGCACCTTCATGTGTGGTTTATGAAGGGGGAGAACAGTTTGACACACTTTCCTAATTATTAATGCACATTTAGAGAAATAACCCATAAGAAATAGGTGTAATAGTTATTCCACCAAAGTTTGAAGTTCAGAAAAACAAAAAATAAACAGCGCTAGCGTGGGAGGTGTTGTTCTAAGTGGGGTTCAGGAAATCACCCTGAATATTACTAATCTATAACAAATTATTCGCATCTGGCTTGGTTAAAAAAGCATTTATTCCATCATATATAAAACACAATATTAATAAACTGCTCCCTGCATTGGAGTAGTTATATAGCTGCACAAGTATGATATCACAAATATATATATATTCAGTCAATTGACTCTGATGTCTTACTCATAAGGGAGGCACTGGTATAGGTAATAGACGTCAGTCTGTAGATTCCGGAGAATGTTCCAGTATTGAAAGAGACGTTACCAATCCTGGTTAGCAAGATGTCCTCGAAATAATGTCCTCCTATGGAGGGATATTCCAGTGGTGTCTCAGAATGGAAATATGTACTGGTCCGGATCCTGTTGGAATGTCCACAGTGATTTAAAATCCTCCCAGAGTAGAATCAGCAAAGAGATATCAGTAGGCACTGCACATGCACGATGTTGTTAGCAAGCTCAACGCGTTTGTAGTTTTTACGGGAACATATATGACTTCATATTATGATTGCCTTCAGAGAGATTTTTATGTATTGTTTTTTGTTCACTGGCTTGGTTAATTGATTTAGATGATCTGCACATCTGTTTTTGATCTACTCATTTAAAGAGGTATAAATATTTGGCACAGTCAAAGACATCTACACACTCGCTCCTGACGAAGGTGTGGGCATTTCCACACAGAAACGCGTTGAGCTTGCTAACTACATCGTGCATGTGCAGTGCCTACTGATATCCCTATGCTGATTCTACTCTGGGAGGACTTAAAATCACTGTGGACATTCCAACAGGATCCGGACCAGTACATATTTCTCCTCTGAGACACCACTGGAATATCCCTCCATAGGAGGACACTATTGCGAGGACATCTTGCTAACCAGGATTGGTAACGTCTCTTTCAATACTGGAACATTCTCCGGAATCTACAGACTGACGTCTATTACCTATACCAGTGCCTCCCTTATGAGTAAGACATCAGAGTCAATTGACTGATATATATATATTTGTGATATCATACTTGTGCAGCTATATTACTACTCCAATGCAGGGAGCAGTTTATTAATATTGTGTTTTATATATGATGGAATAAATGCTTTTTTAACCAAGCCAGATGCGAATACATTTGTTATAGATTAGTAATATTCAGGGTGATTTCCTGAACCCCACTTAGAACAACACCTCCCACGCTAGCGCTGTTTATTTTTTATTTCTTATCTATTGATTTGCATTAAGGAGATTAACACCCTCCTTTTACAGCTGCTTGTTGTTAAGCGCCACTTCTAGTTTTTTCCTTTTGAAGTTCAGAAAAATGACTAGATGAGAACTTCAATAACACCATTTGTTTTAGCTGTTCATCCCTTGTTTACATAGGAATGGGTCACTATTTAATATCTTTTTATGTTGCATTTTGTTTTTTAGGTGGATCCAAAATACCTCATTGACCAGTCAGGAAAAACGGATGAGGCAAATTCATACATTTACCAGTTACACAAGTTTGTAATGCTGAACCCTTAAACATGATACCTGTTGGGAATACAGATTCAATCATCAGGGGAAAAAAGTGACGGTCTAGCACTTAACACTTAAGTAAAAAAAAAAAAGGGATGTTACCGTGTGATATCACTGGGTGAAATCAGGTTTTTATTTTTTTAGTTTCTTTTGGTTTCTTGTCCACTAGTTGTTACGTCACTGAAAAATTGCTTATTAACAGTTGCAAAGTGTTAGTGTTTGTGTTATTTCTTTGCAGTTTACTAGCAGGGATCAGGAATAAAAAGTTTCCAAATCATTTGTGTGTGTCTGATGTAACTGGGAATGGAAAGGTTGGAAAGGTTTGTGATGCTGCCTTTGCTGTTTGGGCAGCAGGCACAATTTAAGGTAATTCAAGAGGTACAACACAAATGCTGGGTAGATACTATACGATGCATAGTACAATATATTGTATTGTGTGACCCAGCTGTTGCGTTGTACTTCTGACACGGATCATAACAGTATCATACACATCGTATAGTGAGTACACACAATCAGTCATTCCCTGCTGCTGTTCGTTGCATCGATCCATCTGCTGTGCTTCAGTGGATTGGACAATGCAGTGAGTGACCGTGTGGTCACATGAAGCATACTGTATATAATGATACGTCCTGCCATCATTCGCTGGATTGTGCAGTGTGTACGGCGCAAAGTATCGTTATGTCACTGGGGCGCACCGTCGCATGGTGTGTGCCCAGCCCGTTGGCCATATTTTTGCAATGCTTTTATTTATTTTTTAATACCCAAACCATGAAAAATTCAATTGTATGCTTTGACTGTGGGTAACTTACACTGACCTGCCCTTACAGAGCAATCCATTTAATTACAAAACAAGGCAAACTAAGTGATTTTGAAATGCCCTAATTTTCACATAAAATGTTTGTAGGGTTTTTTTTTTTTTTGTAAAGTTACTAAACGATCTAGGCTTACATCTGATGTGTAGTCAGGGGTTACATCTAGTTTGCCCTGGTGCGTCAGTCACTATAGAAGTCTGTCTGTGTGAGTTATTGAGCCATACCAAATAATGTTCTTGGCAGCAGAAATTAAATTAGCCTGTCTGGTGTGTTGTAAAATTGGGCACAAGCATATGGTACATGTATCCTAATACAAAAGCTTGGGTTTGCTGCCACCTGCTGGTGCAAGCCAGCTCATTTTCAGAATCTAATTTAAATTGAAACTACATTTTCAGTAAATCTTTGTACATCCCATTGAAAGTTGTACTTAAAGACCTAGGGTCACCCTCATTTTAAAATAAGTTATTGTTTAACATTGGTTATAAACAGACTGTAACACCCTACACTACGGAGTACATTAAGCAGCCCAGGGATTGGGAAGGGGTGTTGCAATGCCCATCTCTACCCCTTGAAAGGGGATAGTCTCTCTTTTTTTCAATTGGGCTTCCTTAGTAGTTATAACATAATTATCATAGACCATAAACTCTAAAGTAAACGTTAAGCTTTCCAGAGACTGGTCATTTATAATGCCCAGAGCTCCCCCCATAATGGTTTAAACACACACAAGTAATGTGTGCCCCAAATTCTGAAGCTTGGATAATTACATTTCTTGGGTAACAGATAATTGCTTAGTTACTTTTGAATGCAAACCTTTTTTTTTTTTTTTTTCTACACGGCACATGAAGATGTTTATGGATAGGCCACTTGTGGATCATAGGCTGCAAGCATAAAGACCTCTAGTGCAGTGGTTCCAAAACTTTGTCCTCAACAGTCCAGGTTTTAAGGATATTCATACTAAAAGCACAGGTTGCTTATTTAGTACCTCAGTCAATTTGATTTAGCCATCTATGCACTCAATATTTTGATCAGTTTCCTTCTGTACCACAGACCAGCTTAGCAGATACTAGAAATTATTTAATCCAGAGGTTTCCAAACTCCGCCAGTACAGTCCAGGTTTTAAGAATATCCATGCTTGAGCACAAGTAACTTAATTAGTACCTCAGTCAATTTCATTTAAACATCTGGATTCAAGCTTGGATATCCTTAAAACCTGGACTGTAATGGCAGAGTTTGGGAACCTCTGGTATAATCATTCAAGAGGTTTCTTCTGATGTAATATTGTTTGGGCCTTACATGGATATTCTTTCTTCTTCAGGGTCCATAGGGATCCACAGGTATACCATGGGGATGTTATTGTTGGAGAGAATCAGGCACCAAATTGTTAAAGCTTCAGCTCCCAAGATGCCTCGGGTCCTCCTCCATATATACCCCGCCATAGCCATAGGCCTTCAGTTGTTCGTTTGGTGTGACAGGATCAAGACGCACCTTTCTAACAGGAGACTGCTCAGACAGTCCTAAGCTTTTATTTTATATGTTTTTGGGTTGGCAGTACGGAGTGTCTGAATTGAGACTCATGTGCTGCGACTCAATCTACCTCCGCCGGGCCTCCACACGAGTAACTGGGCTGGTGATTTTGGCTGGTCCCGGCTGAACTTTCTAGCAGCAATTCTGCGAACCGGACTACAACCGGACGCACGGAGATGTCAGGTAAGGCGATCCCTCACTTACGGGGAATCGCGTGTGGCAGTCCTTCTGGTATTTGAGACCTACCAGAAGCCGCTGCAGTCAGGGCCCAGGATTGTCCGCGTCCTCACTACACCATCGGGGCCGTTTCATCTGACGCCAGGGATTGGCAGCAGACGCTTCTGCCACGTGGCCAGTGTACCCAGCTGGTTAACGCAGTTTAGGGGAGGTAGGCGCTCCCCCGGCAGCTCCAACCCATTCGAAGTCCCTACGAAGGGTTTCCCACATCTGGGTTGCTCCGCCTACCCTTCACTTGTGTATGAGATGCTCACGGTCCACGCTCAGTGCATCCTGTAGCTGTTGGTCTCTGGAGGGTTTGGGTCAGTCTCCCTGTATGCCTCTCCCTTGGTTAAGGTATATAGTGCTCTGTATCCTACCATTCCGTTGTGTTTGTGTAGTTGATTTAGTCGATTGTAATTTTATTACAAATGCATTGTATGTGACTGTTTGCTAGCTGCTGTATTGACATCGTCTTTTATTTCTGTCTGTCAAATAGAACTATCACTTTTTTCTCTCCTTCCTCTTGTGGTGGAGGTTTTTCTGCATTCTTCATTCATTTAGATGTTGCGAAGGCTGTCACATAACATTGCAAGTATTACCTTTACATTGAACATGTCAAAAGTTAAAGGGATACATGGGGGGGAGCCGTCTGATGGTTTCATGTAAATCAAGTATGACTTATTTGTCCCCTCAGGACATTAAAAACAGACAACATACAAACCATCCTTAAGAGCCACCTCACCAGTCCAGTTTACATGTCCCTGGACAAGAGCCTTCTTGGGTTTTCTCTTTGTCCCAGGTAATAAAGCAGTTTGTGCATCGTATGGCTGCTCCCACAATGCCTCCTTTTATGGGGTGTCCACAGCATTCTATGTTTGCACCTCCGATGCATCCTTCCTGGAAAGAAGTTTACGGCCATTCTAGTCAGAGTATGGCACCAAAGTTGATAGACCGGTAGTTATTAAGGTGCCTAAGCGCAAGCTTTCTTTTTATCAGTCTGCTCAACATATGGATTCAGACGCATCATCAGAAGAATCAGATGATGCGCAGGGTTCCTCTCCAGGGTCTAGTTCGATGGAGGAGGACCATCTGTCCACAGTGGATGTCCCTCCTTTGGTGAAGGTGGTTAAATCAATCCTAGATATTCAGGATGATGAGCCACCTCATAGTAAGAAGGTTCCAGTGTTTAATCACCACCGGAAGGTGGTCAAAACGGAGTTTCCTGTATTTGAACATCTTACTGTAAGGATTACCCCATGCCTTCATCCATAAGCTCAAACTTTTTTATGTGAATAAGAGAATAACAGAGTTGTACTCTTTCCCGGCTTCTGTATGTACTAAGCGGGAGGTACCTCCCTACTGTCGATGCTCATGTGACGCATTTAATCAGAAATGCTACATTGTCTATTCAGTCAGCATCTTCCCTGAAGGATTCCACAGATAAAAAGATTAAAGCATGTCTTAAAACAATATTTTCATCATCTAGAGCTGTTACTCGTCCAGCTATGGCTGGAGCCTGGGTAGCCAGAGCTATTGAAGAATGGATGGGAGCATTGGAAAATTCTCTACCAAATGCCACCAGAGAACAGATGATGGATATATCCCATATACGGGAAGCAGCTTCCTATCTTGGAGGAGCTGCTGTAGATGCTAGAATTTTAGCTTCTAAAGCATCAGCAGCTTCAATAGTGGCACGCAGGGCCCTTTGGTTAAGGTCCTGGAAAGCTGATACAGGATCAAAGAAGGCGCTGGAAGTTTTACCTTTCTATGGAAAAGTACTTTTTGGAGCAGAGTTGGATAAAATAATAGCTACTCTGGTGGCTTCAAAGTCAGCAGGTCTGCCATCTTCGACTATAAAGTTTAGGCAGGTCTCTTCGGTCCGTCCATTCTCAGGGACGAGCAAGGGAACAGCCTTCCTCCTAAGCTGGGCATCCACTATACAATTTTCTGTCAGATACCTGTCCAATCTGGCTGGTTGGATGAAAACCTGGTAATGTATGGAAGCAAATGACAGTTGATCATATGGCTTTAAACCCGGAAAAAGGACAAAATAAATTGTTCAAATTGGTTAAATTTGTGTGTTTTAACCAATTTGTCTGAACAACCATTTTTGGCTATTTTCCAGTGTTTGTGAGCAAATGGACGATTGTCATTTGTTCCCATACATTACCAGATTTTCATTCCAACCAGCCAGATTGGATAAATATCTGACAGAAAATTGTATAGTGGATGGCCATCTTAAGACGTCTAGTTTTCGCAAAATATCAAGGCGACAAACGCTAAGAGGTCTGACCTGGCAAGGCGTCCAGCTTCTAAGGGTCTGAGGCCGACTTCTTCAGTTAGCGGATTGTTGGAGTCAAACAGCAGATGCCTGGGTCCGAGAGGTGGTCTCTCGGGTATGCCCTCACTTTCAGGAGGCATCCTCCCCAGAAATTTTTTTTACACAGATCCTCCAGCAGATGCAGTCAAGGCTTTGGCCCTTCAGAAAGCCATTCACTCCATGCTGCAGGCAGGGCTAATAATCCAGATTTCTGTGTCCCAACAGGAAAGGTGTTATTCCAATCTATTTCTGGTTCAGAAACCGAATGGGGATTATCGCCCTATACTAAATCTAAAAACCCTCAACAGGTTTATCCATATAGCCAAGTTTCATATTTTCATATGAAAAATCTCCTATTATTTTGGCAATGGAGCCGGGGCACTACATGGTTTCTCTGGACATTCAGGATGCATAAGTGTATGTTCCTATTATACCATCCCACCAGCAATTTTTACGGTTTGTCCTTCAGCAACATTACCAATGTCAGGCTTTACCCTTAACCCTATCTACGGCTCACCAGGTATTTACCAATATAATGGCAGTCATGACGGCCTATCTCGGGCGTCAGGGAGTCAGAATTTTGCCATATCTGGATGACCACCTGCTATAGGCACAGACTCTGGTTGTTTTACAAAATCATCCTCAACTGACTATAGCCTGCCTACAAAAGCACGGCTGGATCATCAATTGGAAGAAATAACTTTTTCCAACACAGCAGATGGTGCATCTGGGAGCTCTTCTGGATTCTCTGGCACAGTTTGTTTCTGCCAGAGAACAAGATTGTGGCCCTAGCGTTGCAAACATGCAATCTGCTATGCAAGCAAAGGGTATACATTCTGTTATCAATGCAGGTCCTGTGATCAATGGTATCCACCTTCGACATGGTTGGGTATGCTCAGCTCCATTCCAGGCCTCTGCAAAGATTGATTCTCTATTTTTCTATTCTTGCCTGAAAGCAAGGAGATGACAAAAAAATGACTTTTTGGGGCACACTTAAACATAGTAATTCAAACAATATGATGAGTGTGTATATATGTGTGTATATATATATATATATATATATATATATATATTAAAATAAATTGTATTGGAAACTACCCATATCAAAGAAAATATAATTAAAGCAAGTATTACATTTTGAGGGTTATGCAAAATATCAAATAAATAAATTTCCCTTCTGATACCCAAAAGAGTCTGGGTTATATGTATTCAATTAGTCTATTTGCAGTAGGTGTGTGACAACTAAAAAAAAGTCATGAATGTTCATTATAACTAGGGATGTGCGCCGACCCCGTGTTTTGGATCTGGATCTCCCCTGGTTTTGGATCTGGATTGGTTTTGCCAAAACCTCACCTCCTGTGTTTTTTGTTTTCAGGTTTTGGATCTGGATTTTTTCTTAAAAAAAAAAAAAACAGCTAAAATCACACAAAATGGGCCTTTTTTTGGTTCCTACGGTATTAATAACCTCAATGACATTTATTTCCACTCGTTTACGGTCAATTTTGACCACCTCGCAGCTCACAATATATTGATTTTTTTCTTCTATTTAAAGGGCCAAAAGGTTGCATCCAGCTTGCTGGCTCAAAACTGATATAATTATTAATAGAGTTGAGGACTGTGCAAAGATGATGGTTGGGATACCCTTGAGGATTGAAGAATTGATAGTTGGTGCAGCCCCTGGCTGTAAAATTGATGATGATAAATTAATGAAAAAACAATTCATTGGTGCAGTCCCGGGCTGAATAATAATAAGAAGAAATTAGTGCAGCCCGTGGCTGTAAAATTGATAATAAATTAATTTACAAACAAATCCTTGGTTCGTAAACCAACCATAACATTAATTTAAAATGTCAAGGCAATGCCCCAACCAGCACATAATGGAAAGGAAAAAGGTGCAAGATGGAATAGTCCTTGAGCCCTCCAACCCACCCTTATGCTGTATACGAAACGGGACATTCACAGTTTAACAAACCAATCATTTCAGTGACAAGGACTGCCAATTTTGGCTGAAATTATTGGTTTGTTTGGACCCCGATAAAACAAGCTGCCAATGTGCATTGGACATGGAAATTAAATGGATCCCATGCACAGACTGGCTTTACATTACAAGTAGTCATCCTCGTCATCCCCATCAGTGTGTACATCCTTTCTTCACACAATATTAATTAGTCCCCGCTGGAATCCACCATAGGCTTCTCTGTAATTTTTTGATATTGTTGGTGAGATCTTCCTCCTGGAATATGTAATTCATTTTAATGAACAACATCTTTTCCACATTATGAGGAAGTAACCTCCTACGCCGATCACTGACAACGTTGCCAGCTGCACTGAAAACTTTCGGAGTACACACTGGAGGGGTGGGCAACTTAACTAATGCAAAGTCAGTTTGTGTATGGGCCTCCAAATTGCCTCTTTTTCCTGCCAGTACTGAAAGGGACTGTCTGACATGCCTATTAGGATGTTATCTCTGATATAGTTCTCCACCATTCTGTGAATGGAGACCGTATCACACATGCTCACGGTAGACATGTCACTAGTAGTAGTTCTCTCAGGCCCGACCAGATGTAACTTTTTGGTGAACGATCTGCATGACTAGCAGTCATTCTGTAAGGAAAATTGAGTCTTTTCCTGGCAGCTGCAGAAACTGAAGGAGGAGATTATGGCGTTTCACGTGCGGCTGCAGCTGACAATTTTTTTACCAACAGCTCTTTGCATAGTTTTAGATTTTGATCTGTTGGAAAAAAACTCACAAAGTAAGACTTACACCTAGGATCCAGAATGGTCATCAAAATATATTTTTCAGATTTCAATAGATTTACGACTCTTGGATCCTGGTGAAGTGAATCAAGGGCTTGATCCACCAGTCCGACATACTTTGCGCAGTCGCTCCGTTTCAGCTCCTCCTTCAGTTTCTCCAGCTGTTTTTGCAAAAGTCTGATGAGGGGAATAACCTGACTCAAGCTGGCAGTGTCTGAACTAACTTCACTTGTGGCAAGTTCAAAGGGTTTGAGAACCTTGCACAACACGGAAATTATTCTCCACTGCGCTTGACTAAGGTGCATTCCCCCTCCACGGCCTATGTCATAGGCCGTTGTATAGCCCTGGATGGCCTTTTGCTGTTCCTCCATCCGCTGAAGCATATAGAGGGTAGAATTCCACCGAGTTACTACCTCTTGCTACAGCTGATGGCAGGGCAAATTTAACAGTACCTGTTGGTCAAGCGTTCTTCGACAAGCGGTCGCCGAATGTCTAAAATGTCTGGATATTTCGCGTGCCACCGAGAGCAACTCCTGCATGCCCCTGTCATTTTTAAAAAAATGTTGCACCACCAAATTAATTGTGTGAGCAAAACATGGGACGTATTCAAATTCGCCCACATGTAATGCTCTCACAATATTGGTGGCATTGTCCAAAATCACAAATCCATAGGAGAGTCCAATTGGGGTAAGCCATTTAGCAATGATATCCCTGAGTTTTTGTAAGAGGTTTTCAGCGGTATGCCTCTAAGTGAAACCAGTTATACAAAGAGTAGCCTGCCTCTGTATCAGCTGTCTTTTGGTAGATGTTGCTGTTGTAAGCAATGCACCTACCCAATGGGCTGTCACAGTCATGTAATCCTTAGTTTGCCCTATCCCACTTGTCCACATATCAGTGGATAGTAGGTACAATGGCATTTCTGAGGACATTAATGAGGTTTTTTTTTTTTAATGTCCTTGTACAGACTTGGAATTGCTGTTCTAGCGAAGTGGAATCTAGAAGGGATCTGGTAGCGAGGACACAGGACCTCAATTAACTGTTGAAAACCCACTGCGTTAATGGCGGATACTGGACGCACATCTAATACCAGCATAGCTGTTATAGCGTCAGTAATCCGCTGTGCAACTGGGTGATTGTTGTAATACTTGTTTGCCCTTGCAAACGATTGTTTGACAGTTAATTGTTTTAGTAGTCTTCCTCCTGGTCCCCTTCTGGGATGAAGATCCACTGACAGCAGCAACAGGCATAGTCATCAAGGATCCTTCTGAGGAATCAAGGATAGGAGAGAAGTCAATCATGCTTCGAATAACAACATTGGATGCAGCAGGACTACTCCCGATGACAAATGAGGATGTTGGTGGTGGAGATCGAAGGCGCTTGGATCCCACAGAGAGGGAGCAGGTAGGTGACACTTGTTTCGTTTTGAGTTTTGGAACTTGGCGACATACACTTTGATGAATGTGCTCCAAGTGATGTAACAAGAAGGAGGTTCCTAGGTGGTTTAGGTCCCTCCCTCTACTCACTCTTGCTTGGCAATGGTTACATATGGCTTGACAACTGTTGTCCGGATTGGAGTGGAAATCATTCCACACGTGAGAAATTTATTTTTTTGTCTTTTGCCCCGGCATGACAACAATGAGCTTTGGCTTTTTCAATATTTGGGCAACAGCTGTTGCCTTACTTATGCAAAGGACATCCTCATCACCAACATCCTCATCATCCTTAGCGCCTTCAACTGCCAAAATATCCTCTCTGACTATGTCTGCAAGATGTTGACTGCCCTTCCCCACATTTACAGAGGGCACACAGATCTTGGAACTTGGAGGATGCTCCAGTACACTAGTATTTAGGTCTGGCTCACACATGGCAACCGCGGACACACTTGCACTCTCCTCAGGGATTTGTGATTTCGATTTCTCATGGCACACAGTTGGTTTTTCTGGAGCTGTCTTACTCTTAACTTTCAATTTTTTAATGGTACCACTACTACTACAAGCAGAAGGGCTATCAGAACCAGCAGTCATAAATAAAGACCAAGGCCTTATCCTTTCCTTGCCACTTCGTGTAGTTAATGGCATAGTGCCAATTTTTTGTTTATCTAAAGGCAACTTGCCTTTCGATTTATTTTATTTATTTATTTTTTACTTTACTACAGTAAAAGTAGCTTTACCATATCCATGGAGTGACTTAAGCCCTGGGGCATGGGCCTTGATAGAGGACGAAGTTGACGGACTTGCATTATCATAACTGCTGGCGGCAGCTACATGTGGTTCTTGGCCTTGCTCTCCTGTCATGTGACAGCCCTCCATATTTTCTGCGTTCTTGAAGCAGTATCACAAGCACCAATAGTGTAGCCAAGGTGCGTTTACAAAATATACACGTGCACTCGTGCGCACACAGAAAAAAAAAAATAGACAAAAGACGCACTTTTTTTTTTTCTGGTCCACCACTTGGGCCCAGAGCACAGATTGATGACGACTGAAGTCTGGCAGCACTAGGTTGCAACTTGGGTTGCTGGCTGTATCTTGTTCTTGTGCAGCTAAGCCTAACACACGAACACACAGAAAAAAAATTGACAAAAAAAGACTTCATTTTTTTTCGGGGCCAGAACTTGGGCCCAGAGCACAGATTGATGATGACTGGAGTCGGGCAGCACTAGGTTGCGTTGCTGTATCTTGTGCGGCTAAGCCTAACGCACATACAGACAAAAAATAGAAAGATATATATATATAATTTCGGGTCCAGAACTTTGGCCCAGATAGATGCAGCAGACAGCACAGCAGTGACAGCACCATCAGCAGTGCACCAGCCCAGGACACAGCAGACAGCACAGGTAAGTACTACATCTCCCAGCCCTACACTACCCACCCTCCCTGTTCAGTCTCTACAGCTGGAGTGATATGGCGGCCGCCGCGTGGTCCCTTATATACATAGAGATGAAAGCTCGCGAGCCGCGAGATTTCTTCTCTATGGTTTTGCCTCGGTTTGAGTTCCAGGGCCGGCGGGGGAACCGAAGGCACATTTGGTTCTCGCCCCGGATCTCAAAATTCGGGTGGGGTCGAATCTCTGAGATCCGAACCTGCTCATCTCTAATTAGAACACTTATCACCTAGGCTCTACCTAAAAAGGGAAATATAAAAATTCCACTCAAGAGTACCTCCTTCAATAATTCTATTTGGTGTTCATCCACTATATCTCATGTACAATCATCCATGAAAAAAGGGGAGTGGTTTTAATATCAATATGAAAAAAGAAGCAATAAGCATCAAGTGATGTCATTCCTCTTTGGTACCGTGATTCGGATACATAAATGTGCAAAACATATTAATATAGGACAGAGTATATTCTACACTCTTGGTATGACAAATGTGTTAGCTCCTAGAAATGAAAAACGATACAATAGTGACAAGTGTCAAGTTCTAACACTTCTATCCATCCTTCTGTGTCATGCATCCGCTTCAGGCACAAAATAAGGGCATGGAAGAATTATTGTCATAAGGAAGATTTTAGAGACACATCTCTACGGGATGTAGTCTGGAAGCTGACGGTCTAAATCCCGACCACCGGCTTCCAGACTCTCTAATCCCGGCGTGGTACTAATGACAGGCTTAAACCATACGCCGGAAGACCGATGCCCAGCATACCGAACAAAGGGGGGGGGGGGAGGGTTAGGGTTAGGCACCCCGCCGGGGGTCTTCAGTTTAGGCAGCGGGGAAGGGGGGGTTAGGGTTAGGCACCCCTAAGGGAGGTTTAGGGGGTAGAATTAGGTTAGTGATACTTACCTTCGAGACGAGTGGGATCTTCACCCTTGCCGGGCTGCTGCGGTAGTACGTACTACACCCGTCTCTACTGTTCTATCTGTTGGTAGGAGGTCACTGTTGCTATCAGCAATACAGGGAAATTCAACTCCTCCAGGTTAGCTGAGAGAGTCGTTTATTGAAATGAACAATGATAGATCAAAAGGAAAAGAAAGTTAGAGGACAGTAGACATTGGAAAAAATACAATTCGAGTCGGTAGATAGATATATATATATATATATATATACACACACACATCCCGGTCACTTCTGCTTTCTGACGTCATGCATTCAAGTACGCAGCTGCCGTCAGATGAGTGTGTCTAGGAAGCTACCTGACAGAATAATATAGACAAAAATGCATTTCTACTGTCCATTGAAGAACACAAAACTTCTCCGGTACACAGTATTAAAAGGGGGCTTGGAAAATCAATCGGATGAGAATATGCATAGAAGAAATTAGAGAAGTAGATCCTAAATTTGGTCACTGTAATGACTTATCAAAATAGCGCACTGTTTTTGGGCAGTATCAACAAGCAGTATAATCAGTAATAGGAGACAAAGATTTGTAACAAACTGTATAAAACCACTTAGTATAAATCCGTGCTTTATTTATCAATATACAGTCCTATGTGACAGTTTCACCACAGGCAAAGGTATAAAATCAATTTGAATGCTTAATGCACCAATAAACACATCAGTAATAATGTCTCTTTACCTTTAATTGGTACCACCAGCTGCACATACTGTATCTATATGACACTTGCAATAAGTGTATACACAGTATGGATGTTATAATGGTTGCAAATTAAAGACTTTGTAAGGTGCTGCGGAACACTTGTGGCGCCATAAAAATAAATGATGATAATAAAAGACAAAGGGCCTGATTCAGAGCCGCTCGCAAGATGTGTATGCAAATTGCGTAGGCAGTGCTATCGCACAGCAATGCATTAGCACGCTTAGAGAGCGATCACATAGTGTATGCAGACACCCACCAGCCTGTTTTAAGACGCCCACTTCATCTCCTGGAAGAGCATGAAAACATTGGTACATCGAGCACCATCGGATGTGCTCGCAGCGCTTGAGGTTGACTATACCCGGTCGCAAGCACTGCGATCACTTCAGTGTGCAATACAACCAGGTTACGTGTACAATGACGCTGCCTGTTAATTATGCAGCCTATGAAACAGCGTTGAAACACAGGCATGCCTGCGTTCATATCTCCATTCCCTTGTTTCTAGTGGCCTGCTCCTTTTACCACCCATAAACGGCCGCTCCTGTCACTCATTCAACTGGGCTATCTATGATGAGCGAGCGAGTGCTTCCTGATCTGTTGCAGTGGTTCGCGCACTCGCATTGTGAAGCATGCGCGCGCATTGTGAAGCATGCGCGCGCATTGTGATGCATGCGCAGCATGCAAATATTGGCCAGCTACGAGCGAATACATCCTAGCTAGCAGGTCTGAATCGGGTCCAAACTCCTCCAGTAATTAACATAATTATATAACATGTATAGTTTTATCATCTGCTCATTTGGCAACCGCAATCCAGCATAGTGCTGGCAGAATAAATGTCCATGCATGCATTTATTAATTAAATTGCAGTTGTTAGCAGTGTGCTGTGAGCATAAGATCAAAATTATGTCCGCAATCATAGGCATATGCACATTATGCCACGAGGTGCGGTTACTCACAGTACCAGAGCGGAGCATCTTGGTCACGGCACACCAGGAGGTGCAGAGTGGAAAAGAAACAGTCTCCTCTGAGGCTGTAGGTGGATATGACGTACGTTTCGCCTTCCTGCTTGGTCACATAATCATGATCATATTGTTTGAATTACTATTTTTAAGTGTGCTCCAAAAAGCCATTCTGTGTCTTCTCCTTGCTTTCTGGCAAGAATAGAAAAATAAAAAGTTTAATAGTTACTTAAAATTTGGGAGCACCATCAACCAAGAGCTGTACCATATGTATTGTGTCAAAACAGCTAATATGTTGAGATCTATTATATAAATTATGTCCTATTTGATCTTGTGCGGAATCAAGTTGTATATATGAAAGATTGTCTCCAAGTGGAATATGGACTGTATCATATAATAAGGTCTCTCAGGATCCTTCTTGCTGCACAGGTTCATCAATCCCCCCTGGGGTGGCTGAGAGAGGATCTGAACAAAGGGCGCCCATTCTGGATTCCAAATTGGGTGCTTCTGACCACAGACTCCAGTCTTCGCGGATGGGGAGCAGTGACAGGTCATCACACCTTTCAGGGAAGATGGACAAATCAGGAAAGTCATCTGCCGATAACCATTCTGGAACTGCAAGCAGTATACAAAGCACTTGTCAGGGCACAGGACCTGCTACAGGGCAAGCCGTTCCAGTCCGACAATTCGACAACAGTGGCCTACCTCAATCATCAGGGAGGCACAAGAAGTTACGCAGCCATCAAAGAAGTGACAAGGGTTCTTAGTTGGGGGGAACGTCATCTTCCAGCCTTCTCTGCAATATTCATACCGGGAGTACTCAGTTGGGAAGCAGTCTTCCTAAGTTGCCAGGACATACTCCCAGATGGAGAAACCACTCTCTGGCGTGTGTTTCAGCTTCTGATAAACAAATGGGATTTACCAGAGAGAGATATCATGGCGTCACGTCACAACCGCAAGGTCCCCAGGTACGGGTCCAGAGACCCATCAGCAGCCTTCGTGGACACACTGGCAGTAAGATGTGACTTCAAGCTGACTTATCTCTTGCCCTCGATCTCCCTCCTCCCAAGAGTTCTCAGGAAATTCAAGCAGGAAGGCGGAACAGTAATACTGGTGGCTCCAGCTAGGCCCAGACGTCATTGATTCACCAACTTACAGAATCTGTCAATAGACAGTCCGTATCATCTTCCTCTATGGCTAACGCAGGGTCCCTGCCGGCATCCGGACTTGCCTCGTCTGGCTTTGACGGTATGGCTCTTGAATCTTCCATCTAAAGCGCAAAAGGTTTTTCTAGTTCTGTAATTCAGATAATGCTTATGGCACGAAAGCCTGCCTCTGCCGGCATCTAATACTGAGTTTGGAATTATTTTGGTCAGTTGTGCGCCCACAGAAAGTATGATCCTAAGGCGTTCAGGATTTCCAGGATACTGGCATTTCTCCAGGCAGGTTTAGACCGTGGTCTCCGACTGGCTACTTTGAGGTGCAGGTTTTTGCACTGTCAGTCTGGGTTCCAGAGGAAGATTGCATCATTACGAGATATTACCATTTTTTTCCAAGTAGTTCTGTGAGTTCAGCCTCCTTTTTTTCCAACAGTAGCACTGTGGGATTTTTCTTTGGTTCTTAAGGGGCTACAAGCTCACCCATTTGAACCTCTAGATTCTGTAGATTTGAAGTGGTTGACAGTGAAGAAACTTTTTCTTCTCGCTATCTCTTCTGCTTGCAGAGTCTCTGATTTGGCAGCGCTGTCTTGTTGCTCCCCATTTTGTTATATTTCACCAGGATAAAGCTGTTCTTCGTACAAGGGAGGGTTACCTTCCTAAGGTTTTCATGTGAATTAAGAAATTGTTGTTCCAGCATTTCAGGCTCCAGATCTTTCTGTAGGTGAAGCCTCCCTGGATGTAGTTCGTGCTCTCCGTATCTATGTGGAGCGTAAAAACTCTTATTAGAAAATCAGATGCTCTCTTTGTATATTCTGTTTTTCATAAACGAGGATGGCCAGCTAATAAGCAGACTCTGGCGAGATGGCTACGCATGACTATCTCAGGTGTACACACAGGCTGATCTCCCTGTTCCAAGCACGGTGACAGCACATTCTACTCTGTTTGTAGGGCCAGTGTGGGCATTTAGTCATGGTGCCTCTGCTGAACAATTGTGCAAGGCAGCCACGTGGTCTTCTGGCCACACTTTTCTTAGGTTCTATGCCTTTGATACTTTTGCCTCTCAGGATGCTTTCTTTGGGCAACGACTTCTCCTTTCTACTCAGGAGCGCCCCCACATAGGGGAACTTTGGGACATCCCCACGGTATTCCTGTGGATCCCTATGGACCCCGAAGAAGAAAATCAGGGTTATGGTAGACTTACCTAGAAACTAGTTTTCTTCAAGGTCTATAGCGTCCACAGGGCACCCACCCTGATGCACCTGGGTCCATGGGTAATTTTTTCTTTCCGTCCCTCATTTTATGTAAGTATTTCTGGTGTACGACTGCTCTTCCTTCTCCTGCTTTGAGGCTTATTAACTAAACTGAAGTCCTGTAGCTAGGGGCAGGGTATATATGGAGGAAGACCCAAGGCATCCAGGGAGCTGAAGCTTCATCTGTTTGGTGCCCCTTCAACCATATTCCCCATGGTATCCCTGTGGACCCTATGGATTTCGAGGAAAAGGAGTTATCTAGGTCTAGCATAACTCTCTAATTTTCACCTGACAAGTGAGGTAATTACTTGTTTACTTTACCCCTTTTCCATCAAAATCCCAGGTCTGACCCAGGATTTGGAATACGGTTCCAAGCTGGGTCAGATCCGGGATTTACCCCATTTTCACTGCGGGTGCAGTGCTGGCTTTGGAGATGTCATCACCAAGCGCCAGAAACTCCAGGTCTCACCTGAACTCCAGACTAAAGTGGAACGGGGATCAGGGGGGGAATGTCATTCAGGAGACTGTCTGTGACATCGGTCACCGGGGATGGAGAGATTACAGCCTCCCCGTATGAAGCAGGGGTGGGGTAAAAACCAGAATGGTCAGGACCATATGGGGAGGCTAATCTCTACCTCCCTGGTGACAGCTTCTGAATACCAGCCAATAACTGGTCCCGGGTTACCCGTTTCGCTGGTGCGGAAAGTCAGTGCATTGGAATAGGCAAAAAAGATTTGCCTATGAAAGCTGTCGAAAAAAAGTGCACCATTGGGTTTTGGGTGCAAACTTCGGAAAAAAAACCCTGCACCCTTGGGACAGTCCCCCAAAGGTAATCTGTGTCAAAAAAAAAAAACACACCAAAAAAGTACTTTCATTTTGGGGGCAAAAAACAAAGTTGGGGGACAAACTAAGTGGGGTCCCAAAGTATGCCCCAGGTGTTTTTAAGATTGCAGGTGTTTGCGGTAGGTGGATTTTTTAAAACTTCACTTTGGTAACTTCATAAATATGCTAGCACCCATTTTCATGTACCCCAAATTTGATTGAACTATTTTCTACAAAAAAAAACTACTAAATGCTACTCTTCACCAATTCGGCGAAGACGCTAATTAGCAGCTATTGAGATCATTTAAGTAGCCCAAATACCTTCAGCAGGGCTATTCGGGGGTATCTGTAGTGATCCCCAATGTCAGTGCATCTTTTGGGGGGTGTCAGGCTGATTTTCCCAAATCTGACCACTATTCGCCAGGTCCGAATTCGTCTTGTCCTGTTTTCGCTGATTTCTAATTGAAAACGGGGATAAGCGGGGACGCACGCGATACTTTTTCGCATGGAAAACCGGCGATGTTGACGAAAAGTATGAGACATTTTGCGTCTAATTGAATATGCCCCATAGTCTGAAAGCACTAGTACTGGCAACTATTTAAGGAGGAACCCCACTTTTTTTTTTTAATGTATACTTCCAGTGTGCTCATGCTCTCCAGCCCTTTATTTAAATTTTGCTGTCAGAGTATAGTTCATGTATGACGATATATCACTCCATTACATGTAGTCCAGAAAATTTGGTCAGGAAATTGTTTATTTGGTCAGAAAATTGTTCAGTTGGTCTGATCTGAAAACAGCTGTAGTGTATGGCCAGCTTAGATCAGGATTCGGTTCTACATTTTATCCTGTAGAATCCAAAAGGAGCCATATTGAAATTTGTATGAGATGGTGAAAAAAAACTGATACACATAAAATATTGACAATCTGCACTATAAAAAGGTGGACAATATTTATTTATTACCAGTTATTTACAGTATATAGCGCACACATTCCGGAGTGCTTTACAGAGCATACGTGGCCAGTCCCTTACCCAGTGGAGCTTACAGTCTGTTCCCTACCACATGCTCACACACATGCACATTTGGGTAAATTTTTGTTGGGAGCCAATTAACCTGCCAGTATATTTTTGGAGTGTGGGAGGAAACCGGAGCACCCGGAGGAAACCCACGCAAGCACAGGGAGAATATACAAACTCCACACAGGGCCGTGGTGGGAGGCAGTAATGCTAACCATTACACTGTGTGACTTGTAAGCAAGCTGGAAGGTTAATGGATGTATGTAAATCTTACAAGTCTGTAAAGAAAGATCCTACAGATGAGTTTGATATATTACTAAGAGATCTCTTTGTATATCGTTTACATAGCATCATTACCAGATATGAATATCAATATCTAATGATGCTCACATCAGTTCTTCCGATATTTTACTGTATCCGAAAGTCTGGATAGCATGAGAAAATCTGTGATGACCCAGTATTGCCGTGATTGATTCCCTAAATGTCACATAGCTCCGAATGTTATTTTTTCTAATAATGTGCTAATGATCCTCCCTTCACAAGCTTGCTTTATGTTGTTTGTATCACTCATATATGCAGTAAAAACTAGTGATGTAGTGCTAGAACCCTAAATAGTTTGCTCACACTTCTTCAGTACCAGTCAACATATATAGGGTGCCAGCTGTCTGCAGAGAAACAAAATTTGCACTCCAAGAAAGCCGATGTCTAGTAAGGTTTAAAAAAAAAAAAAAAAGCGCCCTCTGGTGTAGTATTAATTTCTGCTGTGTGCATACAAAATAATTTCCAAATTTGACTTTAACCAAATAAAAGCTCTCTGTATCTCTTATGTCTTTATGTTGTTCTTTGGTGATCCAGGGTGTATCAGGAAGACCTGAAAGTAAGCATTCAAATATACCGTAGTCCAGTATCCCTGTTACCGGTGAAACCACGTGATAATGTGAATGGTGTCTTCCTACTGTAAATAGTTGAAATAAACTCATGAACCACATAGTTTTCCAGGAAATCTATTTTAGGATATTATGCGAGCGATTTTCCTCCATACAAACTGTAGAGATTTGACTATGAAAACAAAGGTGTATAGCGTAGTACAGTTTTCCAAACACCATTACAGTCCAGGTTTTAAGGATACCTCTGTTTGAGCACAGTTGACTTGGGCTAATTGAGCATTGCATGCAAATGTGGTGGAGTTTGGGAAACTCTTGATATATTCCTATAAAACGCATTTATTGCACACACTACCGGTCAGACATTTTAGAACACTCCCCATTTTTCCCGTTTTGACATTTACATTTCTCGTAAGTTATACAATTGGATATTAAAAAAAAAAAAAAAGATCAAAGAATAATTTTGTTTTAACAAAATTGAATCTAAAACTAGTTACCTTTAATACAGATAGAACTGCCGAACACATTTGTGGCATTATTTCTACAATGGAGATCAAATGTTCAGGAAGTTTTTACCAATACCGCTGCAGAAGTTTCCACACGTGTTGCACTTGTAGGTTCTGTCCAATTCATCCGAACAGTAGCTTGATGGGGGTTTAAGCCTGGAGACTGCTGGCCATTCCATGATTTCAATCTACAGTCATGATTTCAAGCCTACCTCCATCCCAATGATCTTATCTTAACTCATTACTTGTTCCCTGAAAAGGACTTTTTAGAACTCTGAAATGTTTATTACAACTTAAACTTTTTATTTTTTTGTACCTCTTAATGGTTTACAGTTTACCTTTTGTATTGTTTCAGGTTGTTCATTTGACTTGAATTAATTACATTTTCTAAAACTTTTGACCAGTACCATACATCAATAAAAAGCTTTAACAGCTTATCTGGTTTTGCTTTTGGCTTGTACTCCTTCACTCCGTTAAGTACCAGAAACTTCAGAATGCCTAGTGATCTGCTTGGATAGGCTGATGCTTGTAGTACTACAGGTGCTTAATGGGGCTTGAACTAAAAGTGCCAGTGTGCCTTGGCATACACTGGGACTTAGTGTGCACATAGCAAAATACATTCTAAACGAAAAACTTAAAAACCCTTAAAGTAGAAAAGAAATAATCTAGCTACATCAACAAAATCTAGCTGCTTCCTATGGGCAAATAATTTGCTTACTATAAGAAGTTTTTGTGCCTCGGTAAAATGCCCAATAATGCCCACACCAGTGTTCGTGGAAAGTAGTTGGCTAAATGATCATTCGTGAATCTGGTCAATTGGTGGGGATTACCACATTGGGCAATGTCCGCCATTAAAGCTATATATTCTATTAGCCCAATTGCATGGTATGCGAAGGTCTCCGAAACCGTTCTGTATACGTAATTTTAATGGTTTTTTTTTTTATTTATTTTACCATTCCAGTTGGATTTGTGGAACCAGTCACTGCAGAAATATATATAAAAAAATATCCACTTATTTCCATCCCTGGACAGCTTGCCATCCGTTATTTGTCAGTGGGTAAAAGTATTAAATGTGTAAAGTATTGACTCTCCTTATAACCTATATAGCACCATATTGTTGTTATAGAAAAATTACAGCAATTGCTGTTGTGTAAATATAGGAAACTATGCTGATGTATGCAAAAAAAAGTATTCTGGTATTAGATTTGATACAGATTAGACTGGCAACTGACTTGAGTGTAAGGACAGATGAGTCTGGTAGGAAGCCCAGGAAAGGATGAGGGGTTAGATATGCAGGACAGTTGGGCCTGGTCCTTCCTGAAACGTTGCGTCAGTGACACATGAGTAGTAGTGTGTGAGGGTGCAGTGTTGGGTTGCCTCGTGACTTTGCTATTGAGGTTTCTTCCAGACTTGAAACCTCTGATGTTTGGGTCCAGTATCTTCTGCAGGTATCCCTGATGCTCAGGTAGGTGATTACTAATGCAAGCCTGATATTTCAGATTTCATGCTCCGTTGTATAGCATCAATTCCCAGAATGTGTGATTTGGAATAACTGGAAACACTTTATTAGTTCTACCTCTTTGATGGCCTGCTTGCTCGCATCCTGCAGTCTCCCAAAGATTGGTGTTTGCTGCGTCCAGGGCCGGACTGGGACCAAAAATAGACCCTGGCATTTAAAGCACACAGGCCCACCTCGCATCAGTATCAGACTCCTCCCCTTACTATTCCTAACTCCTCCCACTTCATAGTCTATGCTCTTAAAATATAATAATTATTAGAACAACATACAAGTGTACATCATTCTCTGCATTAAAATACAAACAGCAAATCATGCAGGGGATTATTGATACCGTTTGAACAGCATCGATATTAGAGAGATTTGATTGCACAGACCAGATTGCCCATACCTCCCATTTCAATATAAAATAACTTTGTCACACAGAAACAGTTTGCGGTTCCAACACACACAAAGGTACTATATTGTAAAAAGGGTATAATCAGCCTTAATCCATACAATGCAGCTATATACAGGATAAAGACAAAGATACAATTACCAATATTTCGCCATGCAGTCTGGATCCTAGACTAACAGCTGTCCATCAGGATTGCTGTGTGTTTCTTTAGGGTCAGGCAGGGAAAAAAGGAAGCAAAGAAAAGGGGCTGGGATCCAGACTGCATGGCAATTTATAGGTGTACAATTACCTTTGAACATAAGCTGAATACTCAGAGGGATTCCCTATTGGCCCTTTATTACTGAGTCACAATGGTTGTTGCTATTCATTTGTTAGTAAATGGTTGACGTCACTGGAGGTTGAACTGTTAGAAAATCCCTTTGTACTAACATTTGGCATGCAAATCTACAGGGGAGGTGTACAGTGATTTATACAGTATAGAGTATAATTCTTGGCAGGTCTTCATAACTCGATAGTGATCCCTTCCATATTCATTCTGTTGGTTTCATATTCCTGTTGAGACAGAGGGAAATCGGTAGATACTACTCATGACCCATTTATCTTATTCCTAATCCCAGATATCATATAACTGCTATTTAACATGTAACATTCACTGCATACCTTTAAAACACATAGCATTGTGCGTATCTCAGTCAGTTTAGGGTTAAATGGGATATAAGTTTATTGTAAGGAAAGGCTGCTGTCCGTCGGGGTAAGGTTTCCGACAATAATACTTAAAAGCTGGCTATGCGATTGAAACGCAAAACAGTATTTAAACAGTATTGCTGTACTAACTGCCATTCACAATATGACGAGTTGCGGGGGCATGGGATGCGTGTGCATGTATAGCGAGCATGTGCAATTGCGCGTGCGCAAATGCGGCGGGAGCCTGTGTTCGCATAAAATGGCCGTGGACGATCAAATCGTCCAATGGATGTCGTGTTGCGATTCGTGCGCAATTAAGCGATCGCAACCAATTTATACGGTTTCGACAGTCCACCCTTTGATAGCAATTATACGCTATCACCATACGCAAGCAACAATTAATAATTCTTTATCTGATTAGCCATACTATAAGACATTAGTTAATGTTAGTTATGGGATGGCATGAGTTGTTAATTTACCCATCAATGAAGCGCTCTTGGGGGAAGGGACATAAAACTAGCCTTATGTGCACACCACAGGCCAGACTGAAGAGGTCGTGACCATATGTTAGATGTGGGAATGCACCTAACCCATAAGGATAATTTTGAATTGTTTAGAGACTTCATTTTAAGATGTTTTGAAATAGCATTAATAACACTTTTATGCACTGCTAAACAAATTCAAATCACATCATTACAAGGTACCTGTTCTTATGAGACTTCTATCATTCGGATCTTATTTCATGTGGACACTGTATTATAAAGTATTGTTCAATGTTCTTAACGATATGACTCCGTGTGGTCATTTGAATCGTTGAATAATGCGCCCCTGGGGACATAAAGTAGCCCCTCGTACGCATACCACGTGGACTCTAAGTCGAGAACCAATGGGGAGCTAGTGTGGGAAAGCACCACTCCATGGAGAGGACAACCTTGGAAGAAAGGGGAGATGAAGACTACATTTAAACTAGGGTGTTCTAAAGAAACATTGACAATACTTTATTATACATGGCAATATGCAAGCAAACATTAGATCGTACTCTAATTCAGGGTTATAATGTAGGGTATTAGTTACATTAGTATTCACAGCATCATGGGTAACTACCATCATTATTTCATTTTCCTGGTTTCCATTGGAACAACCTTTTGCACACTTCATAGCCGCTGGAACACATCTGATACATATGCCAATTATTAGGATGACCACCAACACTAGGATCAGGAGTTTTCCTATACTCGCAATCAGTCCTTGGACCCACTCTCCTAGACCCGAGAACCATTTCATAGGGTTCAACCAGGAGAACCACTCTTCGACCTGTTCCTCCACTTCAGCGATTGAAGCATTATGGTTCTTCCGAAATTCCCATTTCAACTGCAGAATTTCATCCATTTTCCGGTCTATCACCTCCTTGGGGTCACTAGTGCTATTGGTGATATAAGTACAACATTTAACGCCAAACTGGGTGGCTAGGGTTACGCAATACCCTCCAGTGACAGCAGTTAAATAATTCAGCACTAAACGATGTTGGACCAGCTCTTGTACACTTGCAACTCCTTACCAGTGTACCTAAAGGTGTCATCATATAGCTCGGTGATATTATCTATTAATTTTGCGAGATCTTGAATATACCTAAAATTTAGAGATCCCCGAGCAATCCTGGTGGGATCAAGTGCAACTAAAATCTGGAAGCCAGTCGTCTCACTTATCATTTGAGTGGCTTTATGCACATCACCAGGAATCATGTTTCTCTTATTTCTGTGTTCATAATGCGTATGAAGGTATGGAGAAGGTATGTTCCTATGGACATCAATCATTTCATTATGTGCAGAGTCATGACTTCAGGGAGTACCTTTCCCAAATAGCATAGTCCACTGGAACTTGGAGAGAGCCATTTTTATGCTTTTCTACCACAAATATAATATACATCATCTGGGAGGATGAATGGGATGGAATGTTTCATGATACCGGTACACATCTTTTCTATGAATGATCCCATCCCTATCTCCTCCATTTGGCTAATACAAGTATCAGGTTGTATGATCTTCGCACAGTACCCGGGTGGTACTCTTCCAACCATCACTTTAACATTACTCCGCGTATACCTGTATCTATAGAATTTCCCACTTGTAACAATGTTGTATAAAAGTGCTGAGTCTATAGATACATTATCGGCTCTCAGTGAGAAGGTCATTGTCTGATTAATTCTTGTGACTTCCCAATTCCCAGGTTTGTTGGGATTGGTGAAGTTGAAACATAACAGGGATTTATCTACTTGATATTGGTGGAGCTTCAAATTAGGGGAATCGGATATGTTAAATTTTCTGTCCACCGGTTTGCCTCCCTGTAAGTCAATGACTTCAGAGACCTTTAAGGGGAATGGGACTAACCCTACATTATGCTGTCCTTGAGGAACCTGGGAGCATACCCAACATTCGGTTTGGTTCAAAACCTTGCCTACTAGGGAATGGTAGTCCTCTAACGGATGCTCGCCCAAGTATAAATTACTCTGGGTCTGACATCGTAGGATGCATTTATCATTGACTACAGGCCCACGATTTGCGCATATACAATACTCTTCAGACAATAAACCTTCACACTGCCTCCGAGATTCCAAGAGAGCAGATCTTTTAACCATTACAGTGCTAATATTGGTCAGGTACTGGCCTTGTTTTTGCAGCTTTCTCTCCCAGCTCCTCTCCACCGACACCATTACCGATCTCTCTCCATCCTCCGACCACCAGCACAGAACCAGGACATCCCAAAACACAACAGTATGATATGAACTCTGGGAGGATACACAAAAGCAGTTGCAACCTGAAACCCCATCACCATACCAGGTCTTACCAGCCTTGTTCAAGTGCTACTGATACAATTAGTAGCTTTCACGGAACAGGCTTGCAATCGACAGGTCCAGGTTCTCTGGTTCTCAGGATTTTTGACCTTCCGACAATGGCTGGAATGGACCCAGGTGTCTCTCTCAGCTACTTTCACGGATGTTGTACTTGTCAGTAGCACTTGGTATGGTCCTTCCCAACGGTCAGTCAAACGACCTGAACGTAAAAAGTTTCGGATCATAACATACTCTCCAGGTTCACCATCATGACAGTTCATTTGAGGCATATCAGGTGATAACTGTTTTAGTTTCTGCTGCTGCTGTTGGAGCTGCTTACTTATCCCTATAAGGTACCTCACAGTAACCTCGTTGTTACTTTTCAAATCTTCCTGAGGACTTATACTTAAATGAGGTTGCCTCCCGAACAGTATTTTGAATGGGGAAAGATTAAGAGGGGATCTAGGGGTGGTCCTGATACTATGGAGCACAAGAGGCAGAGCTTCTGGCCATCCCAAACCAGTTTCAGCCATGATTTTACTCAGCTTGTTTTTAATACTACCATTTACCCTCTCCACCTTGGCACTGGCCTGCGGTCGATATGGGGTGTGAAGCTTACTATTAATACCCATCAACTTACACATACATTGAAAAATATCTCCGGTAAAATGGGTACCCCTATCACTTTCAATTACTCTAGGGATACCATACCTACATACAAACTCCTGAACTATTTTCTTTGCCGTGAATGCAGCAGTGTTGGTAGCAGCTGGGTATGCCTCTACCCAATTAGAGAATACGTCTATGCAGACCAAAACATACTTCAAGTTCCTGCAGGGTGGTAACTGGATGAAGTCAATTTGTATGACCTGGAAAGGGCCGTCTGCTGGAGGGATGTGAGATGGTTCAGTGGGTACAGTTTTTCCTATATTCTTCCTTAAGCAGGTCAAACAGGACATTGCCCTCTTCTCTGCTTGGGAAGAAAAGCCAGGTGCATACCAGTATGCCTTCACTAACTTACACATACCCTGCTTACCCAGATGGGTCAGACCATGTGCTGCTTCTGCTAAGCTTGGGTAGTATGCCTTAGGAGCTACTGGCTTCCCTTGTCCATTTCTCCAGAGCCCAGAGGACTCTTGCTCACGTCCCTTGGATCTCCAGCTTGCCTTTTCCTGATGGGTACACACACTTTGATATTCAACCAGTTTCTGCATGTCAATCGTTTCAAATACCAACACTTTATCCATTTGATTAAGTTTTAAACCTGCTGCCCATTTGGCAGCTTCATCAGCCCTGTTGTTACCCAATGATACTGGATCATCTTCACAGGTGTGGGCTTTACACTTAATGACAGCTACTGTCTTGGGTAGCTGTATTGCCGTCAACAGTCGTTTTATGTGATGTGCATGTGCGATTGGTGTGCCTGCTGCCGTTAGAAAATTTCTTAGACGCCATAGGGCCCCAAAATCGTGCACCACCCCAAAAGCGTACCTGGAGTCTGTGTAAATATTGGCCGTTTTTCCTTCGGCCAACTCACACGCTCTCCTTAGTGCCACGAGTTCCGCCACCTGCGCTGAATGGGGTGGACCGAGTGGTTCGGCCACTATAACGTCCTTGTCATCAACCACAACATAACCTGTACATAACTCACCTGTATCAGTCTGTCTATGGCAACTCCCATCCGTGTAAAACGTTAAGTCTGCATTTTCTAACGGTGTGTCATGAATGTCAGGCCTAGCTGTAAAATTTTGATTTAAATACTCCATACAGTCATGCCTATTAATTCCTGTACCAAACTAACCTTCTACTACTGGTAACGATTCACCTTTACCTTCCACCCTTTGTGCATCATGAGGCACACTTGGTAAATATGTAGCAGGGTTTAAAGTATTACACCTCTTTATAGTAATGTTGGTCGGTGCAATTAACGCTAGTTCCCATTTAGTGAACCTAGCGGAGGAAACGTGTCTGGTCTGGGCCGAATTTAAAAGGGCAGAAACAGCATGTGGTGTATGTACAGTCATGTCATGGCCTAACACTACATCCTCACTCTTTTCCACTAAGAGTGCGGTTGCAGCTACGCTCCTTAAACACGTTGGGAGTGCTCTTGCCACAGCGTCCAACTGGGCACTGTAGTATGCTACTGGTCTATTGGCATCACCATGTGTGAGAACTCCTGCCGCACAACTAGCAGCCTCCGTACAAAATAAATCAAAGGGTTTCCCATAGTCTGGAATCCCCAATGCAGGTGCTCTTATCAGACTGTCCTTAAGATTAAGGAAGGCTTGCTCTGACTCTTCAGAGTGCAAGACACGGTCTGGTTTTGTGGAAGATACTAACTCCTGCAGTGGTAAAGCCAGAATGGAAAAACCGGGTATCCATGACCTGCAATACCCACACATGCCCAAGAAGGTACGGATCTGGTGCTGGTTCTGCGGTAGTGTCATGGTCTGTATGGCGTGGATTCTGTCCGCTGTCAGATGTCGGAGGCCTTGGGTAAGACAGTGTCCCAAGTATTTAACCCTGGTCTGGCACGGCTGTAACTTGTCCTTAGCAACCTTATGCCCTGTGTGCGAGAGGTGAAGCAACAAAAGTTTAGTATCATTTAAACATGACATAAACGAATCAGAGCATAACAACAAATCGTCTACATATTGGATTAGTACCGATCCATTGGCAGGTTGAAAAGACTGTAAACAATCATGTAAGGCCTGGGAGAAGATACTGGGGCTGTCAATGAAGCCCTGGGGTAGTCGTGTCCATGTGTACTGTACGCCTTTGTATGTGAAGGCAAATAGGTATTGGCAATCAGGATGAAGGGGGACGGAGAAGAAAGCGGAGCATAAATCTATTACCGTGAAATGGGTTGCGGTTGATGGGATTTGCATAAGGATGACAGCTGGGTTAGGCACTACGGGAAATTGACTTTCTACCACCTTATTAACCCCTCTAAGGTCCTGTACCAGCCTGTACCCCCTCCCACCACTCTTTCACAGGGAAGATGGGACTGTTGGCTACACTGGCTGTACGGACTAAAATTCCCTGCTGTAGTAAACGCTCAATTATGGGGTGAACCCCTAACTCCACTTCTGGCTTTAATGGGTATTGGGGAATTTTAGGAGCGTGTCTACCGTTTTTCAGGTTTACCATGACTGGAGCTACATTTGCCATTAACCCAGTGTCCTGTCCATCCTTAGAACAAATACCTAGTTTCCTTTGGACTAACATTTCATCTACCTGAGCTGAACCCTTGTCTGATGTTATGGTGTGCAGCATTAACCTTTGGGGAGTGTCTAGCACAGCCCTTACCTCGTGTGCAAACCTTCCTGGGACATCCATAAATATCCCGTCAGGGGTACAATAGATAATACATCCCATTTTGCACAATATATCTCTTCCCAGGAGATTAGTAGGGGCTGTTGCTGCCAGGAGGAAAGAATGCCTGGCATGCAAAGGCCCAATGGTAACCTCCGTGGGTTTGGTTAAAGGGTAATGCTGTACGCTACCTGTTACACCCATTGCTGGTACTGTCTGGTTTGTTATCTGTAGATTTTCAAGAGATTTTCAAACAGACCTGGTCGCCCCTGTGTCTACTAGGAAGGAACGTTCAGTACCAGCTACATTAACCTTTATTACCGGCTCTTCCCTAGTACCTCCCGTTATCCTGACTGCCTGCAGACTACAGGTATGGCCTAACCCCTATAGTTGGCTATCTTCCCCCAGCAAGACATTTGCAGCAACTATGTGGGCAGGATTTATCTGGTAGTTCTTATGGTTACGAGATGCATCAATACATTGCTGCATGTGGGGTTCCTGAATTATGACTCTACAGTCCTTCCTAAAGTGTCCTACTTGGTTACAGTTAAAACATTTCTTAGCTGATCTGTTGGGGAAATTTTGTTGGAAGTCCGGGAGGAGGGGATTTTGAGTGTGGGTATGATGGTTTTGGGTATGTGTGAAGAGTGTGTTGTGGTATGTGTGAGGGAATTGTATGAGTTGGGCCTGCGCAGGATGGTAGGTGTTTAAGACTTGTAACTGTGCAGGTGGATATGTGTCTGTTGGCTGTAAGTGCATATCTTCTAGAGCTCGAATGCTAACAGCCATCAATTTCTCGCTCTGAGCTTCACGTTTCCTGGTGATATTTTTGTCATGGTCTATTGCAGTTTCCCTGAGCGCGTCAACTGTTATCCCTCTCCAACCAGGGTGTGAGGTCTGAACTCTGTCTTTCAAACTGTCTTTTAGACCGTCCTTTAGAACAGTGATGACCATTCCCCGGTAGTGCGTGCTATCCTTAATGTTTTCGATCCCAGTGTACTGAGTGATCGTCTGCAGCCCACGATTAAAGTAATCTTCTGCAGGTTCACTTTCCTTTTGTTTAATGGAGAAGATTTTACTCCAATTAACAACTAACGGGAAAAATATGGCTAGTTGGGCAACTATACGGGCAATGCAATCCTGATTACCTTGATCAGTTAAGGGGATGTCTGCATCCAGAGTACATGCTGTGATAAACTTTTTCACATCTGTACCTTCTGGGAGACATGCTCTTAACACCACTCGCCAATCCTTGTTGGTTGGCTCATGGGCATTGCCTAGATTCTTTATGAAACGCTGACATTTTGCCAGATGTTTCTTGGGGTCAGGAAATTCAGACATAATGGAATGTAGTTCCGCCCGTGTCCAAGGACAGTGCATCGCTACTTCCCTTGTGGGTACGGCACCATTCGCATCTGCGTTCCCATTAGGGACAATAATTGTCCTTACAGGGTGGATGCCTCCCACCTCTATACCTTTAAGCCTATTACTGCAGCGAACGGTATTAGTAACCTCCGCTATTGAAACAGTTGGTTCGAATACTTCCTGCACCCTTATTAAAGGAGCCTCCCCCACCATGGGTTCTACTAGGGCCTCCCCCCCTCTTGATGCCATAGGGGCAGCTACTTGTACTTGCTGGGAAGGGACATTTAATAACTGCACAGCATGGGATACAGCAGACATTGCTACAGGATCACTTTCTGCATCATAGACATTTTCCAAATATTCACTCAGGACCGGGTACAACTTACTTGGTCCAGTTACAACATTTTTATAGTTTTTGTTATGTGGTAATGTATCATCACCGCCCACCACATAAGGTGGCGGGGGTGCGCAAGCGAGATTCGCAATACCTTTGGCAACGCTACCGTGCCGCAAGTTTGCATTTCCCTGTGATGCGTACGCTACGCTGTGTAGCGTTGCGTGCGCATCACCCCTAGGCATGCACGTGGCTCCACGCGGTGCCCCATGCACGCCATTAACCCATGTACGACTCTCATTCAGCCAGAGTTTCAAAGAATCATCATACTCCACTCTTTTCTTTAGGGATTTCACTCTACATATGTGATCCCTAAGGTTATTTAAAATCTCCATATTAAAGCTTCCAATCTTTGGGAAAGGTTTCTCTTACTCGTCATCTTAACCCACACAGCACAGTGCGTCATTGCGTACGCACCATATTTAGTGTACATTATATGAAGAGCCGACCCGGTCGGACCTTGCATACACAGCGCATCGTCTACCATCCCTGTTGACTGTTTTGCGCCCATTTTGCGAAAAAAAACAACAACAATGATGAGACCGGTGGAAGAATTAACCGATAGGCTGCCTCCACGCACCTATTCTACAGTTAGCTAATATCTAAAAATAGGGAACACAGCAATACCTACTAAGGCAAGCACAGTACCACCTATAATAGGGAACACAGGAGTTATCTAGCTATAGATAAAACCACAGTAACCACCTATTGTCCTTTTGTCCCCGCAACCAGCCTCAGTCAGAGATGCCACACTCGTATGGTCTGGTCGCAACACTCAAAGGCCCTAACTGACCGATGAATATTACAACTACACTGGAAGCTATATTTTATCGTTAACTCTCTTTAACGATAGGAGACCAGGAGGATCCCCTCTGCCAGTATACCTGTTATGTATACCCTATATTTATTACCTAAAATAGGGACCACGAAGGCACAACCTATTTCACAATCTCAATCATACACCTTACACACTTCTATATTGTGGCCAAATAACAAAAATAAAAAAAAATACCTTTCTTTTGATTAATAGCCTTTTGGAGATTACAGCCCTATCAATATGACGTATTTCAGTCTTGATGATTTATTTGAATTCTAACAGAAATGCTAGTCACATGCTTCACTTGCTATTGTGCGCTCGGTTACAAACAATTAGATGTAATCACTACACATGGCAGGAAGTGGCCGTACATCCGGTCGCACGCACTATGCTGCGACTGTTTGCACATGGTGTACACTAAAACCTTTGTGGCGTTATTGTGCGATCGGTTGCGCATGCAATGCGCGGCCGTTCTACAACAACGTGGGCAAGCACAAATCTCTCTCCACTATCCCAGATTCTAATCAGCCCTCTCTGAATTCGCAAACTGCGAGTCTCCGTCTCTGAACAAAAATAGGAACGCAGGAAAAAAAATCTGCGGGCGCCTTTCCAGTCTTTTGTTCCAAGACGAGGGGAGCAGTTCAAAAACACAGTGATGGGTGATATCCATCCCGGATGAGCCCCCATTTATTGATACCGTTTGAACAGCATCGATATTAGAGAGATTTGATTGCACAGACCAGATTGCCCATACCTCCCATTTCAATATAAAATAACTTTGTCACACAGAAACAGTTTGCAGTTCCAACACACACAAAGGTACTATATTGTAAAAAGGGTATAATCAGCCTTAATCTATACAATGCAGCTATATACAGGATAAAGACAAAGATACAATTACCAATATTTCGCCATGCGGTCTGGATCCTAGACTAACAGCTGTCCATCAGGATTGCTGTGTGTTTCTTTAGGGTCAGGCAGGGAAAAAAGGAAGCAAAGAAAAGGGGCTGGGATCCAGACTGCATGGCAATTTATAGGTGTACAATTACCTTTGAACATAAGCTGAATACTCAGAGGGGTTCCCTATTGGCCCTTTATTACTGAGTCACAATGGTTGTTGCTACTCATTTGTTAGTAAATGGTTGACGTCACTGGAGGTTGAACTGTTAGAAAATCCCTTTGTACTAACATTTGGCATGCAAATCTACAGGGGAGGTGTACAGTGATTTATACAGTATAGAGTATAATTCTTGGCAGGTCTTCATAACTCGATAGTGATCCCTTCCATATTCATTCTGTTGGTTTCATATTCCTGTTGAGACAGAGGGAAATCGGTAGATACTACTCATGACCCATTTATTTTATTCCTAATCCCAGATATATAACTGCTATTTAACATGTAACATTCACTGCATACCTTTAAAACACATAGCATTGTGCGTATCTCAGTCAGTTTAGGGTTAAATGGGATATAAGTTTATTGTAAGGAAAGGCTGCTGTCCGTCGGGGTAAGGTTTCCGACAATAATACTTAAAAGCTGGCTATGCGATTGAAACGCAAAACAGTATTTAAACAGTATTTCTGTACTAACTTTGTGTTTATGTAATGTAAAAATGGCGCTTAACTGTTGTGAGCACAGAAGCATGGCTCGCCATTCACAATATGACGAGTTGCAGGGGCATGGGATGCGTGTGCATGTATAGCGAGCATGTGCAATTGCGCGTGCGCAAATGCGGCGGGAGCCTGTGTTCGCATAAAATGGCCGTGGACGATCAAATCGTCCAATGGATGTCGTGTTGCGATTCGTGCGCAATTAAGCGATCGCAACCAATTTATACGGGTTCGACAGTATTCAAACGTGCCATAGTCAGATATTTGATATTGGGTTGGTTCTGTTAGGTAGAACTGGCACTTCATTGGGGCAGGTCACACACAGAAAGGGAAGGCATTTTCCCAATTGACCAAGCCCTAGCATAACAGTTGTAGAGGATTAGATAGTGTTTACTGTAGGAATTGTTTTAGGGCAAGGGGTGCTTCCAGCAATAGGACTGTCAGAATAAAATGGGCATAAACTGTGAAGGAGGTAGAGGTCCTGTGAAACGTGTAACAATTTTTATGCAGTTTATCACCTGTACCAGACAATACAGACACGTGTATTAATAACATACTACAAATCTTCAATCAACTATTTTGAAGAAGTGGTATAGATTATTCAATTGGGTGACCTTGCGCCAGAAAGGTATTGTTTGCATTTAAACTCAAGGCTGGTCAGCTAAAAAATATGTATTTGTGTTCTGAAAGCACATTGCCACCATTTGTAAAATTCGGGACCTGTACGTGAAATATTGGTTTATAGCACAGGTTCTCTAACTTGGTCCTCAGGACCCCAAACAGTGCATGTTTTCCATGTCTCCTCATAGAATCGCAAGTTGAATAATTGGCTCCACCTGTCTGTAAGTAATTAATACACCTGTGTACCTGCCAGGAGACTTTGAAAACATGAACTGTCTGGGTTCCTGAGGACTGAGTTTGGGAACCACTGGCCTTTAGCAACTCTAGATCACAGGTTCTCAAACTCTGTCCTCAGGACCCCAAACAGTGCATGTTTTCCAGATCTCACAGAATCACAAGTGAAATAATTAGCTCTGCGGGTCTTTTAAAATATGTCAGTGAGTAATGATTACACCTGTGCACCTGCTGGGTGACCTGGAAAACGTGACCTGTGTGGGGTCCTGAGGGCAGAGTTTGAGAACCTCTGCTCTAGATTGAGGACAGAAATAAGTTATGGCATAACTTGCTACAGCACTTGACCCCTAAAACTCTCTCAACACTTCACCTTTCCTCCAGTTTAGTAACCTACAGAAGCATATTTGGGGTGAGGTTCTCATTGTACAACTCTTTACAACTTACGTTACATTACACGCAAGTGAAGCACATTAATTTCGAGGTATCTGAAGTTATTTCTGCAATTAACATCTTGTCATATATTCCGCCTCTGAGGCACATTTGGTTATTTTGCTGATGAGTGATTGCTGGTAATTATGCATGCTGAGTTCCAAATGAGACAATTCAAGCAAGAGGTTTAGACAAATAAAAATTGTGTCAGTATTTAACTAGGGTTGATTTAAAGGGTCATCAGTCCCTTGGGTAGTGACAACTGAAAAGAACAAGGAACGAGACATACGAAGAGGACTTCAGATCTGTAGAGACTTCAAGCATCCCGGGTGAGCTCTTTATTTCACATTGTCTTGTATTTTGTTCCATGTGGAGCAAAGTCACAAGGCATGTGCTGCCAAACTGCTGCAGGCATAGGGGATCAGTGATCCCTAAAATGAAACGCGTGGTGTATGCTCGAATAGCAGTTACTGTATATACATGGCAGTGACAAAAGAAATGCTTGAAAGCATTGCACTATGAAATGTGAAAAGCTCTTTAATAATACAAATTTGAGTAAACTCTTTAAATTTGTAATTGGCAAAAATAATAAATGTGCATTTAAAAACCAGATAAAAAAAAAAATGACCAAACTTCCAACCATGGGTGTTTCTATAATGTGGCAACCTGAGGTCGCTGTAGCTGGCAATAAAATACATATAGTTAGTACCAAATATGTAAGCCTAAAATCAGGCACGATTTCAATCAAATTATTAAATTATGATTTAAATCAAAACAACCTACAACTGTTGCCTAGAAAGAGTTAGACGTGTAGGTGGGGGCAGTTTTTTTTTTCTGTTTTTTTTGGGGGGGGGGTTAGCTCAGCTGGCGAGATGCAGTAAAGTAATGCAAGGACTTGTAACAAAAAAATGTACTTCAGATTCTGATGATGATGGAAATCTTAATTCAAGAAGCGAAGGTACTACTGCTCATGGAAATGAATCTGTAGCTGCTGTTGGCGTGAAGTCTCATCATTCAACTTCCACCCCTGCACCATCCTGCTCTTCTGATGTGGAAATGTGCAGCCCACTTTCTTCACCAAGGCTTTCTAGTGGACGAAAAGCCACAAAAGCAACAACACTTGAAGACTTTGTACTGAAAACTACCAAATCAGAAAAAGAAGCTCTTGACCTGCAATGTGCTTGGTACATCTATGCAACAAATTCACCATTTAAATGTGTTCAACACCCAGAGATTAAGTTTGTGAAGATACTTCGCCCAGGATACAAGCCACCCAACCGCAATGATGTAGATGGAAAGTTGCTTGATGAGGTGTGTCGGTCTGTTCAAGAAGAAAGCAAGGAAAAGTGGAAAGGAAAGACTGTGTGTATGGCTATTGATGGCTAGAGCAACGTGCATAATGAGCCAATTATTTGTTCGGTTACTTCAGACGCTTGTTAGTACTTAGTAGAGAGTATTGACACATCAGGCCATAGTCATATTGCAGAGTACTGAAGTGAACTTGCAGCCAAAAGTATTAAATTGTGTGAATAATCTTTTGAGTGTTCTGTGAAGAGCTTTGTGACTGATAATGCTGCCAATATGGTAAGGATAAAAGCAGACCTGAAAGAAACTGATGACCTGGATATTATTGCACATGGATGTTCTTCACACTTAATGAATCTTGTTGCACACGACCTCAACATTCCAGGAGTTAAGGAACATATTGCTTTTAGAATGTAAGCTCTTACGAGCAGGGCCCTCTACCCTCTTGTGCTGCTCCCTACTTTAGTTTAATCTATTTCTTACTCTCCACTAGGGCACCGAACACTTGGTTGCTTATGCTCTGTTGCTTATCTGGGTGTTATGGTTGCTAATGTAGCAATATATATTATCCTGGTCCTGTATTGTATAGTTCTGTAAGTTGCTTGTCAACAACTTGTTTATTGTAAGGCGCTGCAGAACATTTGTGGCGCCATGTAAGTAAATGATGATGATAATAATTGCTATTATTAAGCACCTCAGAAATGTCCATTATTCAGCAGCTAAATACAAAGAAGCAGGTAGGAAACGGCTTTTACTACTAAGTGACGTACGCTGGAATACTATGGCAGACTGGTTGGAGTCCTTTCTGAAAAACTGGCCCATTCTTGTTCGAGTATGTGACGAACACAAAGATGATATCCCACAAGACATTATTAACAAAGTTAATAACTTTGGTATTAAGCGGAGTGCTGAAGATTATTTGGCTCGACTGAAGCTTGTAGCTGTAGCCCTGGATCGTGAACAAAGACGCAACTGCACAATCAGTGAGGTCGTACAAGTGTGGAAGAATCTGTTTGATCTTGAAGAGAGTGGACACCAAGGCAAGAGCTAAAATTGCACTCACAGATGCCCACTTGCTGGCTAATCTAGTTGATCCTAGGTACAGGGGAAAGAAAGCTTAGTCCTGCTGAAATTGAGACTGCTATAGAGTTTGCTCATGCCAATAATCATCCAATTATGCCAATCATCATCAACTTTCGTGCATCCATGAAACCATTTGCACCATACATGTTTGAAGTGGACACTTTACGCCAAGTATCTCCTCTAGCCTGGTGGATGACGTACGCAGCTCAACGTCAGTTAGACACTTCTGTAGTAAATCTTCTGAAGCAGATGTTCACCGCAGTTTCATCAAGTGCAGGAATTGAATGGATTTTTTTCAACGTACGGTTTCATACAACCCAAAACACACAACAGATTGGGAAATGAAAAAGCAGCTAAGCTGGTTGCATGCTACAGAGCCTTTTCTTGTGAGGACAAACGTGAGGACATGGACAAAGACATGTACATGTTTGACTCAAACAACGGATTCAGAGCCTATTTGTACTTATTGACTCAACTGTTTAGTGTGTTTTTATTCTATTACAGTGTTCATTTTGTTACTGTTCTCACTTCAAAAAATTGTTCATGTATTACTAAAACAAGGTGTAAACATCTAAAATTAAACCACTTTAAAAAAAAACAAAATAAAACCTTTTTAAATCCAAAATATCTGATTTATAATAATAATCCCGATTATTTTTTTTATTTTTTAAAAAAATTTTTTTATCCATCCCTGCCTAAAATGCTGTAGAGGGATGTACCGTTTTGGTAGTTCTAATACTGCTAAAAAATATGAAATTGTACACATTTATGATGTACGATAAGGACTGATGTTAGCACCATCTCGGATAGCTCAATAGGCAGCAGTACGCCTAAACACACTCTTACGTACAACCATATTGCATGTATTGCCTGGATTATTAACTATGCCAGAGAGAATAGGGTTTCCGTAGCCTGAAGGTAATGCCCTAGGACCATACTGACCAGGGGTTTATTTTGTCAACAATCACAATGGCAACAGTCATTATTTAGACACCAAAATATCCCATGTTCAAAATTTTGACTGGTACATACTGCTGACACCCAATTTAAACCTAACCCTAACTAGGTTGGGTACAGGATCACGGCACTCGGGATGCCAGTGGTGAGAATACAGACAGCTGCATTCTGACTGTCAGAACCTCGACATAAGTAGGTAAGTGGCTCAACCCTTCCCGCCCCCGCAGTCTAATCCTCCCCCCTAGAGCTTAACGCTAAAACTAACCATCCCCCTATTACTCACCATTGGGATTCTGGAGCCAGGATGGTGACTACATCTCTCCTAACCAACTCAAGCCCTACAATGTCTATTGTCGACATTCCCTGTGCTGACATTGTGACTGTTAACAATTTGCAGTGCTGACATGTTGGGTTTTGACATTATGGTGTTGACCTTTTGACGTATTCATTGTCAACAACATTACTACACCCCATTGACCAGAACCTTAGTAACATTGCACAGAAACGCCCATACCCCTGTGATATGTGGCTTCACTCAAAAACTTCAGTCACCTCTGTGCTTAAAGTTTATAAGGACATGCCAATAGCAATGGTTGTCCGTGGATCCTCCACACTGTCAGCTGCTGCGCACATATGTCTGTGCAGTTACACTATCATCACTGAGACATACTGCTGCCCCTTTGCTAATAGGTGGCTGTTACCATGTTACTGGTCAGTCTATAGGGAATTAACTGCATAGACCAGCTGCTTTCATGTATTACAGGTCATCCCTGAGTACAGCTGTAGGGGGCCTCACACACGACCTGATTCAGACCCGGATGCTATTTGCGGACGGTCGTTCCAAAAAGGGGGCTGGCTATTTAAATTGAGCGCTCGCTCTTTGCGGTTTGTTGACGCCTCTATGCGTGAGCGAACGAAAAATGCGCTCGCTACTTTGTAAAGACGCCCCTTTGCCATTCGCATCACACGTCACCTCCGGTATTTATTAGATTAATCGGGAACATCGAAAGGCACCTGAACTGCTCGCAGTGCTTGTGGTAGCTTTTTCCTACCGCTATCACTGCGAGCAGCTCAGGCTAAAAGGCAATCAAGTGATGTGGTCGATGACGCTCTTTTACTAATTATGCACTCCCATTAAACGCCCTTTTGACCGTTCGGATCTCCACTCCCCCTTTTTCAAGCACCTTCCCCTGTTACCACCAACAAACTGTACATTCTGTCAATCAAATTAGCAGCCCCTCACTGTTTTGCAAGCGCTCGATTTCCAACCGCAATGACCCATACGCATGCGCAGTTGTGCGAACATCGCTCAGAGCGAACGAGCAGCCGCTTACGAGCGTCTCTGAATCAGGCCCACTGCCCATTAGTCCTACCACTTGTTGGGAAAGGTTACTGTGCAAATCCATTTGTGATTTCTAGCATAGGCAAAGGAACAATTGACATTTAGGGGCCTACTCATTACCACTAATGGGCCTGTTACACATGTGGAAATGCTAGTTTCCGTATGTTTTAAGTAATAGGCCAATTCACTATTAAGGGTTGTCTAGTATTCGTAAACTTTCAGTTTTCAAAAAGTTTGCTTAAGATGGCGTTGATTCCAGGAGCCCCGCTCCTCCTTATGGGTAGAATGTCTGGTGCTACATAGAGGCATCTAATCTGATCCCTTCGGGGCCCTATAGTGAATTTTTTGCTGCCCTGCACATAAGCCTGACCTGAGGGGGATAAGGATTACTGATTGTGGGGACATCTGTTTTTTCGGAGCAGCTGTCCCGCACCAGATCAATGCTGAATTGCTCCTGTAATTAAGAATTCTTCACCGCAACTTGTGGCGAGTTGGTTACTTATTCATCAGGTGCCAACTGTGGTATATAGAGTGGAAGTATTATGCTGGCATTCTGCACGTATTTGTCCAAATTTTTCTCAGATCATTCTTAAATTGTGCAGGAGACACCTATAAGGTCCTTTTCAGTGCTGGCTGAAGTACAAGTCTGTTCCGCCTGTTGCTGAAGGATGATGGGTCAGCTGTGGAACCAAAATCTACTTTTAGTAAATTTACCACTAGGTTTATCCTTGAGCACAGATGACTTAATTAGTACCTCGCCCATTTTGTAGTACCCCGCCAGGTATTACAGTGTGATGCAAATATCTTACCAAAGGGATGGTTGTCAGGCTCTTTATTATCTCTTCTGAGTGTTATCTTCACAGTAGAGGAGACAGAGTTTGATTTTTCACACAATGAATTGTCAATTTGTTTCAAAAAGTTTCTATTTATTGACAATGCTAATCTTCTAAACCACGTGGATTTACATTAAAGAGGTGTCAACAATACACTTTAACAGCAAGATACATACACATACATTTCAGGTAAGTGATTCACACAGAACAATGTAATCATTTATTGTACTGGAACTCGGCACAGGATGTGGATTCCTCCGATTGCCCCTTAGCTGACTTTACCTGCTTCAAAGAACATTAACCTTGTGTGATAATGCAGAGGTAATTACTTTACGACACGCTAGGACATTTCAAAGCTTTCACGTGTGTTCAAGCTAAATCAAGCAAGCTGGAACAATATACAAGGGCTGATTGAAAAGCAATGAGACTGATTTTTTTTTTTTTATTATTCAGAATCAGATGACTACACAGGATTTATTTATTTAGTAACAGTTTCTTATATAGCGCAGCATATTCTGTTGCGCTTTACAATTGGAAACATTTATAGCACAAAACAGGATAATAACAGACAGACATTGAGGTAAGAGGGCCCTGCTTGCAAGCTTACAATCTATGGGGAAATAGGCATTGATACACAAGGATAGGTGCTATATATTGCAATTTGGTCCAGCCCGATGCAGAGCTTCTTGGTGGGCTGCATGATCCAGTCACACAGGAATGTCAGCCAAATGTCAGGAGTATGTGAAGGAAAGACAATATGTGAGGTTGTGTGGACTGTGAGAGGGGATGTAATAAGACATGGAAGCTATGAAGGTTATGTGGTCGGTTCTGGAATCTGATAAGCTTGTCTGAAGATGTGAGTTTGCAGGGAACGCTTGAAGGACTGAACACTAGAGGTAAGTCTTATTGTGCGTGGTAAGGCATTCCATAGAGTGGGTGCAGCCTGAAGAATGTCCTGTAACCATGAATGGGAGCAAGTAATGCGTGGGGATGAGAGATGCAGATCTGGACATTTTTCTTTTTCAAAGTAGCATCCTTCACTTTCAATATTTTTTTCTACTTCAGGGTCCATAGGTTATAGACAGGATACCTTGGGGTATAGGTGATGATGTCAGTCTTCAGGCACCACAGAGTTAAAGTTTTCAGCCTCCCAGGATGCATCTGGGCCCCCGAGCCAAGGCATCTCAGTTTCGTCGGTGCCTGGCCGGAGTCGGAGGCACTGTGCAGAGGGGGGCTATGAAGAGCCCCTGAAGTTTCTTTTAAAGGCAGCGCTAGCTGCACATCTGGGAGTACAGCATGGACAGTCAGTACTGACGTCCATGCTGTCTCCCCTACACCCCGCCGGTACCAGAATGCCGGTACCGATCCGGGGATGCTGGTAAACATCTGGGGTCACGGCTAGCGGTGCCCCCAGATGTTTTGGACCATGGCCGGATCCAAGGGGATGTAGGTAAGCAGCGGGGTCCCCGCTGGTCACATGGTCCTGAGTCCCCAGGCAGGGGGCTCCTTGGGGACTGGCTGCTGCGTGGAGCCAGGCGACCAACCTGCGCTTCCACAACCCCCTGGGACAGCGGGCCGCTGCTGAGCGGTATGCGCTGCGGCGTCCCAGGGGTTAAATGCATGCCAGGGGAGCGCGCTTTCCCTGCTGCAAACAGCCTCTCTGCTTAGGCTGATTGGCCATAGTGTGTCAGCGCTCCTCCCCCAGGCCGGCCTCCTTCATCCTCTGCTCCTCGGTGGCCATCTTTAAAGCACGGTGAATGCTGCTGGAAGCCTGTGAGCGGTGGCATTGTGGTCTGGGTCCCCCAGTATACCTCTCCTCCATTTGCCAGAGGTCAGTGTATGCAGCGCTGAGTCCTACCAGCCTGAGGGTCTGAGTAGTTGAAGATCAGCGCTGATAGTGCAGGGATTTGTTTCTTCTGCATTGTATGTGACTCAACTGCTAGCCCTGCTGTCTGTACTTTAACTTTCTACTGTCAGCCATATATCTGTCCCTGATCTTGCTCTGCTCAAAGCCCTTGCGGTGCGCGGAGTGCAGGACGTTTTTCATACTATACCAATAGTATAGGTGTGAGTGTCACATACTTTACCATCATGTCTGAGACTGATTTTCCTCTCCAGCTCATGTGTACTAAATGTAATGTACCGATAGCGGAGGGGGTGGGTTACGCGGAGGGGCTATGTCGCCAGTGCCTGGCACTGTCATGGCCAATTATGGTCACTGCTCTGGTACAGGAACCTCCCTGGGCTTATTTCGCTAAGGTGCTTACAACCCTTGTGGGCCAGCTAGCTCCGCCACCTGTGTTTACCCAGACTGGTCTGTCCCAGCAGTCAGTGGTGTCATCACCCATGCAGGGTTTCCCGAGACAACTGATGGTACCCCACAGTCTCCCCAATTCCCCTCACCAGGTTCCTCAAGAGCCTGCGTGGGTTAATACCCTGCATACATCGGTTCAGCATTTGTCCGATGTTTTACAGGGGGAGTCTGTGTTGCGGCCTCATAAGCGGCCGGTGGCGTCTGTCTGCTCCTTATGAGGATGACGACGTGGCTTTAGTTATTGAGGATGAGGATCCTCCGGTGGCCAAATCCAAATATGCCTTTTTTAAGGATATTAAGGGTGAGGCTACGGTGTTCCCTCTTTCTGATCAATTAGTGGATCATTTAGACAAGGCGTGAAAAAATCCAGGAAAATGGTATCAGCCCCAGAGGTGCTTAGCAGTGGCTTATCCGTTTGCGGACAATTATTTTTCTAAGTGGGCATCCCCTCCGCAGGTGGATTCACGTCACACACCTAGTCAGAAGTCCCACGTTGCCTATGCCTTCGCAGTCATCCTTGAAGGATGTCACAGACCGCAGGGTGGAGATCTGCCTCATCCATTTATTCCCTGGCAGGGGGAGCATTCAGACCGGCTATGGCCGTGTGTTGGGTAGCCAGAGCTATGGAGCGCTGGGTGGATAGTTTGGAGGCGTCTTTGGACTCTGACTGTTCGGCTGAACAGGCCGAGTTGGTGGGCATTCTCTGAGACTCTGCCACTTACATCAATCACCTCTAGGATTTCCTCTGCAGCGGTGGCTGCTTGTCGCACCTTATGGTTGCGTTCTTGGAAGGCGGACGCTGATTCCAAAAAAGGGATTAGAAGGTCTGCCTTTCAATGGAGAGGTCCTATTTGGTCCAGATCTGGACAAAATAGTAGCTACATTGGCAGCAGCAAAATCTGCATGTCTCCCGTCTGGTATGATGCATTCAGGTGCTGGTATGTCGTCCTTTCGGCCTCACAGGGTCCAAGGTAGGCCTAAAGCACAGTCCTTTCCACGACAGGCTGGGACCAAGAAATCGTCCAAGCCCAGGAAACAGGCCTAGAGTACCAGACGTCCAGCCCCTAGGTCAGATGACAAACCTACGGCCTGACGGTCCGGGCCTCCCTTTGGGGGACCCCATAGGGGGAGCCGCCTGCCTCAGTTCGCCCAGTGCTGGTCGAGAGCTATGACGGACACTTGGGTTCAGAAGGTGGTCTCTCACGGGTATGCCCTCTCCTTTCGGCACAGGCCTCCATTCCGTTTTTTTTACCACAAGCCTTCCGCTAGACCGGAGCAAAGCTTCGGAACTGCGGAAGGTTTTGCACACTATGCTCCAGGCTGGAGTTATAGTGCATGTTCCAATTTCCCAGAGGGGCCAGGGTTTCTATTCCAATCTATTTTTGGTGCGGAAACCCAATGGGTCTTACCGTCCAATGCTCAACCTAAAAGGCCCTCAACAAGTCATTGGTTTCGGATGGAGACCCTGCGGTCCATTATTCTGGCACTGGACCCTGGTAACTACATGGTGTCATTGGACATCCAGGACGCTTACCTGCATGTCCCTATTTTTTTTTTTGCGCCATCAGCAGTTCCTCAGATTTGCAATCTGCAACGAAGCTGCCTTTTGGCTTGGCGACTGCTCCACGGGTATTCGCCAAGGTCGTGGTGGTCATGGCGACTCTCCTGCGGACGCAGGGAGTCCGACTGTTGCCTTATCTGGACGACCTATTGATAGCAGGGTCTCCAGAGGTTCTTTTACACCATCTGGATCTGACGATTGCGGTACTGCAACGTCACGGCTGGTTGATAAACTGGCAGAAGTCCACTCTCACCCTGTTCAGAGGATCCTGCACCTCGGGGCCTTCTTGGACTCCAGGCAGCAGCGGATCGTTGTGATGGAGGAAAAGAACCTGGCTCTGCAGTTGAGGGTGCGCAGTTGTCTGCAGTGTCGTCGAGTGTCGATTCACTCAGCAATGAGGTTATTGGGCTCAATGGTGTCGTATTCGACATGGTGGAGTATGCCCAATTTCACTCCAGACCTCTGCAGCTATTGATCCTGTCCAGGTGGCATGGATTGCATCAGTGTCTCAGGTCCCAGATGATAGTGCTCACTCCGGAGGTTCGCCTGTCTCTAACCTGGTGGTTGCAGACGACCCACCTCAACAAGGGTCGTCCATTCTGGCTGGCGAACTGGGTCCTGTTAACAACGGACGCCAGTCTCCGGGGCTGGGGAGCTGTCATGGGTCCACACTTGTTTCAGGGCAGGTGGACTCGGGCAGAAGCGGAGCTTCCACTAAACATCTTGGAACTCCGTGCAGTGTTCAGAGCTCTCCAGCTGGCGCAGCCGGTTCTCCAGGGTCACCCTGTGCAGGTCCAGTCAGACAACACCACCACAGTGGCCTATTTAAACACACAAGGAGGAACCCAGAGTCGGGCAGCACTCGTAGAAGTGTCCCGCATTCTGGTCTGGGTGGAGCGCAATCAGCAGTGTTCATCCCGGGAGTCCTCAACTGGGAAGCGGATTTTCTCAGCAGGCAGGACGTGCATCCGGGAGAGTGGTCTTTGCCCCAGGATGTCTTTCAGATTCTTTCTTTCAAGTTGCCGGTTTATGGGTCTCGAACAAGAGACGAAAAGGCGTCTCTGGTGGATGCTCTGTCCGTCCAGTGGACGTTCCAGTTTGCCTACCTTTTCCCTCCGTTTTCCCTTCTTCCGCGGGTAATACGGAAATTCAAACGAGAAGGAGGTACGCTACTGTTGATAGCTCCCGAGTGGCCCAGACGGCACTGGTTTTCCGACTGCCAGAGTCTGTCAGTGGACGTTCCTCTGAGGTTACCATTTCGACCGGATCTGCTGTCACAGGGTCCTTGTTTTCACCCGGACCTGACTCGGCTGTCTTTGCCGGCGTGGCTGTTCAAACGGTCATGCTAAAGTCCAGAGGGTTTTCTGGCTCTGTGGTGCAAACCATGCTAAGAGCTCGTAAACCTTCCTTGGCAAGAATCTACCATCGTGTGTGGCATACTTTCTTCCGGTGGTGTAGACCTAGAGGGTATTCCACTAGGGAGTTCCGCCTGTCTAGGGTGTTGGCTTTCCTACAGGCTGGACTGGATCATGGGCTTCGCCTGGCTTCTCTGAAAGTGCAGGTGTCTGCCCTGTCAGTCTGGTTTCATCATAGGATTGCTGCGCTCTCTGATGTGCGCACCTTTTATGCAAGGTGTTCTTCGCATTCAGCCACCTTTTGTTCCACCGGTGGTGTCTTAGGATTTGGATGTGGTCCTCCGAGTTCTCCGGGGACCGCCGTTTGAAACACTGGGCTCAGTGGACTTCAAATGGCTTACAGCTAAAACCATATTCCTTCGGGCCATTGCCTCGGCCAGAAGGGTTTCGGATTTAGGGGCTCTCTCTTGTAGACCCCCTTTGCTGATTTTTCAGAGGAATAGGGCGGTGCTTCGCACTCATGCGGGATTCCTTCCCAAAGTGGTATCCAGTGTTCACATCAATGAAGAAATTGTTGTGCTGGCTTTCAATTCACCTGGACTTTCAGTGGGTGACGCCACTTGGGATGTTGTGCGGGCATTGAGAATTTATGTTGACCGCACTTCTTTTAGGAAGCCGGACGCCTTGTTTGTCCTCTATGGCTTCCGTAAAAAGGGTTGGCCTGCTTCAAAGTAGACTTTGGCAGGCTGGATTCGTATGGCAATTTCAGAAGCTTATCTTCATGAAGGTCTTCCAGTTCCCTCCTTGGTGAGGGCTCATTCCACTAGGTATGTGGGTCCTTCGTGGACAGCTAGACGTGGTGCCTCTGCAGTTCAGATCTGCAAGGCTGCTACGTAGTCTTCTGTCCATACCTTTGTGAGCTATTACGCTTTTGACACCTTTGCCACTCAGGATGCTTCCTTCGGGCGGCGGATTCTTCTCTCAGCACAGGAGTGTCCCCACCCTTAAAGGATACTGCTTAGGGACATCCCCAAGGTATCCTGTGGATACCCTATGGACCCTGAAGTAGAAAATATGAGATATGGTAAGAACTTACCCTTGTTATCTCTATTTCTACGAAGTCCATAGGGTTCCACAGGACTCCCGCCCTGTCGCACCTGTACTGCAGATGGGCTTTATTCTGGTCACCGGTTTTTCCGTCTCCCTATGGTGAGAATGTGATTCTTGTGAGTGTCCAGATTTTTTCTTCTCTCTCTTTCTTCTCCTCCTCCAGCCTATGGCTTGTGACGTAACTGAGATGCCTTGGCCCGGGGCGGGGTATAGGAGAGGGACCCAGATGCATCCTGGGAGGCTGAAAACTTTAACTCTGTGGTGCCTGAAGACTGACGTCATCACCTATACCCCAAGGTATCCTGTGGAACCCTATGGACTTCGTAGAAATAGAGATAACAAGGGTAAGTTCTTACCGTATCTCATATTTTTGCAGCGTTTCAACAACGATTCAAAGACGTGCAGCGGACTGTTTTTTTACAGCAATTTTAGTGTTGCAGCTGTGGAATTTTTCACTTCCTCATCTGTTGAGAACTTCTTTCCACACAGTTGTTTTTTTCAGGGTTGGGAATGCCCAGAAATCATAGGGCGATAAGTTTTGGCTATATCAAGGGTGTTCCATTAATTTTAGTCAGTGCTGCCAATGCAACAGCAGGAACATTGTCTTGGAGGAGCACAAAACACTTTCTTCAGCAAATGTGGTCTTTTTTTCCTCATGGCTCCATGCAAATGGGTTTTCAGGACGTTTGCATAGTATTCACCACTGTCTGTCCAAGGGGAATCCAGCGCTGTAGGATCATACCGTGCGCATCAAAGAACAGCAGAAGTATGACTTTACACGCTGCAGGAATCGCACAGAATATTTTGGGCGGAGGCAAAGTCGCATGTTTCCATACCCTGGACTGTTGTTGTGAATTCATCAATATGATCCAGAATCCAAATTCATCACATGTCACAATCAATGTAAGGAAATCTGGTATCCTCTCCGACATTCCAACTGTGTTCTTGCACGATTCAACTCGTCGTCGCATCTGTTGTTCTGTGAGATTTCTGGGTACTTAACTGGCACACACATGATGCATTTTCAGTTCCTTGGTCACAATATGCTGAACCCGTTGGAATGAGATGCCAAGTGAAGCTGAAAATTTGCGTAAAGTTAACCTTTCATTTTGCAACATCGCAGCTTTGGCAATACTGACATCTGTAATCACGGTGGGTGGTCTCCCAGAACGCTCTTCGTTAGTCACTCGTGTATTGCCCTCTTTGAAGTGCTTCCACCACCGAAATACTGCAGCATGGCTAATTGCTTCTCCACTGTATGCATGCTGTAACATTTCATGAGTTTCATTTCTGCTTTATCCATGTTTAACACATAATTCAATCACACATCTCTGACGTAATCTCACAGACACGTCTTCCTCATCCGCCATGACGAAATGTACGAAGATCTTCCACTGTGACCATACAAAGAAGATTACAGCAGTCCAACTGCAGGTCCACACACATCAATGTATGAGCTTTTCCAATAATCAGCATAGCATTGCCACATCTGCCTATGGGACAGAAAAATAGTCTGTTTCATTACTTTTCAATTAGTTCTCATACTACAGACAAATGATGTGATCTTTTAGTTACTTATACCTATATACCATCCGGCTGATCCACATCCTGTCTGAAGATTAGTAAGTGCATACACACTTTACCAATTGTTGCGCCCAACATTTTGTGCCTGACGTCGCAACTGGGCAGGCATTAACATGTGCCTGCCCAGTTGTGATGTCTGTCACCCGCAGTCTCTGCAGTAAGTATACAGGTGGTCGCCTGACCGCCCATACACGCAGCACGATGAGCTGCACAGCCAATTCGAAATCATTCACTGACATCGTTGGTACACACTGGCCGACACACACACACACAATAGATCGGCCGTTCAATTGAATGGCCGATGTGTCGCCCAGTGTGTAGCCAGCATTAGAATTAGCCCCAGTCTGTTTAAACAGACCGTACAATTGGAAGGTGACCGATTCAGATTGCTAGATATATTTGATGATACAAATAACCAGAAAACGAATATAAAGAACAATACAGCTCCAGGACATAGTGTTGTACAATCCTAACATAATAGATATGCAATGTTATCTGATAATGTATGCTAATCAGCACATTGCCTAGTATATCTTATCAGAGAGCCACGTAACTGGTTATCAATAGTTTAAAAAAAATGGGGGGGGTTTGGCACCATACAGAACCATATATTATTACGGCATTAATTTATATAATATTTCATTTTGCATTTAGAGATTGTAACATAACATGTTGGTGGTGCTCCCAAAGCCCAAATTATAACATGTACAAAAAACAAAGAGCCAAGAAGGGCTAGTTGTAGGGGCACTCTTAAATCAAATTTAATAAAATGTAACCTTTATTAGTAATTGTTAAAAATCTGCGGATCTCCTCATTTTAATAGAATAAATGGATACAGCCAAATAAATATTCAAAATAATTCCGGGTAACCGTGCTCCTAAATTTTAGATTACTTATTCACATCATACAGAAGTTTTGTACCCGTGGTGATCCTGCAATCAACATAGACCAAATCAAATGTAATCACTTATGTCCTTGCTATTATACACTTAGTCCCGTTCTGCTCCTAAATATTACCTACAACACCCAATATTCTCTGGTGGTCTTCCATCCAAGTACTAATCAGGCCCAATACTGTATAGCTTCCAAGATCAGACGAGATTGGGCATATTCAGTAAGGTATGGTTGTAGAACTATATAAACAGGAGATTGGGCGTCCTGGTGTATATAGTTGAGGGCATCATGTAGGATTAACAGTATGAGAAGTCCTCTTTGATTAAACAATGGACATAAATTCCAAACAAAGTATTGCACCAGCATACTTTGATTAATGAAGAAATTGGTTATGTTACCTTCTAAAGTATGTATATCATATTCATATAGCCATATAAACAGATGATCTAAATGCAGGTATAAGTAATGTCAGTCTAATAGTGCCTGGGGATAATCAGATCACATGTAAACGGCATTTATATAGTATTCATATGATTGTACATGGGTATGCAAATCCCATATGTTTCAGTAGGGATAGTGCTAATTATATTCCCCCTAGAGCACAAGGCAGACACCATACATTTTAGCCAAACAATATATATAATAATACATAGCATAATTTGTATGAACATGAAATACGGATGTACATTGAATGAGTCATCACATGGTCATAACACACAGAGTGGTAATAAAAAAAGAAAGTGAAGGTGACCGATTCAGATTGCTAGATATATTTGATGATACAAATAACCAGATAACGAATATAAAGCTCAATACAGCTCCAGGACATAGTATTGTACAATCCTAACATAATAGATATGCAATGTGATCTGATAATGAATGCTTAGTATATCTTATCAGAGAGCCACATAACTGGTTATCAATAGTTTAAATCAGAGAGTCAGGCTAATCAGTACCTAACATTGTAACATTGTAACCAGGAGACAGTACAACATTGTAACATTATCAGAGCTATCTCAGTGCCGCACATACAATAGTGTACAGAGGGGATCGGTTAGTATGGAATCAGTGTAGCACAAACACAGATGTAGATGGGAGAACATACAGTACAATATTTATCCAGTGAATGGACGACAATTGTATCAGTGACATATGATGCTGACCAGTAGCTAAACTAGTAACCTCACACACACCAGCTAACGTGCCCCATGTGCTGTATAGTACAAGGAGAACATTAGTTTGTCAGGCAGAAAATGATTCATATTACTGTGTCTCAAATTACTACATCACTGGAATAATGTATTGTGGGGAACAAATCAGTATAGTCCACAATGGGGCATATCCAATTGGCTACAGGGACCAACTGTAGGATAAAGGCGCTGTTGCGATTTGGGACAGGCCGTGTCAGAAATGCTTTGGAAAAGTGATAGCCGTTCCTGAATGGTGACTGGGAGGTGGCTAGTAGTGCACGCAAAAATGGGCCGATTAGTGTCGGTATTATGGGAGTGTTACGGGGGTGTAAATGCAAGCACCTGCGTGCACAGACGCAGCCATAGGAGGCCGTGGTCAGACAGAGTTACTGCAACTGCAATAGGACTGTGGTTTAGAAGGATGCACCAATCAGTATTACAGCATGCATGAGCGCTAAAAGCGAGAGTCTGAGTCCTTTCACCTTCAGCCGAATGGATGTACGCTAGGGGAGGAGCTTGTTGCAGCATTTGCATAAACTTATACAGGCGGCCGCCAATAGTTGCTGCTGTGTGCGCTATTTTGTACAACTCGGAATCAACACACCTGTTACCAAGTATAGCTGTACTAGTAACTAGTATATTTACAGGGTCACAACCTCTCACCCCCCGCCGGCGGACTGCTTACATTTTTTTTTTCCCCAGCTGCTGCAATCTTAGTCCTGGGGTGCAGAGGGCATCATCTTCTGTATGTTGCTCCATCCATTCATCTGCCGCAGCAGTGCGTGCCATTGGTCTATGGAAAGTGCTCCAGATCCCACGCCACATGACGGAGGCAGGATATAATTACATTTTATATTATACATATTAAGCTAATAGAAGTCAGGGCTTTTACCAAGAGAGGTGCGACTGGTGTAGCCTCACAAGGCCGTTGTTACTTGCCCAGCAGCACTGGTCTTTGAAGAGGCTATTGGCTCTAAATATTAAGTACAACTTGAGGAGGTGCCAGAGGGAATATTGTATGAGTTATGTCATTTAAAGGGTTGGCCCACATTGCTTGTGTGGACACAGTGCCTGATTCAGAGCCGCTCGTCAGCGGCCGCTCGTTCGCTCCGAGCGATGTTCGCACATCTGCGCATGCGCCAACCAGTCAGTGCGGTCGGAAATCGTGTGCTCGCAAAATAGCGAATGCCTGCTATTTTGAGTGACAGGATGAGGCGTTTGTGGGTGGTAACAGGGGAAGGTGCTTGAAAACGGGGAGTGGTGATCCGAACGCAGGCGTGCCAAACGGTCAAAACGGGCATTTTAAGGGTGTGCATAATTAACAAAGCAGCGTCATCGACCACGTCACTTGGGTGTCTTTTAGCCTGAACTGCTCGCATGATTGCGGTAGGAAAATGCTACCACAAGAATAGCGAGCAGTTCATACGCCTTTCGATGTACTCGATTAATCTAATAAATAGCGGAGATGACGTATGATGCAAGCGGCCAAGGGGTGTCTTTACAAAATAGCGAGCGCATGTTTCGTTCGCTCGCTCAGACATAGAGGCGTCAACAGACTGCAAAGAGCGAGCGCTCAATTTAAATAGCCAGCCCCTTTTTCTGAACGAGCGTCCGCAAATAGCGTCCGGCTCTGAATCAGACCCACAGATCTTTCCTACAACAATCGTATGTAATTTGTCTTTTCTGAGTAATGATTTGTCTGTTGCACCTGCAGGCTTCTGTCCAGCAGAAACATAATGAGGCCCACGTAGCAACTAGAGGTGTGACATAATGTACCTTTGGAACACAAGAGTCAGACGCCTTGACAACTCTGATGGTGATCTTCCCTGCACCCTTGCAAAGGGGGCCAATATTGTTCTATTTTGCTGACCAGTACATAATCTGGCTTTACATCAGAATAACCCACTGACTACTGCAGTTAAGAGCGAGTAAGCAGAGGGCTCCTTGTACCATAGATTGGTATCAGACTATAGAAGGGTAAGCCGGTTAGACAGACAATATACATGTATCTGTTTTTTTATTATCTAAAACATTCTTACAGAGATGTGAAATATGAAACTTATCTAATATTACTCATTTATCTTTTCTCCCTTTTTGTAGAATATCCTCATCTCTGTACCGGCTACTGTCGGCTCGTTGTGTGGCAGGCTGCATTTGTGTATGTGCCCTTACATTGTAAGCAAATATAAAATACAGATACCTAGCGCCTGATCCGGAGTCACACGCAGTGGCGTCCATGTGCGCGTAGTTTGCCAGTTGCACATCTGCATCTTTATGCGAATACCACTACAAACCCTTTGCTGGTGTATATCTGTGCGTATGAATGTGCAAGGACTGAGAAGCCTGCTTTATGAGACGCCCGCTTTACAGCTTGGTGCATTTTTTTTAGCCGCCACAATCTGTCGCACTAATGAAACTTGCACTAGCCCCACACTAGGTGCAGATTCTTGGTCAGAGTAATGCCTCCAATGTGAATAATGAAGCATCCAAGCTTGCATCCAGTATCCGCTACACTCCCTAACACGCCCATAAGACGAGCGTCCGAAAAGCCTCATCCGTGTCACCACCCAGGAACGCCCGATACATTTTTATTCCGACAGCAGCAGTGCGTCCGAATCAGCCCCTTAGATCACATGATAATGCATCAGCTTTTTATTTGCCAATATTAAATATTATACTACAAGATACTGAGTAGAAAAATTTTTTTTTGCTGTAAAAGCAAAACAAAACCCTACATTTACATCCTCTGCAATATGAGATGGATGAGCCAATAAGACAATAATACCAAAATTTTTTAGGTGGTAGACATTATTAGTGCGATATATCTGTAGTAAGGCTTCTGCTTCTCCTCCATCCTTTGTCCACACAAAGTTGCTTTGTGCAGTTATTATGGAACAAGCGGCTGTGGTGCCCAGGGCCGTCTAGAGCGGCAACGGGCACGGGTACTGGGGGCATGGCCAAATTGGAAGAGTATGGTCTCGCCCCCTCCAAAACAAATTTTTAAAAACAAACACAGTGCACTGGGCTGCCACGGCGCGGATCGGGAGTGGTCACATCATGTAGGGAGAGAGGAGACTGCGGCAGCTTCCCTGGACCGTCTGCAGCCCAGCACACGCAGCATCTCATCTCTCTCACTGGCTGATGTCCCACGGGATCCCGACACTGGAACCCAGCAGTGAAGATCCCGACAGGTAAGTATTTTATTATTCACTAACCTAACCCTCCCTTGGGGGTGCCTAACCCTTACCTCCTCCCAAGTGCCTAAACCTAACCCCTCCCCTTCCCTGCAGCCTAAACCTAAGTCTCCCGGGGCACTGCCTAACCGTAACCTCCCCCCGGGGGCAGGGCCGCCATCAGGGGGGGACTGCGGGGACTCGAGTCCCGGGCCCGGAGAGAGAGGGGGCCCTGGTAGCAGAGGTGTGGTGGAATGCATTGGAAGCTAGAGAAAAAAGCAGTCTGCCGGCCACGAGCGCTGCTTATTGGCTGCAGTTCCGCGAGCCAATCACAGCTTGTGGAACAGCAGCCAGCCAATCAGCAGCAGCCGCTGCTGATTGGCTGCAGTTCTGCGAGCCAATCATAGCTTGTGGAACAGCAGCCAATCAGCAGCGGCCGCTGCTGATTGGCTGGCTGCCGTTCCGCGAGCTGTGATTGGCTCGTGGCCAGCTCTATGGTTTAAATGCCACCGACACTCTTCGTTTCTTCTCTGGCTGCCGGGTGCATTCCACCAGTGATGATGTGCGGTACCGCATATCCTGCGTCTGCAGCTCTGCTACCTGGGTCCCCTCTATCTCCGGAAATGCAGCCGATGCTCTTTCTCCCAGGCTGCCTGTGTCTACCAAAATTTATAAGGTGCTTAAAGGTATTTTTTTTCGCAATTGTCTAAGTCTCGAATATGACAAAAAAAAATGAATTGATGATATAATAATATTAGCAATAATATACCAGCCTTCCCTGCGCCCCTCTTCCAGCCAGCCTGCCTTCCCTGCCCTTTGCCCCCACAGCCTTCCCTGCCCTGTGCCACCCTTCCCAGCCCAGTACCCCCCCTTGTCCAGCCTTCCATGCCCCCTGTGCCACCGCCCCCCCACCATGTCTAATCCCTGTGCTCCCAATAGCTCCAGCCCTCCCTGTCCCTCACCGCTGAAGTAGCTCCACCCACATCCACAATTCCGCCCACCTCTGTCCCTTACACCGGGGAGGGGGCCCTGCCTATTTTCTCAATAACGGGCCCCACAATTTCTGATGGCAGCCCTGCCCGGGGGTGCCTAATCTTAACCCCCCCTTCCCCTAGCCTAACCCTCCCGGGGGGGGTGCCTAACCCTAAGTCGTCCCCCCCCAGAGCCCCTAACCTAACCCACCCCTGCTGCGGCTGTCCGCGCTTGCCACCCAGCTTACCTTCAATCGGTATTCCGGGCAACGGGACCTCGACGCCTGTCAATAGACCCTTGCTGGGATTAGACAGTCGGGATGCCGACGGCATACCTGTACCACTGCGTGCGTGCAATGTGACAGGAGGGATGTAGATTGAACAGGAAATGGAATAAGTATCTGGTGTTGTATTTGTGAGCCAACAGATATAACATTTGAGTGGAGCACCTGTAACTCATGCAAGGTAGCAATCATGTGAACTTAGTTACTGTTACTTTGCTCTATTGCATTTGCAATTTGATTTAGAGCACTGTTTGTGATCGCATGGTAGTGGATACACTATTTCATTTACTTAATGATTTGTGTTTAGGACACCATAAAATGTACTTGTCAGACCTGGAATTGGGCAGTAGATTCAGCAATGCTTAGACCTGGATCCCTCAGGGGTGGCTGTAGTGGCTGCTCCTTAGAAGGATGAGATATAGGTGGTAACTATGGTGTGGTGTAGCTTCAACATCAGTAAGTTTCTGTGTATCTCTCTCTCCCCCTCTCCCCAAAATAAAAAAGCAAATATTGTATTTTTGTCCTAGGTGAACTCATCAACTGCTACTGCCTGAGGGAGTGGACTGCGATACGCAAAATGCGTTGCCATTGGACACCACACAGTGAAAATGTTATTGATTTTAAATTCTTGTTTTATTTTTGTTTTAATCTATTGTTTAAAGTCTGTTATTTTATCATTCAATTGCTATTGTTGATATAAATATACTGTGAAGATTCCATTGTATGCTATTTGATCTAATAACATGTGAGTCCATTATAGGAGCACTAGACTCCAGGATGCCAAAGTCTCTGTATATATTTTATGATTTGTTCATTATAAATGCAGTATTTGTTACTAATACCGTCTGTCCACTTATTGAAGTATTAACACTTCAGGACAATGCTGTTTCTCTAGTAACAGTAACTGCTGGAGCACGCAGTGACAATGCAGACAGACGGTCTTCAAGATAACAGATAACATAAAATGTTCCATACAGATTGCAGGACACATACATGGTCGGAGCCGGTGATGTTGCAGCAATTATAAATGCTATGCTTTGTATTGTACTTTTTGTCTTGTATCAGATCCTTCAAAAAGGGGTTTACTTAGCTACCTCACACTCACATTCCACTATAGGAACCTTCTCTGGAAAACAGTTTTGTGGGATTGTGGTTACATTTTAAGCATGAGCATGAGGTGGCCTCATACTAGAGACCTCATACTTAGGGGCTAATTCAGCATTGTACGAAAGTGCAATGCTAAACGCAGATTCACGATTATCAGGAATTGCGCGTGCACAGAACCCGTTCTGCAAATATGTACAACGGGTCCTGCGTAATTGCACGCAGCCCCTTCTATGCCTCTGCCTCATTGACAGACAGAGGCACTTAAGGGGCGGGGCAAGGGACGGCTGGCGTTACTGGAAACGTGGGGCGTGTCCACCCTGTTTTCCAGGAGTGGCAAGTCCACGGACGCAATTTACTGGTCTCGCAAGAGCAAGCTAAGGTGATGGCTATCCCAGCCTGTGGCCTTGTTGGCAGTGCTGTGATCGCAAATGCAGCAGGGGGTGTCATACACCTCCAAAAAGAAAAAGGAGGAAGGGGCCACGGGAATACAAACAAATAATAAGAGGTACCAGGGGTGTGGTGCCTGGATTACATCATGGTGATTCCAGCCCTGCTATACAAAGCAGCAATGTAAGCAGAGGAGGAGAGAGCCTGTTGAAAATTGTGCTGAAACATAGTCAATTGTGTGTTGGGGCCACAGGCGGAACTACCGGTAGGGCTAGTGGCAGGGCCGTAACTAGGGGTGTGTGAATGGTGCCATCAAACCACTGACTGGCACCAGGGCTGCCTCATGGCCTTTGCTTCTATCGCCATGGCAGTGCCGCCTAGACACTCCAGGCTGCTCCATGCCATCTGTGTAACCACTCAGAGTGTCCTCAGGATGCTCTGGGCAATGTTGCACTTCCTGGTGCTGGCAGCCCCACCCCCTCTGCGCGATGTCATGCCATCATGTGCTCGGGATTGGCACAGCCCGCTCTAATCCTGTTATGCAAAGAAGATGGGGGAGGTGGTCTGGCTGAAGGAAAAGAGGGGGCCCTCCTCTACATGTCACTCTAGACTAGAGTAACACTATTCTTCTACATATTCCCTTCTATATCGCTCTGAGACCCTGTTCATTCACCCAAGATCCCATCCCCTCCTCTTATCTGTTTACTCTTTTAAGTCACCCTCTTATCCCTGACCCTAAGCCTGAGTCCCATCACTTCCACTCCAGTTTAATCCTATCTCTTTCATAGGGATGGCCATCGGTAGGTTAACCATTGATTGTATCATTGGTGGCGAAACTCGATGGTATGAAACCATCAATGGGGAACCATCCATGGTTTTGTCCCTCCGATGGTTACCCCTGCTCTCCTACTCAAGGGGCAGCAGAACTATCACAAATCAAAGGGTCGTATTGAGGGACGGAGCTATGCTCCGTGTCCAAACGCTGGGGAGGAAAAAAAAAACGTCACTGGGCTCTGTGCCATCAATGGGGGAGAACCAATGACCATCGGTGAATAATGGCCATCCCCACTCTTTCGTTTCCTGTGCCCTGGAGCTCCACATTGACCACACAGATCCTCCTTCAGAAGGTGTACAGTAAATGCCAGTGGAGTTGTAAAAATGTTTTAATGTTATATAGGAGGATAGTATATTTATGCAAATAGAAAGAGGTGTATCTGTTTGTTTCTGGGGGAGGGGTTGGTGGTGGTGTGTGTTTTAACACTGGGGTCTATTCATAAAGATTTGAACAGTGAATTGTTACTTATCACTATATATCGCTTTGCTTTGATGCTATATATAGCTTTGTTAAGTACCAATTCATGTATACTTACCTTTCTGGTAATGCAATCCGGTATCCAGGGCTCCAGGCAAGGCCTGTCTTTGGCTGCGGTCCAGGGTAAGCAGCCAGGAGGCGAAGGCAGGTCCTTCCTGTGTCGGCGGCTGAGGTTAGGGGAGGCTGCTGGGACATCAAGGGGGCGGCGTCAGGGGCCAGGCACTGTGGGCAGAATACAGGGAGGTAAGCAACTTCCTTGCCCACTTTGTGACGGTGTTCAGAGTACGCTATCCTGAGTTGGCGAATCTGAACACAAGGAGAAGTGGAAAGCTGAGTTTTCCATCCTTTAATGAATCACACTCACCATACTACAGAATGATGAAGGATGTCTCTGATGGAAACATCATTCATCTACATGATGCTGGCGGTAACTGCGGGTGCTAGCAGGTGCAGTCACTGCCTTCCCGAGCTCTCAGGTCTAGCCACATGTGCTGTGCAGTCCAGGCTGTCATTCTTCACACAGCCAGCCCGACAGGACAGCTCCCGTCCCCTGCTGTTTCTTCCTCTCCCCGTCCCTGACTCGGGTCCCAGCCAGGCACACAGTAGCTCAGCCCCCTAGATGAGACAGTCTCTAAGATGAGGAGCTGTGATGGCTGGGAGCAGCTACTGCATGCTGAGAGACAGTCAGACAGGCTGGTAAGTGATGTGTGCTGCGTGTCTATATCCCTGTGTCAGAAGTAAACTGACACCCAAGAGCGCAGCACCGTCAATTATTTAGTTTTGTGACTGTGTACTATTAGGGAGGTGTAGTGTATTTGTCTGCGAGCTGGGTGGAGGGTTTGGGGGAAGCAGAGGCGGCATTCTGAACCTTTGCCTAGGGCGCCCTTAAACCTTGCACCGGCCCTGGTGCTGCATTATTCCTATTTTCATTCTACATGAATAATACTGATACCCTGTGTGCTTCAAAATCATGTCCCTTCCCATGAGGTCACACCCCCTTTCTGAGCGTACACCTTCAGCACGCACAAAAAGTCCTTCATTTGGAGTGTCCCAAAAGCATATTGTTGCACCTAAGCCCACCACTCACTAGCTCTGCCATTGGTTGGGGCATCTAAGTGCAATAACCAGGCCAAATACTATTATATTTATGGGGGTGTTCGTGTAGTAGGCTGGTAATATGTTCTATGTGATAAGTGTTTCATACTTACTTAGGGCCTGATTCAGCAAGATCGCAACTGCGATTACGCACGCAATCAGCCGATCATTGCCATGTGCGTATGCATCGCAGTGCGCAAACTAGTCACTGATTGGGACTGCGATCGCAGAGACTACACAGACCCAGAGTGATTGACAGGAAGTGCCGTTTATGAGTGTTGACGGGGGGTCGAAGAAACACAGGCGTGCCAGTGCGTTTGAACGCCGTTGCAGGGGCGTGCATAAATTATACACTGCGATGCCATAAGCAGCCTGACTACTCATAGTGTGCGATGAAGTTAGCAATTCCTGAATAAGGTCAGACCTTGTGCAAGTGTGCGTGAGGCTGCGATGGTACTCCATGTTACCGATGGTTTCGCAGTCTTGCTAAACATTACGGATGTGTGTAAGGTAAATTGGGCGTCCTTATGTAGCTATGCGATGGCATAGTGTTCGCAATGTATTAGCATACTATTGCAGATGAACTGCGTGCGTAATCGCTATTGCATTCGCAGATGCCATCCGTAATGAAGCAGGCCCTTATCAGTGTGTTAGATGGAGAGGTTTAGATTGTTTTTCCAGCTGGCAGCTGGTGTTTTAATATATATTTATATAAAACTAAATCAAGAAATAAAATCAGTGAACCAAGTAACAGTGCTCACAGCCTGGTTCAACGCAGTACAGAGAGATGAACAGCATGAGGATCCCAGCAAAATCTGCCACCAAAATCATCCCTTAGGGGTGCTTAACCCTAACCTCACCCCCAAGTGCCTAACCCTAATCCCCCCTCTAAGTGCCTAACCCCCCCCTTCCCCTAGCATAGCCCTAACCCTCCTGGGGGGGTGCCTAACCCTATGTCCCCCCGGGAGACCTAAACCTAACCCTCCCCCCCATGTCAGCCCGCGCCCGGCTTACCTTCGTTCGGTATGCCGGGCGTCGGTCTTCCGGCGTCTGGTTAATGACAGGCGTCGAGTTTTCGATGCCTGTAATTAGTACCACGCCGGGATTAAAAAGTCTGGAAGCCGGCGGTCGGCATTTAGACCGTCGGCTTCCAAACTACATCCCCAACCCAGGAGGATATGATTCCCTAGGGGAAAAAAATGTGGGTTATCACCCCTGGAAATATTCACCAAAGAAAATCTGCAGGATCCCCTATTATACTGTGACCAGCCCAGCCAATCATATCCTGGTGCTGTCTGCAGCTTTTGCTCGCTCTTCAACCTCCCTGAGTGCGGGTAGTTGGTTTATATCTGGGGAATTAGACATATTATAATTCCTTTTTTTTTATTTTACACTGCAAAGCTTTGTGCTGCAGATGTGCCCACCTCTAACTATGAGGCAATTACATGAACATGCCCTTACTGCATACGCTTGCTCCACCAATATGTCTCTCCAGGCATAAGGAGGCACAAATATTTAGGGGCCCTATTTAATAAAGATCCTTATTACCAGCTGCATATTTTGCTTGGTATCACAGTAACACTAACAAATATGCAATTGGTATTTAACATTACGTAGCCCTGAGGGCTAGCGAGGTACCCTCCTCAGTGGCATCCTCCGCTCTGTTGCTGGCAAACTATGGCTGCCAGCGATGGGCTGTTGTGTCATGCGCAATGGGCAGTCTGCACATGTGAATGACACTGTCACCCGGCAGGGACGCGGCAATGCCTGGGAGGCTCTGCTGAAGCCTGAAAGACTGTTGCCCGGTCCACATTGCTGGCAATAGGGACCGTATTGCTTTTGCCATCTGCGTAAGGGGTACAGTGATTAACAGCTAAGCTTACCGCTGTTTGTTTAAAACAGAAAGGAGGACATAACTCCTTTAGCAAGTGCTAAAAGGGTTATGTCTCGTTGTTAAATGGGGCCCTAAATGCTGACATATATGTGTACGCAACTTTTTTGCGAATGAGCAGTGTGAAGAAAAAACAACAACTCATGTCCACCTCTAAGGGGGATATGTATCAAACATTGGAGAGACAAAAATTACCAGTCAGTCAGCTTCTAATTGTCATTTTACAGGCTGTGTTTAAAAATTGACAGTTAAGAGCTGATTGATGATACTTAAGGGGTCTATTTACTAAGCCTTGGGTGGAGATAAAGTGAATGGAGATAAAGGGGTCTATTCATGTAGAACAGGGATGGGGAACCTCAGGCCTGGGGGCCGTATAACGCCCCAGAATCATTTGTTCTGGCCCTCAGAGCTTTTTACTGCTAGCCTCATCTGGCACCCTGCAGCTAGAATCTATGCAGCAGTGCCGCCTAGAGTGTCCTTAGGATGCTTCAGACAGTCACACCGCTGCCCTTGCAGCTCCCCGAAGCATCCTCAGGATGCTCTGGGCATCACTGTAATCACCGGCGATTGTGGCCCCGCCCCATGTGACATCAAGCGGTGGGGCGGGGCCTGCAGCGGGTCCGCAAATAATATTATATAAATCAAAATGGCCCTTGGCAGAAAAAAGGCTCCCCACCCCTGATGTAGAACATGAAGTGGCTACTGAAAAATATCACTATATATTGCATCACATCAGTGCGATATACAAAGTGATATTTAGTCAGGGTCGGCTCCAGGGGGGACCGCGGTCTGTGCAGGACGGTAATTAGTCGCCCCTTACCAGCACGCGGCAAAACCGAGGCGTGACCAGAAATGGAGGCGTGCCTAATTACCATAGACCACGCCCCTAAATGACTTTATTTGCTCGCGGCATCCATTCCTCTTCTCCAGGGCCGGCCCCGCTGCACAGCTGAGGCGGTGGAGGTGCCCAACCTCCCCCAGGACACTTTGGGAACAGCGGGGCAGTGCCGAAAAACGGGACTGTCCCGCTGAAATCAGGAATGTTTGGGAGGGGTGCTCCTTCTATGGGGTGGCGCCCCTGTTCGACTGCACTGGTCGAACATGCCTCGAGCCGGCCGTGTGTTTAGTAGCCACTCATGTACACTTACCTCTCCGACGTCTTCAGGTGGTATCCGGACCCTCCTCGATCCTGGAAAACAGTGAGAAGGCAGACATATTGGGAGCCCAATATGTCTGCTTCTCACTGCGTTCAGACCGCTGGGTAAAGGGGGAGGAGCCAGCGTCGGGCAGACAGCAGGGAAGTATGCAGCTTCCCTGCTTTGTTCGGCTTGCGGTACAGACTACACCATCTTCAGATGACGAACCTGTACGCAGCAGAGGAACGGAAAGCAGAGCTTTCTTTTTTTTTTTCTCATTTTATTTATTTATTTATTTATTAACAGTTTCTTATATAGCGCAGCATATTCCGTTGCGCTTTACAATTGGAAACATTGATAGAACAAAACAGGGTAATAACAGACAGACATAGAGGTAAGAGGGCCCTGCTTGCAAGCTTACAATCTATAGGGAAACAGGCATTGATACACAAGGATAGGTGATACACAAGGATAGGTGTTTTGCACTCACCATGCAAAAGTATGGTGATAGGATTCATAGTCATACACAAAGCGGGGGTGCTGATGGAGAAGGAATACCCTTCTCCACGGTAACCCCCTCTATGGATCACTGAAAGCAGTGAACAGCCCTGTTTTCAGCTAAACAGGACTTTTCACTGCTCTATGAATAGACCCCAAAGACTCCCAACCAATCATCTCTTAACTGTCATTTTTAAAACACAGCCTGCGAAATGGCAGTTAGCAGCTGATTGGCTGGTACTTTATCTCAGTTCACTTTATATCCATCCAAGGCTTAGTAAATAGACCCCTTTATCTTTTTCCACTTTGTCTCTCTCCAAGCTTTGATATATCTCCCCCTAAATGAGTTAAGTAGTCAAGTGGGTCCTGCCTGCAGCCTCACATACTAACAGTGCTTTTACTGTACATAGTTTCCCTGCCATGCCCTTAGTTAGCTGCATTCTCATGTACCTCAGTGCAGACCCAATCGAGCAACACCTCTCTGTATGCAGAGACCAGGAATACATGACCTATGCCAGGTTACTCCTCCGTATACACTGATGAGATAAGAGGTGACCCCCTCCCCACAGTGTCAGTGCAGTGAGTGGCTTGCTGGTGTGGGCCGTGTCACAGTCTGGCTGTGATGGTGGGGGGTGTGTGACACGTCACGGGAGAGGGTGTTTATTTCACCCGTGGGGGGGAGTGGGGGGTGTGACGTGTGGGCTCTTCCTCACCTCATAGCTATAGGCAGCATGGCGGAGGAGGACAGTAACAGCATCCCCAGGGCCACCTCCATATCCCGGCTCTCCAAAGAGCTGTCACACACACACCTGGACCTGCTGGCGCACGAGTCCATGGCTACCCCCGGCACCCACCCCACGGCGCCGACCCCACGCGTGTCCGCCCCACCGAGCAGCCGCAAGAGGAAACTGTCCAAGAGCCAGAGCCTGTCCGGCTCCCTGGAGAGTCTGAGCGGCATCGCCAGCGAGGCCCGGGTCCTGGTCATCAACACCGGGGGCACCATCGGGATGATGTACCAGAATGAAGGTGACTGCCCGCTGACTGCTTGGGGAGGGGAGTAGGGGTCTGTCCTGTGCCCCTGACCGCGACACACTCTGATATCTGCTGGTGGGGGCTGTCCTGTGCATCTGACCCCTGCACACTGCGATATTTGGGGGTGAGAAGCTGTCCTGTGACCCTGACCCCTGCGCACTCTGGTATCTGGTGGTATGGGTTTGTCCTGTGACCCTGACCCTTGCACACTATGATATCTGGTGGTAAGGGCTGTCCTGAGCCCCTGACCCCTGCACACTATGATATCTGGTGGTATGGGTTTGTCCTGTGACCCTGACCCTTGCACACTATGATATCTGGTGGTGAGGGCTGTCCTGTGCCCCTGACCCCTGCACACTATGATATCTGGTGGTGAGGGCTGTCCTGTGCCCCTGACCCCTGCACACTATGATATCTGGTGGTGAGGGTTGTCCTGTGCCCCTGACCCGTGCACACTATGATATCTGGTGGCGAGGGTTGTCCTGTGCCCCTGACCCCTGCACACTATGATATCTGGTGGTAGGGGTATGTCCTGTGCCCCTGACCGCTCCACACTATGATATCTGGTGGTAGGGGTATGTCCTGTGCCCCTGACCGCTCCACACTATGATATCTGGTGGTGAGGGCTGTCCTGTGCCCCTGACCCCTGCACACTATGATATCTGGTGGTGAGGGTTGTCCTGTGCCCCTGACCCCTGCACACTGATATCTGGTGGTGAGGGTTGTCCTGTGCCCCTGGCCCCTGCACACTATGATATCTGGTGGTAGGAGTCTGTCCTGTGCCCCTGACCCCTGCACACTATGATATCTGGTGGTGAGGGCTGTCCTGAGCCCCTGACCCCTGCACACTATGATATCTGGTGGTGAGGGCTGTCCTGTGCCCCTGACCCCTGCACACTATGATATCTGGTGGTAGGGTGCTGTCCTGTGCCCCTGACCTTACACACTATATTTAGGGGTGGGAGGCTGTCCTGTGACCCTGACCCCTGCGCACTCTGGTATCTGGTGGTATGGGTTTGTCCTGTGATCCTGACCCTTGCACACTATGATATCTGGTGGTGAGGGCTGTCCTGTGCCCCTGACCCCTGCACACTATGATATCTGGTGGTGAGGGCTGTCCTGTGCCCCTGACCCCTGCACACTATGATATCTGGTGGTGAGGGCTGTCCTGTGCCCCTGACCCCTGCACACTATGATATCTGGTGGTGAGGGCTGTCCTGTGCCCCTGACCCCTGCACACTATGATATCTGGTGGTGAGGGTTGTCCTGTGCCCCTGACCCGTGCACACTATGATATCTGGTGGCGAGGGTTGTCCTGTGCCCCTGACCCCTGCACACTATGATATCTGGTGGCGAGGGTTGTCCTGTGCCCCTGACCCCTGCACACTATGATATCTGGTGGTAGGGGTATGTCCTGTGCCCCTGACCGCTCCACACTATGATATCTGGTGGTGAGGGCTGTCCTGTGCCCCTGACCCCTGCACACTATGATATCTGGTGGTGAGGGTTGTCCTGTGCCCCTGACCCCTGCACACTGATATCTGGTGGTGAGGGTTGTCCTGTGCCCCTGGCCCCTGCACACTATGATATCTGGTGGTAGGAGTCTGTCCTGTGCCCCTGACCCCTGCACACTATGATATCTGGTGGTGAGGGCTGTCCTGAGCCCCTGACCCCTGCACACTATGATATCTGGTGGTGAGGGCTGTCCTGTGCCCCTGACCCCTGCACACTATGATATCTGGTGGTAGGGTGCTGTCCTGTGCCCCTGACCTTACACACTATATTTAGGGGTGGGAGGCTGTCCTGTGCCCCTGACACCTTCACACTCTGATATCTGGTGGTAGGGGTCATTTATCTTGTATATCTAATTTTACATTAATAGCTTTTTGGAAATATTACACTCTCTGTCACTGACCCTCTTGTTCTGTGTGATGCAACCACTACATAAATACATGAGTAAAGTAAGAATTAACTTTTTCAAATCTTGCTACTTCATATTCTTAATCTAGTAAATGTTTTGTACATAAATAGCCTGAGTGATTTTATGTGTGTTGGTCGGTTGTTTTTTTTCCCCCTTAAAATACACATTTCCGCACTGCGTATGTGCACAAAATAGTCCTATGCTTCCATGTGTATGGCGGTGGAATGGGGTAGGGAGGAACATGCAATGATAGCCCAAGTAGATTGCAGGAGTGTTCTTGTAAGTGCGTCTTGGACATACGAGAACACTGAAGCATACACACCTGCCCGAAGATGTATCTCCTATGGCAGTGGTTCCCAAACTTTTTTGAATCGTGGTGCTCTAGAGTGTCAGCATTTTTGTTACGGCACCCCTAGGCCAAAAGTTTCTTATTGAGAAATTCAGCAATAATGATTAAGTAAATTGCACCTACCTGTCATCCTTATGGTCAGTTATGTGGTAGTGGACGGGGTTGTGCTTCTGTTTGTCCACATATTTTATGAACGGCGGCCACCAGCACTAGTTTTGCCTATCACATTGACCATAAATAATTTGATTTTGTCCTGGACCACCAAACCGTGGCACCCCTGCGGCACCCAGTTTGGGAACCACTTTCCTGTGGGATAAAGATTGGTAACCACGTCTGATTGTGTCCGGAGCCCTACCACTGGGCGTATAGAAACTAGTGTGCCTGCATCACTCTTTTTGTACCAGTTAATTTATATTTGCAGCAGAAAAGATTTCCATTTGATTTTGAAAGGGGCGACAAAGGATGTTTGTATTTATTTGGACTTCATTGTTACTTTCAATTGGCATCTGTACTCATTTGTATTTTATATGGTAAATGCAACTTAGTATTATAACCCTGTACAAATAGATTCTGTATATGATACTTCATTAAAGTACAGTTACTGCTAATATTCCCAAACCACAATCTCCTGGAGTAAATCTAGCACTACTACTACTACTTAATTCTGCATACTACACAAATTAGGTTTTATTTTGTTTTTTTCCTTTTAAATGTGTTTTTTTGTTTTCTTAAATGGAAAAAGTCTTTACATAAACCCCCATAGTTACATCAGTATTTGCACAGGACTGAACTTCAATAAACTGAGTTTATCACCCAGTCCATATTCTGTTTAAGCATTTGTTTACATAAGAAAGAAAAACCCCAAAATGCCTTCTGTTCCTTTTAGACTATTGAGAATGCAAATTATTTGTCTCCAGGGAGCAGATTTCCTTAAGCAGTTGTCTGTGGGTGTCTTTAGGGCTTAACATAGACTTTTTTTCAGTAAAGTAAAACTGCTTGTATCCTTAATCTGGTGACACCTCCCCTCTACCTAAATGGTCATTTTTCTTTTTTGTATTTCTGCTGCAGCAATTTACATTAACTAGTCAGCCAACAAGGACACATCTGATCCTCAAGGGCCTTTTACAGATCAGGAGCTGTTAATATTTAATAGAGTTTATTTATATTGTATTCTGCAGCAATATACATTAGTGACATACCTTCTTAGGATTACTGAGACCCACAACTGGTCTATAGCCATTAGTCATTAATAACTGGGTAACTTATTAAAGCGTGGGTTACGGCCTTTGTTTTGAAGCTTCCTCAACTTGTCCCTTTCAACCATGTTGTCTTACTGTAGCAATAATAGAAGCCGACCAAAAGTTTCTAAGTATCCATTTTTTGTTTTGTTTTACTGACCTTGAAACCTATATGTTTACCTATGGCGCCAGGTTGTAGTGGGCACTTAAAACGTAACATAACATCATGGTGTGGGTGATCCCCAGAACTCAATCTGTTCATAGGCAAATGCAGGGGGGGTTTCTGTCTGCCTGGAAACCCCCCTCCCCAGCACATACCATGACCACAGTAGAAATAGTAATATTATAGATTGTTACTAGTGCTACATGTTCTTCTCAGTATCGCAAATGAAATAATTAGCACCACCTGTGGATCTTTTAACATGTATCAGCCAGTAATAAATAACCTGTGCACCAACTAGGAGATCTGGAAAACATGCACTGTTATGGATGCACTGCTATAGAGCCCAATATGTACATATACAGTATGTGCAGGGAAGTGCTAGGTTCTTCTACTGCTCCTCCAGTCTCCCGGACTTGCTCCAATGCTCTGGAATGGTGCTCACATCTAAAATAAATACATTCAGCTCATTCAGGATCGCTTACTGCCGCATCAAATGACTTACTGTGATCACTGGTCCTATATATGTGCTGGAATTATGACACACAATACACTTTGTATTAAAGCTGGATAAGTACTAATTCTGCCCTCTTCATGGACTGGCCACACTCGCTCTAAAATCCAGCATTTGGAAACCCCCATCTAGAATTCCTGTGTTTGCCACTGCTGTTCCTGCCCTTAAACCTATAGCTTTCTTTAGTCAAAGGGTGCCTCACACTCCTATATTCATTATTTAACTTCACACCATACTTTAAGATGAACCATCTTTGTCTAATCTAGCTCAGTTAAGCTGCTATACTGGTCAACTTTACTATGTAATGTTTTTGTAAAGTTTATCTTCTGTAAAATTCAAGGAAGATACTATGTTATTAGGATAGAACCCTTTTTCACTACATTTATTAAAGCGTATCGGTCACACAGTTTTGATAATTCAAACCATAATCGTACAGCCTGTTTTACAGCGTAGCTACTTTGTCCAGCTATTGACACACATTATTGTTTAGAAAAAGTAAATCCCTCCTTCTTTGTGTCCTAAATGGCTTTAGGCATTATTTTGATTTACTGTTGGCTGGTTTCCTTGTAACACTGAGCTCATGTGATCATTCAGAGCCAATGTACTACAAGCTGGCAGCTTGATGATGTCATAGGATGTTTCTCAGGCGTGCAGTTAGTCTGCTCCTGCCTATACACATGGCCATTGATATGGCTGACATCCTGCAGAAATGGAAAAGAATATAGAATAAGAAAACTGTATGGCTGCAATACTCTGATAACGAAATATACAGGATGTTTACGTGTACTATTGTCAGTTCATGCGTTTGTGTGCATCTTCTTTAAAGCATAGAAACTGGCATCTAATTTGTTTGGCTAAACGTCATTGAATATCTATAAATGCCAACAGGCCCTTAGGAACCGTGTTGTAATGAAAACTGGCAGAATTTTTTGATTGGCTTTAAAATAATGTATTTTAGTAACTGTTGCCGGGGAGCTCAGACAAGGCAATAAATTAGTCATTTGATGAGATGTGAAAACTTCTTTATATCCCACATATGGGACCACTGTATAATTCTGTGCAACCGCACATAAATCGGTTGGATGTTATATCTTGGTCAATTTTAACTGGGATGGGACCAGGGCTGGTTTTGTAAGTTTTTTTTAAATGTGAGAATAAAAATTAATGAGTCTAAATATCTCCAACATTTTTCCTTACATGCTGCCAACTATCCTTTCCCTCGCATGACCTCTGATGCCTTCTAGCATGCCCAAAAAGCCCACTATCTTTACTTTCACATGCCACTTGCTGCTTTCTAGACCTTCTCTAACATGCCCCCCCCTCCCCCCCTTGGTGACCCTCACCTGCACCTCGCTGCCTTCCTGTTTTTTTTTTAATTTTATTATTTTTCTCACATGCCCTCTGTAGCCTCCCAGCTCTTCCTTCAGATGCCCCTCTGCCCACCAGCTTTACCCTCACATGCAACCCACTGCCCGCAAGTGTGTCCCACATTGGTCCTTCTACTTGCATAGCCACATATTATACAATCATGAGCCAATTTGCTTGGAAACAAACTGTGTGAGAAGTTGGAAATAAATATATAGTTGTCTAGTAACTGCAGAATCTCTTCTGTTTTAAAATCCTATAAAGCGGGTTCCCCACTGGTGTCCTTACACTTGTGGCAGTGGTCAGAAGCCGTAGCGTGTTTAAAGGTGGGAGGCGGGTACACACCTGATAGATATATCTGCAGATCGACTTATCTGCAGATGATGGTTGTTCATACACACTCAACAACCATCCTCTGTGGTCCCACTGGCCAGGGGTCGTGTTGTGACCCCCTCCTCGGCGACCTCTGCGGCAATTATACAGGCAGTCTGCATATATATCTGCCATTGGCTGTGCTGCACAGCCAACACAATGTCTGTGAATGACGTCATTCACAGACATTTCGTCTGTACACACTGGCCAATAGGCGCACAAACTATCGGCTGTTCAATTGAACGAACGATATGTTGGCCAGTGTGTACCCAGCATTAGACTAATGGTAGTGAAATTTTGTCTGCAGATATCACTGGTCATTCATCCCGGCCATTATCGGAGAGATAAGAGGGGGTGGCGATTCAGTCTATATTTAACGGGGGAAAAAAAAAGCCTCTGAACACTCTTTACATTGAAGACGCCTACAGTTTTTGTATTATTAGCAATAAAAATGATTTATCTGATTAGAACAGAGACACAAATAGGCAGGGTTGGACTGGCCCACAGGGGTACAGGGGAAATCCCTGGTGGGCCCCACTGCCTGGGGGCCCACCCCCTCCTCTAGGTGTCATGTTCCACACTGTGTACTGAATTCTACATTGTTACTATATTAGATGGTCAGTTACCTTGTGGAGCAGGAACATGCATGAACATCAGTAATTGGTTTGCTTCTATAGAAACTACACCAAGATTTGCTTGATATTTAGCCAAGCAACTGTGGTGGCTGGCCACACCCCCTCTGGTGGATGACCACACCCTTTAAGCATGGGCCCCTATCACTGCATTCCCCTGGTGGGCCCTTTATGCCTCAGTCCGACACTGCAAATAGGGTAATCTATAGTGGCACAAAAAAAAATTAAAAATAATAAAGTTGGTGGCACTAAGGGCCTGATTCAGACCCGCTCGCAAGCGGGTCGATGGCCGGGTAGTGCACAAGTGAGCGAGAAATCACTCGCTCCGGTGCTTGCATCAAAAAGGGGCGGCTGTCGATGTTGATTGACAGCTCGCACGTTTGGTAGGTGGGTCGGGGGGGGGGTGGCTTGCCAAACGGAGGCGTTCCCGAACGCCTGCCGTTTGGGGGCGGACCCACTGACATCACGCGCGATGTCGGTGGTGAGCTTCCAGCTCTATTAGAGCCGGAAGCTCACTGGGGCTTGTGGCAGATGAGACCCTACCACAAGGGTCTCGTAGCAAGCCGCAATAATCGGGACCATCGCGACCATCACCTGGCCGCTTGCTAAAGCTTAGCGAGCGGCCAGAAGGTCGGTAACAAAAAGACCTGCGAGCGGGTCTGAATCAGGGCCTAAATCCATGGCAACCAGTCAGTGTCTGAGTTGTTATGGCTTATTGTAAATTTTGCGCTTACGTGTGATGTTAATGAGCCCTAATGTCTATAGTCGGTGATTTGCAAACTTTTCTAATGGTGACCACAAAACTTCCACTGCGCAAGATACCAGAGAAGCTCGGCTATATGGTGTTATCCAACAATGCAATGATACATAAATACAGAATAGTAGGTGCTTCTGTATTGGAACGCAGAAATGTAAACGTCAATACAGGTATATAATCAATTAATATTTATTAGGGAATATTTATTAGGGGAAAAAAAACCACAACCACTATAACGTTATCCTTCCTGGAAGCTGCACGATTTCCACGTTTTTAAACAATGTATCGTTCCAATGCATTGTTTTCGTGCAAATCGTGCTTAAAATTCTATAATATAATCTGAAAATATTACACTCACTTATTCCTACCAGTGCAGTTGGGGTGTAATTATTGGTTACTATTACCCAAATAATAAAATGTTACCTCCTTATCACCGGTATAAAGAATATATAATGAAACAACAGACAAGGATTTCAGCATACAATTAGCTAGTCCAATTCACTCCAGTTTAGTTCTAATCACCAACGCGTTTCAACACAACCATCTTCGTCAGGGTAATGAGGAGGACGGTTGTGTTGAAACCCGTTGGTGATGAGGACTGAACTGGAGTGAATTGGACTAGCTAATTGTATGCTGAAAACCTCCTCTGAACATACTTGAAGTCTGTTTTGGTGGTTACCAGGACTCAGGACCTGGACCACAGATTTCAGTTAAGTGTTTTACAATATATCTTTTGGTATGCGCAATACCTATCGCTCCTGTATATGTTTTAAATGTGTAATTACTATGGGACTGATTCAGAGACGGACAGTAATCATACGCAACTGCATATTCTCACCGATCACAGTAGCTAAAATATGCTAATGCAACAGGTGGCAAATTTTATATTGAGACGCCCACCGGAGCCCTTGTAGCTGTCCACAACTGCGTACACAAACGCAGATCTTCAAAACATCGACAGCTCAAGTAAAGGTGCCCACACACTGGACGACTTACAAAAGATGCAATGTCGTCAACGATTTCCCTTGAACTCCCCGGGCAACGCATCGGCACTCCTGGACATAAGATATCTCGCTAAACTGTGCAATGTGACTAACGACCTATCGTGCGTCTTTAATGATTTCCAGTGCATCGTTAAGGAGATTGCCAGATCTTACCTGCAGTAGGCAAGATCTGAAGATACGACAAACGGCCCAAGGGACCACGCATCGGAACGTTAACGTTCAATGGAAGCTGCACGTTTTTAAACAATGTGTCGTTCCGATGCATCGTTTTCATGCATAAAATCGTCCAGTGTGTGGGCACCATAAGTCTATGGTCACTCAGAATAGCAGTGGAAATAGAGATGCTGGAGGGTCGCTCTGTGCATGTGCGATCGCAGACACTTGCTAGTACACACCCAGGAAACCGCTCCGACATGCCTGCATTTTGGCCGGAAGTCCCCGTAACCACCCACAAAATGGTCTCTTCCTGTCAATCAATTGCGAGGGTGTCCTCACAGTGTGGTAGTTCGCTTATTCATTCACAGTGCGTGCGCAGACCACCGATAATCTCTGCGTGAACTACGGAATAGCGTTCAGCACTGAATCAGACCTATATTGGACTTCTCCTCCTTCCAACTGTTTTTGAACTAAAAATCCCAGCATGCCCTGCTGCTCAGAAGAGCCCTACAACCTATTGGTTTAGAGCAGGGGTCTTCAAACTTGGCCCTCCAGATGCTGTGGAACTACACATCCCAGCATGCACTGCACATAGTTTTAGCATGCTGTTATATCAAAAAGGTGGCAGTGCATGCTGGAATGTGTAGTTCAACAGCAGCTGGAGGGCCAAGTTTGAAGACCCCTGGTTTAGAGCAACTAAATGCATTTTGCATTTCTATTCTGCGTTCTGTTCCAGTGGGAAAAAGAAGTCCTTCCGCTTGGTGCTGAAATTTAACGTTGTACTGTTGTATATCTCTCTTGTCACAGCGATGTGAATGAGACACTTATTAGTCATGAAACGCTTTACGCTGATGCAACTCTGGAAGTGGCAACTTCCTGTCCCGTGGTTCATTGTGTTTACATTGTGTTGTACACAAATACAGCTCCTGTCTTTTCATGTTTTGGCATCTATCTTGTTTTTTTTTTTTTTTTTATGTTCTGAAACCTTTGTTCCCCCTGTGTAAATATCCTGTTATATAGATATCACTAATTCCTATTAGGAGTGCAGTTTTACTGATCGCCCTGTATTATTGCACCTGTTACTGAGAGGTGTATTAGTGCCTATACTCACAGACAGGTGTGTTTAATAAACTGTGCTATACAGCTGACCGTAAATTGCATCTGCAGTAAGCACGCCTGTATCTAAAGGTGGCCATACATCTGCAACGGATCGTCACGACACAGGGAAACTTCCGATCGGCCACCATCGATGTTCTGCGATCCATCGCCTGATCGCAGACATTTGCCATGTTAAATGTCGGCGATTTTGACGACCGCGATCATTTTTTGATAGCGATCGTCAAATCTGCAAAATCCAACATGTTGGATTTCTGCGATGCCGGGTTGCAGCATCGCGGGATCGCGGCAAACCATCACAGATGGATGGGGCCCATAAGTGTAGGTACTAAAAGAGTGATAACTAACATCCTTGGACTGTTTTTCTGCCCCTGAGACCTTCTGCATATATTTTTGCTATGCCATAGGTCTCCCTTGCCAAAATATGGCAGAATGGGATAAGGATGATTTGGCTCTCAATATTTCTAAAATGTTTGTGTGTTAACAACTAGAATAAAGCCTGATGCACACTGTGCAGATTCGACAAACGCTCTGATCCTTGGAGCAATTATCTGATTAGTGTGCACCCTGTACATAGTTTAGCTATTATTAGCAGAGTGGGTGGGATGTACTAAGCTGAAAACTTTGGTAAAATGCCGGTTTTACAGTATTTCATGTGTACTAAGCAACGGAATGTGATGCATCCGGGTCCGGTGCAAGGGTGTTCGGCGCCCCCCTGCAAACTATATATTGCGCCCTCCTACAAATGCGACAGGCAGTGGATGACACTAGGGAGATGCAGTGTGTGACACTAGGGAGAGATTAGAGGGAAACGGAGATGGAGTGGGTGATGAGGAGAAGCAAAGAGTCAGGAGCTGATGGGCAGAGAGTGACAGAGTCAGGAGGTTACAGGGAGAGGCTGTGGGTGACTGGAGAGAGAGGGTGGCGAAGAGAGACTGGTGCAAACAATGGTTGGGCAGAAAGGCTGTTGCAGACAGAAGATGGATAGAAAAGCTGACGCAGACAGAGGTTGGGCTAAGAGGCTGACATAGGCAAGAAGAGATAAAGGAGAATGATACACCTTAGAACGGCTTCCATGTCTCCACACGCCACTTCACGTGCCACCACTGAACATGCCTCCACAAGTCACTCAGATCACCACATGCAACTTTCACCTTCCCATCCCACAACAAATACCACAATGACCCTCCCCACATCTCACAAGAAATACCCCTATTATTGTTTTCAATCACTGTTTTTCTAAAATAAGCTGTCACATCCCAGAACTCTTTGTGGATCTAGTAGGTGCTGGGGCAGGGCGGCAGCTGCTGTATCCGCTGTCAGGTGGACCTCCTCGGCTCCTACTTCTGCTGCACTCGCACTCCCGACGGGTCTGCGTGGCCATATGCTGCACCCTAGACTAGCCTGCCGTGTGCTGCACCCTAGACTAATCTGCCATATGCTGCACCCTAGACTAGCCTGCCATATGCTGCACCCTAGACTAGCCTGCCGTGTGCTGCACCCTAGACTAATCTGCCATATGCTGCACCCTAGACTAGCCTGCCATATGCTGCACCCTAGACTAGCCTGCCGTGTGCTGCACCCTAGACTAATCTGCCATATGCTGCACCCTAGACTAGCCTGCCATATGCTGCACCCTAGACTAGCCTGCCATATGCTGCACCCTAGACTAGCCTGCCATATGCTGCACCCTAGACTAGCCTGCCATATGCTGCACCCTAGACTAGCCTGCCATATGCTGCACCCTAGACTAGCCTGCCATATGCTGCACCCTAGACTAGCCTGCCCTCAGGCTGTGGTGTGAGGGACTGTGCTGAGTGTGATTCCCATTTATACTTGGCTGAACTCTATTATTTTTGACAGCAGCTCTGCTTTATATTTCCAAGCCCATATTTCTGCTAAACAGCTTACAGTAATACAGGGTACGGATGTGGTAGCACAGCACAATTTTGTCTTTAGCAGGAGTAATTACAATGTATGATTCATTCGTATGCTGAATACACCCAGTTCGATATATCGTTCATACAGCCATCGACCAGTGCAGTGATTCCCAAACTGTGTGCCATAGCACCCTGGGGTGCCTCAGGGCACTTGCCGGGGTGCCTTGGGTTGGTGGTCCAGTACCAAATAAAATCGATTTTAGTCAGTGTGATAGGCAAAACCAGTGCTCATGGCTGCCAATAAAACAATATGTGGACAAAAAGAAGTGCAGCCCTGTCACCCACCACATAAGTGAACCTTAGGGTGACCTATAAGCACAATCTACTTCATTTAATTTTTGCTGAATTTCTCAATAAGAAACTTTTGCCCCAGGGGTGCCGGGGAAAAATGCTGATACTCTAGGGTGCCGTGATTCGAAAAAATTTGGGAACCACTGGACCAGTGTGTACACCCGATATATCGGTGAATGACGTAGTTCAGATATATTGTGTCAGATTTGCAGCATGGCAGATGCGATATATTGTGAACTTCTGCCTGTTTGCATGGATATCCGAGCCCTATGCCTTCCACAGTAACCGCCGTCAATGACGTCATTAACACATGCATGAAATTGGTCGGCCGGTATGTCTAGCAAGTATGTGACCGGTATTACTGTGCAAGAGAAATCCCTAAAGTGTGAATACTGTGGCAATATTTACATTGTAGCTTTTCATTGCGGATATTCCTGACAGGCATTGTGCTGCATACAAAAATACCGTCTTTAGTCTTGGTATCACTGATCCAGGGAAACATTTCCCAAGTATAGGAATCCACTTGTTGTTAAAGCGATGGATAAACACAATTTTTCATAAATCCAAGCTTGATGTGCAAAGGAGAAGGTTCATTTTGGGGGTATTCAATTAGTCACTAGGTTTACCCAGCTGCGCCGGAGCTATTCAATTAGTGGGGATTACCCCGCGCATGAGTCCCCGCAGTTGGACTGAACCTTGCAGCTCATGGAGGTGCCAGGTAAAGTCTGCGGGGGAAAAAAATCCATTGATTCGGCAGTTTACGCGGAATCTGTGTGTTTCCGTGCGTGAAATATAGATTTATTTTTTAATCCTGTGATTATTCTAAATAAGGAAAATAAACATAGCTCCAAAAGGGAACTAAGCCTTATAGGAAACAATTTAATTGCTTATTTGGATTCAGCATAGAAAAGTACACCTAGAATACCCATCAAAACCCTTGTGGTTGGCCAGTGATTCTGGGCCTAATTCAGACCCGCTCGCAAGCGGGTCGATGTTGGCCAAGTGCGCATGCGCATGACGGAGGCGGCTCCGTCGTGCGCATGCGCGAGACCCGAATAACGACGGCCAAGCCGTCGCTATGGGTCTCGCACCAAAGGGGGCATGCTGTCGTTGGTGAGTGACAGCACGCCCCCTTTGGTGGGCGTGCCGGGGGCGTGGCTGCCCAGACGGAGGCATTCCCATGGGAACGCCTACCGTCTGGGGCCGGCCCCACTGACATCACAAGTGATGTCAGTGGGAGTGCTTTTGGCTCTTTTGGGAGTGCTTTTGGCTCTCCGATGGTCTTGAGTGCTTTTGGCACTCCGATGGTCTTGACAATCGCGACAATCTTCCTGGCCGCTCGCTATAGCTGTGGGTGGTCACCCACAGCTATACGAGCGGCCGTGAGGCCGCTCCAAAAAGTAAGAGGGACGACCCTGATTCAGAGTGTCCGGCTCTGAATCAGGGCCTCTGTCCAGCCAGTCCTGCAGACATTGCTTTATAATCTGTGTGGTGTTCCGACACTAGAGCTACTTATAAGGTCGTTGTTGGCAGTGGCGTAAATTCATGCCAGACGCAAGTTATAATTTGGTGCTTTCCCCCCTCGTGACAGCCGCTGACACTGTATTGTAGCAATTTGCATGCAGACTGCCTATAGATAGCCTAAGGTGGCAGCTGATGGTCTGACATGTAGATCTCCACTAGTGTTTGGTGGTTACTCAGGTGGCGGAAATAGGTGCCATGTATTGGACTACCGTGACGGTACACTCCGGGTACATAGTAACAGCCCCAAGTGGGGTGAATATGTTATGGACAATGGAGGAGATGCCCCTTCAGAGCTGGAGCCCAGCGGCAGGCGCCTCCATTGTCTCCCATAGTTCTGCCCCTGGTTGTTGGTAAAATTCACTCTTCTGATATCATCCTGTAGGGAAACAGGTGACATGAATCGGTGCTGTCAATCTACAGTACCTTATATTGTATAAGCAAATCAATAATTTTATATGGGTTCCGCACTATAGATTGACTGTAACATCTGGTGTCTTTCTAGACATTGTTGACCTTTTTAGACAGTCAAATTGTCCACAGGGACAAATGGTTGACTTATACAAATGGTCAACATGGTCAAAAGGTCGACCTGAAAATAGTCAACACATGATTTTTATTAGGGTGAAAATTATGTAAAAAAAAAAAATGTTGACCATTTGCATGTCGACCTTTTGACTGTCAACAATTTTGTTAATTCGACCTTCTCATATGTCAACCTTTTGTCCCTGTCGACCTATTGGCTAGTGTCTATCTAGACGCCGTCGACCTTTTTACTGTCTATGGCCCTCATTCAGAGCCGTACGCTCTGAGCAGAGCGCACGCTCTGAATGAGGGCCGGCCTCCATGAAAATGGAGCGTCCTCCTGGACGCTCGTATAGCTGTGGGTCACCACCCACAGGCTATACGAGCGTGCATTTTGATGGCCGCGATGGTCGTGACCATCGCGACCATCGAAACTGCGAGCCGGAGCCTGCGGTTGAGGTTTTCAACCGCAAGCTCCGGAGTGATTTTGGCTCTATCACTCCCACTGACATCACTAGTGATGTCAGCGGGCCGGCTTCTGACGGGAGGCGTTCCCGTGGGAACGCCCCCGTCAGGGAGGCACGCCTACCAAAGGGGGCGTGCTGTCAATCAACATCGACAGCACGCCCCCTTTGATCAGACACAACGAGCGAAGGACTTTCCTTCGCTCGTCGCGTCTGGCGCATGCGCACGACGGAGCTCCCTCCGTCGTGCGCATGCTCAGTCCAGAACATCGACCCACTTGCGAGCGGACAGCCGCTCGCGAGTGGGTCTGAATCAGGCCCTATGTGTTAATCCACACCCATTTTATCTATGGTGGCCATGTCTGTGCACATTGACCTTTATTACGAAGATCTCTCTTGCACTTTAGATGCATAAATTGCTGTTTTAAACTGTTGTTGAGATGTTTGTGTTCTGTTTTTTATTTTTTTATTCTTGACTTATTAGTTACATTTATTCTTGTTCTTTTTATACTTTGTTAAAAAAAATTCAAGTTTTAGGCAGGTGTGGAAAAAATGCTGCAAAGTAAGAATGCTTTTAAAAATAGAAGTGTTAATAGTTTGCATTTTTATTAATTGATAAAAATGCAAAGTGAATGGACAGAAGAGAAATCTAGATCTAAATCACTATTTGGTGTGACCACCTTTTTGCCTTCAAAACAACATAAATTCTTCTAGGTACACTTGCACAAATTTGTAGGATTATAGGCCCTCATTCAGAGCCACTCGCTAGTGGCAGTACGCTCGTTCCGAGCGATGTTCGCACATCTGCGCATGCGTACGGTTTTTAGTACGCATGCCCGAACCAGTCAGTGCGGCCGAAAATCGTTGGTACGCAATATAGCGAGGGCCTGCTATTTTGAGTGACAGAATGAGGCGTATGTGGGTGGTAACAGGGGAAGGTGCTTGAAAACGGGGAGTGGAGATCCGAACGCAGGCGTGCTTAAAGGTCAAAACGGGCGTTTTAAGGGAGTGCATAATTAATACAGCAGCGTCATTGACCACGTCACTTGGTTTTTTTTAACTCAGAACTGCTCGCAAAATAGCGGTTGAAAACACCAACCACAAGAATAGCGAGCAGTTCATACGCTGTACGATGTACTCGATTAATCTAATAAATAGCGGACATGACGTATGGTGCGTGCGGCCAGGGGGCGTTTTTATCAAATAAACGAGCGTATGTTTTGCTCGCTCGTTCAGACTTAGAGGTGGGAACAGACTGCAATTTGCGAACGGATCATTTGAATAGCCACCCCTTGTTTTTGAACGAATGACCACAAATAGCGAACGGCTCTGAATCAGGCCCATAGTCAGGTGTATGATTAACCGATCATACCAAACAGGTAATTATCATCATTTTCATATGTAGTCATTAACTGAAACAGAAACAGCTGTGTAGGAGGCTTAAAACTGGGTGAGGAACAGCCAAACTCTGCTACAAAGGTGAAGTTGTGGAAGACCGCTTCATGTCACAGGTCATACACCATGGCAAGACTGGGCACAGCAACAAGACACAAGGTAGTTATACTGCACCAGCAAGGTCTCTCCCAGGCAAAGTGGGGTTTCAAGATGTTGTGTTCATGCTCTTTTGAAGAAGCACAAAGAAACGGGCAATGTTGAGGACCAAGGAAGCTTAGTGCATCAGATGAAAGACATGTCATGCTTCTGTTTAAAATCGGAAAATGTCCAGCAGTGCCATCAGCTCAGAACTGGCAGAAACCAGTAGGACCCAGTTACACCCATCTACTGTTCGGAGAATTCTGGCCAGAAGTGGTCTTCATGGAAGAATTGCGGCCAAAAAGCCATATCTTCAATGTGGAAACAAGGCCAAGCGACTCAACTATGCATGAAATATAGGAACTGGGGTGCAGAAAAATGGCAGCATGTGCTCTGGACTGATTAGTCAAAATTTGAAATATCAATTATTATTACTTAATTATGGCTATTTATTTTATTGATGTTCAAAGAAACCTCTGCCCTAGTAATTGTCAGATGTGGTGAAAACTTTTTTAAAATGACTTATTTTTCAGTGGGGAAGTTTAAAACAGAGAAAGTTTAAACCAGATCAAAACCAGTGAGAGAGGCGAATGACCCCCCCCCCCTTTAAAAAAAAGAAAAGAAAACAATTAAAAAAGGCTTGCTCTATGGATTTTTTAATTTCTACCATTTTTGTATATGTGTGGTAGTTTTTTGGGGTTTTTTTCGCCTAAAAATATACCCACTTTAATGGCACACAATATTGGGTGCTAGCTATGATCATCTTAATATCATTACAAGCTATCAATATTCAGCATTAATGCAGTGTAACAAATGTATCCATTTAAGATTTCCTGGTGAGGTCTGGGGACATGTAAACACATAATCAATTGCAGAATCATTTGGAATACATCTAACAATGGAAATGTTCATGAATGTCAGGTCTTTTTTCTTTATCACTAGACTGTTTCGCTAGAGTCTTTCGGTGCCTGGGGCAGCTATTCGGGGGGCAGGGCACAATCCTGATTTCCCCCTCAAAGCACAGAAAAAAAAAACCACAGGATTTTTCAAGACAGCTGAAACCCCCATGTTCCCAGCAGCCTCCTGCTGTGTGATGTCTTACTGAGTCTGTTGCTGAGTGGTGGTTAGATGTAGAACTCAAGCAGTTAATTACTGTCCCTTATTATGCAAAACCTGAAATAGACCCCACACCTATAGCATATCTCCATGCCCACCACTTCCAGTCCCAAAGTATATGACCAGCATTACATACCCATGCTTCTATATACAGTCCTATGCCGGCACAACCCCTTGTTCTGGTACAACAATGTGTAAATGCTTGAAAGGTCCAAGATAGAATGGGTATCCTTGCATGGACAGTAGTCTTGTACTAAAAATTATATATTCATGCGTCACAATACAATGACATTTTTAAGTTCATAAGAGAGTGTTCTAATTTTCTACAGAAGGATAACACAGCCATTGGGGCCTAATCCTTAAGGACTGAAAATTTGTTGCAAACTGTTATTTTCCAATTATGGACCAACCCTTTATTCTATATCTGGAAATTCTCATATGATATGGAGCATACTTGCCTAGTCTTCAGCAACCTCCGGGAGACTCCCGTTTTTTTGGTGTAGTACCCCAGGAGTGGATGGCCCTTTTGCATCCAGTGAACTGGGCAGGATGCTGAAAATTAGGCGAATTGGGTGTTCATTGAGAGTGGGGGGCGCAATATGACATTATTCTATGAGCATTGCATTTTTATGGGCCTGCCATCCCCACATCAGTGGTCAACTTCTTCTCCTCTCTTGGAGATTAGGGATGACCATTAAATGGTTAAACATCGGTGATGCTATTGGTGCTTTTCATCGATGGCAAGAAACAATCAACACGAAAATATAGATGGTTTTTACCATCAGTGGTCAGCGATGTTTAAGGACCAGTCCAGCAGCAGGCCAAACACAGAAGAGGTGGTGACTAAGCAGTACGTTGGAGGATGAGTGGGCAGAGCTGTGCTCTGCATCCCCTGGGGGGGGGGAATAAAACATAGGCGTGCCAGTGCGTTTGAACGCCGTTGCAGGGGCGTGCATTAATTAGCCACTGTGATGCCCTGCGCAGCCTGAGGCCTCATGGCATCCGATGAAGTTAGCAATTCCTGAGTAAGGTCAGAGCTTATGCAGTGTACGTGAGGCTGCGATGGTACTCTATTGTACTGATGGTTTCGCAGTCTTGCTAAACATTACGGATGTGTGTAAGGTAAAGTGGGCGTACTTATGTAGTGCGGCAGCATAGGGATCGCAATGGATTAGCATACTATCTCAGTTGAACTGCGTGCGTAATCTCTATTGCAGTTGCGATTGGTAGTGAATCAGGCCCAATATCTCTTGTGACGCAGGTGTAACAGAGAATGAAAAAATAAATGTATACACACTGTAAATTGGAGGAGGGGAGGGCAAAGGTTTAAAGGAAATTGCTAAATATTTGGCATATTTTTTCTCTGGAGTTGGGGCGGTTTTCACAGCGGTTATCTCTAGCTGCTCCCCAGCTGCCGGGGGTTAGTGTTAGGAAGACGCACACACAGTGCTGCGCATGCCAGTATATAAAGGCCGTCTTCTTTGTTGTTTGTCTGCCAGTGATGGTTGCTGGTAGACAGGCGGAGGCGCTAGGTGGAGGCCTCCGTGTGATAGTGCTGTGCAGCTCACACAGTATAAGGCTGTATACCTTTAATTTCCAGGTAGTGTATTATTTATTGAAGATTTGTTTTTGCATATCCCACCAGTTGGATAAAAGCCGCAGTCTCTCGTGATCAGACAGGATTTATAGCAGAGTCAGTGTGTACACACATTGCCTGATGTCAGCCTTCTCTGATACATTTTCAGCGTCCTCATACAACCTGCACCTGTCCTTCTCCTTCTCCGCAGCCAGTTGTTAAGCTGGATAACACTGTACAGTACAGTTGGTGTTTACTTCTCTGTCGGTGAGGCAGTTACTGTGGTCACTGTCACAGTATGCTGTATATATTCTTAGTGTGCCATGGGTATATAACATTACACCACTCTGCCAGAACACAACACATTACTGCTGTAATAAAAGTGGGACTCTAATGGGCCATTCTTTTACATAAAATTATGCAGAAACTGTAGTTTCTGCATAATTTTATGTATTGTTCCTGTGTACTAATGGCACAATGCAGGGGATCTCACAGAAATCTCCGGCAAAGTACTAATTAGCGCTGCAGATTGCAGTCCTCATTATAATCAACGGGGGGCTACGATCTGACCTAAACTCCAAAAAGCAAAGCTTTTCGGAGTTTAGCCACGTAGTTTACACCATCTTCAAATGGTGCAAAGTACTGTAAGTCTATGGGGGGCTCCAGGGGCAAGAGAGAGATCTTTCGATCTCTCCCCCGCAGCCCCTGGCCGGCCCCGGTAGCTGACACTGTGCGCTTGCGCATTGTCAGCTTCCACAGGAGAAGTCTTTCACTTCTGTGAAAGACTTCTCCTAAATGCCGGGAATATAACCTCACTGGGACAGTGGTTACCGCAACCGCTGTGAGTTCCCTGTAGTTCATAGCCGGGGTATTTTTATTAACCATGGAAATATCCCCGGCGAGTTAGATACATAATAATCGTGGCAGTACCACGATTATTAGTACATAGTCTCCTAAAGTCGTATGCAGGGTCAGCTCTTGGGGTCTTCGACCAGTGCGGTCGAACAAGAGCGCCACCCCATAGAGGGTGCACCTCTCCCCAACATTCCGATTTCAGCGGGACAGCACTGTTCCGCTGTTCTACCCGTGGGCTGAAGCGGTGCGGCACTGCTGGACCCTGGAGGCTGAATGGATGCTGCGCGCATGCGCTTGGCATCCATTCAGTGCCGGGAGAGGGCTGGGGGAAGCCCAGCTAGTGACGAGTGTTGGGCTTTCCCCAGCCTGACGTTACACAGGAGGGGATGCCACAAATAACATCACTTAAGGGGCATGGCCTATGGTAATTAGGCCACGCCCCATTTTTGGTCTCACTTGCCAACTCCTATACTGTATGAGTCAAGACTCAGAATGAGAAACTGCCCCTGCCATAGTATTGGTGCAAGGTTTGATGATGCGACTGATGTTTGCGGCATTACGCTTCAGTCAGCAGTGCACCATGCATAGAAGCTGAAAGTAAGCATCTCGCTCCTTCCACAGGGGCAGGGCTTTGTGATGGCATTAGTGTAAAGACACGACTGCAGCAAAATAGGCAATCGCGGAAGCCGCTGTGTGCATCCCTGAGTCAGGCTCAGTACATACATGCCTACCCTCCCGGAAGTCGCCACTGGAAGGGTAGGCACTTCTCCCGCATTCTGCCCAATTCCTAGTGAAGTGGGCAGAATAAGGAGAATTTTCAGCGAGTAGGGGAATGACCTAATGACGCGATTCTTTGAGAATGTGCCATTTTGGCCCCACCTCTTATTTAAATATGCGCAGTTTGCTGCAAATTTTTGTGAGCGGCGGGGCTTAATGAAGTGACCCGTCCATCCCCGCCCCCAACACCTCCGACCTGCTCCTCCTCCCCGGGCTTCTCCCGGGGAGGAAAACTCCATTGTCGGCAAGTATGGCCCAGTATGTTGTAGGGAACAGAGTATGAGATTAATGAGCCAGGGAAGCCACCATGTGTTCTTTTGCTCCTCTGCAGCAGGTTACAGTGTTTAATAAAAGAAGCACTTCCCTTTAAACAGGCAGAGTTTGAGTGACCGCTTTGCAGACTTGGAACGGGATGTACTAAACACGCTCGGCACTCCCGCTGTGTATGATAGAAAAGTCCTGGGTGCCTTCCCCAAATGGATATCCAAAGTACAAACACATAGATATAATGAACACACCTGTGTTCCTGATGAAAAATTTGAAGTAAATTTGAAACGTTGAACGAGTAAGAGGCTGGGAATCCTCTCTTATTTTTTTCTTACACACTGAGAGTGCCGCCCATATCTATGTGTTTGTAATATATATATGGAAAATGAAGCTGAGAAAAGAGCGACCAATGTGCTAATTTCTACTATTATATAGTGCTTCGTAGAACATTAATTAAATACATTAATAAGTGTGCAAAATTGTAATGATACGTGCAAAACCACAAATAAATATATGTATGTTGAGTTTAAAGTGCAAAATATTATAAAGTGCATATGTCAGTGTATAAATAAATATCAAAAAATTGATATATTATAAAAAGTTTTAAAATTTATTATGAATGTAGCTGGCCCTGACAAATAGGGCAGTGCATAAAAATTATCAATAAATATTTGGTTTGTATATGAGCCCAACTGTAGCTTTGACAAATTAATGTCAAGTTTCTTTGGGATAAGGGGTACAGTTCCAGGATGCACAGGTGCCCGACAACGGCACTGGTGCCCACTGCTATGAAGCTGTACCTAATAATGTGGCCACTGAGTTTATTTGTATCTAACCAAAATAATCGCCACATTTCAGATCAAGGCAAGAAACTGGAGTCTGTAACACTGGGAAATCTCTATGCCTGGATCAAAGGCCCTCATTCAGAGCCGTACGCTCTGAGCAGAGCGCACGCTCTGAATGAGGGCCGTCCTCCATAATTATGGAGCGTCCTCCTGGACGCTCGTGTAGCTGTGGGTCACCACCCACAGCCTGTACGAGCGTGCAGGTTGATGGCCGCGATGGTCTTGACCATCGCGACCATCGCCACTGCGAGCCGGAGCCTGCGGTTGAGTTTTTCAACGGCAAGGCCCGGAGTGATTTTGGCTCTATCAGAGCCAAAATCACTCCCACTGACATCACTAGTGATGTCAGTGGGCCGGCTTCTGACGGTAGGCGTTCCCTTGGGAACGCCCCCGTCAGGGAGGCACGCCCACCAAAGGGAGCGTGCTGTCAGTCAACATCGACAGCACGGCCCCTTTGATCAGACACAACGAGCGAAGGAAAGTCCTTCGCTCGTCGCGTCTGGCGCATGCGCACGACGGAGCTCCCGCCGTCGTGCGCATGTGCAGTGCACGACATCGACCCACTTGCGAGCGGACAGCCGCTTGCGAGTGGGTCTGAATCAGGCCCAAAGTACTTTTAGGCTGCACTCTCCTCTCCATTAGCTTTCCATCCAAGCTGCCTCCACTATGTGGAGGGAATAGGGTCACTCTGAGTGTACCTGTATTGGAATTGTGAATAATATAAAAGTTTACTTGCCATGTAAAGTAAGCACTTGGGCACTTCAGGTGTTGGGTGATTATCCCGTTACACCCTCTTTTGTGTTCACCTGAGCCCTCGGGAAATGACTTCCTTCAGTATAATGTGGCTGAAAGCTGCCAGTTATATCCACTCATTAACATCACTATGCTTGTCTATATTGTCACTGCGGGGAAAACTGTCTGTCTGTAGTCTTGTGGAGGGGTATTTAATGTTGCATTGTCAATGTGTTTTGGTGAGTAAATTAGTTTCCTGGCTGTGATTATGCTCTTTGTTTCAGTCTTAGCTCCTCAGGCACACGCATTTGCTAAGGCCTTGAAAAAACTTCCTATTCTACATGATGAGCTATACGCCCAGCAAACCAAGCTCTATGAATTCCTAGACTCCCCAGAAAACACCTTGGTTCTCCCGTAAGTAATTTGCCTATTTATGATTATTATTATTATGATTATTACTTTTAAAGGTAGAAAACATTACATGACAGTAACTTGAAAAAATGTTCTTTACAGATGTGTCTTTATACACCTTTGCTCTAGGTACGCTAAATAGCCACTGTTGTCGACTTAGCAATGACAAGCATCCTTTTTTCAAGAGTTGCATCTTATTCACACTGCCTGAAACTGAAAGTAGCGACAACACTACATTGCTAGAGCAGGCTGTCCACTTGGGCTAGCAATACTTGTACATCGGTGCACGACTAAATCGCAAACCTGTTTAAAAAAAGGTTCCGATACGAGCGTCTGCAGCTGTTTCTCCCACCACGTTCCGTTATGCAGAGTCTGTGACTTTGTGCATAGGTTGTGCCAATCCCTTGCTTCCACAAGCCGCAACCTAGTGCCTCTGGTACATTATGTGGCTTTGTATGCGGCTACAATGTGACTTAAGACGCTAAAAAGTACGCTACGCTACCTGTGGCGGAGCATCTCAGTCGCACCAGGCGTCACGCATCATATAGCGTAAAGATGCTAGGTTAGGGATGGCCAATTGATGGTTCATGGTTTTGCCATCAATGGCGGAGATCCAATGGTTCTCCGCCAATGATGGAACAGAGCCATTCAATGTTTTTTTTTTTCCTTTTTCTCGTGTTCTGGGACAAGAGCATAGCCCTGCCCCCACAAAGCCCCACCCCCACTTCCTAATTGTCCCGTTGCCCAGCAAGTATTAAAGCAGGGATGACAACTGGTGGATGAAATCATCAATGGTTGCCAGCCAATGGTTTCATACCATCGAGGTCAACCACTGATGGGTGTATGAGGATACATCCGTATGACCAAACTATTGCTATCAACTGCTTACTAAGACAGCCTCCTCCTTAATTCTAGCTCATTGATTCACTGCTTCTCTTCTGTTATCTTGTCCGGGATCTGAATGAAAGGTCGACGATACCAGATGGTCGACAGGTTTAAATGGTCGACGTGTTTTTTATGGGAGGGGGGGTTCAACATTTTTAGGACTAGGGCTAGCCACTTAGGGGAGTGTTAGGGTGCTGGGGGGGTGGTTAGGTTTAGGCACTAGGGGGAGGGTTATGGTTAAGGTGCCCATACACTGTGCGATGCACCGTCGGCAATCATGCTGTCACTGCCGGCAATCGTGCGGTCCCCACTGACCGCACGATATGTCGGCTCCCCCCTCCTCCATCTGAATGGGATTGTACATCGCATCCCAGATCAGATGAACCTACAGGAAGATCTGGGGATGAGATATACGATCCCGTGGGAGCACGCAGCACAATATCCGGTACGATATCATGCCCATACACGGCACGATATAGCACCTAATATCGTGCCGATCCGTCAGATCAGCATGTATATCGTTCCGTGTATGGGAGCCTTTAGGCTATGGTTAGGTTTTGGCACTGGGGGAAAGTTTTGGTCAGGATTAGGGTTAAAATACAAAATAAAAAAAGGTTTGACCATTTTGCACTGTCGACTTTTTCAGTCAAACTTTTGTCCATGTCGACCTATTGCCTGTCGACCAAATGGTATCGACTGTCAATCCTTTTATACTACACCCATCTTGTCCACTGAGGAAAACAAAAGCACACTCACTATTAAGTAACTTTTAAGATCAGGGGAAGACCTAAACTTATATTAGATTTTCGATCTGAATAACAAAATAATACATTTGCAATTTCCGGCTATTCTTTATAATAGTCATAACCTGTGAATGCTCCTCAAAATATACATGTGTAGAGTTAAATTAATTTCACACCTAAACTAATTTTTCCATTATTTATGCAATAAAATAATGTCATTTGTATACTAAGGGATTGTGGGAAAAGCTGCTCTAAATCCTCTGTCTTTAGGGTTTGTCTAATGAGGCCGCTCTGCCAAACTTACCGGACCTTTAAGGTTACATAAGGATTCTCGTCCTTGAAAGTCACGGAAAATGTGTTCTGATGCGAAGCTCAATTAATTACAAGCAAATCTTGGGGGTTGTAGATCTGTTCAGGTCCACTTGGCTATGAACTGATGTGTTTCTCTGTAGAACTGTAATGCTTGGGGGGGATAGCCAATTAGTGGAATTCCATTCCCATACATTCTGTTGACTTTGGGTTAGAGTATAGTGTTCTGCACGTGTTTATCCTTTGGCAACTGCGTAGTGTGTTTTGCTTTTATTATTCGAAAATCTATAAATCATAAGAGCTTTATTTATAATGCTCCGTTCAATTTATAATTAGCTGCTTACATATTTTTTCAGACTGGGGTAGCATGGTTGGAGCTGTGGTTAGCATCACTGTCTCAGTCATGAGTGAAATTCCTTGGCCAAGCACTATCTGTGTGGAGTTTGTATGTTCTCTATGAGTTTGCTCTGGGTGCTCTGGGATTGTAAGCTCCACCTTTGACAGCGGCCTATTTATTAATTTTCACAAATTTGCTTCAATTAGACAACCTTTCTAAAGAAATATATACGGCTACAGCACAGTTAATTCAGACTCTATCTGGGACAGCAGATATGATCAAGTGATGTCTGGGCAAGGTGGTTTGGAGTAAAACAACCCCAAAACCTTATTTCTGCAATCTCTAAATACAGTGTTGCTGGGGCAGCTCCGTGATACCCATCGGTCACAGCAATATTAATTTGATGTAGTTAGGGTTAACTGGCTGCTTTGCCACACACCAGTCTCTTTAAATATGTGCATGAGTGATTTGGCTAGCTTTGCCTTTAGTCACTATAATTGTTAAAAATAATAAAAAACATCTAAAAAAATGGGACAAGTTCCCGAGACAACTAGGACACATGTATAAGAAGGGAGAAGAGGTATGGTAGACATAAGGAGGGAGGGCCCAGCTCTTGGGAGCTTGCAATCTAATGTAGGCTATTGCTCGAGGGAATCTTTTAGTATATTTGACAAAGCATATAAAATGAAGCAATCACCTAAGAGAGATGAATAGACCAGTAGTCATTCTCTTCTATAATAGATCTCTAATATACATTTTTCTTTTTCTTTTCTTTCACAGTCTCTCTAAACCGAATAAAAGGATTGTGTATACGGTTCTGGAGTATTCTCCTCTTCTCGACTCCTGTAATATGACAACTGATGACTGGGCCAAAATTGCCAAGGACATCCAGGTATATTGCGGGCAACGGGTTCCATACAAAAGGTCGACAACGATTTGGTTGACACCAGAAGGTCGACAGGTTCAAATGGTCAACATGAAATTGGTTGACACAGAAATGGCCGACATGTTTTTTTTTTTTTTTTCCTATTGTAAGGGTTAGGCACTAGAAGGGACGGTTAGGTTTAGGCACTAGGAGGGATGGTTCGAGTTGGGCACCAAGGGGAGGGTTAGGGTGAAGATTATGGATAGAAAAAAAAAAAAGTTTCCTGCCGACCTTTTTAATCCCTTGACCTTTTGTATCTCGACCTTCTGTACTGTCTAACTTTTGTCACCATGTCTACCTTTTTTTGTGTCGACCAAAATTAGTGTCCTTTTTATTGTCGATCTCTTGTATCAAACCCTCAGGCAACATCTGTCCCTGCAAACTCTCATTGTCTTACTCCTTTTGTTCTTTTATACTGACTGATTGCATTTCTTTTATTTAAAACATATAGGATCTGTATATGATGGAGGGTCTTGCCTGTTTTGGCTTCCAGGGTTAGATACTCACTTTGATTCTGGCTTAATATGAACAGCCCTCTGCCAGGGTGTTTGGTAATGACTTCCTGTATGACACCTTACCTTTAAGGAACAGTACCAGACATGAATGTCCACTTTCCTACACAATGTTCGTATTGGTGATAGGACCCCTGACAGCTAAGTTGCGCTTCCCTGGGGATTTCCTGAGTATGAATCTGAGAGACACATCACAAAATATGTTTGTGCGGATAATGTATTGCTTTTTGTTTCCTGACCAATTACCTCACTGTTTATTTTCCATCAGATATTTGACCAATGTAACTGGGCCTTTTTCTAGGACCTAAATGCTACTAAGTGTGAGGGTCTCCCCATAAAACTATAGCTCAAAGGAGAGTGCATGTTACATTTACCTACATCTTGAAGAAGACCGAGTCCCTCTCAAATTCCTACTCTATTCCGCTGTCTTTAAGATTCACATCCTCCTCCTCCTCTAATACGAAACATGACTGATTTTGCAAACTCCTGGCTTCTACATGATGTCTCCTGGTTTGGGATGCCTTTGTAAATATAAAATGTTGCTATTATCCAAACTTATGTTTGTTTTTCTGCACAATTCCATATTCCGTGCCCAAACTACAAATGGATAAATTTCAGTTTGTATTTTCCTACTACAGCCATGGCCAAAAGTTTTGAGAATGACACAAGTATTGGTTTTCACAAGGTTTGCAGCTTCAGTGTTATTAGACCTTTCTGTCAGATGTTACTATGGTATACTGAAGTAACATTACAAGCATTTCATAAGTGTCACAGGCTTTTATTGACAATTACAGTAAGTTTATGCAGAGTCAATATTTGCAGTGTTGACCCTTCTTTTTGAAGACCTCTGCAATTCACTCTGGCATGCTGTCACTCAACTTCTGGGCCACATACTGACTGATGGCCGCCCATTCTTGCCTAATCAATGCTTGGAGTTTGTCAGAATTTGTGGGTTTTTGTTTGTCCATCCGCCTCTTGAGGACTGACCACAAGTTCTCAATGGGATTAAGGTCTGGGGAGTTTTCTGGCCATGGACCCTGAGTGGCGGGTAGTTTATCACGTTCCAATTTATCACTTTTCAGAGCTTAGTTCATCTGCCCCTTAGAATTACGGGGTCGCATACCCCCTGAATGACTTTTGGAGCAACTCCCTTGACCTTCCGCAGTGCCTCTATAGAGAAAATATGAGTTTAATCTCATAAATCAGCACAGGCACCTGTAGATCAGCAGCATATAATTGCCTCTAGGGTGCTATAAACCTGTTGTGATGTCCTTTGGCATAGTGTACCAGTCTATAATATTAGTGAAGTTTACTGTGTTCTGAAGTTTACTGTGGTTCCATTTTATTTTTTTATTTTTGTTAGAAGCCAGCTCTAGTCTACACCTTCACCTTAAAATGTCAGGACTGTGCCTGTCCTTTTGTGCCTCTGACATAAAATTCCTGACCAGGGAATAGTCAATGCATGTAACCTATGACTACTATTTAGCAGATGGTGTCTTTTTTTTCTCACTATGCTGGCTTTAGTGAATTACTGCTAATGGAACATATCTTTGATGGTGCCTCTGCACAAATAGGAGGGTGTTCAGGCTGTATTGTTATATAAGGAGGGAGCCTGTTGAAAGGGCTAAATCTATCACAGGGACAGGAAGTTAGCTGACAAATCTGTCTCCTGGCCAGCCGGCCTTGTGTGGTTATTAGTACCTCAGGAGTCCTAAACAGCGACTCCTCCTCAGACTGGCTGGAGAGTCTCTCCTGTTGCCTGTCTCTGGGCAGTGGCCTTCACTATGTAGGTCTGTGTCACTGACACCTCAGGACTCCCCTTCACACGGTTGCTGGCTCACTAGCTGTGCCGCCAATCGCACAGCTGCTGGTTCCTGTCAGGAGCCTTTTACCAGTGCCGGCGTCCTGCTTTCCGAATGTTACCTCAGACTGCACTGACCAATTGCTGCTCGCTTCTTACTGTCACTTGCCTGACACTGGTCATGTCACCTGCTCCTGACATCTTGAGCAGCTGCAGAGACTGCTGGGAATGTAACTACTAGAAATGAGGCGCTGATCAGTTAAAATATTGATTTATTAAAAATATATTGACTAAAACTAGACCCAAACAAATACACAAAATTAGTATATTTTAAATGTATACAACTCCTTCGAAATAAATACACATTTGTAAGTATTTTCTTTCAAGCACTTAATAAGCATAAACAACAAGCAGAATAAACATTTCAGCAGAAAAAAAAAATTCACAGTTGTAAATCCAGTTGTTATAATAATTATCTAATTGCAGCAAACTCTTCCAATAATTTGCATGTAGGAGTTTATAGTGAAGAGATTTTGTCATAACCCTTTTACACCAGAGATAAAACCCGGGTTATTGCAGGGTTAGCCGGGTAGCTCCTTAGTGTAAAAGTGGACAAGGTTGGATTCCCGGGTGGAGTGACCCAGCAACCCAACCCAGATAACTTGCAGGGTTTAACAGGGGAATGACCCGTGAAACCCTCCAGTGTAAACAGCGCGATCCGAGTCACGATGATCTGTAGCACGCAGCATGCCGGCCGATTGGCCGGCTTCAGTGACGCTTGGAGATGGCATCATCTCCAAGCATCCACTTCCACGCTGGAAGAGGCGGGTCTTGGCAGACCCGGCTCCGGTGTGAATGGCGCCGACTCGGGAATATCCTGGGTCGACGTCTGCTAAATTCCGGGTCTGATCCGGTTTGAAACCCTGTCCAACCTCCTGGTCAGACCCGGAATTTAGGAATGAAAGCGGTATCCGTGTAGCACACACATTTCAAGGAGCAACTTTGTATCCGATGATAATCTGGCACATTTATATCAGCTGCTAAAGTTGTATATTTTATATCCAGCCACACAACAATTAGTTTACCTATGAAATGATAGCATCCAATTGTTAAAAGCTGAAAAAGATGGCGCAGGTATTGATTTTGCATTAAGCAGTAGCTCAGATGTTAGTCCAGCACAATCCAGCTGTTTGATTTTGCTGAAATGATGATAGCATTCTATTATCGTTATTAAAAGCTGAAAAAGATGGAACCGTTATTGAAATCAATGGACTAACATCTGAGCTACTGCTTAGTGCTTGTATGCAAAATTGTGCCAGATAAACATCTGATACAAAATGTGTGTGCTACACTAATATAATCTCTTCGCTATAAACTCCTGCATGCAATGTATTGGAAGCTATTGTTTACTGCAATAAGATAATTATTATAACAACTGGATTTACAACTGTGAATTTTTTTTCTGCTGAAATGTTTATTCTGCTTGCTGTAGCGTTTATGCTAAATAAATTGCTAGAAAGAAAATGCTTAAAAATAGGTGTGTATACATTTAAAGGTGCTATTTTGTTTCGTTTTATTTAATATTTTTTTAATAAATCAATCTTATAACTGATCAGCGCCTCATTTCTAGTAGTTATCTAGTATTCCCGTTTTTGTGTGGTGGCTACTGTCAGTTTAATAATATTTACTCCATTTGGCCCTATTCAATTAGAAGCGAAAAGCCGAGATCCTCAAAAAGGTATCACCGATTGCGACTTTTCGCCTGTCGGAAACTTATCTCTGTATTAAATTCCATCCGCTTTTTGCGTACGCGGAAAGTCAATGCAATGTAATAGGCGAAAAAGATTTGCCTCTGAATAGCAGGAGAAATTAAGTGCTACATTTTTGTTATGGGGAGCAAACATGGGGAAACCACTCAGAACCCTTGGAACAGCCCCCAAAGGACAACTGCATCAAAAAAATCCTGGGAAAAACTTAAGTACACCCCAAACTAGTACTTTGAATTTGGCGGCAAAAAAGCATAAAGTGGGGGGGGGGGACAAGTTTGCAAACTAGCGAAATAAGGTTCTGGGGGTGCTCTAAGAAGGGGTCAAGTGTTTTGGGGCTGCAGGTGCTTTTATGAAGGTGGAATTTCACTCTTTTTTTTTTTTTGAACGTTCACTTTAGAGACATTAAAAAATGCCTGCACCCATTTTCAGGTACCCCAAATTTGCCAGGAATACTTATTTTCTCTCTAAAAAAAAATACAGCTTTATGCCATTCTTCACCACTTGTGCAAAGACGTTAATTAGAGGCTATTTCACCAACTTAAGTCCCCCAAACAGTTTTATTAGGGCTTTTCTGGTACTACTATATTGATCCCTAATATTTCTGCATGTTTTTGGGGGTTCAGGCTGATTTCCCCGATTCTGACACCACTTTCCGCCTGTTCTGACTTCGCGTGTTGCCGTTTTCGCGTCTTTTGGAATTGAATAGGGCGAATAGCGGGGACGCGCACAATAAGTTTCTGCGGCTAAACTACGCGATGTAGACGAAAAGCCCAGCATGCAAAAATTTATCGCGGGTGCAAAACTAATTGAATAGGGCCCCATATATGAGAAATGTGCCAAGATCTGTAGGTATAAAGAATGTAGGAATCCCAGAGGGTCAGCGCCAGTGTATTTTTTTTTTTTTTGTGTGTGACTGCTGGGAATTGTCTGCCTGTGAAATGACAGACCTGCACTGTAGCGCGATGCACAGTGTCAGACATTATACCTCGCGTAGCGGGGTATTACAGTAGCACACAACTGGGGAAATGCCCCCCCATTATGGCAAACTTTCACTTTCTCTTTGACATGGAGACCGCCGATGTCCCCTATTCTACTTTGGCCTCTTCTGCTTTGGTCAAATGGTTCAATTGGCATGACTACACCGGGAGCAGATACAGTGAGACTGATGTTGAGTTGGGAGCAATTGCGCAAATAATACGGCTTACTTAGGTGCATATGTATCTTTGTCCTTGACTGAACGTCCCCCGTCCTGTCTATCCCGGCTCAAGTAGTAACTTCAGGCAAACCCAAATTGGCATACCTGTAATGACTTTTCTGAGCAATTCCTACGCAAACTGGAGTTGTACTCTCTATATATCGGCCCCAGAGCTAGCACTCTCTGGTCTTTTCTTTGTTTCGTCATGAAAGCTGCAGTAACATGTAATTTCAGTATTCGGACACTGGAGGGAGCTGTGGTTTCACAATAGATATGCATTGCTGGCGTTAATATACAGTCGTCTCCATATCTGTAAAATACCACTATATCTGCGGCATCACTAAACAATATCCTGATTGATTTATTTTAGATGATGATGAAGATGAAATTAGAGATGCAAAAATTGGATTTTTTTTCAAATTTGTTTTTAAATTAATTATTTTCTTCCTTTTTTTTTTTTTTTTTGATGTATAACTTTATACACACGCACTTGAGACAAATAATTTTCAAGAGTACAAATCTTTTCTCATTTTCCAATCAGAATTTTTTATTTTTTATCATTTTGTATTTTTTAATGTTGACCTGCATTGTGTAATTTATTTGGTCACTGTGTTTTATTATTCTAAAGTACTAAACTATTACACAAATTATCAGTGTTTTGTTTTTGTTTTTTTTAATTGTTTTGTTTTTGGTTTACATTTATGTTTGTGAATGTCAGCTACACTATGTTGTGCAATATTGGTACTTTCGACCAATCTGCATGATCATGGTATAGTGTGTTTTCACCCGTCGTCCATTGTTCTTCATCTCCAATGGGACGATTCCATGGACAATGTGGTGTTACATGAAGCATGTAATGATGTATCATGTTGTTGTACAACAAATCGTGTGGTGTACGGCAATGCGATATATATCGTTACATCGCGACACCGAGTCGCACAATCATTTAGGTGTGTACCTAGTTCTTTAAACCTAATTGAATCGTCTTGTTTACCTGAAAAAACATGGGCAGAACTCAAGCTAGGGCTCCCATCACTTCACTTAATTAAAATGCAAAATTATAATTCCTGTTTAAACTAGTTATTATGAGATCATTATTTTCAGCCGTACAAGTGGGTGTGACTTTTTTTTTTTTTTTTTTTATTACTGAATACACAACAAAAGCAAGATTGAGCAACTTAATTAATAGGACTCCCTATCTACTTGTGGGCTGGAGAATTCAGTCAACATGTATTGGAGCAGCTTGTAAAAAATGTAGTTTACAAATAGCCAGAACTAATATTGATGGGTGTGTGGTTGTTGTGTGAAACAAAGTTGGAACTCTGCAAAACCGTTTAGGGTTGATTTGAACTGGTTGCACATATTTCCCGCTATTACAGTAGGTAAAACGTTAGTTTGTGCGCGCACCTCTAAGGTATGTGAGAACTTAATAATTTTACATTTTTACTACACTAACATCCCGCTGAGTGTCTGGTTGGACCTTGTAGCTAATAAACGTGTATAACACAAGTGTTTTGGTATGGATTAAATAATAGGGAATAGTGAATCCAATCTCGTGGGTTTTTTTTATTCATTTTTTAATGCATTTATACATTTCTGATACTAGAAACCATCACTGACTGCGTTTGTTATATATACTGATTTTTTTTATTTTAATTTTGGTTATTTATTTTATTTTTTTGCTTAATTACATAAATGCATTGGGATGCCTACAGCAGCTCTAAACAACTCATAAAAATGCATATCCATCACACTTTCATCTTCATCCTTCACAGTAATTCCATATTCATTTCCATCGTTTTTCAGATGCAATGTGTAACATGCACGTATGGACGTCATGATCAGTAACTTACACTGCATGGCCAAAACCCCTGTACACCCAAAGACCCCTCAAAACTGAATTTTTGTCAGGTTTAGGACCAGGTAGGGTACTGTAGGAGGCTTCAGTCAGCCCTAAGTTGACTGATAAAAGGGAACAATAGCTTGTGCTCGCCTGCACCCTGTGTTCTTGTTGAATTTTTCCTGTTGATGTGTAATTTGCGCAATGCTATTTCTGTTCCCAAAATAATTTTTTTTTTTTAGCATTTTATGGTCAGGTTACTTTTTTTTTTTTTTTTAAATCTTCGAAATATTTGGTTGAAATAACATGAATGAGTCTAGGGTCTAGGCTAATAAACGGGCTTGTGGTGCTGGCCTTTATTTGTAGTATGGGAATGGCAATCAAAGTCTCTCTTGTTTTGTGCACTCTGACCGTCCTCTGTTCCTTCTAGAAAAATTACGAGCATTACGATGGCTTCGTCATCCTTCATGGGACAGACACTATGGCCTACACTGCTTCCGCGTTGTCATTTATGTGTGAGAATTTGGGCAAAACCATTGTACTCACTGGTTCCCAGGTATGTAAACATTTTGTTTTCTAAAACTGTGTACCTTCTGCGTCATGGTATAGTTTTAGTATATTATACAGTTACACCCCCCCCCCCCCCTCTCCGTGCATTATTGGGGACATTTCGTGAAAACTGTCTAAGCAACGCATCAGTCATTACCTAATCTAGTAGCGTTTAGGAAGTAAGGCACTAATAAATGGTTGCTATGGGCTACAGCACAGTTAACCTGTAGAACAGTATTTTATAAATGGCTTTAATTCTTGCTATTAAACTAGAACTAACCTTTAAAAGAATCAGCTTCAGTGTTCTGCAATAAGGGTTTTCAGTTAGGCTATGTCTGAATTTCGACATACAATTTTACATTTAGGATTAGATAAAAAATGTCTGCAAAATCGCATTAATGAAATACCGGCTGTCAATATTATGTCTGTATCGACTTTTGACATGTCTATATTCTGGTGTTGACATTCTGAAAACCACACCTGTAATTGTACAACTGATCTTTGTGGTAACTTCATTAGGTGAACATGCAGGTTTTCAGGATTTCTGTCTTATCTTACTATCTTGTGTGTTGCTATCTGGAGAGTGGTTTTAATACAGGATAAACCTTTTCATTCACATATAAGTGCCAACGGGATGTAGTTAATTTGCTGGCGTTTGCGACGCCGGCCGTCGAAATCCCTACGCCTGAATCCCAAACCGTGTCTAAAAACCAGCGCCGGAATATCGACGTGGTATGCAGGCCCACCAAGAGCCATGCCGAGCCCGGGTAAAAGGGGGCGTGGTCTAATTGCAGGGAGATGTGGCCACACCCCCTTAGTTAAGTCCCCTCGGCCCGGCGCATAACCAGTGTAGCCGCCAGTTGAGCCGCCCAGATCAGAATGAGCTTCTGTCCAGCCGTGTCCACTCCTCCCGTGGGCCTTTGCGGAGCAGAGCCGTGACTGACACTGCTCCGCCTCCGCCTCCATTTTAGCCACCAAGCTGCTTCCATCGGACCAGGCGCATGGCGGTACTGTGGACTGCACATAAGTGCAGTCCACACTACACTGCCAGGAACAAACACATAGCCGCCGGTGCCGACAGCTGTGTGTTTGTTTTAGCAGCCAATGAGAGTCAGACAGACTCTCATCGACTGCTGCGCCCACTGGCGGAGCCGGGCTTCCGGAGCGGGGAATAAGGTAAGTGGAATTTTTTTTTTCCTTGTGTGTGTCTGTCGGGCACTGCTGGAAGGGGAGACGACTGAGGGCACTGCTGGAAGGGGTGGGACTACTACTACTAGGGGCACTGCTGGAGGGGGGGACTACTATTACTAGGGGCACCGCTGGAGGGGGGACTACTACTAGGCGCACTGCTGGAGGGGGGGACTACTATTACTAGGCGCACTGCTGGAGGGGGGGACTACTATTACTAGGCGCACTGCTGGAGGGGGGGACTACTATTACTAGGCGCACTGCTGGAGGGGGGGACTACTATTACTAGGCGCACTGCTGGGGAGAGACTACTACTAGGCGCACTGCTGGGGAGGGACTACTACTACTAGGGGCACTGCTGGGGAGGGACTACTACTACTAGGGGCACTGCTGGGGGGGACTACTACTAGGGGCACTGCTGGGGAGGGACTACTACTAGGCACACTGCTAGGGAGGGATTACTACTACTAGGGGCACTGCTGAGGGGGACTGCTTGGGGGGCTACTACTGGGGGCACTGTTGGGAGGACTACTACGAAGGGCACTGACTACTACTAGGGGCACTGCTGGGGGGGGGACCTATTTGTTGTTGCATATGAGGCTTGGAAGTTCTTCCTTGTTTGTGGGTGTGGCTACAATGGCGTGCCTGTCAGCATGTGCTGCACTACGAGATGTTGATTACATGGCTCGCACCTGGTAGGTATATCCTGTGCTATTTAAATTCTGTTATTTGTTTAATATGGTTGCACTTTATTTGATGGCTTGAGCAATGCATGACATTGTATTTACCTTGACAAAGGCCCCACATGGGGACCGAAACGTCGGACTCAACCTATTACACTGGTGGTATGTGATTAATAAATTGGTGGTATGTGATTAATAAATAGCTGTCTTTTATCTACATATGATGAGTGCCCTCTCATCTTTGGAAATTATATAATATATATATATATATATATATATATATATATACATACATACATAAACACACACACAGCCCGCACTCTGGATACATTTGCTGGTAATCTCGAGGGTACCCTCCTAGCATAATAAGCAAATTCCTATACCAAACTGAACAGCCCCTCAGGAAAAAAACATGCGGCTCTCCTCAGTAGTTGTAACAAAGTGATATTTTGTCACAAATCACATAGATTCTGTTGATGTTTCAAGACCCATAGTTTTTTTCATCAGGACATGTCCTGATGAAAAGACAGATGGGTCTTAAAACGTCGACAGCACCTACTGAGGAGGGCCACCTGTTTTTTTCCCTGAGGGGCTGTTCAGCTCGGTATGGGAAGTTGTTAGGGGGCACCAGTCAGAATTTTGCCTAGGGCACCAAATGGGCTAGGGCCGGCTCTGAGTGTCCCGCTTGCAAGCACAAGATGGCGGCAGCCATAAGGTGGGCTGAATATTCATTAAAATGCCACCTGTGATGTTGCTGGTTCCTGGCAGATTTGTAGGCTGCATTCTCCTAAATATTGGTACACACCATATGGCTATTAACCTTAAAGGTCCTATTGATGCTCCTCTATTTTATGGAATTAGTTTGGGTTCCCTTACAACAGAATCAGCCATTTTGTAGGGGACACACTTCCCCAGTATAATATTTTGCTTGTTCAGTTCAGTCTGTCCCCTACATTGCAGCTATGATGTCCAGTGACTGCTCCCTCCCTATGAAGCATATCTACCAAAAACCTCCACACTGAGAGGAGAGCATAGATTTAAGGCAGGGGTAGACAAAATAATGTAGATATGAGGAACCAGTCTACCAAATTTAGGAGCCAGCTGGATCTTTTAAGAAGTCAGGGAAGGTGTGCATCCATTCCCATAGGTGAGCTACCTGGTTCCTGGGATTCATCCAGTCCTGGTTTTAATAGCACTGACTGTAATGGCTTTACCCACTACTGAGTACAACACTGTATGCTGGTCATTTTGTCTGTGTGCTGTCGAATAAAATAAAGCAGACCAGTAAATGCTGGTCATGGTTAGGCTTGATGATGTGTTAGTATTCTGTTCTGTGCATGAATGTCTACAATGAAACGCGTTTTGCTGTTAATAATATTTACTCTTTATCCTTCATCACTTTGATCCCCCTCCTCAGATCTGATACCCGATGGTGTTTATAGTTGGGCTTATTTAACTCTGTAGTGAAATACTTACTTCTCCTACCACTGCACTTACTGGCAATTCTAATTGTCCTTCCTATGCTCAGAATTTATTTGACAGTCATTAAATTACCATTCTCCGCCCTATTGTACTCTGCAGTGAACCTGAGGACAAATGATTGAAATGGCTGTAGAATGCCAAACTTATGTTGTCTAATATACTGTCTGACATTTGAATGATTTCAATGTTTTACTGTGGAAATAAAATGCTTGCATTCTGCATTCTTGCAGGTTCCTATATATGAGTTGCGGAATGACGGCCGTGATAACCTCCTGGGGGCGCTGCTGATTGCTGGGCAGTTTGTCATACCAGAGGTCAGTTTTAGCACTATGAAAATCTTTTGTGTTTTTTTTTTTTGGGGGGGGGGAGGGGGGGTTTGTTTTATTTTGTTTTTGTTTGTCTTTTAAACTAATGGTTGCACAACTTTTCAGTGTTGTGGTTCTAGTTTTAATCTTTGCTGCTACTGTCTGTGTAGAAAACACTGATGGGCATCTGCAAAATGTTCTTGGGAGAGGAACCCAGTGTTTGAGAGGTGTAGAAACGTAAGCTGGGTACACACTGACAGATATATTGGGCGATCAATTGGTCGGCCGATATATCTGGTGCCCGTTGGGCAGTGTGAACCAGCGCTATGTCTGCGAACAACGTCGTTCACAGACATATGGCGTCAGCTGACATATCTGTCCATCGGCAAGTCTGTAGAGGCGATCAGCCGACCGCCCGTACACATGCAGCCACGGGGAGGGGGGCGGAGATGCCCCCCCGGCCAGCGGGGCTTGCGGCTGCCTGGAAGATGTTGGCCATTCAGTGTATATGAACGACCATCATCTATACATATATCTGCAGATCACTCCATCTGCCGATATATATCTTTGCAGTGTGTACCCACCTACTGCTGGTATTGTGTAACCCTGATGACATTTCAGAGCTGCCAGAAAAGCTGACTTTAGGGTAAAGCTTTAGAGCTTTTTGACCTAGCTGCTTCTTTTTTTTGTGTGTGTTATTGTGTGATACCCACCTAATTGGCTCGGGGTACATGGGTGGCCTCCATGGCTTGCTCCAGCCCTCAATACAAGCCAGGGTATTTATTATCTACCCCAAGTCCATCTCTGCCCCTGTGTGTATTTGTGTGTCTTCGCTCACTGGTTGGTCTGTACACCATGCGGCACGGGACGCCTGGCGCAACAGAGATGCTCCAAGAGGAGTAGCGTACTGTACTTTCCTTTTAAAGCTCGCGTCGTGGTTGTAATGCAGATGGAGCAAAACACCACTCACAGGCCCTGATTCAGAGCCGGACGCTCTGACAGAGCGCTTGCTCTGAATCAGGGCCGTCCTTCCTAATTTTAGAGCGGCCTCCTGGCCGCTCGCATAGCTGTGGGTGACCACCCACAGCTATAGCGAGCGGCCAAAAAGATGGTCGCGATGGTCAAGACCATCGCGACCATCGGGCTTGCGACGAGACCCTTGTGGTAGGGTCTCGTTGCCACAAGCCCTGGAGTGCTTTCGGCTCTATCGGAGCCGAGACCACTCCCACTGACATCACTTGTGATGTCAGTGGGGCCGGCCCCAGACGGTAGGCGTTCCCATGGGAACGCCTCCGTCTGGGCAGCGATGCCCCCGGCACGCCCACCAAAGAGATCGTGCTGTCACTCACCATCGACAGCACGCCCCCTTTGTAGCGAGACCCATAGCGACGGCTTGGCCGTTGCTATCCGGGTCTCGCGCCTGCGCATGACTGAGCCGGCTCCCTCATGCGCACTGGGCCAACATCGACCCGCTTGCGAGCGCTCAGCGCTCACGAGCGGGTCTGAATTAGGCCCACAGTGTACTAGAAACGCTGGGCTGCGACTTTATCCGCACAGGAATTGGTTTTACACACATACAAAGCCGCAGATGAAGCACAACGAACCTTGGCGTGAGGAATATCCGCGGCCGCTCGCATCGGATCACATTTACAGACTTAATGTAGCACGCCAAATTGATCACTGTTGGCTAACAATGTAGTTTTGTCACTTCTATAAAGGGTGCAGTGAATAAGAAGCACATTTTCAACCATACAGATTGCTGTTGGCAGTGAAATGGACCTGGCGCACTAAGGGACTATTTGGCGTGACTGAAGCTACAGTTAGTAAGGGCACATCTGTACAGGTCCATTCACTTATTGGAGTATTGGCCTCAGAGCCATTACCAGGTTTTCTGAATGAGCAAGAAATGCCTACAGTTCATATTCACGAGACCTAATATGTGGGCATGTAACACCGTACTAGCTAGGTAGATTCATACAGCAAATTGCTGCCTTTCTTCTATAACAATGTGTCACCTATTCTTTCCGAAACCTGTTTTGAAGTGAAGGTGTATTTCTGTCACTGGTCACTGCCAGGCCTCTGGTACTTCTGATTCCTCCACGTCCTTTATATTGGTAACTCTCAATCCTGTTCTTGTCTCACAAATAGGGCATTTTTCTGGATCTCTTCACAGAAGGCTCAAGTGAAATGATCAGTGAGCCAACTATTCAATATAGCCACCTGTGACATCCTGAAAACATGTGCTGATAATAATGATACACCTTTTAGAACATTCATTGTCGGCTGCACAAAACTTTTTGTGATTTTGGTTTTTGGTAATGAGCTAGAAAATAAATTGAATTTGTGTTTTCAGTGTTGGTGCTTAGTGGTAACCATAATAAAGGGTACAGGATACATATGTTTTACCAACTGGAAACTGGGTGCCACAGTTGGATTTTAAAAGGAGTTTTATCACTTCCTGTTTCTGCTCGGTTTAGAACATGGTTCTCCCAACAGCACCTGCTGTCCCGAAACCCTAACCTACACAGTACAGTGCGATACAGATGCCGGAACTATATACACGCTCTGTAAAGAGAGACTGTCTACCTTTATTTAAATCTACGATGGCTGATTGAAAAGCAATGAGACTGATTTTTTTTTTTTATTATTTAGAATCAGATGACTCCACAGGATCTGAACATTTTTCTTTTTCAAAGTAGCGTCCTTCACATTCAATACATTTTTTTGCAGCGTTTCAACAACGATTCGCAGACGTGCAGTAGACTGTTTTGTGACATCACTTTTAGTGTAGCAGCTGCAGCATTTTTCACTTCATCATCTGTTGAGAACTACTTTCTGCTCCGTTGTTTTTTCGGGGTTGGGAATGCCCAGAAATCACAGGGCACTAAGGACCTCATTCAGAGGCGGTCGCACGGAGCGATTGGACGTAGCGAGCGATGTTTTTTTTCAACTGCGCATGCGCACACATGGCAGTGCGCGTGCGCAAACCTGTCTTTCCGATCGCAGTCCTCTTGCTCGCTAGTCACTATGAGGTCGTAGCTGTGATTGACATTTCGTGCCGTTTGTGGGTGGTTACAGGGGAAGGTGCTTGTGAACGGGGGTGTGGTGGCGCGAACTCAGGCGTGGTTGACCTTAAAAAGGGCGTTTTAAGGGTGTGCATATATTACTGAGCGAGTCATCACACACGTCATCTCGTTGCAATAACGACGCTACTGCTCGCAGAGCTAAGGGTAGCCCAGGGTCTACCTTAAGCATTGCGAGTGCAGGCGATGGTTTCTGCCTCAATCGATGTCTGTAGGCAATTAACAATGTAACAGGTGTTAATCGTGCTGACGTAGGTTGCTGCCTGCGACCGACTCTGAATTAGGCCGTAGAGATAGGAGGTGTGCTTTCATTGTTGTGGGTGTTTCCGCGCTTATGATGTGCGTTGCGTTTGAGCGCTCGTTTTGCATATTTTCGATCACTTTGGGTGCGACCGATCGCTCCCGAGCGACCGCCTCTGAATGAGGTCCTAAGTCCGGGCTATATGGAGGGTGTCCCATTAATTTAAATCAGTGCTGCCAATGCAACAGCAGCAACATGTGGTCAGGAATGGTCTTTGAGCAAAAAACACTGTTTCTTCAGCAAATGTGGTCTTTTCTTCCTGAAAACCAATTTGCATGGAGCCATGAGGATGTTTGCATAGTATTCACCATTAATTGTCTGTCCACGGGGAACCCAGAGCTGTAGGATCATACCGTGCGCATCACAGAACAGCAGAAGTATGACTTTACACGCCAAAGGAATTGCACAGAATTTTGGGTGGAGGCGACTTTGCACGTTTCTATACACTGGACTGTTTGGAGTCCGGATCATAATGACGAATCCACGATTCGTCACAATCGATGCCAGGATAATTGGGTATCCTCCCCGATATTCGAAGGGTGTTCTTGCACGATTCAACTCGTCATAACATCTGCTCTTCTGTGAGATTTCTGGGTACCCACCTGGCACACACGCAATGCATTTAAAGTTCCTTTGTCACAATATGCTGAATCCCGTTCGAATGAGATGCCAAGTGCAAAAGTTTACTTAAAGTTACCCTTCTGTCCTTTTGCAACATCTCTGCAGCTTTGGCAATACTGACATCTGTAACCGCGATGGATGGTCTCCCAGAACGCATATAGTCAGTCACTCACATATTACCCTCTTTGAAGTGCTTCCACCACTGAAATACTGCAGCACGGCTAATTGTTTCTCCACCGTATGCTGCCGTAACATTTCATGAGTTTCATTTCCGCTTTTTCCAAGTTTAACACAAAATTCATATCACATATCTCTGACGTAATCTCACAGACACGTCTTCCTCATCCGCCATGACGAAATGTATGAAGATCTTCCACTCGCTGTGACCAAACAAAGAAGACTACGGCAGTCCAACCGTAGGTACAGCCACATTGATGTATGAGCTTCATAATATCCAGCATAGCGTTGCCACGTCTACCTATGGCACAGAAGAACAGAGGCAGTCTCATTACTTTTCAATCAGCCCTCGTAGTCAGAAGAAGTTAAACTTGTCATGACCATCATGAATAAAATAGGCCTATTCTCCATGTGTTGTATTAAACATAATGCCCTATATAACTATGCTAATCTCTTACAAACGCCATTATTGATGCACTCCTCCTAGTAACAGAAAGCTCTTCAACTCATGAAGGGTTGGCTTTTAGTCTTTTGACATTTCTACTTGTGACACAAAGGTTCTCCTAATAGAATATGGAGCCTGTACTGATGTAGACTTTCCAGCCTTTTAGGTTACGCTAGATTCTATAGCCTTATAGTCCTAGATTCTCCCATCTCCCTGAAGGCGCCACAGGAAGATTCCTTTTCCAGACTAGTTCCTATTTCATGATGACCTTGGACAGGCCTTTATAACACTCTGGGCCTGATTCAGAGCCGGACGCTATTTGCGCTCGCTCGTTCAGAAAAAGGGGCCGGCTATTTAAATTGAGCGCTCGCTCTTTGCGGTCTGTTGACGCCTCTATGAGCGAGCGAACGAAACATGCGCTCGCTATTTTGTAAAGACTCCCCCTGGCCGCTCGCATCATATGTCATCTCCGCTATTTATTAGGTTAATCGAGTACATCGAAAGGCGTCTGAACTGCTCGCAGTGCTTGCGGTTGGATTTTCCTACCGCAATCATGCAAACAGTTCAGGCTAAGAAACAACCAAGTGACGTGGTCGATGACGCTGCTTTGTTAATTATGCACACCCTTAAAACGACCGTTTTGATCGTTTGGCACGCCTGCGTTCGGATCACCACTCCCCGTTTTCAAGCACCTTCCCCTGTTACCACCCACAAACGCCTCATTCTGTCACTCAAATTAGCAGGCACTCGCAATTTTGCGAACACACGTTTTCCGACCGCACTGACTGGTTGGCGCAGGCGCTTTACGACCCATACGCATGCGCAGATGTGTGAACATCGCTCGGAGCAAGCGAGCGGCCACTTATGAGCGGCTCTGAATCAGGCCCTCTGTCCCTAAAAACACCTCCATCTATTGTTTTCCAGTAACTTTTAAAATGACAAGTCTGAGTTAGAGAACTATACCTGTCAAATATAAACCATTCTATAACGTTTTTATAAAATCTAATGGCCTAAACCTACCCCTAAATGTAGCATATAGGACTAGGTCTATATTGCTGCAAAACTTGACATAGAAAATTGTTTGGTCTCTGCTGAAATAACAGGCAGCTAAATGTTGCTCTTTTATGTTCCCTGTTATTATGTGTACAGTGTTTAAACGGATTAGTAACCTAATCTATGCTAATTACTGTACACACGGTTATGGAGAACAGCGCCACAGACTCCCTCTCTCGTCCTATGTGTAAACGTCAAGCGCACTCCACAACACGCGGCTCCTACTGATTGTGCTGTTTGTGTGCTGGCCAGAAACCAGCACATTCACTTTATCTTATATATATAATTTATTGCAAGCAGTAGGCAGAGAGAATTAAGGTGATGGGTGGAAAAATGACAGGAAAAAAATAATTATTCTTTCTAAAGAAGCTACAGCTAAAACTTCAATTGTCCTCCCCGCGGCTGCCGCTGCATGTGTACGGGCGGTCGCCTGATCGCCCGTACATACTAGCCGATGGACAGATATGTCTGCAGATATATCTGTCCATCGGCTGTGCAGCACAGCTGACACGATATGTCGGTGAACAATGCTGTTCACCAATATATCGCTGGTACACACGGGCCGATGGGCACCAGACATAACTTGATCAGCCAATATATCTGTCAGTGTGTGCCCAGCTTAAGCTAGACTGATTTGTACTTCAATAAAACTGATGGCTACAGCTACTCGGTGGTCCTAGTTATCAGATCACGGCTCAGGCTGCTTTCTCAGATGACATCATACACCCGGCGTCAATTACTGTCATGCTCAAAATTTACATACATTTCCCCCACCACACACACACACACACACACACACACACACACACACACACACACACACACACACACACACACACACACACACACACACTTGAGCAATGTGCACTAGTTATTAGGGCACACCTGTGTTGCAGTGATGTGCGGTGAGGTAAATGGCTGGGGAGGCACTGGCTAGTATCAGAGCCAGATTTACAGTTACATATATTAACCCGAGGGTTCATGTGGGCATTATACAAAGGTGAAGCGGTATATAGTGCTGGAAATTTGGTGAGTTTTGATCAGGGATGTGCGGAAAAGGTAGAGAGGGGAGGCAGTGCCTCACCTGCCATACCCTTTTTTTCTCCAGAGTTTTGACTATAAAAATGATTAGAATAATACAAAGATGATATTTATAATATTTTCTTTTAAATTTGTCTTATTTTTATAGTCCCAAGTGTGACATAAAAGGCTCTGCCTCCCCTGACCGCGCATCACTGCTGTGGTGACCGTTTTGTATGCCCCGAAGTGTAAATAGAATTTAGGAAGCTGCCCAGTGGTTCGGTGCAGTTCTGTTTTGCTCTGACCTACCCATTCATACAGGAGAAGGGCATTGACAAGAACAATAAAAAAAAAAAAAATAGTTTCTAGCATTAAAATCTCCAGAAGTCCTTTCAAATACATCTTACATCTGGTTATGTTCACTCTCCAGTTACACGATGGCTGATAGGCCCAGTTCACCTGCTGTTTTCTGACCCAATTTCCAGTACTGCCTCTAACCTCAAAAGGGGGTGACTGTACCTGCAAGACTGGTCTCCTGCTATTTAACCCATGCGTGTCGCTTTTATTACCCAGTTTAGTAATTGTGTATCTGAGGGTTGGTCTGTCGTGTTGTAACACACTCGGTACACAAGGTTGATCTTTCTGCTTGTTTCCCAGGTGTGTCTGTATTTTCATCACAAGCTCTACAGGGGAAACCGGGTGACTAAGATGGATGCTGGAAGTTTTAAAGCGTTCACATCTCCCAACTTGCCTCCACTTGCAAATGCTGCAGTTGATATTACAAGTAAGCTGCCCAACTACTTAATCCCTATAATTTCTGCCACCTGTAGGAGTCTCTTCCTACTGTCAGATCTGAAGTTTGGTGAAGTCATGAAACTGGTCTCCGAACAAACAAAACCTGACTTTTTAACGAGGAGATTGTGTTTTGCGATAGTTATGTATTCGCCTTTTGTCACCTCCCAATGCTTTTGTGGCCTCTCACCTGGTCTACTTTTGTAATACTTTTCTCTGTAACTTTCAGCTGCACATCTTTGTTAAATAACATAGTAAACACACTGGTGGTCCGTTACTAAGGACAAATTCCCTTGCGTGCGCTTTCTGCTCAGCTGACACTTAAGACTGTGTCTATAGGTTAAAAATAGCCATGTAGGCGCGGTTGCTAAGCATCATTAAATTTACGGTCCATAAAATAAATAAAACTTGGTAACGTAGGAAATCCTCATACTCCACCTGTCACTGAAGTGCAGGAAGAATGAGTTTTAGGCCGTTTGATTTGTAATATTTATTTCAAGTAAATGCGCTTTTTGTTCTAGATGTTCTAGTTTCAGATCAGGTTGTGAAACTGCACATTAAGGTGTAATGGAATTGACTCCAATAAATATAAAATACACACACAGTTAAGCGGATTTTAAATAGTACAAATAAGCATCCTAATAACAACATGCATTTCAGACTGAGAATACAATATCTAAATCCAGAATTTATCCCCAATCCTCCATAGGAGACACTCCAATAATTATCCGGTGTAAAGTCCCACAAGTTAATCAGTTTGGATAAACGTTGTTAATATGTGCACAGCTTTGGAAAAATAAGGAACCCAGGGACCTATCCGAACAGACCCTGATAATTAACATTCTAACTCGCCGCGGATTCAGGAGCGATTCATTATTGCTCCGGTGCAGTGACAGCTATTCCGAAAATCGTCTGTCCCACGAGCGGCTTCACTGCTCCTTTTCGGAGCAGTGAAGAACCCTGACATCCGGCGGAAGGAGCCGGACAGGGGCGGAGGGATCCAAAAGGATCCCTCTTCGCGACCCAGGACTCCTTCCCATAGGGAAGGGGAATTAAGATGTGCACATTTTGAGACTGTCAACATTTCACATGATGACATTTTTTATGTCGACACGGTGGATGTCGGCATATTGAACCATGTCAACATTTGAATGTCGATATTATGAATGCTGACAATACGACTGAATCCTGTCTATGTTTGTTTCTTTGGACAGTAACTAGAAACATGCTGCAAATTCCGTGCAGTTATTTTATGCCCTTCTGGCACTTAGCTTACACCTTGCAGCTTGAATTTGAGACACAAAGCTCCTTTCATGTTACTGTGGTGGTTTAAACTGATTGGCAGTTGGTGTCCGTCCGTGCTGTATGTTCTGCTTGCAGGACTGGTGCAGAGCTGTCATTTTAAAAGCGGTCGGTCCAGTTTGATTTCATAACTCCAAGTGGATGCGCCACTCCTTTAGGGAGGAGTTTTACGAAGAGTGCTGCTGCTGCTATTCTGATAGCTGAGGGGGGTGTTTGCGAATGCAGATTTGGGAAAGTGTTCTCTGTGTGTTTGCGAATAACCAGAAGTCCTCAAACTGAAAAAGCTGCAGTACCGATGCACTTTGCTGTCATGTGGCCAGTTTTACGATATTACACTCGCTCAAATTGGGGAGAGCGCAAATTTGTGGCCAAGATGTCTTCCTCTCCAGAAAAGTCAGCAGATTGTCATCTGAATTTAAAACTGCAGGAACGTTTAAATGCAAAACCCAGGCGTGTATTGAATTCTGTAGTATTGCCTTTGTTTAGTAAATATACCCCACAGCTTTTTACTTTGGGTGCCTGAGATCAGAAGACACCATCTCCTTCATTCATATGCTCCTCCTGAAGTAGTAGTTCTTTTTCCTTTTTTTTTTCACTCATTATATTTTTATTAATTACATTTCACATATTATAAGGCTGAAGTAGTATCCCTATATTTACTGCTTTGTACTACAGTATGTTGCAAACTATTTCAGATTTATTCACAAACCCGCTAAACTGGGTGTAGATTGATTTACAAAACAGTTTCCAAAGGCCGTGAAATATGTGTTCACCTTCAAATGGACTTGCATAAACAAGCATTATGGTCCTTTTTATAATGTGCTGTAATTTGATTTTAAACTTATTTTTATTCTTTGCAGATGTTTTTGCTTCTAAACTTTTTTTGTTGTTTGTTAAGATCTGACTTATAGCAGTAGCTGTTTGAATTTTGTATTTTTTTTGTAACGTCTGCATTATTATTATTATTATTATTATTATTATTATTATTATTATTATTATTCTTTTATATGGCACCACAAGGGGTCTGTAGCGCCATACGAAATACATAAAACGTATGAATAAAACAATAAAGTGACTTACAGTACAAAAATATAACAGAACATGGAGAAGGTTTATAAACCCCTCTGCAGCAGCAGTCATAATAACCAAATAAGCAACGGGGCGGCTGATCCCAAAGGTTTGGTGCTGTTTTTGGCAGTGGGGAGGAAATGATGGTATGTGCAGGGCCATTTTCTCTCATTTATAAGTGCTTACCATCTAAAGGGGAGGGGCAGACATAGAGGGAAGACTGTAAACCAGGAGCATGGAGCAGTGGGTTAATATGAGAGCTAGAAGGCTTTGATAAAGAAGTGGGCTTGAGAGCCTGTTTGAAGTTTTGTGTAGAGTCTAATAGGGAGAGGGAGAGAATTCCAGTGGTAGGGAGCAGCACAGACAAAATCTTGAAGGCGGGAGTGGGAAGAAGTAATCAGTTGGTAGGAGAGATGGCAATCATTTGTGGGGCGAAGCGGGCAGGAGTGTGACGGGAGATGAGGTCAGAGATGTAAATAGGGCAGGATTGCGGTGCATACATGTATAGCGCCAGTTTTGTGTCGAGAAGTAATGCTAAGAGTATCTTTTCTTTTTATTTGTATAGAATGTCATAAAAAGCTGCAGAGATATTTCACTGCTAAGTTGGGTTCTTGTTTTTCCAGTTAATTGGGAGACTGTTTGGAGAGCCAACACCACTAAGAAGTTCCACGTGCATACAGACATGAACAGAAATGTGGGTTTGCTCCGAATATTTCCTGGAATCACCGCTGCAACCGTAGGTCTACAGTCACTTTGATTTTCACTTGTATTTAAAACTTTGAGGGGTGCGTTCAAATTAAAGGTCAACATACATAAAAATATACAATTCCACTACTTCTCCATGAAATCACTAATGAGAGAGATACCAGACCACCTATTTGGGACAGGAAAAATGAAGGATAAAGAGCCCAATACTTCAAGTGAGAAGGGTAAAAGATGGTGTATGTATTTTTGGGGGATCCTCCATGTACAGATGGGGGATCCCTCTATGTATTTTTTTACTTTTTCAACCGCTTTCTACTGTCATTTCTAATGCTTTCTTTGCGATGTTCTTGGTGATATAGGGCCTCATTCAGACCCACTCGCAAGCGGCTGTCTGCTCGCAAGTGGGTCGGTGGTGTGCACTGCGCATGCGCACGACGGAGGGAGCTCCGTCGTGCGCATGCGCCAGACGCGATGAGCGAAGGACTTTCCTTCGCTCGTTGTGTCTGATCAAAGGGGGCGTGCTGTCGATGTTGATTGACAGCACGCCCCCTTTGGTGGGCGTGCCAGGGGCATGCCTGCCAGACGGAGGCGTTCCCAAGGGAACGCCTACCGTCAGAAGCCGGCCCCACTGACATCACTAGTGATGTCAGTGGGAGTGATTTTGGCTCTGATAGAGCCAAAATCACTCCAGGGCTTGTGGTCGAAAAACCCGACCACAGGCTTCTGGTCGCACTGGCGATGGTCAAGACCATCGCGACCATCATCCTGCACGCTCGTATGTGCTCTGGGTGGTGACCCACAGCTATACGAGCGTCCAGGAGGACGCTCCATTTTTATGGAGGACGGCCCTCATTCAGAGCGAGCGCTCTGCTCAGAGCGTCCGGCTCTGAATGAGGGCCATAGACTCCAGGTAAGGGTGGCTGAGGAGTCCAGATCCTGTTCACCTCACAGCTCATTGCATTTTCCCAGGTCTCCTGTCTACTGGAAATTGTGTACACAATGATGGTCTCATGCTGCAGGCATGAGGTCTGTTATAACTTATAAGCAGGCACAGAGCCGTAACTAGACTTTTTGGTGCCCTGTGCCAGAAAGAGCATTGGCGCCCCCCTCATTTTTCAAAGGAACATAATGCACCCAAAAAAGGGCAATGGCTTCATGGGGAAGGGCCAGGGAAGAGATAGGGGAGGCCAGGAGATGCTGGGGATGAAATAAGAGGAAGCTACAAGCAAGAATGTTAATAAACAGAAATTTGACAGGCCCAAACAGCGCCCCCTGAACTGCGGTGCCCTGTGCGATGGCAACGGCCGCACTACCCTAACTACGGGCCTAAGCAGGCAGAACATTTTGTTATGGATTGTTCCTCTCACTCTGGGAGTGCTCCTAGCCTGACAGAAGTATTGGGTTTTTAGGGATAAAAAGATACTAGGGAAGGCAATCAACCATCGATGGTTAACCACTGATGACTGATGGTTTTGCAATCGATGGCAAAGATCCAATAGTACTACCTTGCCTGGCGCTGGAACTTGGAGCTTATCTCTGCCCCCAGACATGACCCATGAAGGCCTGCCCCCACCTTTTATTGGCTGTTGACTTATAGAGCTGGGATGACTATCACTAGGTTGAAACTATTAATCGTCCGCCATCAATGGTTTTATACCATCGAGTTTAACCACCGATTATACCATCGATGGTGACCATTGATCGTTGACTCACTAATGGCCATTCCTAACAGATACTGCTCAAATATGAAAAAAAAACAGCAAGAAGTATAGGGTATGTGGCAAAAATGCCTGGGTCATACAAAGAAGGTCACGGAACAAGTGAGTAATGACGAAAGATTTAAAGGCCTTCCTAACTTCAACTCAATGACCGATTCTCTGAGGCTTCCAGCGAGAACAAGGGGAAGACTTGGGGATAAAGTTGACCATCTAATTAGAACAGAAAAGAAAAATCCTGGTAGAAGATAATGGGGTATTGCTGAATACCCCTATTTGGTGAAGAAACCGAAATCTACTATGGACCAAATGTTCAGGTACCTGGAACAAATAACTTTAGTGTTTCTCGTACATGGTGAAGGGAATAAGCAATAGGAGTTATTTATGCTTTAAACCTTCTGTTCTGTATTCAATGAGCTCGATCCTATTCTGTGCGAACTGAATAGCGCCGGGAATCCGCTCCAGGAGCTATTCAATACACCACGCTGCTAAGCCCGACTAAGGATTTCTTCTCGCACCCCTCCGGGGATGCGAGCAGAAATCCGACAAAAGTCCAGGAACGAGGGTGTTTTCTGCCCTTCGCGCCTGGAAATAGCATTGCGTCGGGTAGTTAGGTCGGGGTATGCCCGTTCTCGCGCCTTAAACAGGGTGTTTAGTCGTGAGAACGGGCATTCTCCGACTAAACACCGTGCAGAATTGAATAGCTCCGGGAGCTATCTCCCAGCGCTATTTACATTGCGGCCATTTGAATCGAGCCCAATGACTTGTGGTTAAAAAAACAAAAAAAATCTTGGCCCATAACCTAAAATGTATGGTTTTTGGAACAAATATTCCTATTTTAAACATTTCCCAAAATAATCCTCACGGCCCTTTTGATCTGGTTATCTTATATTAAACTAGCCAATGGATAACAAGATGCAGTTTGTTTTACCCTTTCTTCATCAGTGCATCCCAAGAAAATTTAATCTTTACATTTACTATACCAGCTACAGTCAGATGCATGTCAGCATGGGTCTGATTCCGCTATACCATGTAATAACCCCGGTGTGCTGATCCTAGAGGTTCTGTCGCATTGTACTCGCTGCATATTTATTTGAATGTTTGTAAAGATAGGGTGGGTACACACTTAGCAGATATATCTGCAGATCAAGTGATCTGCAGATATAGCTGTAGATGATGGTCGTTCATATACCCTGAACGACCATCATTTTCCAGGCTGCCGCGGGTCCCGTTGGCCCCCGGGTCCGGCCCCTCCCCACGGCTGCCGCTGCATGTGTATGGGCGTTCGGCTGATCGCCCGTAGAAACTTGCCGAGGAACAGATATATCTGTCCATCGCCTGTGCAGCACAGCCGACGCAATATGTCTGTGAACAACATCATTCACAGATATATCGCTGGTACACACTGGCCAACGGGCACCAGATTGATTGGCCGATCAATCGATCGGCCAATATATCTGTCAGTGTGTACCCAGCTATAGTTACTGAGAGCTGTGGTTGAGTAATAATGAGTCATTAAGTCCAGTATAATGAATAAATATGTCAATCTGTGGTGTGACAAGTCTCAAAACCAGTACTATTGCCTATGGCTCTCAAGATCTGGTTGGGACATTTGGAAAATCATGTAAGAAATAGCAATCCCAAATGATGATGATGATCTTTCACACTCAATGATTTGTAAGAGCATTCAGAAACTTGAATATTCTTTATGTACTAAAAGTTCTGAATGAGGACAGGCACATCCATAGTAAATTATTTTGGGGGTTCTCAACTCAAGCCCTCAAGTACCACAAACAGGTCATGTTTTGTGGATTTATTTCATCATGCACAGGTGAGTTAATTTATGTTGCTGGGTCCGTAATTATCCCACCTCTTCTGCAGACAGAAATTTTCCAAACATGACGTGTTGAGAAAAAATGACGGTTGAGGTTGAGAACCACTGAGCTAAAAGAGAGAGAAATAAAACTCGTAGCTAGCATAGATATTTAGGACACTTATTTCACTTCCTTGATTCATCCCTGTTGACACTGTTAATTAGTGGTGTTTATCTGGGTTCCAGTATAGTACACTTCTTAGTGCATATCCATTAGACAGTCTTCTGCGCCAAGGATGATATTGGTTATTTTGTCAAAGACAGTCACTTGAGGAAGCAATCTATATGACTACTGTATATCGGCAGACAAGACCGACACCTTCAGTCTGCAGGTAAAGAGGGCAAGTTCAACATTATTTGAACCAATTAGTTTGTCAACTTCAATAAGCCACTTTTATAAATTTTTGAGGGGAAAAAAAGTTTTGTAGATTCTTATTTGACAAGGAACACCAGGGACCTTTTCTTCCAACAGACATATATATATATATATATTAGGGATGTGCAGGCTCGGATAGGTTCGAGTTTGCACGTGGAGTTCGGATTTTTCCCTCCAAAAAAACGGAACTCAGAAAGAGGCAAAATGTCATCTTGCATGGACGAACATCATCATTCCTGGACTTTTGTCCAGGAATGATGATGATCGTCCATGCAAGATGACGTTTTGCCTCTTTCTGAGTTCCGTTTTTTTGGAGGGAAAAATCCGAACTCCACGTGCAAACTCGAACCTATCCGAGCCTGCACATCCCTAATATATATATATATATATATATATATATATATATATATATATATATATATATATACAGCTCTAATAGTGAGGTAATATTTTTTGTATGCCTCTAAAAAGGTAAATATCCTAAGAGGCAAAATTCGTGCTTCAAGGGTAAAATAGGCTCACACATTTGCGAGTCCTTTTATGATGCTATCCGGATGATCTGGAACAAGCAATATGGATTAGACATTCTCCGGAACCTGTATGAACAAGTGAAAGCTTCACTAAACTTGTAATTATCTCTGACAAAAGCAATCATGCCTTGAGGAGTGCATCTGGAGGTGACAATAGTGCAAGGTGTATGGGAAGGGATGTAGTCAGGAAGTCAGGCGGTCGCAATGCTGACCGCCAGCTTCCTGACTGTCAAATCCCGGCAAGGTACTAATGACAGGCGTCACAATCCCGACGCCTGTCATTAGACCTACGCCGGGAGCCCCACACCCGGCATACCGATCGAGGTATATTTATAAAGAAGGTATATTTTCCTGTCTGGTTTCATTCAAGGAAGGAACAATGGGCCTGATTCAGAGCCGCTCGCTATTTGCGGTCGTTCGTTCTAAAACAATGGGTGGCTATTCAAATGAACCGTTCGCTAATTGCGGTCTGGTCACGCTTCTAAGTCTGAACGAGCGAGCAAAACTTGCGGTTGTAATTTTGAAAAATACGCCCCCTGGCCGCTCGCATCCTACGTCATGTCCGCTATTTATTAGATTAATCGAGCACATCGAACAGCGTATGAACTGCTCGCTATTCTTGTGGCTGTTTTTTTCAACCACTATTTTGCGATCAGTTCGGGGTAAAAAAAAAACAAGTGACGTGGTCAATGACGCTGCTGTATTAATTATGCACTCCCTTAAAACGCCCGTTTTGACCTTTAAGCACGCCTGCGTTCTGATCTCCACTCCCCGTTTTCAAGCACCTTCCCCTGTTACCACTCACATACGCCTCCTCCTGTCACTCAAAATAGCAGGCATTCGCTATATAGCGATCAAACGATTTTCGGCCGCACTGACTGGTTCGCGCATGCGTAATACAATCCGTACGCATGAGCAGATGTGCGAACATCGGTCAGAACGAACGAGCGGCCGCTTACGAGCGGCTCTGAATCAGGCCCAATGATCAGAAAGCATCTACAGCATTGTTTCTGGCTAGTGCCACATGGATTGATCTGCAAGGTGGCAACTTGGCCCAGTTTCCCTACAGTCTTACACGCAATGACCTCTATTGATTTTGGTTTTTATGTGAGGACCATTGTGAATTGAAGTACACAGAAAAGTGGGCTATCCTTTTTACTATTGTAACTAGTTTTCATAAATGCCCTTAATTGACAGTGATTTAGAAAAAGTAGGAGATTATATATTTTTTTTTTAACTCAAATAGTTTTTTATTAAAGAGAGATCATTTTTACATTGCAGATCATACACATGAATAAACAAGAGTTTTCATAGCAATAACAATACGGTCTCACAATTTGTAATACATTATATAACCTAACACAAAGACAAAAATTAAAATGAAATTGAATTAAAAAAATTAAATAAAAATAATAATGGACAAAAGTACACACACCTTGTAAAAAATATTTTGATTAGCACAAAATATTACTGGAATTGAGTATAAGGAACACTAGCTGAATTCATCATCGAGACATGAGTGTCATAAAAATCAGACCAGGTGCACCATTTAGGACAGTGTTGGCTAACCTTGACACTCCAGCTGTTATGGAACTACATAACCGAGCATGCACTGCTACAATTTTGCTATTAGGGCATGCTAAAACTGTGTCAGGGCATGCTGGGATATATAGTTCCACAACAGCTGGAGTGTCAAGGTTAGCCAACACTGATTTAGGAGATTATATTTTAACCTTTCTATTTCTTGCCCGTAATAGCCAGATTACATGACAGAACTATCGAGAGATGGGATAGAGAACCTATACCTTTTTTTTTGCATATATTTTCATCACCTTGTTGGGTAAGTGCACTCTAAGGCAGGGGTTCCCGCGGGCATGTGCGTTCGGGCGTACACACTGTGATCCACAGGACGATATATAATTCCGATCCATGTTGGAACGGTATATTGTGCGAGGGATTGCATGGTGTGTACCCAGCTTAAGAGGTTTATGTATCGAGCAGTGAAAAGTGTGGAGAATTGGACCAGTGGAGAAGTTGCCCATAGCAACCAATCAGCTTTGAAGTAGCATTTATCAAGTAGTCAATAAAATAATAGGTAGGAGCTGATTGGTTGCTATGGGCAACTTCTCCACTGGTCCACTTTTCCACGCTTTTCACTGCTTGATACATAAACCCCTGAGGCAGTTGAGCATGTTTTAACCAAACAGTTGACGTTTTCCTTTTTAATGCGGCATCCATTGCAATATATTGTACACCTGTAGCAAAAGGTGACCTTTTTAACATTGCAGAAAGGGGGGTAACACTTTACGCTCTTTTAATTCCATTCTTACAAGCTGTAACATTTTTGAACAGGTAAAGGCTTTCCTGCAGCCGCCGATGGAGGGAATTGTACTTGAAACCTATGGATCTGGTAATGCCCCAGATTGCCGTATTGACTTGCTGCAAGAACTGCAGGCTGCTACAGATCGTGGCGTGGCGATAATAAACTGCACACAGTGTTTACGTGGCTCTGTCACCGTCTCCTACGCAACTGGAAAGGTAGGAGTCCTGGTTATTTTTGGGTACATGTTTTGACAATGTGCCGGTTATACATGGTTGATTTTTAAGACATTCCATAAATAGCTGTATAATATTATTTTTCTATCCAATGAACTGCTTATGAGCTAATGCTGCATTAGTTTTTTTTAACCAAGTTTTTAGGCCGTTTAGTACTCCAATTAGAGGCTGACTGATTGTTTTGGGCAACGTCCCCAGTTTGTATCTCCAAGGCTTGATGCTTCTCTCCCCCCCCCCCCCCCCTCCGAGGCTTGATACATCTTCACCCCCCCCCAAGGACTTGATACATCTTCACCCCCCCCAAGGCTTTACACATCTCCCCCCCCCCCCCATGGCTTGATACATCTTCACCCCCCCATGGCTCGATACATCTCCTCCCCCCGTGGCTTGATACATCTCCTCCCCCCGTGGCTTGATACATCTCCTCCCCCCGTGGCTTGATACACCTCCTCCCCCCGTGGCTTGATACATCTCCTCCCTCCGTGGCTTGACACATCTCCCTCCGTGGCTTGACACATCTCCTCCCCCCGTGGCTTGACACATCTCCTCCCCCCGTGGCTTGACACATCTCCTCCCCCCGTGGCTTGACACATCTCCTCCCCCCGTGGCTTGACACATCTCCTCTCCCCCCCCATGGCTTGATACATCTCCTCTCCCCCCCATGGCTTGATACATCTCCTCTCCCCCCCCATGGCTTGATACATCTCCTCTCCCCCCCCCATGGCTTGATTCATCTCCTCTCCCCCCCATGGCTTGATTCATCTCCTCTCCCCCCCCATGGCTTGATTCATCTCCTCTCCCCCCCCCATGGCTTGATTCATCTCCTCTCCCCCCCCCATGGCTTGATTCATCTCCTCTCCCCCCCCCATGGCTTGATTCATCTCCTCTCCCCCCATGGCTTGATTCATCTCCTCTCCCCCCATGGCTTGATTCATCTCCTCTCCCCCCATGGCTTGATACATCTCCTCTCCCCCTATGGTTTAATACATCTCCTCTCCCCACCCATGGCTTGAGACATCTCCCCCCCATGGCTTGATTCATCTCCTCTCCCCCCCATGGCTTGATACATCTCCTCTCCCCCCTATGGTTTGATACATCTCCTCTCCCCCTATGGTTTGATACATCTCCTCTCCCCCCATGGCTTGAGACATCTCCCCCCCATGGCTTGATATTTCCTCCCCCCAAGGCTTGAGACATCCCCCCCCCCAAGGCTTGATAAGCCTCCCCCCCAAGGCTTGATAAGCCTCCCCCCCAAGGCTTGATACGCCTCCCCCACAGGCTTGATACGCCTCCCCCCCAAAGCCTGATATGCCTCCCCTCGAAGGCTTGATACGCCTCTCCCCCAAGGCTTGATACTTCTCCCCCTTGGAGAAAATAAAGTGGTGAAGTTGCATAGACTGTGCTAGATAAATGACAGTTAGAAGCTGATTGGTTGCTTTGGGCAACGTCTCCAGTTTATCTTTCTCCAAGGTTTGCTACATCTCCCCCTAAATGTTAGTAGCTCAAACTGCTATACAATGCATAGCTCCCAATCAGTTGGTCACAGAGCATCCACAGACTTTTTCACCATATTAAATGTGAGAGGAATGAGTGACTGAGGGACACTATGCACTGGGGAGTGACCTGATTCTCAGGTGTCCTTTATTTAGCTCATTCTTGGTGACCTGATTCACTTACTGGCAACTCATCAAATCTGCAGGTTTTTGGCTGAATTTCTGACTTGCCCACCTCTCATCATTTCCATGACACAAGCTTCCCACTGCCTACCTGGCTGTGTGACCGAACTGTCATTTAAATATTTTACTAAGTTTTAATTACTGGATATTTGTATCACCCATCGCCGCCCTGCCCAGCGCCTTCTTAAACACACTCTAATTATGTAAAGAGGGCACATGAGGCAGAACACTGTCAGCCTGAATTGTTCTGCAGCACATTACAAAACCTGTCATTACTGCCCAGCGTGCTGCCTATAAATGATAGTGTGGGTTATTGTGTTACACAGAACTAGTGTTCTACTTATGAATTAATTCTTACTGTCCTATTTTCACCTGGTACATAAAGGTCACATATGAAATAAGTAGGACACACCGTAATGCCAGGCAATGAAGGAAAGATGAGACCACCTTGTTTTGTTCTCTACAGCTGAGGAACTGTGCTGATGACTGCATTTGCTTGATAAAGTAATTTGCACTTGATAAACTGCAAGATTAGACCACTGAAAGTAAAATACTAGTTGCTTATACAGGTCCAGCATCCCCTTTGTTTTATACTTGTCCAGCATCCCCTTTGTTTTGTTTTTGTGTCTTTGCCCACAATTGTACCCTGTGTTTACCCCATTGTATATCCTGGTAACCATGAGAGAAGGGAGTTTGTGGTCATCGTTCATCTGCTGCTTCAGGCTGTAGCTCATTTCAATTCATGTTTTGTGGCCCGGGGTCGGAAAGGGAGGTCTTACATAATAGTCGTAGCTATAGTGGGTGCAAGGGGTGCCATTGCTATGGGGCCCAGGGGCCAGACCCAGCTCATATATAGCCGTCTACCAAGTTCCCAAAATTGCCTGTTAAGAAATTGGGTTCGGGCCTGAAAAGGGGGACTTGTCAGTGGCGATCTCTGTCTCTGCCTCTCAGTAAAGTTCCACACTTTTATAGTCCATATCCCACCCTCCTGTCTCCACTCTCACAGACACAGCTGAGCTAATCACTAAGCCCAGCACTGTCGGAGAGCAGGCTTCTCCTTGTTAAGAGCCTTTGTGAAGCTGGGGGGCGGAAATTCAGCGCCGAGATTAGGACTGTCCCAGAATCTGACAGGGTACCTACATTTACACCTTCTCCACTCATAGTGGAATTTCCTGCATCAGGAAGTATCCCCTCAGCTAGGAGCTGCTCTTGTGGCATAATGTGAACTGGAAGCAATGTGTGGCATAATGTGTACTGTCAGCACTACAGTTTTTAGTATATTGTAAACTGGGGGAATACAATGTGGCATGCGTATGAACTGGAGGCACTGTGGTATAATGTGATCTAGGGCACTTTGTGGGGCATAAATGAACTAGGGCAGTACTATGGGGCATAAAATGAACTAGAGCAGGTAAGTTTTTTTTTTTTTTTAACTTTTATTTTATTACTTAATTTCTACAGTGAATCAGCGTGTGGTCTGTTTAGACCACACAGCTGATCACTGGGGCCGGCTCTGGGCTCTGCTCTCCCCGTCAGAGCGGAGCAGGAGTCTGGTACCCGGGGGAGACCCTGGATAACGCCACTTCCAGGTGGCGTTATTATCACAGGGCTTTCCCCAGTATTTTTTCACATTTTATTTTTAGTAACTTTGGTCAGATCACATTTCCCATTACAATGACTGGAAATGTGATCTGCTTACTAAAAATAAGTGATACTCAGGGGTTGGAGTAGAATTGTACGAATTCTACTCCAATTGCCCTTTAGTACCTGTAGGTGATACTAAAATAATGTGAAAAAGGTGTGAAAACACCCTTTTTCACTTTGTTTTAGTAAAAATAATGTTAATAAATAGAGCCCTGGAGAGAAAAACAGCCAGTCCCCGTCTGTCTAGGTGATATTATGCCAATTCATGTTTTACTCAGAGGACTGTCAGGACATTGATAAGTTGCTCCCCATGCTGTAGAAATTTCTGATTTGCTGCATTGCATTTTGGGAGGTCTCGAAGGGCCAAGTGATGGCTGAATGTGTTTGAGCGATGAATGGTGCATACATCAGGGTTTGACTTCCTCCTAATAGTGGCTTTAACACCAGCCATGTCTTTTCCTGTACATAACAGGGGCAAATAAATGCAATTGTAGAGTGTAAAGGTTCATTATAAAATGTATTTTATTTATTCAAACAATGGCTACATATTTAACAGAATGACAATAGAAATGGGACAAACACATTTGTACAAAGATAGTATTTTATTAATAGTTTTTTTTCCAAAACAAAAATACCCACATAGTATTATAAAAAAGGAAAAGGAAAAAAAAATGTATATAAAAATTGATCAGTATACACAAAATACATATTTAGAATATGTATATTACACTTGACCATTTATTCTTCAGAGAAATAGGTGGGGTTCGGATTGCCCACTGAATGTTTGACAACCCCACAGAAGCGCCCCAGGGAGATTCCATTGCGCTGTAGGAGTTGCGTTATATCTTGTGACTATGTACACGGATCACTTCGGTCAGCACAGCAGTAGTATATAAAAAAGATTGTACTTTTGTGGCAAACAGGAGCACACTTAGCATAGCTGTGAATAGAGAGGAAGGAGGATATGATGATAGCCCAGTACACCGTCTGAATCGCCTAGGGGCTGTTTATCCTCAAGGCTTCCACTGAGAAAAGCATAAAGTGGAAACAGTACATCATGAATGGAGCAGGTTTTGGCAATCTGTGTAAACACGGATCTCTCGAAGACTCATTGATACAAGGGTTGGAATGGCCAATGCATTGTTGTCAGTCCCAGGGAGATTGCAAGGAATTTGGAGACTTCTTTTAGTCTTAAGATTTACACTGATTAACTTCAGTTCTCAAAGTGCAATGTTTTCCAATGCCATTAAGATATAAGCACTACGCAGCATTCTTTTACTATATGCTTCATACGGAATCTGTATGATATACCAGCGGACAGGATGCCAGCGGTCAGAAGACCGACATCGGCATCCCGATTGTAAACATCCCAACCGGGGACGGTAAGTAACCTAACCCTCCCCTCGGTGGGTCCTAACCCTAACCTCCCCCCGGTGGTGCCTAACCATAACCCTCCCTTCCCGCACCCTAAACCTAACCCTCCCTGGGCGGTGCCTCACACTAGCCCCGCAGCCTAACCATAACCCTCCCTGGTCGGTACCTAACCCCCCCTCCCCCTTGTCAGAGCCTAACCTACCTTCTTACCTTCGGGATGCCAATGTTGGTATCTTGGTCCCTTCGGGATGCCAGCGTCGGGATTCCGGCGTCGGTATCCTGATGTCCTGCATCCCGTCCGCCGGCATCTTGACTGGATCCCCTTTATACATACAGTTTTTAACTAATATCTGAAGCACGCACTTGATTGGTAAAGGAACATGGGCACAGCCACGAATGATCAGACCTGGCGTAAAGTAAGAAAGTGCAGTAGCCAAGCCATATATTATCACTGTAATAAAGGAGAGCTTGTACTAGATGTATACCAGGTTTTTCCTTGTTCCCACAAGGTTACATGAAACCTCTGCATGGACAAATTTATTTTTTTTATATTTGCTGCACGAATCTACTAGGGGCGATTTATCACAATCCACATCTCAGATGCGAATTGGCTGTGATGTATTCAAATATCGCATTGCTATATTGGGTGAATTTCTCACAATGATGTATCAAAAACCCCATGCAGGGACAAAGCTTGCGATAAAGCTCTGTCCCTGTGAATCCCCTTCACACACTTTTCACTGTATTTTGCAATAGATAAAGTGAGAAGGTGTCCGTGCATATGCCGACGGCTCACCAACGGCTCCCACGACCCCGCCCTCCCATCTTACACTTGCCTACCCAGTGATCATTGCTCCGATGAGGTCCTGGCTCTGGGGCTCTGGTCAGCTGGTCTCCAGGCTCCTGCACTGTGACCGTTCTATGCAGCAGCTGACCTGGGTCACAGCGCACGAGACTGGAGACCAGCTGACCAGAGCCCCAGAGGACCTCATCAGAGCACAGATCACCGGTCTCTGGATGCAGGTAAGTGTTTGGGCTTTTTTAACTTTTTTTTTTTTAAAGTGATCAGCTTGTGGTCTATTTAGACCACGCAGCTGATCACAGGTGCCGGCTCCCAACTCTGCCCTGCCTGAGCAGGGCAGAGCTGTCTAAGCAGGAGTCCGGGAACTGGGGTAAAACCATAATAACTCCATCTGAAGATGGCGTTATTATCACAGTGCTTCCCTGGTTTTTTTATTTTTTTATTTATTTTTAGTAAATTTCAGACCGATCGCATTTTCCTTTACCATTAAGGGAAATGCGATCTGCTTACTAAAAATATGTGAATTGAAGGATTGGAGTAGTTTTTCACGAAAACTACTCCAAATACTCTTTTTAATACATTTATGTTCTACTAAAATAATGTGAAAAGTGTGTGAAAACATATGTTTTCACCACCTGCCAAGCATTATGAAATATCTCTTTGTTAAATGCATAGAGTATAATGCATTACCCAACTGTACAGTGTGCAGAAAGTAAAAATAAGTTTTCATACATGGTCCGTGATATAAAGTTTGATGTGAAATATGGCCCTAATTTCCTTTGTTGTGTTCCATTCAGGCTCTTACTGTTGTGGGAGTCATACCAGGGTGTGATCTGACTCCAGAAGCTGCACTGGCAAAACTGTCCTATGTCCTAGGTAAAACTCACCTCACCCTGGAGCAGAAGAAACAGGTAAAGCAAGGGATCTCTAATTTGCACAGACCTCCTGATGTGTGTGTGTGTGTGTGTGTTTGTGTGTGCGTGTGTGCACATGTATTTACGGCTGGATAATTATGTTGCCTAGACCTGCTACTCTCTACTGGTTTTCAATACACAGGCAGCCATTTTGTGTGTTTTTACCACTAGTATCTCCAGTAATTTGTCATGAATATAGGTTCAGCCCATGAAATAGCTTCCCCCACTTGTAATACACAGACGATGCACCTTTTAGTGCAAAACTGCAACAATGTTGTCCCTATGGAACCTATGCTATATGAAAGTCTAAACCGCCATTATGTTTTCACATACAGTATGTACAAAGTACATATATAAAATATATCTTTATATGTCTTCAAGTGCTTTTCTTTGAAGATTTTTTTTGTACAGTCCTCTTTGAATTCCAAGCAATGCAAATAAGGCTAATCTGCAAGTTTTTATAACCTAAGGTTCATTTCACAATGCTCACATAGAGAAGAAAAGCAGTTGCACATAGAACAAAATGGCTGCTTGCAGCCTGTTTAGCAAAGACATACTGGAACTTCCTGTTAAAAACAAAACCGGATAGCTATATAGATTTATACAAAGTTCTATATCATACAGGAGTCATTCCTGCATAAGATGTACAGTGCTGACTTCAATATCCACCAATTGCACATGCCTGGTCTAGAGGTCTGTATGTTCTGAACAATTGTCACCAACTTCTATTGCACGGCGCTCTTGTTTAATGTTCCTCATCAAAGTTGATCTATGTCCTTTGCTGTTTTATAAACTTAAAAAATATTAGTATAAGAATTATTATAAGAGGCGCAAAAAAATATATGGAGTTTGAGCCGATACTCCCACATTGTCCAGAGCCTAAGGAAATATTAATCCACCGCTGTGAATAGTGATTTAACAGGCTGTGTATATTTGCAGATGCTGTTTGAGAACCTCAGAGGAGAGATGACTGTAAGCGCCACTGGGGCCAAGATCTCTCTGAGAGACAGCAAGTTCATTCAGGTCGTTGCCAAGTCTGTTGGTGTGAGCTGCAAGGAGGTACGGTCTCATCAGACTGTCCTGTTACATGTTTATATTTCCTGCTATGTAAGACTCCTTCCGCCATATTGTCAGAGACCATGGCTGTGATGGGGCAGATGCATGAAGCTCTGGGAAGTGATAAAGTGAAGAGTGATAAACAACCAACCACTCAGCTCCCAACTGTCATGTCACAGGCTGTGTTTGAAAAATGACAGTTGGGAGCTGATTGGTTGGTCGTTTATCACTTTCCACTTTATCACTTCCCAGAGCTTTGTACATCTACCCCTAGTGTATGAGGGCTGATCTGCAACTAGATGTCTGAAGACCTAGCAGAGTGTTCGCTACTGCAGACGTATTTATTAGGTTGTGCTACAATCCGTATACCAGTTATGTGTGTAACTTACATTTATCTTTTTGTTTTGGTTTTGCCTGAAAGTTCCTATAAGCAAAGTACACTGGCCGCTCTGTCCATCCATACAAGTACATCTGTGTGTATGTCCAAATATATAACTCATTGCGCTCAGATAACCTAGCCAAGCAAATAGTCTAATGTGGTCATGGACTGGAGTCTCCAGCCGTCCCATGTGTCATCTGACGGGTGCCAATCACCTTGGGCCCATACAAGCAACTTGTGACCATTTAGGCCTAAGATTATCTCATTGGCCAGCACATTACAGCTTATATGGGAAACTTTAAGTCTTATCCTGCATTTGTGTTGCTTTGTTGGGTGTGTGGGATAGAGTATTTCCCATTGATAAGAAGCCACTAACAGACATATTTATTTGTGCTACTTCATTAGCTCACACCATATTTACTACTGTCGCTGATCAAACTAGTTTTATCTAGGCCTCTGAGGGACAAATCTTTCCCGTAATCAGCCCGAATCCACCTATTGTATGGCTTCTTCTATAACCATTTTATCTGTATCTCCACACACACTTACACTTTAGCACATGAAAGATCCCAAATAATGAGTCTAGCATAAACTGTCTTTAACAAATAGGGGATGGAATGTACTAAGCATAGCATTCGTAATGCGTACACCCCCCCCCCCCGACTTCGGGTACTTACCACGGTTCATTACTGCGGTATGTACCAAGAATATCGCCAAGGACAGCTCACCTGATAAGGACTGTCCTTTGCGATGGCCCCAGACAGAGTGACTTCCGGGTTTAACCCCCAAAAATTACTCTGGTGTCCTTCTGTGCATGCGTAGAAGGATTCGGGCCGAGGGGGGTGATGGGGGGAGTCCGATCGGATCTGCCAAGTTTCATTGCCCAGTGTATTTGGTTATATGATTAATATCTCATTCCATTCAACATGTTATTAATATGTCTGATTCAGATCGTTCAATGATTTTGTGAAAATATTTTTAAATTTAAAATTGAGTGTGCCTACTATTTAGCCCACTTTTTTTTTCCCTTTTGTCAGGAATTGGAGGCGGTGAGGGACGCGCTTACACCAGCCTTGGCATGTGCTGCTGCTAAAACGGGGGACATTAATGCACTGGAAGCAATTCGGGAAATTGTAATAATGCTAATTACTTTCATGTGCTATTATATTTCATGTGTGTTACAAGACTAAAATGTTTTTATATTTGGAACTTTATCTTGTGCCTTAGTGATATCTTGCCAGCCAATGGTTATGGTATGAAAGATAGACAGTAAAAAAGTCGACAATATCTAGATAGACACCACATGTTAGGCAGCCAATAGGTCGACAGGGACAGAAGGTCGACACACTAAAGGTCGTCATGGAAGAAGGTCGGCCGGTACAAATGGTCGACAGGTTTAAAAGGTCGACGCTAAATTGGTCAACTTTTTTTTTTCTAGCCCTAATCTTCACCCTAACCCTCCCTCCTGGTGCCTAACCCTAACTGTTGGGGTAAGTGTCTTTAACCCCCTGGTAAGTGCCTAACCCTGAAAAAATAAAAAATAAAGTGTCAACCATTTTCGTGTCGACCATTTGTACCGGTCAACCTATTGACTGTCGAACATGTGGTGTCTATCTACACATTGTTAACCTTTTTATGGTCTGTCTATAGTCCAGTTATCCCAACCAATCAGCTCCTAACTGTCACTTTACAGGCTGTGTTTGAAAAATTACAGGAGCTGATTGGCTGGTACTTTATCTCGCTCCACTTTACATCTCTCCTAGGCTTCTTGCATAGACCCCTCGGTGCTTAACATATCCAATCAAAATTGATCTAGTTAGGTCTGCTCAGGTGCAGAGTACAAACCTATAGAATGATTCACATTGCAGGACGTGCTGGGTCCATCGTATGACCCCAAGTGCAGCAGGAGATCTTGCTGCGCAGTGCCAGAAGAACCATTTGACGGCCATGTCTGCTTGTACGACTGCCAAAGAAAATCGCAGCCAGTGTGGGGGAGATTAGACTACAGACACTAATTAGTGATCATACAGCTAGATAGTGTGTGTGGGACCACTACTGCTGCTGTACCTGTAGCACTTTTTTTTTCCAATGACTCAACAGTGAAATGTTTGTGCACAATGTTTTCTTTCCAGAAGAAATAAATGTAATCTCAATTAAACCTTTATTTGTGTTGATCAGGGAGGTAACATGAGCAGTGAGGACTATGACGGTAGAACGCCGTTACATGTTGCCTGCTGTGAAGGGCATTACGGTGTGGTTCAGTATCTACTAAATAATGGAGCCACCGTCTACGCCAAAGATCGTTATGGGGATACGCCGTTAATGAACGCTGTCAAATTCAGGTAATGGTTTTGTAAGATTTTGAAAACTTTGAACTTGTTTTATGTGTAACTCCCGAAACCGCGATCTCTGATGCAATGGGGTTTGTAGTGAAGGAAGGGGATGTATGTGTTTGTGCAGAGAAGATGGGTTAGGGTTAACCCAATGTATTACAATGTAGCGCACAGATCCTTTTGGTGGTGGCTTAAGTCCCATCTCTTTGGACTCCAATAATCTCTACCGTGAAAGGCGCCAGGATTGGTGGAGGTTTGTTTGTTAATTTTTAAAAGCAACTTTTTGCAAATCTGGTTATCTTGATTAGTGCAGGTACCTTGCAGTAAGTCTTCCGTAAGCAATTTTAATACAGCAAACATTTGGTAACTCTTCTGTGGGAGGTTGAATGTGTTCTGCATTATAAGTGCTATAATATCCAGCACAACTTTATACCTACCTACATTTTAAATGGCCAGGGAAGAACACAGATGGGTTCTAAACTACGTCTTTCTTTGTACGTGCCCTCTTGCGACTCTTACTATACTCCTTGCATTCTCTTTCTTGTCCATGCTGAGTTTCCACCATTGGGCAAAGTTGTGTCTTCGTTGTGCTTATAATGTGTTGCACAGCTAGTTTGTGGCTGCAGTTCTGACTATAGCGGGGGAGAGCGCTCCACTGTATTGTATATATAAAGGGTGCAATAATTATCAGTTCTACCTGCTCGGGTAAGGACTGGAAAGGAAATCGGAAAGATAAATCAATCTATATAGTAAAAGTGTTAGGTGGTCTTTCACAACTAGGTTACCTTTCAGTTCCATTGGTAACTAGTGACTTCATGTCTCAGGGATGTGACTATCACTGAGTGGCATGTAGCCAGGATCCCGGCACGCGGAATGCTGACTGTCTAAATACCGGTGCCGGAATCCTGACAGCGTTGGTATCCCAGCTCCAGTATCCCGACTGCCGGCATCCCGAAGGTAAGTATTGGGGGGTTAGGGTTAGGCACTAAGGGGGTGGGTTAGGTTTAGGGTGTGGGGAGGGGGAGGTTTGGTTTAGGCATCAGGGAGGGAGGGGTAGGGGTTAGTGTTAGGAAGCTTACCTTCTAGTGTTGGGATTCTGACTGTCCGGATGCCGCTGTCTATATTCTGACCGGCGGCATCCCAAACCCCCGGGTTCCCATACCCTCTGAGTACAGTGATAGCCTGTATAGCCAGAGGCGGGCTCCTACGCTGTGCCCGTGTTGCAGTCCAGACATCGGTCCAGACAGTTCATTTGTGGCATCTACCAAGTGCGTTGCGCAATGGATCTGGCCAGTGCAGCGACTGACACATTTGCACACACAAAACCAGATTTTAGGGGCTGCATCAGCTGCTGCCCCTAGAAGCCGGGTAGGGCTGAATGGAAGGCATGGAGTGGCATTTTATTGGAAGTACCCTCTCTACTGGTCATAGTCTGGGCTCTCCCTGGGACTGCCTGTTTGGCATCTGATTAGCAGATGGTGCCTGTAATAAGAATAAATATATATGGCTTTGAAATGAAACAAATATATATGGCTTTGAAATGAAACAAACAAGATGTGCTTTAACTGCAGACTTTCAGATTTAATTTGAGGGTAATTACATCCAAATCAGGTGAACGATGTAGGAATTACAACGGTTTCTATATGTGCCTAAACTTTTTAAGGGGCCAAAAGTAATGGGACAAACTAAACAATCCTAAATCTAACTTTCACTTTTTAATACTTTGTTGCAAATCCTTTGCAGGCAATTACAGCCTGAAGTCTGGAACGTATAGACATCACCAGATGCTGGATTTCATCCCTGGTGATGCTCTGCCAGGCCTCTACTGCAAATGTCTTCAGTTCCTGCTTGTTCTTGGGGCATTTTCCCTTCAGTTTTGTCTTCATCAAGTGAAGTGCATGCTCAATCGGATTCAGGTCAGGGGATTGACTTGGCCATTGCATAACATTCCACTTTTTAGCCTTAAAAAACTCTTTGGTTGCTTTTGTAGTATGATTCGGGTCATTGTCCATCTGCACTGTGAAGCGCCGTCCAATGAGTTCTGTAGCATTTCACTGAATATGAGCATATAATATTGCCCGAAACACTTCAGAATTAATTCTGCTGCTTTTGTCAGCAGTCACATCATCAATAAATACAAGGGAACCAGTTCCACTGGCAGCCATACATGCCCACGCCATGACACTACCACCACCATACTTCACTGACGAGGTGGTATGTTTTGGATCATGAGCAGTTCCTTTCCTTCTCTATACTCTTCTCTTCCCATCACTCTGGTACAAGTTGATCTTTGTCTCATCTGTCCATAGGATGTTCAAGAACTGTAATGGCTTTTTTAGATGTTGTTTGGCAAACTCTATTCTGGTCTTCCTGTTTTTGTGGCTCACCAATGGTTTACATCTTGTGGTGAACCCTCTATATTCACTCTTGTGAAGTCTTCTCTTGATTGCTGACTTTGACACATATACACCTACCTCCTGGAGAGTGTTCTTGATTTGGCCAACTGTTGTGAAGGGGTTTTTCTTCACCAGGGAAATAATTCTCCTGTCATCCACCACAGTTGTTTTCCGTGGTCTTCCGGGTCTTTTGGTGTTGCTGAGCTCTCCGATGCGTTCTTTCTTTTTAAGAATGTTCCAAACAGTTGATTTGGCCACACCTAATGTTTTTGCTATCTCTCTGATGGGTTTGCTTTGATTTTTCAGCCTAATGATGGCTTGCTTCACTGATAGTGACAGCTCTTTGGATCTCATATTGAGAGTCAACAGCAACTGATTCCAAATGCAAATGTCACATCTAGAATCAACTCCAGACCTTTTACCTGCTTAATTGATAATGAAATAACGAGGGAATAGCCCACACCTGTCCATGAAATAGCTTTTGAGTTGATAGTCCCATTACTTTTGGCCCCTTAAAAAGTGGGAGGCACATATTGAAACCGTTGTAATTCCTACACCATTCACCCGATTCGGGTATTAATTACCCTCAAATTAAATCTGAAAGTCTGCAGTTAAAGCACATCTTGTTTGTTTTATTTCAAAGCTATTGTGGTGGTGAATAGAGGCCAAAATATGAAAATTCTGTCAATGTCCCAATATTTTTGCACCTGACTGCATATATATATATATATATATATATATATATATATATATATATATTATATTATAGCATCACAAATCCCGAACACTCTTACTGATGTAAATCTCTTCCTTAGGTGCTTGGTCATAAACAAATAATTAGCAGAAATGTCCAGAACACCAGACAACCAGCACAGCTGTTTTGGTACCCGCCGGTACCTTCTTCCAAGGGCAGGCTGCTGTTCTTGGAAGAAGGTATTGGCGGGTACCGAAACAGCTGTCGGGCCGGGTCACCAGCACTGTTGCCGCAACGATGGTTCATTGACTTTATACGATGAGTACCACTATTATGTTTTGTTGGCACTAAATGCACTTTAAACTGTGAACGGACGTTGTCTTTTGGGGCACTTGATGGATTGACAAAAAACAATAAAAAACTTTTTCTATTACATTTATCAGTGTGCTGGTCGTCTGGTATTCTGGACATTGCTGACATATGTATTATTATTATTATTTTATTAACAGGCATATAATTTTATTTGGTAAATTCTATAAAATACTAAGAAATGAAATTAATTAGACATAATAAAGTACAGTAAACATGTGAATACAAAAAACCCTAAAGAACGACATGTAGATGTTTTAAAAACTGGATCACCTACTCGTATATGTGGCCCAAAAATGTAATAAATATAGGAGGGTGAAGGGCTGCTCGACTCAGCGGAGGGACCTGAAAAGAGATCACTCTTCCCTCATGTAATCTCCACAAAACTGAATTTGAAGATGACGTTTGTTCCGTAATAAAAAAACTAAAAACCAAACCTTTTTTTTTTTTTTTGAAGCTCGATACATCTGAAATCACCGCCGTTCCCAGAGGGGAGATGGGGGCGCGATGTGCGAGTGGAAAAATTATGTAAATTGAGGAACACAGGCTTTTTCTACAAAACAAATAAAAACACTCAATCATTAAAATATATTTTAGTTCTATGGGAATAAGTGCATTATACACTATGCTGTAGGGAAACTCTGAGACACCCTCGTAACACTGTTAAAGTGTGGAGAAAGGACAAGGTTTTGTACTCGTGTTTTTCACTAAAGCGCTGATCTTCTGCTATTGTGAGAAAATAAACCTCTTTGGGCCTCGCCCAGCGAGCGCCTCAGGTACTTCTCAGAGATTTCTTCATGAAAGTTATCAGTGCCACTCCTGTTCTAAGACAGGATACCGTAGCTGGCTGCTGTCCTTATGTATGATTGTTGCCACAGGATTGTTGCTTTGTGCTCGCTTGCACAGACTTGTAGGTGTTGTGTTATATATAATGTGTGCACTGTAACTTTTTTCAAAATGCCAGAGATTGTGAGTACCCCAAATTCCTATAATGTAACCGCTATGGAAGTGTGTGGGGGGGGGGGGGGGGGTGGAGTGGGCTACAGATACAGAAAGTCAGGTTGTGCTACACTCATGAAAATAGTTCAATTGTAAGGGGTTAATAGATCATATGTGGAAAATCATTACAGTATCAATTGATATTTGGTGATATATATATATATATATATATATATATATATATATAGTAATAATCTAATAAAACATTTTTACTGCTAAGGGAAAACAAAATACATTGGCATCTCCTGACTTATTCGCAAATTATAAAACACAATTAAGTTCCCAGTATTCTCTAATAACAAAGCAGTAGAGCAATATAATTGCCTTTTTTAATAAGTTTAATTGGTACTTAATTTGGTTTCAGAGCACAGACCATTGAGCTGAGAACTCATTGTTTGATCAGCGTTCCATCTTTCGGTGTAATAAACCGTAGCCCGTGCAAGCAGTGATTGTCTATTTCATTGGCTGCAAATCTCTTGTGTAGCTGAACCAAATACTTTGTGCTGTAGCCAATATGCTTCGAGATAATGTCATTTAGTTTTGATTTTTGTATCTCAAAATGGATATACTATAAAAAAAAAAAAAAAAAAAAAAAGATTTAATTAAAACAAAGCTGTACGGTGAATACATTATCTGTAGGATGTTGGTGTATAATTTTACTAGTGTGACAACCTCCCCCCCCCCCAACCAATATGCACCCCCCTCTTGGGCATTTCCAAAAAGTTGGACACTTCTGCAAGTCTGAAACATTTTTAACTGGCTAAGTGGGAACCTGCAAATGTTTCACTGCAAAATGTAACATCAGGTTGGCTAAGTCTTGCTACTATATTCTTCATTCTGCACTCTGCAGAGCCGTGGAATGCACCATGGCATTTGCTTCATACTTGCCTACCCTCCCGATATGGCTGGGAGCCTCCCAAAAATTGGGTGCCGCTCCCTGCCCCCTTGGAAAGGCAGGCAAGCCTCCCGAAGGCCGCCGACCCGTCCAGAATCGTGTCATCATGGTCACGATGACGTAATTGCGTGGTCATGCCCCATGCTTCACCCGCAATACTGATTCATCGCCGTATCGCGCCCCTTTTCTGCCACGAGACACACCCCCCGCCGAGGAAGCTTGACAGACCCTCCCGGAAGGAGGGAGCGGAAAGTCGGCAAGTATGATTGGTTTAGAATGCCTGTGCCTAGTGCCAGCTCTGCCCCTACATACCATCTCTGCAAGGGCTTGGAAATGTCATCTACGGGGCAAGCACATAAGCAGCGACCTATCATTAAAAGATGGTTTTAGGCATAGAACACAGGCTCTGATGTATCTATGTGGATAATCCACTTTACTAGAGAGAATAGGGTTATCGTCAGCCTATATGTCAAGCGGGGGGGGGGTACTCCGTTTTCTGTTTAACGCGGTCATCAGATAGTGTTACAGGAACAGAAGCAATAAGAAAAAATAATAGATGCACTTTACTTTTTAATTTAACATAGTAAAAGCACTTTGTTATGTAAGTACCACACAGCTGCTTTCTTATCTCACACAGCTTATGTGTGTAACAACCTTTTTTATATATCAATATATTCAAATACTGAACATGCACTTACCTGTATAATTATTTATTTTTCTTTTAGATTAGTCTCTTCTCTAGGTTTTTTTTTTTCCTTTCTCTTCTCCTCCTTTTGGTTTTACTATCAGGAGCCTCCTGAAAAGGAGGCCCCCATTGAAAGCCGAGTATGCGGTCAGCCCCCAAATAGTAAGAATCCATATCGCAGCAATAAGGATTATTTTTCCGCTAAAGGGGCCTATCCATTAGCAGATAAATTTGAACGATGAATGATTTATCGTTCAGTCGTTCAATTCATCTGCTAATGGATAGGCTCTGAACGATGAAAATGCGCACTCCCGCGGCCGACAAATTTTGTCTCGTCTCTCCAACATGTTGGTCAATTATCGCTGACAGATATTAGAAATATCTGTCGCCGTGAACGACGAACGATATTTTCAATGAAAGTGAATAGGATCATAAAAAAAATCCACTCCCTGAATGATGTCATGCAATATCGTTTGTCGTTCGTCGTTTGCAAAAATCTGTCATGTACATGACCGATATCTGTCACCGCAGCCCCAGGAATTTTCAGGGGATAAATCTTTTGTCTTTAATTTTTTGAAAAAATCTGCTAATAGAAAGGCCCCTTAAGATGTATCAATTTGAATTACCTGAACACAGGCTCTTATAAGCGCCTGTCCCGTTGATCCATAAGATGTTAAAGTGATCGCATATGCCATCACTACTTCCACCTATGGACACAAGTGGGTCTATGTACTAAGCCTTGGAGAGAGATAAAGTACCAACCACTCAGCTCCTAACTGTCACTTAGACCCCTAGGCGGGCTACTGTGCATGCGCGCGGCTTGTCACAATACGCAATGGGTTTTGAGATCTGCAACCCATCAGAGAGGAATCGCAATGTCCCCTCTCCGGCAGTGCTGTCCTACTGGAGTTAATGGGATAACGCCATCTGAAGATGGCGTTAGCCGACGCATGCAAGATCCGCAGAGCTTAACTTTGCGGCTCTGGTTAAATACTGTCCCCATAGAATATGGGCACAGCTGATGCGCATGCTGGCGGTCAGAAAGCAGGAGATCTCTCTGATTTTGGTACATACCAGCGACACTTGGGGCCTGATTCAGACCTGCTCGCTAGGATGCGTTCGCACGTAGCCTGCTGATGTTTGCAATCTGCGCGTGCGTATAAGACTCAGTGCACATGCGCGAACCAGTCCATGCGAAGCGATCGCCCCTTGTTCACAGACGCCTCGCTAGAATGAGTGACAGGACGAGCCGTTTGTGGGTGGTGACGGGTTGGTCGATGGAAACAGGAGAATGGTGGTGCGAACGCAGGCGCGTCTGAGCGTCTTAACGCTGTTTCAGAGGCGTGCATAATTAAGACGTGGCATCATAGTACACGCCACATGGTTGAATTACACACTGAAGCACTCGCAGTGCTTGTGGTAGGGTATGGTCAGCCTCAAGTGCTGTGTACGGGTCCGATGGTACTCGATGTTACCGATTGTTGCATACACTTCCTGAAGATGATGTGTTTTACTAAGGGAAAGTGCGCGTCTTAAGACTGTCACGACCAGGGTATTTCAGCATGGCGCTAGGCGAGTGTTACCTGTGAGGTCATTGTGGCGCGGGCTGTCTGGTGGCGGAGCTGGTGTCTGGCGGGGGGCTTTGGCTGCGCGCGTTGTTGTGCGGGCCTGTTGTCACTCTGCGCTGGTAAGGCCTGGCGGCGTCTCCGTTCCATTTGGCATGGGCACCGCCTTCTTGCCTTCTGGCCATGTGATGCAGCTGGCCAATCCTGGTGAGCCACATGTTCCCTCCGGCCAGTAACAGCACGGCATGGGGTATTTAGGAGGGGTCAGTGCCTTCCTTCTTTGCCAGTGCAACGTGTATCTCAGCCTAGTTGAGAGGGAGTTCTCTGTGCTTTCCTGTTCCTGTGAATCCGCTGTCTGCCAGTCTGCCTGTCAGCTCCTAGTTCCCACTGGACTACCCCGCTACCTCCATCACCCTTGCCCATACCTGAGTGCCTGAGCCTGCTGACATCCTGCACTTCAGTTCACTATCTGCAAACCTGGCTTGTTTATTTTCAGTTTCACTACCTGCACACCTGGACTGCTCGAACTGTTTCTACCTGGACTTTAACCCTTTTGCTCCCACCACAGAACTCTTGTGCACATTTATATTTTCCTGGACTTTTATTTACTGCCACATTATATGTCCACTCGAGCACTTATTAAAAATCCTAGTTTTATTTACAAATCTGCTTCTGTGATCGCTCCTGCTACCACCCCGGGTCCACAAATAACCCAGAACGTAACAGTTTGCACTGGCCCCATGGAGCCGGCCACGGATCAGGAGTCAGGAGTGGATTTGTTCAGGTGCATTTCTGGTCGATTAGAAAATCTGGAAAACATGCAGCATCAGATGGCTAAATTTCTGCAAGAGATGTCCAAGCGACAGGATAGTTTGCAAACTTCCTTTTCTACCCCTGAAGTACCAGCAATTACATCCGCATCAGCGTCTGGGAATGCAGGAGGCAGATCATCTCCCTGCTTACGTCTTCCTTTACCAAATAAATTTGACGGCAATCCTAAACTCTGCCGAGGATTCCTAAATCAGTGTGACATACATTTTACCCTGCAGCCTGACAACTTTCCAACTGCAAGAACTAAAGTGGCTTATATAGTCTCTCTGTTATCCGGCCAGGCCTTGGAATGGGCTTCCCCACTCTGGGAGCGCTCAGATCCACTGCTGGATAATTACGCAGGCTTTGTGTCATCCTTCAGGAGGATTTTCGATGAACCTGGGCGTACTGTATCAGCATCATCAAACATCATGACACTGAGGCAAGGGGTCCGTCCTGTCAGTCAATATGCCGTGCAATTTCAAATTTTAGCATCAGAGCTCAAATGGAATGAGGATGCCCTCACCTCGGCCTTCTGGCATGGGTTGTCAGACCGACTAAAGGATGATCTAGTCACTCGAGAGCTTCCTACTAATCTGAACGACATGATTTCATTGTGTATCAAAGTTGACCTACGCTTCAGGGAATGTCAGGCTGAAAAAAACAGAACTGACCGGCAAAGGTCATTTACCCCCTCCATTTCTACCCGTCCCATTCCTTCTCCCACTGAAGAGGAGCCTATGCAGGTGAATCATACACACCTCTCCAAAGAAGAACGTCAGAGAAGAATGCAAAATAACCTCTGTCTGTACTGCGGAGAGTCTGGTCACCTGCTGATCTCCTGTCCCCGTAAACCGGGAAATGCCAAATCCTAACTGACCCTGGAGACATCAAGTTAGGAGTTATGAACCCGTCTCCAAAAATTAAAGATTTCACGATTACCCTAGCCTTGGATCTTAAACCCAAACCTGTCTTTGCTACTGCTCTAATCGACTCAGGAGCAGCCGGAAATTTCATAACGTCTAGTTTCATTGATAAATTTCAGATACCTTGTTTGACTCTCAACCATGCTATCTCTCTGACCTCGATAGACGGACGCCCTCTGACTAACGGGATAGTCACCAAAGAGTCTCAACCTGTATTGGTCCGAATTGGGGCACTTCATTCTGAGTCCTTAAAATTCCTGGTGATATCAGAGGCCTCTCAAGAAATTGTTCTTGGTCTACCCTGGTTACGTAAACATAATCCCAGGATTGATTGGAGTTCTATGCAGATTCTGTCATGGGGTATGGACTGTCTGAAATCCTGTCTTCCAAAAATTCGACCTGTGAGGAAGACCGTTTCATTAGTTTCTTCTGCCATTCCCAAGGAATATCAGATGTTTGCCGACGTTTTTTCTGAACAACAAGCAAATATCTTACCCCCTCATAGGGAATGGGACTGTCCAATTGAATTGATACCTGATAAGATGCCACCTCGTGGTCGTACCTATCCGCTGTCCTTGCCTGAGACTCAAGCCATGACCGAGTACATCCGGGACAACCTGGCAAAGGGGTTCATCCGCCCCTCGACTTCACCTGCCGGAGCTGGGTTTTTCTTCGTTGGAAAGAAGGACGGTGGTCTAAGACCATGTATCGATTATCGAGGCCTTAATGACATTACTGTAAAAAATCGATACCCTCTTCCCCTGATTACTGAGTTGTTTGATAGGGTCAAGGGCTCTGTCATTTTTTCTAAATTAGATCTAAGAGGGGCTTACAACCTCATTCGTATCCGAGCTGGCGATGAATGGAAGACCGCTTTTAATACCAGAGATGGACATTTCGAGTATTTGGTAATGCCTTTTGGATTATGTAACGCCCCTGCTGTCTTTCAAAGTTTCGTTAATGAGATTTTCCGGGATCTGTTATATGTTTCGGTTGTTGTCTACCTGGATGACATACTGATTTTTTCACCCTCTGTGGCTAAACATCAAGAACATGTTAAGGAGGTCCTGACCCGTTTGAGAGAAAACCACCTTTACTGCAAACTGGAGAAGTGCGTCTTTGGAGTGCCCAGTGTACCTTTTCTCGGCTATGTAATATCTGGCTCCAGTTTAGAAATGGACCCCAAGAAGGTACAAGCAATTCTGGATTGGACCCGACCTCAGACACTGAAGGCCATCCAGAGATTGTTGGGCTTCGCCAATTATTATAGACGCTTCATTAAGGGATTTTCTACACTGCTGGCTCCCATTACAGCCTTGACCCGCAAAGGTGCTAATCCTGCCCAATGGTCACCTGAGGCAGAGTCTGCCTTTCATCTTCTAAAACAGGCCTTTATCTCAGCACCAGTTCTTCGACAACCAGATCTGGACAGGCCTTTTTTGTTGGAAGTGGACGCATCATCTGAAGCTGTGGGAGCAGTCTTGTCTCAATGTTATGAGGACAACCGAGTCCATCCGTGTGGGTTCTTTTCTAAAAAATTCTCACCTGCCGAAAGGAACTACGCCATAGGTGAGCAAGAACTTCTAGCTGTAAAGTTGGCGTTGAAGGAATGGAGATATTTGCTAGAAGGCGCCAAGTTTCCATTTACTGTATTTACGGACCATAGAAATCTCCTATTTCTCAAAAACCTCCAATGTGTGAGTCCTCGTTTGGCCCGCTGGGCAATATTCTTTGCCAGATTTCAGTTCACCCTGACCTTCCGGTCTGGAGCACTTAATCAGAAGGCTGATGCCCTATCGAGATCTCTCCTCTGTGATGATCAATCTGAAAATCAAAGCAATACCCCTGTCTTGGAATCAAGAGTTTTTGCCTCATTACAAGTTCAGCCTCCTACGGGAAAATCATTTGTGGCCCCGGAATTAAGGAAGCAGCTTCTCACTTGGGCACATTCCTCTCGCTTCGCAGGGCACTCAGGCACTCGGAAGACCTTGGAGTTCCTGAAAAGACACTATTGGTGGCCTTCTATGAAGGCAGATATAATGGAGTTCATCTCTTCCTGCTCCTCCTGTGCCCAGCATAAATCATCACGACAAGCTCCAGCTGGGGAATTGCTTCCATTACCTACTCCATCACGTCCATGGACGCATCTCTCCATGGATTTCGTCACAGACCTGCCAGTCTCTCAAGGTTTCAACACTATCTGGGTTGTAATAGACCGATTTTCCAAGATGGTCCACTATATACCGTTGAAGAAGTTACCTTCTGCCCCTGACCTGGCACAGTTGTTTGTCCACCACATATTTTGTCTACATGGCCTTCCTGCTGAAATTGTCTCTGACCGTGGTGTGCAGTTTACTGCAAAATTCTGGAGGGCTTTGTGTTCTGTTCTTCAAGTGAAGTTAAACTTTTCCACGGCCTACCATCCGCAAAGCAACGGCTCCACCGAGAGAGTTAATCAAGATCTAGAGACTTTCTTGAGAATTTTTATGTCATCTTCCCAGGACAATTGGGCTGCCTTGCTGCCGTGGGCTGAGTTTGCACATAATGCTTCCTACCACTCGTCAACTAACCAAACGCCATTTCAGGTTGTATATGGCCTTCATTCTCGTGTTCCCGAATTTCGAAGCCTGCCTGTTTTCGATGTTCCGGCCGTGGAGGACACGGTGCGGAATTTTGCTGTTATCTGGACTCAAGTACGGTCTGATTTGTTGAAGGCATCCTCTCGCTATAAGACCCAGGCCGATAAGAAGCGTAGAATAGTTCCACGCATGCAAGTTGGAAGCCAGGTCTGGTTATCCACCCGGAATCTTCGTCTGAGGGTTCCGTCTATGAAATTTGCACCACGCTTCATCGGTCCCTTCTCCATAACGGAAGTCATTAATCCAGTGGCCTATCGTCTACAGTTACCCCCATACCTAAAAATCCCTAATTCCTTCCATATTTCCTTATTGAAGCCCCTGGTCCTGAATAAATTCCATAGTGCTCTACCTGCTTCTCCTCGAGTCCAGACGGAGAGAGGAGTTGAGTTTGAGGTCGCCCAGATCTTGGACTCTCGTCTACGCAGAGGTCATCTACAGTATTTGCTGGACTGGAAAGGTTACGGTCCAGAGGAACGTTGCTGGACCGATGCTCGTGATGTCCACGCTCCCACGCTCATCAGGAGATTCCATTCTGCCCATCCGGAGAAGCCTGGTGAGTGTCCTGCGGCCACCCCAAAAGGGGGGGTACTGTCACGGCCAGGGTATTTCAGCATGGCGCTAGGCGAGTGTTACCTGTGAGGTCATTGTGGCGCGGGCTGTCTGGTGGCGGAGCTGGTGTCTGGCGGGGGGCTTTGGCTGCGCGCGTTGTTGTGCGGGCCTGTTGTCACTCTGCGCTGGTAAGGCCTGGCGGCGTCTCCGTTCCATTTGGCATGGGCGCCGCCATCTTGCCTTCTGGCCATGTGATGCAGCTGGCCAATCCTGGTGAGTCACATGTTCCCTCCGGCCAGTAACAGCACGGCATGGGGTATTTAGGAGGGGTCAGTGCCTTCCTTCTTTGCCAGTGCAACGTGTATCTCAGCCTAGTTGAGAGGGAGTTCTCTGTGCTTTCCTGTTCCTGTGAATCCGCTGTCTGTCAGTCAGCTCCTAGTTCCCACTGGACTACCCCGCTACCTCCATCACCCTTGCCCATACCTGAGTGCCTGAGCCTGCTGACATCCTGCACTTCAGTTCACTATCTGCAAACCTGGCTTGTTTATTTTCAGTTTCACTACCTGCACACCTGGACTGCTCTAATTGTTTCTACCTGGACTTTAACCCTTTTGCTCCCACCACAGAACTCTTGTGCACATTTATATTTTCCTGGACTTTTATTTACTGCCACATTATATGTCCACTCGAGCACTTATTAAAAATCCTAGTTTTATTTACAAATCTGCTTCTGTGATCGCTCCTGCTACCACCCCGGGTCCACAAATAACCCAGAACGTAACAAAGACAGACTGGTGGGCATCTAAATACACACTGCAATCGCACGCCAAGACATAGTGGGTGTGCTAATGCCTTGCCGTGCGATCGCAGGATTTGCATACTTTGGCAGCTGATGGTTGCGTGCGAGCGGGTCTGAATCGAGCCCTTATTTCTGCTATTAAACATGCGGAAATAGCAGTTTCTGCATATATAAAGGGCAGAATTTGTTAATAATCAGGCCCCACAGTAGTCTGGAGCCATAAACTACCAATATTTTGATAATGTTTGACACAGCTGCACTAACTACTAACTGATGTGGCTTTAATCACGTCATAATCACAGTATTTGCCCTACAGGGATTCAGACTGCTGTTGTGTTAGTGACTTATATCATATAGAACACGTATAGGCGGCCCACCGTCGCATAAAGGACAACTAGGCCAGCCGTATGATGGCCCAAGCCCTGATTCAATACACCCAAATTTGGGATAATTCATGGATAGGATCTGTGTTTTAACATCCTAAATGAATTGGGACACACATGACCTGATTCAGAGGTGAGCACTAAGGCACCGCAACTTTTTGCAGAGTTGCAGCAGCGATAATATGCAAATGCTGGGTTTAGCTTACACCTTGTGTACTAGCGAGTGCTGGCACAGAGACTGCCTTTTTTTTGCATTCACTTCAGGCCACCTCCCAGTCACCACCCAGGAATGCCCATGGTTTTGCCTCGCCAATGCCAGCACTCCCGTACGCAATAGCGTACGGAGGCGTATATGCAGCGTGACTCATGTGCCGTAGGGGTCTTCAAGACTTTCCAAGCAGTAGCAAATAATCGCTCAACTGCATACATATCGGCACTATGCCCACCTCTCAACCAAGCCCATGATGAGGTATAGGGGCAATGCTGCCAAGCGAGTAATTATCATCGGTCACCGTATACTAATATCTCATCTGGAAATGAAGGGTCTGAGGCCTGATTCAGACCCGCTCGCGAGCGCTGAGCGCTCGCAAGCGGGTCGATGTTGGCCCAGTGCGCATGCGCACCACAGAGGCGGCTCCGTCGTGCGCATCTGCAAGACCCGGATAGCGATGGCCAAGCCGTCGCTCCTGGTCTCACTACAAAGGGGGCGTGCTGTCGATGGTGAGTGACAGCACGCCCCCTTTGGTGGGTGTACTGGGGGCGTGGCTGCCCAGACGGAGGCGTTCCCATTTGAACGCCAACCGTCTGGGGCCGTCCCCACTGACATCACAACTGATGTCAGTGGGAGTGCTCTCGGCTCTAATAGAACCGAAAGCACTCCAGGGCTTGCGGCAACGAGACCCTACCACAAGGGTCTTGTCGCAAGCCTGATGGTCTTGACCATCGCGACTATCTTTTTGGCTGCTCGCTATAGCTGTGGGTGGTCACCCACAGCTATACGAGCGGCCAGGAGGCCGCTCTAAAAAAGAGAAGGACGGCCTTGATTCAGAGCGAGCGCTCTGTCAGAGTGGCCGGCTCTGAATCAGGGCCTGAGTTCCCTGACACGGGGTATGGTGTGGATGGTGCATTTTGCACTCTACTGTTTATATGAGCAACACTGGTCATTTGTTACTTCCGCTAGGATAATTTAAATAACCTTAATTAGCTGTACCGCATTCAAACTGCCTTCTGACAAATAATCTTTAGTCATGGGTAAGAAATGCACAAATGTCCTCCTACACCTTTGTTCTAATTGTGCCAAATAGCCCTGCTTGGCGGCACCATGTACCTTGGTAGTTAGCTGTGCCTAGAGTATTTTTTATATTTAAAATGTGCGTCTTGTTCATGCCACTAAAGCAACAAAAATACAATGCAAGCATACACTGACCACTGGGGCTGTCAGTATATGTGTGCCACTAAGTAGCAAATCTGTGTTTTAAAACAGGTTCTAATACGAGTGGCAATGACCATTCCTGGCAGCATATCTTTTAAACTTTAAAAATGGCAGACTTTACATATATTTTGTTGTTAATTTTTTTACTGTTAAAAAAAATTAAATACAAACCAAAAAGTAGAAGAAAATGTGTTTTAGGGTATTTTGAAGCTACCGTATATTTTTTTAAAAAGAAAATTAAAAAAAAAAAAGATGAAAAAGGAATTAGATTTAGTTTTAAATACTGTAATTTGTGCATACATTAAATATTATTTTGGATTAATGAGAATAGGGGGCAGGACGGATTCAAAATGTCCTAAATGTAACTCATCTGAGGGGAACATTTGGCACTTAATATGGTCATGTCCTCTGGTGAATTCCTTTTGGCAGGGGGTACTCCGTGTTATAATTTCTACGGGTATACCTCAAGATATTCTTACTTCTACAACATGCATTTTGGCTGTGATTGATGCAGACACAATCGATAAACATGCCATACGATACACTACTAATCTATGTACGCTTGCCAAAGTATGTATAGCAAGGGAGTGGATGGCGACTTCAGGGCCAAACCTGGGAACATGGCTATCCTTGGTTGGGGCGGTTGCTGCACATGAAAAGTATGTTTATACTGCCAGAAATGCAGTGCAGAAATATTATGCTACCTGGGAAAGATGGCTTGACTCTCCACATAGTTGTTCAAGGATGACTGTGTCTAACTTGTTCAGTGCTTAACTCCAGGGACTTACGTTATCATAGTACGTGAATGTTGTTGTGCGAAGGGGCGTTGTCGTATATGTATATGTCAAGTTATATATCTGCTGTTTGCAAGTCATGTGAAGGAAGGAATATAATTCACTTGCTATTTAAATGCTGTGAAGTGAGACCACACACATTTCCCTTTTTCTTTTTTTGTATTTAGTAGTTTTTTTTTTATTGTATTATTTACAATGTTTGTACAATGTAATTTTATTATGCATTTAAAAAAAAAAAAACACAATAAAAATTATTGGATTTAAAAAAATATATATTATTTTGGGGTAATTTGAGGCCATATATTTTTTTTTTAACCAATAATGGCGTGCTGCTCCCCTACTTAAGGACCGTAACTTTCCCTGACTTTTTTTTAGCAACAATAGTAAAGGTAAAACATTAGGGGTTGCCATTTTGTTTTCCAGGTGGCTACCGTTCCAAGATTTGGAAAGATTTAGTCTAGTCTAGGGTAGGACTCTCTTAATCAAATGCAAAGTATATGGTCAATCATATACGTTTGTTAATCTCTCTGTCCCTAACCAGAATCAACCAGCCTTCATTGACAGGGTGTTGGATGAGGTGGACTCTTTGGCTGAAGGTATTCTTGTGGTGGGAGGAGATATGAATTGCACTGTATAGCCAGAGCTCAATGTCTCTAGTACTTCTGCCAGATGTTCCTCTAAATTTCCCTGTAGGGTAAGGCGCACTCTGCATGAACACCAGCTGGTCGACACGTGGAGGCTCCAGAATCCAGATGTTAGATTACACTTTTTACTCTACTCCATACATGCCTACCCTCCCGGTTTTCGCGGGAGGCTCCCGATTTTTCGGGTAACCCCCCGCACCCCCGGAAGGGTAGGCATTTCTCCCGCATTCTGCCCACTTCCTAGTGAAGTGGGCAGAATTAGGAGAATACCCGCGGCAATCGCGGGTCTCCGTGAAGGGGGCGGGGCTTAAGCTGTGATTCTGCATGAATCACAGCATTTGGCCCCGCCCCCTATGTAAATTGTGCCCAATCGCGGCAATTTTACCGCGAGGGGGCGGGGCTTAATGACGCGAATCATCAAGCCCCGCCCCCGTCGCCCCCCTGCTGCTTCTCTTACCCGGGCTTCTCCCGGGAAGAGAATATTAAAGGTAGGCAACCCTGCTCTACTCCCCATAACATTTACTCAAGACTAGACTATTTTTTCTTGTCTTATCGTTCCTTCATTTGCTTAGACATACTTCCATAGGCCCAATGACATGGTCTGACCATGCTCCTGTTTCTCTGACGTTGTCTACCTCCTATCCATACGTCAAGCAGTGTATGTGGCGACCAAATGAAACTATACTTACTGATACACGTTGTAAATCACAGGTGTCCAGGACCATTCGTGATTTCTTTTCCCTCAATGAGACCCCAGAGGTCTCGGGGGTCACTGTGTGGGAGGCTCACAAATGTGTTTTTAAGGGGTAAACTTATCCAATTAGGTTCCATGTTAAAAAGGGAAAGAGAAGGTCAGAAACTTCTCCTTTTGTAAAAACTTAAGGACTTGGAAACCTCCCATAAATCATCCCTTTCTGACACAGTTCTTTAGATTTAAAGGAGACAAGAGCAGCTCTGAACAAACTGCTTTTTGATAGAATAAAACATGACTTCAGGCTATGTAGGAACCGCTTTTTTCAGCCCGGCAAATATTTAGCTAGGGCTCTTCGTGCACAGAGAACTGGACTTCATCCACTTCTTACATTCAGATGATCAAGGACTCGGATAAAGAGCATACCCTTACCCAAGATATTGCGGCAGCTTTCCACTCTTATTACTCTAAAATATATAACCTCTCTGATCCCCAAACCCCTGAGGAGTCTGCCTCCTTCCGAAATGTAGTAGCCCAGTATCTCCAGGCGTCCGAATTCCCCAAATTGTCTCCAGCTGACCAGACTTGGTTTGATACCCCATTTTCCCTGACGGAATTGTAAGAGGCCCTTATGTCTACTCCCTCTGGCAAAGGCCCAGGACCTGATGGCTTCATGATTTTCTATTGCAAAACCTTTGGTGAATTGCCGCTTCCCAAAATGCTCCAGGCCTTTAGGGCTCTATTTATTAACACTATTTTGATTAAAATAAAGTGAAAAATGGTGTTTTCACACCCTTTTCACATTATTTTAGTATCACCTATAGTTATTACAGGGCAATTGGAGTAGAATTCGTAGAATTCTACTCCAACCCCTAAGTATCACTTATCTTTAGTAATCAGATCGCATTTCCCATAATTGTAATGGGAAATGTGATCTGTCTGGTAGTTACTAAAAATAAATTGTGAAAAAAATACCTAGGGAGGACCTGTGATAACGCCACCTGGAGGTGGCATTATCCAGGGTCTCCCCCGGTTACCGGACTCCTACTCTGCTCTAACGGTGAGAGCAGAGCCGGGAGTCGGTCCCAGTAATCAGCTGTGTTGTCTAAACAGACCACACACTGATACACTGCAAAGAAAAAAAAAAAAAAGTCCAAAAAAAAATTTACTTACCTGACTCCAGGGACCTGTGGTCGGGGCTCTAGGTGATGTCCTCCCTCCGGTCAACTGGTCTTCCATGCTGCACTGCGGCTCGGTCATCAGGTGATCGGGCCCCAGTGTAGTATGGGATATCACCTGACCGGAGGCATGGAGGACATCACCGGAGGCCCGGATCATGCAAGTAAGTGTAATTAAAAGGGGGTCCGCGATCGCGGGGGGCGGGGCTTAGCGCCGGGGGGGCTAGCAGCGGCGGCCGGTCGGCGCATTCGCGGGCACTTTGTCACAGTATTTTTTCTGAATATACCGTGACTAGTGTGCGGATGGGATTCGCAGGGACAGAGCTTCATCGCAAGCTCTGTCCCTGCAAGGGATTTGTAGTAAATCCCTGTGATATTGCCTGAATTCGCAATGCGAATTCAGTCATTAATATCACACTACAATCTGCATTCAATATGCGGATTGTAGTAAATGGAGCCCATTATGAGATATCCACAGATAAATGTTTTTCAGCCCAGTCCTTAGAAGCACATATTGCAGTTATTCATAAAGTGGGTAAGGACCCTGCTCAGTTCCCCAGTTACCGCCCAATTTCACTTCTCAATGTAGATGTGAAATTATTTTCCAAATTGATTGCTAACAGATTTAGGGCCTGATTCAGAGCCGCTCGTAAGCGGCCGCTAGTTCGTTCCGAGCGATAGTTGTCCAACTGCGCATGCGTACGGATCGTAATACGCATGTGCGAACCAGTCAGTGCGGCCGAAAATCGTTTGTTAGCTAAATAGCGAATGCCTGCTATTTTCAGTGACAGGAGGAGGCGTATGTGGGTGGTAACAGGGGAAGGTGCTTGAAAACGGGGAGTGGAGATCAGAACGCAGGCGTGCTTAAAGGTAAAAACGGGCGTTTTATGGGTGTGCATAATTAATACAGCAGCGTCATTGACCACGTTACTGGGTTATTTTATAGTCAGAACTGCTCGCAAGATTGCGGTAGGAAAAACCAACCACAAGAATAGCGAGCAGTTCATACGCTGGTCGATGTACTCGATTAATCTAATAAATAGCGGACATGACGTAGGATGCGAGCGGCCAGGGGGCGTAGTTTCCAAAAAAACTACCGCAAGTTTTGGTAGCTCGTTCAGACATAGAGGCGCGAACAGACCGCAAAGCGCGAACGGTTCATTTGAATAGCCACCCCTTTTTTCAGAACGAACGACTGCAAATAGCGTCCGGCTCTGAATCAGGCCCTTAAAACGTTGCTCCCCATTCTCACTAACTCTGATCAAGTGGGGTTTGTCCCGGGCCGAGAGGCTCATGATAACACCACCAAGATAATCGACCTCATAAACTTGGCTTCCAGCAGCACTATCCCGATGGTTCTACTTTCCACCAACACTAGCCTTCGATAGGATTAATTGGCTTTTTATGCAGGGCTTACTGACACACCTGGGCCTGGGTCCTACTTGTTTTCAGAGGATAATGGTATTGTATCATTGTATCGCTACCCTACTGCTCGCATTAAAATTAACTGTTCTCTGTCGGAGCCAGTATTAACTAATAATGGTACAAGCCAGGGATATGCCATCTTTCCCCCCTTATTTTCATACTTTGTATGGAGGATCTCGCCCACACTATCCGATGCAACTCTGACATTTCAGGCTTCATAGTTGGGAGCAATGAATCTAAATTGGCGTTATTCGACGATGATTTATTGGCGATCTGATCAAATCCAGTTATTTCAATACCCAACCTCATGGCTGAATTCAATAGATTTAGCCTGCTATCAAATTTTAAAGTGAATTACTGTAAATCTGTGGCTGTTAATTTGTCAACACCTTCCCACTCTGTTTCCATGCTGAAACAGTCCTTTGATTTCTCCTGGCACCCATCTAGTTTAAAATACTTGGGGTTGTTCTAAATACTGACCTATCCCGTCTCTTTACGGATAATCTTTCCCCTCTACTTCGATACTTTAGACTAGAGCTTGGGGAATGACAACGTAAACATTTTTCATGGTTTGGGAGAATCTGTATAGTGAAAATTAATATTCTCCCGAGGGTGCTCGATCTGTTGCAGGCTCTTCCCATTCATATACCAAAACAGTGGTTTCTTGGCCTCCATAGACTGGTGAGGGATTTTGTGTGGGGAGGACGGAGGCCCCGTTTTAAACATGACAATCTGATTCGACAAAAACATTTACGGGGGTTTCCAACTCCCTCACTTTCCTACATACTACGACGCCATCATGCTTGGTCGGATCCTTGACTGGTTTAGATTAGAGGATGGCAAGCAGTGGATTATTTTGGAAAATCATTCCCTTCCAACTTTAATATCTGTATACCCTTGGTTGTCCAAAGTTTCCATTATACCTCATCCCACTATTGGCCCTACATTGTCACGACGGAATAAGTTATGGAGACAGCCTTGGGTCATCTCCTTGTTCTCATCTCTGACCCCACTGTTTGACAACCCTGACTTCCCTCCAAGTACATTGACCGCTACTTTTAGAATGTCTCTTCAGTTGGGTGTGACGCGTGTGGGCCAGCTGGTTGGATGTACAGATGTATTGCCCTTCTGTGATTTACAGGCAGCTTGGTTCTTACCAGACTCTGAGGTTTGGCATTACCTACAGTTAAAACATTTTGCCCAGTGCAGAGACCCACAGGTGGCTGGTGGCAGACCTTTGACCGCTTTTGAGGTTGTGTCTTGCGTTTGCTCGCCCGACGCACTTTCTCTCCAGAGGTTATAAACTCCTGATTGAGAATTCTTTCTCAACCCTGCCTAAATTTACTGGGGATTGGGAACCAGAATTGCAACTCCAATTAAGTCCGAAGGACTGGCAGAAAGTTTTTCTCACTACCTTCTACTGTTCCGTAAGTTACTCCATAATAGAAACCCAATTTAAGGTCCTGTCCCGATGGTATCGCTGCCCCCTAACCCTGGCAAAAATGTTCCCCAACATATCTAACAGTTGTTGGAGATGTAGGCAAGAGATAGGTTCTCCACTACATATATGGCGGGACTGCTCAGTTATATGACCCTTTTAGAGGAATGTTTTCTCCCTGTGGGGCCTATTCATCAACACTAAAATAACATTTTTAAGTCGATTTTCCTTAAATACCGTTATTTTAGTATTCATGAAGTATCTTAACACAGGAGATATCACTATCTCTGGTTAAGTCCCCCTGCGTTAATTTCCACACTCCCCATACATTAGCATGGGGATATGGAAATTATGGTATTCATCGAATTCCCCAAATTATGTATTTTCGGAATGTGATGGAGTTACTATCCGCCACTGTGAGGTGCCGAATAGCAGGTAACACTTACCTGTGTCAGCGTGGACAGGTACCCCTGCGTCTTCCTCCGGCGCTCTTGTCTGTCCTCTGGCTCCGGAGGCTGGTCTGACGTGTTCTCCCAGCTAAATGCAATAAAGTTTGAAAAAAAAAAAAATTTTTTTTGTTTATCTAAACTACTGTGGTCAGCTGGGAGAACACGTGACCGCACAGCTACCGGAGCCGGAGGCACTGCAGCGGGCGGGTAAATGCGGAGACTGGGGGGGGACACAAACTTACCGCCGCTGTAGGCAGTGCTGCGCATGTGCTGGTTTTACGGATGTATCAGCGTATGCGTAGCACTGATTCCAGCTGCGGTAAGGTAGTGTAGAGAGGGAAAACTATCTATTTCCTGAAAAAGCTGTCATCGCAACAATTACAGCTTTTCGGAATAGATAGTTATGGGGAGGAGGAATGATGAATTCCTCCGGTAATTAGGTAGAACTCCATGCGAGTTCTAAACCTAATTACCTCCAGAGAATATTTAGGTATGATGAATAGGCCCCTGTGTGATATACTTTTGGGCAGAGACACGCCTACTGATCCCTCCTTTTGGTTATTGAACCTAGTTCCCGGTTCTATAGCGTCCTATAAAAAGTCTGTACTTAAGCATCTTAATAGTGCCGCCAAGGCGGTGATCCCTGTTCACTGGAGATCTGTTTCTCCACCTACCATTCACGAATGGTTTGATAGATTAGATCTCTATATTGGCCATGGACGATCTTCTATTGGGGGTGGAGAGAAATGAAGAGTTTTATGCTATCTGGGGTCCATGGTTAGACTTCAAGTCCTCTGCGACCTTTGCCAAGATGAACAAATAAGTATGGTAATTATGGGACACCCTCACCCATATTGTTCTAAATATATTTTACTATCCGGATAGTCTTTTGGATTTTTTATTTCTTTTGGCTAAGCTGCACGTTGCCAGAATTTCTATTATATGTGGTAATTGTTGCTATATGCCCCCCCCCCCGCTCTTTCCTCTCCATTCTTCCCTTCCTTTGTGATGTCTAATGTTTTGCGCTTTTGATTTTTATATTCTATTCAGTTATTTCTCATTATACTGCTACATTCATATATCTTTGTATGTATATGAGGTTATTTTATTGTATGGTATCTGGTGATCTGTACTGTTCTCCCTTTCTGAGGGTATCTACGCTGTTCACCGGATTACTTATTCTGTGGTTATATTTTGTACCATATATAATAAATATATATTGGACAAAAAAAAAAGTAAAACCAATAATGGCAGCGAGAAATTAATAAGATTTGTTAATTCCTATTGAAATTACCACAGCTGAATTTCTCGCAGGAAAAAACATTGCGGCTGAAGGGAACAAAACAAATATTGCTCCTAATTGAATATGCCCAATTGAGTGTTTTGTGAATAACTTTGCTCATAAAGCTTGATTAAGTTAATCCATAGGCAGAGCTCTTGTATTGCCATAGAGTAATGTATGTATTATTTTCCCTTTTCTTTAGGCATCTGGAAGTGATCAAACTCTTGCGCCAAACAGGGGCACATCTATCCTGGGAAGAGCTAGAACACAGCGGAACGGAACTCTGCAGGTTGGGCGGGAACAAATAACTAATTGTGGAGACCAAATATGTGCTAATGATTGTATCTCTTCACACCGGGGTGTTTTGTTTTGGTGGGGTGGAGAGGATATTATTGGTTGCAGTCTTCTTTCTTTGGCATAGAGGAGCAATGAAAATACTTTTTGGTTTACAGTTATTGTAATATGCAATGCATACTGTTATAGGTCTACATGCCTATCAATGGTCCACATGCTCTAAGGTATTGGTTCTTACCCCTTTTTTAAGTGCTCCTGCCCCTTCCGTTTTTATATTTTTTTTTCTTGTACCTATTGTCAAGAAGTTGTTGTTGTTGTTGTTGTTGTTGTTAATTTTATATATTTTTTTTAATAGTAGGAAATTAAGTAAATAGGTCCACATGGTAGGGTATAATTGATAGATCCACATGGTAATACTTGCCGTCTTAATGATGATGATGTTGTTGTTGTTGTTGTTGTTATATATTTTTTTTAATAGTAGGAAATTAAATAAATAGGTCCACATGGTAGGTTATAATTGGTAGATCCACATGGTAATACTTGCCGTCCTAAAATCCAAATATTAGAAAAATTACAAAGCTTCTATGTCAACCTCAATGAACAAATTACAAAAAAAAAACAATAATAATTCCACATACAGTATAAAAATAAATAAAATCACTTATCCAACCGGATCCTCAACCTTTTTCACCAGTATCCAAAAATGAGTCCGTAAACGCAACACTGCATGGGACAGCATGTCTCATATAACCAGCTTTAAAGTTTCGTACCACCAGGGGGTACAGGTACCCCCTTGGTTAGAACCTCTGCTCTGAGCAGTGCAATGATTCAAAGTTCTCCTGCTGCAGATCAGAATGTTATAATAACCTGTACAAATATTCCCAGAGCCTTATACAGTAATGCAGAACATGAGACACAGCAGAATAGAATTAGTGTTACAGCACGTGAGCTAGTAATGGATTGTATTTAGGAGAGATGCACTTGACGGAGGTTACAACCCATCTAGATAGTCCTGTATGGATGAAATATCTCTTCACCTCTGTCTTGTGCCTGACCTATCTCCTGGCATAGTGCAGTAATCATGGCTTTTGTTTCAGAGATAACTGTGCCTACAAGCCGAGTACAGTTCATAGCACCCTATATAGTACCCATGTAATGGGGACAGCAATGTAAGAGCTGCATCGTATTGCTACCTTTGGTCTTCAGTGCCAGTACATCCCTGTATTCGCAGTTTATTTACAAACCTCTGGAAAATTACTGTGGATACATTGATGGGTGATAGCTTGTACCTTAATAAAGCAGAATTTACAGCTGCTTTCCAAGCCTTTAAATGGTTACATTGCACAAGCGTGCTGATCCTCTGACGGGCTGACAATTAGGAGGATTAGTGGAGCTCGCAGTGCATCTCAGGCCAGGTCACTGGTGGTGATATTCTTCATGTGCTCAGTGCATTGCGATGTCGTTTGTCTGTGCTGCATTCCCTGGTTAGTATGCGGGGAGAGGCTCACAGATGGCATTCCTATACACACACACTGCCTGCCTTCACATCAGCCCAACCTGTGTAACAGGTTTACTCAGAGTCTGATATCCCAGCAATGTAGGAATGTATCTCAGAAGGAAGAGTTGCAGGCAGGTGTGTGTAGTCCGGTCAGCAGTTCTATGCACGATGGTCTCTGTACATTTTCTTCTTCTCTTCCTTATACTGGTCACACACGGGCTAATCCTGGCGCTCTGTCTGGGCACACGTGTGGCTGTCAGCAGTTACCTGTTTCTAATGCTGGGCATACACTATACAATTATCTGTCCAATCTGGCTGGTTGGAATGAAAACCTGGTAATGTATGGGAACAAATGACAGTTGATCATATGGTTTTAAACACTGGAAAAAGGACAAAAAAAATTGTTCAAATTGGTTAAATTTGTGTGTTTTATCCAATTTGTCTGAACGACCATTTTTATCTGTTTTCCAGTGTTTGTCAGCAAATGGGCGATTGTCATTTGCTCCCATACATTACCAGGTTTTCATTCCAACCAGCCAGATTGGACAGATATCTGACAGATAATTATAGAGCATATGCCCAGCATTAGGCATGCCCAAAAGTGCTCTGATCAATTTCACTTCTGTCCTTCTCGGGCATGCGGATTGTTGTAAAGGCTACTTCTCTATTAACCTGTCAACTCATCCATTTAATAAGGACCTTGCTAACTTCCACGTAATCAAGTAATTACAGTGGGGTGGGAGAGTATACCTGTTTTACGGTATCTATTGAATACATGTCAGACAGATGACCTGCCTCTAATATGTAGCTAATTAGGAACCCCTGGTCACACTGCCCGTTTCCCTGAAGCTCTAGGTGAAAATATATTTCCACAACATTTGCAGGGTGATAACTGAAACCTGACCCATTTCTGTGCATTGTAGTGCACAATTACCACTTACAGTATTTGTGGGGCTTTACAGTGAATGTGACAAAAGTTTAGGCACCCTGTCAGTCAGTAATGGGTAACATTTCTCTTTCTATTCTATCCTTGGGAAATAATGAATCAATGGAAGGATGACTGAGCTTTTTATGTTAACTTATATTTCCATGCAAATAATATTTAGACAGGTAATTGGTCAACAGGATTAAAAGGTCAATATGCAAATGGTCGACATAAAAAGGTCAACGCATTGTTTTTTTTTTTTTTTTAGTTTACCCTACCCAGGGGAGTATTAAGAGAGGAGGGGGCCTGTGTGCAGTCTCCGTCCAGGGCCCCCTCCTCTCTCCGGCAGCCAACAGCGAACTGAGCGCAGCGCCACAGCAGTAGACTCTGGGCAGTAGTCTGTGATTTCCCTAATGCGCAGGCGCAAAACGCCGGGAAATTTGCCACGGCAACCATTTTCCAGGCGATTTTTCCATCACTGATTGTGCCGACGTGGGAGAGTAAGTATTACAAATATGGGTGTGTGGTGTGGGCCCCTCTGGACGCAGGGACCCGTGTGCCCCGCATACCCTGCACCCATTATAGATACGCCCCTAACCCTACCCCTAAAAAATCATGAAAAACCATGGCAAACTTTTTTTTTGTGCCGACCATTTGAATGTCAACATTTTAACCCTGTCTACCAATTAACTGTTGACCTTTTAACTGAGTCGACCTATTGACTGTCGACGTTCTGGTGTCGAAATATGGACTGTTTACCTTCTTTAATATAGACCTGCTATCCGGATACCAATAATATGTACTGGCAGAATTACCCAGCATGCAGCTGCTACCGGGACTGGTCTGCTTAATAAAATGCAGCAAGAAAAACAAAACGTGCGCAAATTCACTAACACATGTTTGTTTGATTTATGTGATGTACCTTGGACCCTGCAATTTTTCCTGCCCACTATGTGGGGTTTGTAGTCCTAATTGGGCAGGAATCTGGTAGTGCCTTTAACAAATAGCTTTTATAGCGTAAGCATTCATGCCGGATATAACCATATCACCCCCTCCACTCAGTCTAAAATGAAAAACATTTCAAGAACCCCCTGTAGCGCTGGCCTTTCTAGTAATAGTGTTGTAAGACGGGGAGCTGCTGCCATTTCTTCCATACGTCCTATGTCCTTGAGTTCTAGCAATGACATTGTGCACTTTAGGGCTTTTAGCACAGTGCTGCCATTCTATACTCTGGGGATTCAGCCGCAGGAGCTTTGCAACTTGCAAATGGTCAAAGATTTTGAAATAACCTCTGAGCAAAAAAAAAAACCTCTTCTCTGTTCTCTGTATCCATTCCTTGCTCAAGACTAGTACTAATAAGAAAATTCAGCTTTTTAACTAATTGAACTCCAGCCAATGTTAAAATACACTAGAGAAGAGCAGTTTTGTTTTCCTGATAACCGAACACACCCAAACATGGGGGTTCCCAGAAATGTCTGATCTCATGTGTTTTTGAGCTGCATACAATCCCTCCTTGTCAATCATATGCTAATTCTGCTTCCTTATTCGTACCTGAAGAGCAACTATGCCTTTGTGGGCGGGCTGAAAGCACTGCACAAATCAGTAGGATCTGTGCAGGCTTAGTGATGTGTAAGGAAAAGAAAACTTGGCCCTGGACCTCTCTGCCTGGGCTGGTACCGGAAAATAAGAGTGGAATAACTGGCATGGGGTCCCCCTTATTTTCCAATAACCAGAACCAGGTTGAACTATAGAGGGGGTTGATGCTACGGCAGGGAGACAAACAGTATGTGGGCCCCTTGCCATCACAGTAACCAGTCTCAAACTGGTCATCCTAGGGATGAAATACCTCAAAGTGGGGAACCCCCCCCCCCAAAAAAAAAAAAAAAATGGGGTCCTCTGGGCTTTGTTGTGCATGGGTAATACTAAAATAATAGTTAATAATAGTGTTCTTTACAGTCAGATTACAGATCCTAGCAAGCCTGTCCTGTCATGATGGCACTTGTGGAACAGCTGCACATGCCCATTAGACTGGCTGCACCCGAACCCAAAAGAAGTGTGATGGCATAAACTATCACAGCGCTTCCAGCTTTCCACCGGGAGGGACTCTTATCGGAGTCCATGTCCCGGCACAAGAAACATGCTAAATTCTAGCGAAAATATTCATTTTTGCTTTGCAAATGTAGATGATTTAAATAAAAAATCCAGGATGTGATGAATAGGCCTCTTAGGGGTAAATTTACTAAAGTGAGAGTTTTTAGAAGTGGAGATGTTGCCCATAGCAACCAATCAGATTCTAGCTATTATCTTCTAGAAGGTGCTAGTTAACGGTTAAGTAGAATCTGATTTGGTTGCTATGGGCAACATCTCCACTTTTAAAAACTCTCACTTTAGTAAATATACCCCTTAGTGTTTTGTATGGTGGTTTGGCTCCTCTATTTTACATCAGAAGGTTAAAACATCATCAGTCTGAATGCCTGACTTGAACATTCTTTGCGTGGTTCAGATCACTCATACAGAGAGGCGCCACAAGTTTAGGAACAGTTCTGAATAACAGCAGGTTAAGCTGAGTACACACTGATAAGGGATGTAGTTAATCTCTATACCGAAGCTGGAATCCCGACAAGGGAGCTAAGATAGGCGTCGAAATACTGACGCCTATCTTAATCCCGAAGCCAGAATCCATGAGGACTCGTGCCCGAAAGAAGGTAAGCCGGGGCGCCCGTAGTGTTAGTCATGGTGGGGGGAGGGTTAGGTTTAGGTCAGTTAGGTTTTGGGGGGAGGGAGGTTAGGGTTAGACACCCCAGGGGAGAGGTAGGCTCAGGCACCACTGGGAGGAGGGTTAGGTTTAAACACTGAGGGGGCAGGGCTACAGTTAGGCACAAATAGGGGGGAGACTTAATTCCTAAACCTAATGGGGAGGGTTAAGGTCAGGCTACAAGAAGGGAGGGTTAGGGGGAGAAGGGGGGAGGGTAAGTATACTTACCCGGCCCCTGTTGGGATACCAACCATCGAGATGCTGTTGTCGGTATTGTGACAGGAGGCGTTCTGACAGCTGGCATTCCACTGATAGCTATATCACCCGTTTCATTGAAAGGGCATTAGATCCAGTGTCAGATTGGGTCATAAAGGGCTCACCGGGGAGTGCTAAAGGGATGTGGCCAGCCACCACAGGGGCTTGGCTAACCATTAGAGTGCATGGTGTGGGTACCTTTATAAATATATACTGTATCTAGTAGTAAATACTAATTTGTGATAAAGTACCAGATTGATAATAACAATGCATTGTAGTGAATACACCTGGGAATGCAGTATAATGTAACATACAGTCAGGTGCATAAATATTGGGACATTGACAGAATTTTCATATTTTGGCCTCTATTCACCACCACAATGGCTTTGAAATGAAACAAACAAGATGTGATTTAGCTGCAGACTTTCAGATTTAATTTGAGGGTAATTACATCCAAATCAGGTGAACGGTGTAGGAATTACAACGGTTTCTATATGTGCCTCCCACTTTTTAAGGGACCAAAAGTAATGGGACTATCAACTCAAAAGCTATTTCATGGTCAGGTGTGGGCTATTCCCTCGTTATTTCATTATCAATTAAGCAGGTAAAAGGTCTGGAGGTGATTCTAGGTGTGACATTTGCATTTGGAATCAGTTGCTGTCGACTCTAAATATGAGATCCAAAGAGCTGTCACTATCAGTGAAGCAAGCCATCATTAGGCTGAAAAATCAAAACAAACCCATCAGAGAGATAGCAAAAACATTAGGTGTGGCCAAATCAACTCTTTGGAACATTCTTAAAAAGAAAAAATGCATCGGAGAGCTCAGCAACACCAAAAGACCCGGAAGACCATGGAAAACAACTGTGGTGGATAACAGAAGAATTATTTCCCTGGTGAAGAAAAACCCCTTCACAACAGTTGGCCAAATCAAGAACACTCTCCAGGAGGTAGGTGTGAATATAGAGGGTTCACCACAAGATGTAAACCATTGGTGAGCCACAAAAACAGGAAGACCAGATTACAGTTTGCCAAACAACATCTAAAAAAGCCATTACAGTTCTGAAACAACATCCTATGGACAGATGAGACAAAGATCACCTTGTACCAGAGTGATGGGAAGAGAAGAGTATGGAGAAGGAAAGGAACTGCTCATGATCCAAAACATACCACCTCATCAATGAAGCATGGTGGTGGTAGTGTCATGGCGTGGGCATGTATGGCTGCCAATGGAACTGGTTCCCTTGTATTTATTGATGATGTGACTGCTGACAAAAGCAGCAGAATGAATTCTGAAGTGTTTTGGGCAATATTATATACTCATATTCAGTCAAATGCTTCAGAACTCATTGGACGGCGCTTCACAGTGCAGATGGACAATGACCCGAAGCCTACTGCAAAAGCAACCAAAGAGTTTTTTAAGGCTAAAAAGTGGAATGTTATGCAATGGCCAAGTCAATCCCCTGACCTGAATCCGATTGAGCATGCATTTCACTTGATGAAGACAAAACTGAAGGGGAAAATGCCCCAAGAACAAGCAGGAACTGAAGACATTTGCAGCAGAGGCCTGGCAGAGTATCACCAGGGATGCAACCCAGAATCTGGTGATGTCTAGACTTCAGGCTGTAATTGCTTGCAAAGGATTTGCAACAAAGTATTAAAAAGTGACAGATTTAGGATTGTTTAGTTTGTCCCATTACTTTTGGCCCCTTAGAAAGTGGGAGGCACATATAGAAACCATTCTAATTATTACACCGTTCACCAGATTTGGATGTAATTACCCTCAAATTAAATCTGAAAGTCTGCAGTTAAAGCACATCTTGTTTGCTTCATTTCAAAGCCATTGTGGTGGTAAATAGAGGCCAAAATATGAAAATTCTGTCAATGTCCCAATATTTATGCACCTGACTTTATGCACAGGCTGGAACCTGACTCCTAGATTAGGGGCTGGGACCCTCAGAATGGGGCCCACCGGGGATTTTCCCTGTACTCCTGTGGACCAGTCCAACCCTGGATAGATCTATAGTGCATCGCCAGGTGTGTACATCAGATATGTCTGTGAACAACATCGTTCACATACATATCCGATCTGTTGTGCAGCACAGCAGATGGCCGATATATCGGTCACCTCCTGGTGTGTATGGCTGACCCACTGATCACCCGTACACATTCTGCAGGGACCCAGCAGCGATTGACAGCTCAACTGGGTGGGCAATTTAATTGCTGTCAGGCCTGGCACATCAGTCAGACGATTGGTAAGTGTGTATAAACGTACCCATCGACCCAGCGTGTACCCAGCTTTACTCATTGGCTTTGGTTTGCGATATAGGGGGACTGGGGGAGGTAACATTGTACTTACATTTGATAAGATTCCCTTTCTCCAGCCAAATCCCAGTAACTGACATTTGTGGCACCTTTTTCTATGTTCTGTCTTGCAGCTTGGCTGCCACTGGAGATGTGGATGGACTGACGGCCTGGGGAATGGCAGGAGTTGACATGGACAAAGCTGGTTATGACGGGCAGACTCCTTACCAAGTAGTAAGTGACTCCATATCTTGTACAGTAGTTATTTGCAACGTCTGCACAAAGGTCATATTTATATTTGATGAATTGTTAAAAAACCATCCCTGATTTATTAGTTTAGTGCCCTATGTGCTTACGTTCCACTTCCCACCTCCATGCATGGCTACTTTTACAATAGTATTGGGGACGATGCAGGGTTGATGCAAGTCACCTCTAATTGCCCAAACCTTGTGTGCACAGAACTAAATGCCGTCTACATGCCCTGTCTGAAAAATGCTTATGTGAGAACGCCCTAGTTGTGCCCCTTTAGTTGTACGCATTTCAATGGCCGCTGCCCTGCCCGTAGTTGGTTAGTTCTGCAGCATGCACAAAGCAAAAACACGCACTATAGTCTCTGCAAATGGATCTGTGTTCAACGCGGCGCCCGCTGTACACTGAGCAATAATAACCCAGCCAGGGAGGATTTGCAGAAGTCTTGTTAGGACTTTGCGGTAAATTACATTTTCAAATGCTAAAAGGATATAAAGGATATTATGTTCTTTGTACTTTGGCTTCACATGTATAGCTTACTACTCTGTTCTTATTGATCTCTAGTCCTGATTGTTTGTCTGTGGTGAGATTTTCTCATGTATGTATTTGCTCATAGGCGGAAGCTGTTGGCAGTGAGGAGGTCTTGGAGTTTTTTAATCAAAAAAGATCACAGGTGAGTTGGTCGGTATTGCTATGGAATGCATTACGTTATGTGTGTGTTTTTGTTGGGTCCTTACTATGCGGAAGCCTTTCAGCCTGAGGATTGCTGCGTTTCAATAGGATTTTCAATGCAATAAAAACTGAGGTATTTTCCTTTTCTCACCCCCCCCCCCTCCCTTTTCTCTTTTTACCATATATCACTTTGGGGGATTATGTGAACAAGCTTGGCAGTAAACATGTTTTTCCTTGTTAGTTTCTTCAAGCTATTTCTGATTATTGGACAGTGTCATGTGACTACTAGCGCAACCACAAACACATGGCACATGATGTAGTGAGCAGAGATGCTTTTGGGTGCCCGTCTGAGCTCAATCTGCTTGTGCACTCCCCATTCTTCTCCCTCCTCTGCCATCACCTGTCCTCAAAGGCTTTCATGAGTACACAACACTGAAAAGTCACAAATGTGTTGCAGTTTAGAGTGTGTGATTAGCAGCCATACTTGTCTCCACTCCACAGACAGATTTTGAAAAAGAGATTTTTCTTTACTATCCTGTAAATCCGTGGTTTTTAACATTTTTTACCCCTAGTCCTTGTCAATAATGATTAGGGATGTGCGCCGGACCATTCCTATTCTTGCCGGATTTGGATTTGGTTGTAATTCGTCATCCGGCTTTGGATTTGGATTTGCCAAACTGCGGTGACTGGCTTTGGATTTTTTTTCAAAAATTGACAAAAAAAAGCTAAAATCACATAAATTGGGCTTTTTTTCTTCCTAGAGTATTATTAACCTCAATAACCTTAATTTCCAGGCATTTACAGTCAATTTAGACCACCTCACAGTTTAAATTATAGTTTTCACTATTATTGGCCAAAGGTTGCAGTGAGCTGACTGGTTACTAAGCAACAAAGCAGCGGCACAGACACCACAGTTTAAAGCACATCTATGAACCATTGCCACACAGCAGTGGCAGAAATGAAAAGTAGTGCACCCACCCAGTGGGGTACGGCCAGCAGAATCACAGTACTTGTTTACAAAGTGGGCTACGGCCCTAGGAGTCACAGTGCACAATCTTATTCACATTACACCGTACATAGGGCCTGATTCACATTACACCATAAAGTAGTGTCTATTATTTATGCTACGACACGCAGTAGTGACCCTTTTACACAATGCCCACAGTAGTGCCCCTTTTATACAATGCCCACATTAGTGACCCTTATACACAAAGCCCACAGTAGTAATGCCCCTTATACAATGCCCACAATAGTAGTGCCACTTATACAATGCCACCAGCAGTGGTGTCCCTTACACAATGCCCCCAGTAGTGGTGCCCCCTATGCAGTCCCCTTAGTAGTAGGGCCCCCTATGCAGTGCCCCCAGTAGTAGTATGCCCCCATTAGCAGGCCCCCAGTAGTAGTGCCCCCATTAGCAGGCCCCCAGTAGTAGTATGCCCCAATTAGCATGCCCCCCAGTAGTAGTGCCGCCATTAACATGCCCCCCAGTAGCAGTGCACCCAGTAGTATGTCCCCAGAAGTATCCCCTTAAAAACACACACATAAAGAAAAAAAAAAAAAAAACTTGCCTGAATGCCCGCTTCTGCCGCCATCCATCCCGCTATGCTGCTCTATTACGTGCGGAGGGAGCCGGAAGACGGAGCTCATGAGTGAGCTCCAACCGGCTCCCTCCGTGCAGCAGCCAATGAGAGTCTGCCTGACTCTCATTGGCTGCTATTACAAACACACAGCTGCTGCTGGCGGCTGTGTGTTTGATCTGTGTAGGGCAGACCGCTATCACAGCGTTCTGCCCTACACTAGAGGAGCCCTGACGTTGGAATCTCTCAAGAGAATCCGACATCAGGAGGCCGCCTTTCGGGCCCCGAACGGGGATCTGAGTCAGGCGGGGAACACCCGAACAGGGTTCGGGTGGACTCTGATCCCCTATGTTCGGAGCGTTTGGGATTCCACAGAATCCGAACCGCTCATCTCTAGTTATGATGTATGATCTTGTAGCAAAACTAAGTACACAGGTCCATAGGATGTAAGCCTCATATGAAGTTACACCTTCCATCCTAAAATGCAATATTGGGAATATTAAAAGGCTGCCATCCCAGCCTCCGTGAACAATTTACAAAATAATCGCCTATCCATTCCCATTCCTTACTTGCCTACTTTTGAAAACTTATTTCAGGAAGATTACAGTAGATCAAAGAATGCATAGTGCCACCAAGGGTTGTTCTATGCACCACCCAAGAGGCTTATCTATTTATTTATTCTTATCGAAGAAGTCGTTATAAAGTCAGTATATGACACACACATGCTTTATGAAGTGTGTTTAAAATACAATGCACCTGGCTGGTTGTGTAACACCTGACAGGTTCCCGGGTGTACAATGAGCTGCTGGGGCACTGTGGGTAACTTGTTAGCTGGCACGGGGAAGTGGGAGACAAGGGTCTATTGTCTGTCAGGCTCAAGCTTATTGGGTCTGTCTCCAGCATTTGGGGTTTTGTGGTGGCTGGTCTGTCTCCATCAATTAGCCAGATATTAAATGTACTTGCTGCTGTCAGCAGAGTTTAGCTCCTTGCCTGAAATGGCTGAAGGCGTTTTCTGTCAGCCCAGGGCAGGATATATAGGCATAATGTTCACAGCCAGACAGGGCAGGGGGCTGATCTGTTCATCCTCCTTAATATCTGGCTGGATCACCCCTTGCATCCGCCTACCCTCTCCTCCTGTTTTGCCCCAAGCTGCCATCTTCCATCATTTCCTACTCTCCCCTTGCCTCTTGCTACTACCCCTCCCTGCCCTCCAGTTTTACACTCTTACCTTCCTCATGACTTCTCCCCTTCTGCTTCCCCCTCTTCTCCTGATTCTCACGATCCCCCCCCCCTGTCATATCCAGACTTGTGATGTGGCAATGGATTGCCCGATTTTCCATCTACCATCTTGGGGCAGCGGGTGACTTTGCATTGATCTGTGACCATGAGTCTCCTACAGAATCTAGGAAACTAGGCCACCTTGCTCCACATTCCTAATGGCAGGGATTATAGCATATCAATAATAAGTTAATCCTTTTATCAATATCACAAAAATGCAGAAAGATGCACTTCAACCAACTTCATCTCACTACACCCAGATACATTGCTACTGGCTCTTTTTGCTGCTGTTGCAACGGAATACGTATTGAACACGCACTGTACAAGTAAATAAAACGGTATATAAAACGGTGTGGTGCATGATGTCTCATACTCCCAGTTTGAGGATTTTGTACACCCAGAGGAGGGTACAGGTACTCCTGGGTAAGAACCACTGCTATAAATCATGTACCCATTCATGCTTGAAAAAAGGTACTTAAGTTGCTATTTAAAGAGCGGGAAAACAAAAGTGGGATTCCTGCTTTAACAACGTGATGATGTAGACACAACAAATGAGCCGTAACCCTAGCAGCCCTCTAATTAGTGCAAGTTAAGGTGATCGTCTTCCATGTCTTCCCACTTGCATCGTGTAATTAAAGGGACTATAATTTCAGTGCCCATTACCTTTCCCCTCAGTGCCGTTGTCTAGTTTCACTTTCCTACTTCATATCACTTTTGTTTTGGTTTTTTATGTGCCATGAAAAGTTATAGTAAGTCTTACTTCTCTGTTACTCATCACCTGCATCTTAAATGACGTATATACGTGCCGGCCTTGTGTGTTGTGTTTTTTTTTTGTCAGGATAAATGCAAAATGGTCTTTACGCTGTTCTAAAATGAGATGAGCTTTAATGATGCCGGGGATACAAAAATAAATCTGGCAGAAAAGCTTTAACTAGACTAATACACTTTCCCGTCCTCGCTTGGGTCCCATTTGCCCACTGACGCCCCAAAATATTCATACATTGTGACTTCTGGAGTAGTACTTTCTGAGAGGTGAAACTGTTCTGTACATCATACTGTCTCACCCCCTGCTTTGTCAGGGCATGTCTCATCAAGAGACGAGTTCAACACTATCTTTTTTTTTTTTTATACGCCTATTGTTAATTAAGATTTAATTCATTTTCTATCGAGCTCTCTTTCCAGAGGGCTTATCAGCAGCCTCCACCCTTGTGACTGGTTTTGTTTGCCCTCATAAAAAGCTCTGCTGCAAGGAGTTTTTTCTTTTTTTCTTTTAATATATTCTTTTTCTTTTTGTATATTGCCATTCTGTTTAGCAGATGGAGAATGGCCTTACCTCCCGCAAAAAAACAAAAAAGTGTTTTCGCTGGTGATAGGGATTCTCCCGATCTATCAAAGGATTACCACCAGAGATAGGAATTCCCCAACACATTTCTTCTAGGTGATAACTAAAGGAAATATCGCTTTATTATTTTATTAAAACATTTTGTCTGTTGTATTTATTATTTTAATAACAAATATATGTATATATAATGTACAATGTACTGAGGTGTCACCGATGACATACACATGGAAAGTCCATAATATAGAAAAAATGAGGGGCACTGACCAGCTTTCTGCACATAGAAGTATCATATTAGTAATATAGGATCTCTAAAGGATTGGTTGATCACTGATGCACTTGTACTGCTATATCTCCTGAAGATGGTCCATGTAGGACCGAAACATTGAGACGATATTGGTATTTGTGAGGATCAAAATTTGATACTTCTACGTGCGGAAAGCTGGTGAGTGCCCCTCATTATTTATTTATATATATATATATATATATATATATATATATATATATATACATACATTAGTAATGGCAGCACTCCGTGGACTTTGAAATAAATACAATACTCTGCCTGGTATCACCAACGTTTCGGATGTTTACTACATCATTTTTCAAGGACCTTGAAAAAAGATGTAGTAAACATCTGAAACGTTGGTTTATTTCAAAGTGCACAGAGTGCTGCCATTACTAACGTGTGTGTGTATATATATATATATATATATATATATATATATATTATATGTCACAATACCGGCACACACTCACACTCTCCACCACTTGGGGCAAAGTAAGTAATTGGGGGTGCCTGCTGAATTACCAGAGAAGACTAAAACTCTGGATCCTTTAGCTATAGAGAATAGCGGCACTCATCCCTCCATCAGGAAATAATATGATCAAGCTGTCATATTGCTCAATATGACAGCTTGATCATATTATTTCCTGATGGAGGGATGAGTGCCGCTAATAAATCTATATATATATATATATATATATATATATATATATTTTTTTTTTTTTTTTTATAAATATATATATTATAATATAATATTAAACAAAAAGTGAATACTAGCGCACAAATTTCGGATTCCTTGTCTAGATAGAGTCATAAAATATAATAGTGATGATACGTCGTGAAGAACACTTCCTGGAAATAACAGATGGCTGCAGTTTCTCAATAATCTGTGTGGCAATCGGAGAACAAGGTGCTGAAAAATAATGAGACGTGCGCCTAATAGTGTAGTATTTTAAGATAGAATAAACTTGTGCTCAAAATAGGTAATGTGCGTACCAAAAATTAAACAATTAAAAGCTTATCTGATGTCCAGGTGGCACTTTCAATGGTCAGATTAACCCAAAACGACAACACTTCCAAGGTTTCTCTCATACAGAGATCATTGCAGACAAAATGTGTCCAGAAGGGGATATGGGAGATTATTTTTATATTTATATTATTATATGTATATATATATTAATGTACACCCCGGCACGGCAGTGCTCAAATATGGAATCTTACTCCAGAACGGTGTGTTTGTCCTGAGGAAGGGGATCCGATCCCCGAAACGTTGACCACGCAAATAAATTCCCCTGCCATGGGGTTCTTTGCCTAAATTGTGAAGTCTGAGTGCCGCCTATTCGACCTACGTGATATGTATATATATTATTTTAATGGAACTGAAAGCCCAATCTGCATTTTTATTAAATATTCTGCCCACAAATTAAAAGGCTGTTTTTGCAATTGGACAACATAAGAGTGGTCAGTCTGCACAACTTCAGTGTGTGCTGCACTTACCTGGGTACCCAGAAAAAAAACCTAAATTTCTCCTTCATCCACTAGGGGACACTGGAGTTCAAGACAGTGGGGTATAGACAGTGGTAGAGCAGAGCCTGGCACTTTAAATAATTCTGAAGTGTGACTGGCTCCTCCCCCTCTATGCCCCATCAGCCCCAGTTTTTAGAATGTGCCCGAGAGAGCCGGTCACATAGGGCTGAGCTCCAGCCCACACTTAGTATTTTTTCTTTTATTTCAACTTTATTTTAATTTCTAGCTTTCACAAAGCATTGAGGACAGGCTGACAGAGTGCTGCGTCTGTCAGCCTGCTACATGGAGGCATCAGGAGACCCGCCACCACTAAATAAGAGTGTGTCGGAGTCCAAGGCACCCTGGCAGTAGCTCAGGGAGGACACGCCACAGCTTAATATAGAGGCTGTGTCCGTGCTTCCGAATGCCTAGCCGCAGCCCTGATGCCAGCAGCTGGTAAGTATAGCTCTGTTTCCCTTATGGGGAACGGAGTTTAATCTGCGGCCCCTCTGCCCCCTCCCAGGCTCAGGTGGTTTACACTGTAGTATAACCCCTCCTGGAATCCTGTTAAAACGCCGCTAGCGTTATTACAAGGGGCAGAGCTACCGCGCATAGAGCGCGGATTCATGTACAGGGAGACTGTTCAGACAGTCTGTAATGTTGCTGCCTAGCAGCGAGCCCTGATATCCTGCTACTGAGCGCTGTCTGACTTAATAGAGCTGACAGCGCTCTGTTTGTCAGCTCTCACGAGAGCCGAATCCTCCCTCTTCTCTATCCCCACGGGGAGGGAGCCTGCCGCGACCCGCTACTCCCATAAGGGAGTCTACATTGCGCAGCAGCGCGGCTGTTCCCTGCCGCGCTGGCGCTTGAAGAAGCACTGGCGCTGGCTTCTGCAGGGGGAGGAGCACAGCCGCCGGAGAGCGATGCTGTTATTCACAGCGCTCTCGGCTGCTGTTTGCTGCGCCGGTGCTTGTATGAAGATGCACCGGCGCTGGCTATTACGTTCCCGCTCCCCCACTCGCGCTGCTATACCAGCCATTGTTTGCGCCCCGCGCGCTTATTGATAAGGGGCGGAGTCTAGTCCATGCTGGCGTGCACAGATGCCGCCATTACCTCCAGCGAGTATTTTAAAACAGCATATGCACCTGCCTTAAAAGGAGCTGGGGCTTATTGCCAGCATCTCCTGCATCCTGACTCTGGAGTTCTGTGGGGGGTGCAACCCTTAAAAGGGTTGTGGGTTTTATTCCCAGAACGGCCCTAGCTGTTGGGAGTTTGTATGTTCTCCCTGTGCTTGCATATGGCCTCTCCCGTTATTTTTCTTTACTTAAACCTACAGCACTGGTCTTATTAGGTTTAACGACACAACTGTGGAGTTTGTAATTTAACCTGCAGTCTTTATATAGATCTGGCTCTGCCTCATCTCTGTTGTATTGCACGTCGGTAGTTCCCCTACGGAACTGGGCAGTGTACTGGTTTAATATTATATTTAAAAAAAAATAAAAATAAAAAATGAAGCACAGGGAGGAACATGCCACAGCCTAATATAGAGGTTGTGTCCATGCCACTTTGCCCACCACATATCTATCAGCGCCTATGGCCACACGCCCGATCTCGTCTGATCTTGGACGCTAAGCAGCGCCAGGCCTCGGTAGTACTTGGATGGGAGACCGCCTGGGTATACCAGGTGCGGCAGGCTTATTACATTGAACATCTGGGGCAAATATGCTTGATGTGTAACAGAATAATGCAGTGTGTTTCTTGCATCTATAGCTGCCAGAGATCACTCTGCCTAAATGTGTATGGTATGCATAGTCGGGCCACTGTTCTGGCTGCTGCCAGAAATTACGGTTATTGAATATCTTTAACTCAAGGTTACAAAAAGGGTGCATCCCATCCCCAGGCTTATGCCTCACATTGGCTCACCTTAAGAATGAGCCGTACTCTTCTCATGCATATATGTGGCTGCACATATGTTAAATCTCAACAGCCTTCGGTGCTTACCTTAGAAGGTATGCATCTATATGGATTTATATCTTATTTATTCCCTTCGGCAGCACACACAACACGAAGTAGTAACATATGGCCGTTGTGGTGGTTGGCATTGCTGTCTCGCATCACTGAGGTCATCTTTTGATTTCCATCATCTGGGGCACACCTGATTAGGCGAGTACACCGGTAACGGAAGGGTCCCAGGATCGCAATCAGTCTGGGATAGTACGTTGCTAACATTTCCTGCCCCAACGCCGTGCAGAATGACGGCCACACGCGGCACATGAGCAGTCTCCCTGCGTGGAGGTAAGCCACATGTATGTATATACTTGTATTTTATACTAAACCCGGCGTTAAGACCTGGGGCTCAGTTGCTTCCATGGCTCTAACTATTGCCCTTGTTATATTTTTCAAATTATATCGTCACCTACTAATCTTGTATGTAGGTACGCGTAGGCATGTGGGGATTTGTGTGTGTATATGTGTATGTATATGTGTGTATGTATATTATATATATATATATATGTATGTGTATATAATATATATATATATATATTGCTTCTTATCCTTACCATTAAAGCAGGGGTAGGATATGTTCTTCTCAGTTTTATGTCTGATACCTAGCATATTTAAAGAGGATGCTGCGATGAGAGGCTGGACTCTCCTGATCCGGTAGTTTGTTCTATAACTCCGCTTACACCATCTCTCCCTAGGGATTGGGTGGTGTGTGTGTATATGTATATAATTATGGATATGTGTAGGTATGCCTATACTTCCACAATCATTAAGGTACATATTATTCCACGTCTGGAAAGCTGCCAGGGTTTACCAGAAGCTGTCTGTTATATACATACATATTATATGGTGGCTCTATAGACTAGAGTCATGTTCTGCAGCTTACATAGGATAGTCAGAGGCTCCTACGGCATTGCTTCTAGTATGGACTCTATACATGTCCTGGGGCCTTCCTGTATGTCCACACATGTATATAAGGATATGTACTTACACCCGCCTCGGGTTATAGTCCTGTTTCCATCAGTCTATATCTACGGCGTCCACTTCGGGGGACCTATTAATTACAACTACACTCTAGGGCGCACTTAGTAACCAACTTGTAAGACACTAGGAATGCAGTGTGTGTATATATAGATATAGCATGCTGATCTCCTATTGTGGGATATATGTGTGTGTGTGTATATATGTATATGTATGTAGCGTGCTGATCTCCTGGTGCAGGAGTTTGACAAGTGACTTACTATGTCGGTACTAACTCTTCCTTTCAAAGCGTTTGTCTTTTCATGCAGCTATGTTTATATGTGTGTGTATGTGTATATATACTGATATATTCCCGTTCCTTGTATGAATTTTCCTAATAATTGGAGAAATCTGTTTTTGGCCCTGACTGGCGTTATCACTACATATATATATATCTCTTCTTACTTGGGATAATTAACGCATTCTATGTCTATGTACAGGTACCTTTCCCAGCATCGATTCTGGTACTTTATATTATTGTCTTGTCGCATATCTCAATAAAATGGGTATCTGATGGTCCCTTGGGTACATTTCCTATCAGTACATAGAGAATCCTGGATCTATTCCATCCTCATGGCTTATTTAGTTAATTTACATGAGGCCTAGGGCCACCCGCCGATATAGGCAGGGTCTGGCCTGGGTTGTATCAGATCGTGGGCGTAATACACACTTCACCATTATAAGTGTTAATGTAAGGATACACTAGCAGACCGTTTTTGGGGTATGTGTAATCTCTATATGGATACATATCCCTAATGGAACAGGCTCAGGTATAGCGTCCTGTTGTACGGCCTTCTTGTCTCCACTAACAATTTGCTAGTTTCTACAGTATTTTCTTCTGCAGCATCTCCAGACTGAAGTCAGTGCTGTAGAGCATTGATCTTTGCCCACTGAGGCTACTCTCTGTACCTGTCGTGGTGGGTTGCTGTGAGATGAATAAGGTCAGTGACATTCTACATAGCGTCCAGAGGGCTTCTGGTCGCTCACAGGTAAGCGGGCTTACCCCACTAATGCCTCGGAAGATGCTTCCTTTTCATGCATCCTGACATAGCTGTTATTCTCTCTTGCGCACCCTAGCTGCTGTCCTAGCAGCCTTCAGTTCTTTTAAATCAGTTGGCTGTACACTTTAGAGCTTTCCTGGTGTGTAGGTGCATAGTTGTAACATTGAGATTTGTGACCCTATTCTACTGGAATCTGTTGGGTTTATGGACTGAAGCGCATCTATGGGCTAATGCACATCTTTACTATAAAGTGTGACAGTCTCTATGTTCCATACAGAGGGCCTGGTTAGTTTCCTGTTCAGTATCTGTTGATAAATTCAGCACACTGACAGGTACCTGAATGGTACCTTCATAGTTGTCCTAGTGCTTTAGCCTTGCGGATGGGATACTTCCCTATATTGGTAACTCTCCCTGGGTGGAGGTGGCATCCGTGCTCTTTTTCTGCTAAGGGTATCCTGGGTGTTTTCATACTATGTTCAGGCCAGTAGTTGGTACTGATTACACTCTACCATCATGTAGGAAGTTGTCTGCTGTTTGACAGGAGGGGTGATACTGCCGTCTGACCCACTGGAAGGAATTGTAGTCTCAATCCTCTCGTATCCGTCTCATGCCCAGTGGGATCGCCACTCGTTGACAACTTCTATGGTCTAAACCTTCCACTGGTTACCAACCCTTTAGTAGTTATAGTTGGACCTCGAGAATGGTTCAGGGCGACTGTTAGGTCGTGACTCTTGCCTCCTTGTTTGCTTGGTTAAGAGTCTGTGGACGGGTTCAGCTCCGTCTCTGTATATTGGTATCATTATACTTTTATCTATATGATTGATGTCCCGCAGTGCTGGGATTCTGCTGTCTGAGACTGTTGCAGCTTCCTGTAGTTGTCGCTGGTACGGTTTTCTCGAGTTTTGTTCTCATGTTACTGCCATTCTATGGATTCTAGTTGGGGTTTTCTGCTCCCAGCGGTCTTGCTTGGTCTGTTTTTGGCTGAGCTTACGGTGTTCTGATGCTTCTCATCTGCGGCTATTCTCTAGCCGTATTCCATTGAATTTACGCTGTAAGTTGTGGAATATCTGTGACTGTTCAGCAAGGAGCTCTGATTGTCTCCTGGCTCTACGACATGCCTCCAGTCTTGGGCTGTCCCTGTTTTGGTTGGCCGAAAGGTCGGCAGGTTCTCCGCGCTTCCCACCCAGGAGGTTGGCTTTGGGACGTCCCCACTGTCTTGAACTCCAGTGTCCCCTAGTGGATGAAGGAGAAAACAGGATTTTGGTACTTACCGATAAATCCCTTTCTCCGATTCCACAGGGGACACTGGACGCCCGCCCAGCACTGCGTTCCTGCCGTTTTGTTGGGTCCTTATCTAGTTGTGTGACTGCATGTGTTCCCTGCAGTGGGTTCCTCTGTTCTCCTTCAGTCGGTATTGTTCCGTTCTATGGTCTTCTCCTTCTCCTCATTTTCCTGTTGTCTACCGTCTCCTCTCGGGCTCAGTTCTTAAAACTGGGGCTGATGGGGCATAGAGGGGGAGGAGCCAGTCACACTTCAGAATTATTTAAAGTGCCAGGCTCTGCTCTACCACCGTCTATACCCCACTGTCTTGAACTCCAGTGTCCCCTGTGGAATCGGAGAAAGGGATTTATCGGTAAGTACCAAAATCCTGTTATTAGCAGGGTTCACTTATGATAGTAAATGTAGAACCAAATTGGGAATTTGCAAGCCTCACATTTATATGAACTGCACCAAGGGTTATATAGTTTCTATTACCTGTGAACCCACCTTTATTTCTGCCACAATTCAGAGACTGATCTAGTCACTTACTGCCTTTTTTTTTTTTGTTTCAGGTTTTCTTCAATGGGAACTCGAGCGACAAAGACAGCTATTTAAGTAGTTGAATAAATCCTGTATGTGTCCTCTATAAGGATGCTAGATCATATTGTTCTCAAGCACAAACTTTATAACTTGTGGTATCTTTTAGTGATAAACATCTGTTGTCTTCTTGCAAGGACCAGACTGTCTGTGGTCTCCTTCCCAGACATCTTGTGTTTTTCTATGTGCTCTAACTTTTTTTTTATATTTGTGATGTTTTTGAGTGTTTAAGGTACAAAAACTGACTAATTTAAGAGAATGTATTTTTTTTTAAACTCTAGCATTTGTGAGTGCAAAAACAAAATATGTGGACAACAATGTATGATATTTTAATGTGTGTTTTCTGATTGTGAGCAATACACTTGACAGTGGTGAGTTCTCCTGTTTTATTTTGTCTTCACATTTTAATATGTAAATTAAATGGTGTTTTATTAATTTGTGGATTCTGCACACAATGGCTGTTTCAGATTCCTTTGCACAGTTGAAGTAAATGTTTATTGGTTTGTCTCAGGGCACGGAGGTGCACAAATTGGACACTTCTGTAAATTGCAGAACTGTTTTTGCGCACCTCATTGAAAACCCAGCACATCTAAAAAGCACAGTATTAAAAACATTTTTTTTAGTTGAGAGAATTGTGAATTTCATGAAACTCTATAAAAATGTGGATTCAATTTGTATTGTATCAACAGATATTAGCAATAAAGTGTTATCAATCTCATTAATCATAATGACTCTGCATTTCACAATGTTTCCTAGATGCGCAGTAGTGTTGATGAATGCAGTCTAACTTTTTAAAAAGTTTATTTTTTATTTTGAATTCTACAATCTTTTGTGAGTGTGAATTACATTTTTGGACTTATTGGGCCAAATGCAATAGGGTGAGAGTTTAGCAGTAAACTCTCACATTGGTCGAATTTTATCTTCAAAATGGTAAAACATCTGGATGAGAGTTTACATTTTTAGAGTTTTTTTAGTCTAAAAAAATGCGAGTTTGCCTGTTCTTGGTCTCTATTACATTGGGCGAGTTTTAGAAGTGTGAGAGTTTACTGGTAAACTCTCATATTTTCTAAACTCTCACCCTATTACATTTGGCCCCTTGTGTTTACAATATTCCCAGAACTGTCCTAATTTTGCTGCTGGAAAATCCTGAATAGATTTAATAAAAAAAAATAAAAAATTAAGTCTCCTGATGAATAACTAGTTTATGTGTATATATACTCCGATCCGCCATAACATTAAAACCACTGACACGTACCACCTACCTAACCATTGTTGCAGACCAAGTACAAACCTTCATGGCAAATGGTATTCCCTGATGGCAGTGGCCTCTTTCAGCAGGGTAATGTGCCCGTGCCACACTGCAAACCTTGACCAGGAATGGTTTGAGGAACATGACAAAGAGTACAAGGTGTTGACTTGTCCTCCAAATTCCCCAGATCTCAACTCGATCGAGCGTCTGTTGGATGTGCTGGGAAAACAAGTCTGAGCCATGGAGTCACCACCTCGTAACTTACAGGTAATAAAGGATCTGCTGCTAATGTCTTGGTGAAAGATACCACAGGACACCTTCAGAGGTCTAGTGCAGGCCATGCTTCGATGGGTCAAAGCTGTTTTGGCGGTGTGGGGGGGACCTACACAATATTAAAGAGGTGATTTTAATTATATGACTGATCAGCTTATATTCATATGTTTACATTTATTGATTTGGCACCCAAAAGGTAACTTGACCAGGGAAATCACCTGCATCAGGAGAGGGTTCCTCTAAACCAGGGGTTCCCAACCACGGTCCTCAATCCACACTGACAGTCCAGGTTTTAAGGATAGCCATAGTTGAGCACAGGTGACTTAATTAGTACCTCAGTTTTTTTTATTTAACTATCTCTGCTTAAGCATGGATATCACTAAAACCAGGACTGTTAGTGTGCCTTGAGGACTGAGGTTGGGAATCACTGCTCTAAACAGATTAAACTGTATGTATGTATGTGTGTGTGTGTGTGTGTGTGTGTGTGTGTATATATATATATATATATATACATTGTGTGTGTGTATGTATATGTGTACAGTCGAGTACCACCCCCTGCATTTGACGTCGGCAGCACGTAGCCCATGAAGTACGTCACATGCCGTGTGCTCGCTTCGTGGGTATATAAGGTGTGCGATATGCCGTCTGCACACATATCACTCGTTGCTGTCATGGGTAAAAGGGGCGATTTTTATCTGAGTTGCAAAAAGGGATGATTATTGGCTTTTGGCCAGAGGATGGCAGTATTTCTGAAACAGCGCAGTTTGTGAACTGTTCACGTGCTGCTGTGGTGAAGGTGTTTGGTGACTGAACAAATGGCACCATTGCGAATAATCAACGTAGAAACTGCGGAGCACCATGTGCCATTGATGTGAGAAGTGAAATCTGTACTCCGTTCTGTTCTCCATCACCTCTCCTATATCTCCCCTTACACCCATATGGAACAATCCCTGTTTTCCACCGGGCCTACAAATAACCCTCATGACACGGTGGACACATCTGGCCCTCAAATTTCCTGTGGACTTTAGCGCAGGTGGCCTCTGGCTTTCCTTCTCATTAGTTAGTAGTCACTCTCTATATAACCACCATATAAGACAGGACACCATTAGTGACCGCCATATACTACAGATAGCATTAGTAACAGTCGTATATTACTGACCGCATCAGTGACTGCCACATATTACAGAGGTAATTAGTGACTGCCACATATTACAGAGGTAATTAGTGACTGCCACATATTACAGAGGTAATCAGTGACTGCCACATATTACACACATGATTAGATAGGCAGGGGAGATGCGCAGTGCAGCCTATTGCTGCAGAGCACAGCCCCTGGTAGGGGATAACTGTCGGGTTACTTCCCTCCCTGCTCTTTGGCAGCACAGCAAGGGCAGCTGCACTTCAGATCCCCAGCGGGTGGCCCTCTCCTTCTCTAACCCAAGACACTTGCCCTGCCTGACTCCCAAAGTGGCGTCCGTCCCTGTGGTGTCACCTGATGCGGGGAGGGATGCTGTGTACACGGGGCAGCCTCGTGCCACCGAAAAGGGGGTGTGGCCATGTGGCCCAAACCACCGTGCCTATTACTTGGGGGGGGGGAGGGGTGCAGGAGGTCCCTGTGTGCAGTGCTGGCCGGCCCCCTCAGTGTCAGGAGCCAAGTGCTGCACTTAATGCTTCAGTGCAGAGCCCGGCTCCTGTCAGGGAAGGGGCATCTGCACCTTGGTGTCGCCCCTCGGTGGGCGGACTGCACCCCCCTTGTAACGCCACTGCCCCCACCCCTAGCTGCAACCCGGGTCAATAGGATTAGATTACTGAATGCAGTTTTGAGTGTGAAGTTAATTTAAAAAGCACTGCACAGTACATGAGGCCTCATATCAGTTATAATAACAGGCCTAGGTGCTACTTCCGTTTTTAACCTTGCATTAAGATTTGGAGAATATCTAGCTACTAATGTGCTAGCACTTATATTTGTATAGCATTAGAATCCTCATATTCTTGAATCTTTTAAGGTAATGCAACCTAAATAGGCATTAGAGGATCTTACTGAGATCTTTGAGCATAACATCTAGGAACGGTTTAAAAGAGGAGGCGGCCCGTGTGCATCCTCCGAGCGGGCTTTGAGTCAACTGTCCATGAGCAGGTCTCCAGGAACTTGGTGCCCAACCTATGTTCCCGGAAACTTTTCTATTGCGCATGCGCAAATATTTGGGAAGACTCCAGGAAGGTAAGTATAATATACTATGGGTACAGGGTGTGCGGTGTGGGGCACCCCTGGACCCAGGGGCCCATGTGCACTGCACAACCTGCACCCTAGAATAGATACTCCAGTGATAATGTCATAGGGCCAGGTCAATTAGAGACAGAGATATTGGGTGGGTGGGGGATGGGTGGAGGAATGGTGAGGGAGGGGGTGGACTGTGGTGACCTGGGTTTGTGTGCAGTGGCGTCCCTCCCCACGGTGTCACCCAGTGTGGGGAGGGATGCTGCTGTTTGCAAGGTGCTGCCGGCAGGCCCGGATTAAGGTCTGTGGGGGCCCCTATCAATAAAATGATCAAAGTAATATATTGGCAATGTTATAAAAAAAAGTATAATGTCTTTGTGTGTGTGTGTATGTGTATATGTATGTATATATAATATATATGTAGTAGTTCCTGGATGGCGCACAGTGTAATACCCTGAAAGTTTCTTGCGGTGCAGGTGTCTTATAGTAGAGTGGACGTTCAAACACTTTAATCCTTCTAATAAAAGGAGGCAGTCAGATGAAATGAAATGTGATCTGGAAAAGTGGGGTGAAAAGGGCATGCGCCAAATAGTGTAATAAATTTTAACCAAACGTGCCCGTGCTCAAGTGAAAATGTGCGTACCAGAGGTATAGTCTTTAATGCTTATCTGAGAAAACTTGTCAGCGAGATGTGAATACTGCTGGACCCGGGATTTCTGGTGCCACACAAGGGACCTTAATGAAGAAGGCTCATACCGGAGATCTAAAGACCACCATCCTAATATGTGGAAAACTCTGGGGCAAGAGGAAAAGGGAGTGCGGACGATCAACAAGAGAACATACCTCTATACCTTTATACAAGAATTTATCTGGTACGCACACTGATAAATAGTAACATTACTGTGTACTCTAAATACTACACTATATTCTCTCTCCCCTGTCTGGCTCCGGTATGAGCCTTCTTCATTAAGGTCCCTTGTGTAGCACCAGAAATCCGGGTCCAGCAGTATTCACATCCCGCTGACAAGTTTTCTCACATAAGCATTAAAGACTATACCTCTGGTACGCACATTTTCACTTGAGCACGGGCACATTTGTTTAAAATGTATTACACTATTTGGTGCATGCCCTTTTCACCCCACTTTTCCATATATATATTATGTAAAATCCCAGTATACAGTACTGCATTTTAAAGCAAATGTAATAGACTGGAGTTTCAAGTGCAAATATATATATATATTGTGACACAGTTAGGTTAGGGGGTCCCTCTCCTGGGTAGAGGACTCCTTCCTTACACACACACACACACACACAGCAGCAGGGAAGCAGCACACCAGTCTGGATGCAAGTACAAGCTGGTCGGCGCCAGTCTTCATTGTTCAATGACAGAAAATATAAAGAAAACATAAATATAAATCCTAGCCCTGTCGGGGCACTAACTTCACAGGTAGTTCCCTCACTACCAGAACCTGGCAGGGCCTAATGCCCTCGCCAGCAACAAAGCACAGCACAGTACTCACAAATAGGTTTTTCAAGTGTCTCTGAGAAAACTCCCTGCCTGCTCTCCCAGGTGAGACAATCAGCCCTAAACAAACTAGGCTTATATTGGCCACTCTCAGGTGGAAAACTAACAATCCTGTTACCAGGCTGCGAGAACCAAAACCTGGAGTGGCCGTGGGTGGAGCCCTCCCTCTCCTCTCACCCACAACCCCAAGGTCCCAAACCGGCTTTTCAAAAAGCCGAAACTCAAGCCTGCTACAATGCAGACTTTCTCCTGGGAGTTTAAAACACAAAAGACAGGAATCTGGGACAAATGTACCTGCCACAGACCACTTTACCAGTGATCCTATCACATATCCCCCCCCCTTTGTTTTGACCTGTGGGGCGGAACAACTGAAGCCCCCAAACAATGAACGCGTGACAATGCGTCAGCATTGGCCAGCTGGCTTCCTGGCCTGTGTTCCACTGAAAATTTAAAAATTTGTAACGCCAAGAACCATCTTGTAATTCTCGCATTACTGTCCTTATTTTCAGACATCCACTTCAGAGGGGCATGGTCAGTGATCAATTTGAACTTTCTTCCGACCAAGTAGTACCTGAGAGCCTCTAACGCCCACTTTATGGCCAACGCCTCCTTCACTGTGGCATAGTTTCTCTCATGTACATTCAACTTTCTGCTAAGATAGAAAATAGGGTGTTCCTCACCCTCCTTGTTCTGGGACAGGACCGCTCCTATACCTACTTCTGATGCATTGGTTTGTACTATGAATTCCCTTTCAAAATTAGGAGTCATCAGGACTGGTTGGGAACACAACGCTACTTTCAACTCCTGAAAAGCTTTCTCTGCCTCAGGACTCCATTCTACCATGACTTTTTGTTTGCCTTTGGTCAGGTCAGTCAGTGGGACTGCCATGGTGGCAAAGTTGGGTATAAACCTCCTGTAGTACCCTGTAATTCCCAAGAAGGCTCTCACCTGCTTCTTATTCAGAGGCCATGGCCAGTTTTGTATGGCATCAACTTTATTGAGCTGAGGCTTTATCAGGCCTCTGCCAATGGTGTATCCCAGATATTTTACTTCCTCCATGCCTAGACAACACTTTTTTGGGTTGGCTGTCAAACCTGCCTTATAGATGGAGTCCAACACTGCTTGTACCCTGGGTAAGTGAGACTGCCAATCAGGACTATGAACGACCACGTCATCCAGATAAGCAGCCGCATACCGTCTATGGGGCCTTAGAATCCTGTCCATCATTCTTTGGAAGATAGCCGGTGCCCCATGTAGCCCAAAGGGCAACATCTTGTACTGAAACAAGCCCTCTGGCGCTGAAAAAGCTGTCTTTTTCGGTTAACGGTACTTGCCAATACCCTTTGGTTAGGTCAAGAGTGGTTAAATACCTTGCCGTCCCTAGTCTCTCAATCAGTTCATCCACTCTTGGCATCGGGTAGGCATCGAATTTTGAAACGCTGTTCTACTTTCGGAAGTCATTGCAGAAACGCACACTCCCGTCGGGCTTTGGAATCAACACAATGGGACTTGACCATTCACTATGTGATTCTTCAATAACCCCTAACTCTAGCATATTTTTAATTTCTTTCGACACCGATTCTCTTTGTGCTTCTGGTAACCTATAGGGCTTTAGATTAACTTTAACCCCTGGGTCAGTGATGATGTCATGTTTAATGACCGAGGTTTTCCCAGGTACGTCAGAGAACAGCACCCTATTTCTAATCAGAAACTCCTTGACCTCTTGTTGTTGAATTGCCGACAGGGTTTTTGCCACTGTCACTTCGGGAACTAAGGGCCCTGGACTTACTGGAGGGTCTCGGACGGCCGACAGTACCGTTCTATCTTTCCAGGGCTTTAACAGATTTATATGGTATATCTGTTCCGGCTTTCTTTTCCCCGGCTGGTAAACTTTGTAATTGACCTGCCCCACTCTTTCTAAGATTTCAAAGGGCCCTTGCCATTTAGCCAAAAGTTTATTTTCCACAGTGGGAACCAATACTAACACTCTGTCCCCAGGAGCAAAGCTGCGTAACCGAGCATTGCGGTTGTATACCCTCTGCTGTGCCTGTTGAGCCTGTTCCAGGTACTCTCTCACTATCGGCACTACCGCATCAATTCTCTCCTGCATTTGAGAAACATACTCAATCACCGTTTTGTAAGGACTAGACTGCCCCTCCCATGTTTCTTTGGCAATGTCTAGTAACCCCCTTGGGTGTCTCCCATACAACAAGTCGAAGGGTGAAAACCCGGTGGAGGACTGGGGAACTTCTCTTATGGCCAACAATAAATACGGCAATAAGTAGTCCCAATCCCTACCATCCTTGTCGACCACTTTCCTAAGCATGTGTTTTAACGTCTTGTTAAACTTCTCGACCAGCCCATCGGTTTGGGGGTGATAAACCGAAGTTCTTAACTGTTCGATTAAGGCGGCATAACTCTTTCATGACTTTGGACATAAACGGTGTACCCTGGTCAGTGGGTATCTCCTTAGGTATACCCAGCCTGCTAAAGACATGAACTAGCTCTCTGGCAATGGTCTTGGTTGACGTATTGCGCAACGGGATCGCTTCCGGGTACCTGGTAGCGTAAACCATTATGACCAGAATATACTGGTGTCCCCTGGCAGACTTCATTAAGGGTCCAACCAAATCCATCGCTATTCTTTCAAACGGCACCTCTATGATAGGCAATGGAACTAGTGGACCCTTAAAATGTGGCCTGGGAGCATGATACTGACACTCAGGGCAGGATGCGCAAAAGTCATATACCTCTTTATGAAGCCCGGGCCAGAAAAACCTCTGCATTATTCGCTCAGTGGTTTTATCTACCCCTAGATGGCCTGCCGTTATATGACCATGGGCTAGATCCAACACTGTTCTTCTGTAGGCTTTGGGAACTATTAGTTGTTCCACAACATCTTCCCCCTTCTTAGTCACCTGATATAACAAATCCTGACACATTGCCATGTGGGGATAGGACAAAGGACTATCAGGGTCTACGGGTTTACCATCAACTACTTTTACATTCTCCCTGGCTTTTACCAAAGTAGGGTCATTCAACTGCTCCACGGCAAAGACCTCTCTTCTGACCTCTAAATCAGGCAGACGATCACCTGGCCCAACAACACTTCCCACCTCAATGGGAGGCACATCAGTTGGCGGGCCACTGTCACGTTCCGCATTCTCTAGTTCGCCAACCATAGTAGAAAAAGGGAATAACTCTGACTCAGAAGAAACTCCCTCCTCCACTACATCGACAACCTTCTCAAATGGATCGGGGTTGTTTACCTCTGGAACAAAACGGCTTTCCCACAACTTCCAGAAGTGAGCAAAGTCTCTCCCCAATATTGCATCGTACACCAGACCATGCACCAAACCCACAGAAACTATAGCAGAGCCACATGGTGTCTCGATGTTCACCTCGGCCGTAACATAATATCGAGTATCCCCATGTATGCAGGTCACACCAACAGTTTTCCCTGTATGCCTCAAGGGGTTCACCAGCTCAGCTTTTATAAGTGTCACCAAGCTACCAGAGTCTAACAGTGCCTCTACTCGGTTGCCATCTACAGTGAGTACACACATGTGCTTATCAGTCTCAGCCTGCCGGTCAGCCGTACAGGCTATCTGTGCAAAGAAAGACCCCCTGCGGTAGATATGAGCAGTATCACATTGCATAGGTTCAGTTGTAAGTGCACAATTAGCGGCAATATGGCCGAAGCCACCACATCGGAAACACTGAGTCATATTAATGTCTAGTCGTTTACGGGGCAAGAACCTTCCCGGCCTGGCAGGCCTGTCTCCAGGTTCTACACCCTCAGTCTTAGGTACATTCCACCACCCAGCACCCTTCTCCCCTGGAACAGTCTTACCAGTGTCTCTGGGAGTTCGCCGGTGCGCCATCAGGGCTCGGTGGGGCATACTCATCAGCTCCTCAGCCGCCACGTACTTCTCCACCAGCTCGACCAACTGGTCCATGGACTTAGGGTCTGCATGGCTCACCCACTTGCGCAGAGTCACAGGTAATGATCGCAGGTACCGGTCCATCACGACCCTTTCCACGATCTGTGGTCCCGTCAGCGTCTCGGGCTGTAGCCATTTTGAGGACAGATGGACGAGGTCATGCATCTGTGAACGTGGAGGCTTGTCCTTATGGAACTCCCAGCGGTGGACCCGTTGGGCACGAACAAAGGTGGTGACTCCCAAGCGAGTTAGGATCTCCTGTTTTAGTTTTTTATAGTCCTTGGCATCAGCCAGGCATAAGTCGAAATAGGCCTTTTGTGGCTCCCCAGACAAAAAAGGTGCCACCAGACTTGCCCACTGCTCCTTGGGCCAACTCTCCCTTTCGGCCGTTCTTTCAAATGCGGTGAGATAGGCCTCCACATCATCGCCCGAAGTCATCTTTTGGAGGAAGTGACTGGCTCGTACGGAGTGAGTGGTGGTGGGAGGACCCATATTAACATCTCTGGGCCGGGCGACCAGGTGCTGTACCACCTCTTTTATGGCCTGGCTGTTTTCCGCTAAAGCCTGGCGAGTTTCCTCGATGGCGACCTGTTGTTGCCTCTGGGCTGTCTCCAAGGCCAACAGTTGCACCCTGGTGGATTCCTGCTGAGCCCAGGTAGATTCCTGCTGAAGTTTGTTCGTCTCCTGCTGAGCTCTGGTAGATTCCTGCTGAGCTGCTGTAGCTTGGAGCAAGGCCTTAATAACGTCCTCCATTTTGTCCTGGGGTGTAGGTTGGAAGCTGAACCTTGCCTCTCTGAGCATTGGCTGACGCCTCCTCTATGGGACTCCAAGGACACAGCGTTATTTCCACACTCACAAATTGGGTGTCTGTCCCTTTAATTTTTAAACAGAAAGTTTTCCTCTTGCTGCAACTTCAGTGTGTGTGGGTGCCCGCATTCTCCACCATATTGTGACACAGTTAGGTTAGGGGGTCCCTCTCCTGGGTAGAGGACTCCTTCCTTACACACACACACAGCAACAGGGAAGCAGCACACCAGTCTGGATGCAAGTACAAGCTGGTCGGCGCCAGTCTTTATTGTACAATGACAGAAAATATAAAGAAAACATAAATATAAATCCTAGCCCTGTCGGGGCACTAACTTCACAGGTAGTTCCCTCACTACCAGAACCTGGCAGGGCCTAATGCCCTCACCAGCAACAAAGCACAGCACAGCACAGTACTCACAAATAGGTTTTTCAAGTGTCTCTGAGCAAACTCCCTGCCTGCTCTCCCAGGTGAGACAATCAGCCCTAAACAAACTAGGCTTATATTGGCCACTCTCAGGTGGAAAACTAACAATCCTGTTACCAGGTTGCGAGAACCAAAACCTGGAGTGGCCGTGGGTGGAGCCCTCCCTCTCCTCTCACCCACAACCCCCAGGTCCCAAACCGGCTTTTCAAAAAGCCGAAACTCAAGCCTGCTACACTGCAGACTTTCTCCTGGGGGTTTAAAACACAAAAGACAGGAATCTGGGACAAATGTACCTGCCACAGACCACTTTACCAGTGATCCTATCACAATATATATATATATATATTATACACACACACATGAAGTATATATGTGTATACTATAAATATATAAATATATATATATAATAAACTGGAGTTTTAAATGCAGATGTAATATACACACAGTAAGGAAGTGTGTGTATGTATGTATATATACATATATATATATATATATATACACGCAGACACACATGAAGTATGTGTGTGTGTGTGTATATATATATATATATATATATATATACACACACTGTATGTAACAAACTGGTTTCAAATGCATATGTGTATATATATATATATATATATATATATATATATATATATATGCAGTATATGTGCATATATATATATATATATATATATATATATACACACACATACAGTACATGCAGTATATATATATACACACATGCAGTACATATATTTATATATACAGTGTGTGTATATATATATATATATATATATAATTATATATATATATACACACACACACACACTTCTATACATGCACACAGACTCACTGCGCTCTACTCCAAGCCCGGTGAAACGCTGAGGCTGAGTTAACAATCTGCATCCGAGCCAGCTGCTCTGCCTCACACCATTTCGATCAGATGCGCACTGCAGGCAGCCTGGGCTCCAGTCACAGTCTCGCGAGATTTGGCATCATAATCTCATGAGACTGTAACTGCAGGGAAGCTCCTCGGTGGCTGCTGTAAGTGAACAGCTGAGCTGCCGAGGACGGAGACAGCTAAATGCTGTGCTCCGTTGTTTTAGTTATTACTAGTCGCCGGAGGCTGAGTACTGTGTGTGGGGGCCCCGAGACGACCGCCCCCCTTCGTCCCCCCTATAATTCGGCCCTGGCCGCCGGTAAAAGGGCGTGGCCTTGCATGCAGGGGCGTGGCCACATGTCCGAACCCCCGTGGTCCTGTTATTACGGGGGGGAGGGGGGTTGCTGGAGGTGTCGACTGCCCTGTGTGCAGCTCCGGCTCCCTCACAGTGTTAGGAGCCAAGTGCTCCACTTAATTATACAGTGCAGCACCCGGCTCCTGTCACTGAGGGGGAGTCTGCACCTTGGTGTCACTCCTCAGCGGGTAAGGCCACACCCCCCATTGTGACGCCACTGGCCCTGGGTCCCTTTGCTATTAGACTATAATGGAAGCAAGCAACCTCTAAAGGAGGTAACTGCTGTACTGACACTTTGAGCCTTCACAGCACGACTCCATCTATCCATGATGATGAGGAGATTAGCCAGTGCCGAAATTAAACACATTCCATGGAACAATCTGCTTTTTGGATCATTGGTCTTAAATGACTAAGGCGCAATCTCCACTCAAAACACTAAGCATTTGGTAAACACGCCGTTCTTTAGCTATGGGTGATACTGGTATAGACACATTGCACTTGTTAATAATTGCAACTCTGTAGATCTGATGCAAGATGATGAGAAGGGGGAGGTAGCGCAAGAAGGGGCAAACAACTTGCTTATATAATACAACAAGGTAAGTCTGAGCCGCTCATAGATTCCAAATGCATGCACAAAAACAGTGTCAAGTGCAATACTATCAAACTAGCGTTCCTATGGTAGCTCCCTATGAAGTCAACGCTTCAGGATGACTCTGGGTCCTTCTCTCAAGGCTGCGGTATCTGAAAGTGCCAGGGCCAAGGGGTTGCATCATCTGTAGAGACTCTACGAGGCAGATTAGGAAAGTAACCACCTCAAAGTCACATACTGTCCTGTCACGTAGTCATTTAAAGAACTCCTCTACAAAGAAGGTGATGTCTGATGATTGCCTACTACACTGTCCTCTATGTGTTGGGACAGGATTATCAAGGCAAGCCTTTAACTACAGGCCCCAACTGTACTGAAATACTAGAGCAGCCTCCTGTCCTGTTTCATGCTGACACAACCACTCCCTGCCTCACGTACTGGGATTAATATGTCAAATGGCATCATTGCATCAGGTGCAATTAACAACTGCAGTGCATAATACATTTAAAAAAAGAAATATAAGGAGAGCGCTGGACAGAGGTATAATATTTAATATCCCTTCTAAAAATATATATAATGTAAATATATCACATATAATACACAAATATAAGCAAAGGAGTATAATAATAAAAATATTAATACAATCCAGAATCAAATTAATCAGTATATAATGAAATGCTCATTCAAACGGCACTTTAAATGGTCACAGATGGTTAATTCATAGGTGCAGATCTGCTCGCATATATGAGAAGCAGTAAGTGTTAGTCAATGTTAGAATAGCAAAAAGCATCTCGTATTTTAAAAAAGCCACATGCAGCCAGAAGCATATAGTTGTTAGTGCATATGCATGAGTAACAAAGAATCCTGCACATAATACATTTACATGTCGGGCTTCAAAGTTGCTCAAGTTCCTCATCCTACCGTGAAAATGACGCTACTTTCCGATGCAGCATCTACTGCAAATTGAGGTTGAAGAGGACAAACCCTCCCAAGCTGCACTTTGCTACAAATTCAGTCTCTGTACTTGGTGTGGCAGAAGGCAATCAGGCTGCAGTGCTGATCCAATTACCAGTCACAAACAAGTGGTGAGACTGTTACAGCAGGGGAGATGTATCAAGCCTTGGAGAGAGATAAGTGGAGAGAAATAAAGTACCAACCAAAGGTGGGTGGGTCTGTGGCCATGACGATGCAATTGCTTCATCGTAGCCCCAAACCCTGCTTTGCAATGCAGAGATTACCGGCATCCTAAAGTGAGTGGTGGAGCCACTATGAAGCAATTCAACACGAATTACGTAATCAGCGGCCTGTACCACCCTCCTCTTCACCTGGGAAGTGGGCGACCCTGCCCAGGTGGCCCCAGCCTCTGGGAACTTGCCCGCCTTTCCGGGCAGTCAGGAGGCCCACCCAATTTTTCACTCCCCATCATATACCAGAGTTACATGTTAGATTAAGCATTTTAAATGTAAAAACTTCCAGTAGGAAATAAGGGCTGTGCTGAATACAGACCCCATCGCCCATCATAGTCGATGTTTTGTTGCAACCTCTTCCCTGCCCGTTTTCCTTCTTGCTACTGTACTCTTGTATGATGACCACAGTTTCGATCATGTTTGAAGTACAAAGCTCAAAGCAGCAGAAGTGGTTGTAGCAAGATTTCTTTGACAATATGAGGCCATTTCAAGTGATTTGGGTTATATATGAAATCAAACAGCTGACACTTGCAGGTTATAAAATAAATATCCTAGATTTGGCTGTTTGTCAGGGACATTGTGTTTGTGATACCCCTGACTCCATAGAAAGCAATGGACATTGTAGTTTAGGAGGCTACCACTAGGTAGAGCCTCAACACTCTAAAAAAAGACAAGCCAGCAACAGAACAGAGAGTTAATGGTTGCAGATGCACAGTAGAGTTGGAGAGATGCCAAGGAGCAGTGTAGCAGAGCAAGGTGAGGGGCCGCAGGTCTGAAGAGAGAGACTGGGCAAGTAACATCGCTAAAGTGATATAAAGTGACTAGTACCACTAAATACCCGCTGACCCGCCGGCATAGTGAGGCTGAGATCCAGAGACAGCGTGTCAACACTGGAAGCTGCAGCTAAGATCCGTGAAGGCTTTGTGTGAGTAAAAGTTGTGAAAGGAAGATGGCCTTACTGAGATACTGATAACTATTAAGTTCTACTGAGTGATACTAAGCCCAATTTATATATACTAAAAACCATTGGAAACTATTGAGAGCTATTGGTAATATGTTAGGAAATATTGAAAGTATATTAAGCATATTGAAAGTACTGTGTAATTCTAACTTATTCAAGAAACTGAGCTGTGCTGAAAGTATGATATATACCTTGTTTGAGCTGCTACTGAATCAGTGAATGAGTGTAGCAGTGTAAAGAGAGGAAGCCATTTTGTTAGAGCATCTTAAACTGATTAAAGAGCACTTTGGGAATGAGCTATTAATACTGTGAAGTGCTGAAGATAATTATGCTATTGAAAGTGGAGCTGTGTTTATTGTGCCTTGTCATTGGAAAACCAAAGCTATTGTTTCTCTGGAATCAGAAAAGACCAGCATTAGGGGCTAATCCCTCTTCTTTTGCCTATTGTGGACTACAAATACATGCAATATTATAGGACAGGGGTCATCCAGCAACAGAGTATTCCAATGACAGAACTTTTTGCTTGGTTTAATGTAAATGACTGATCAGTTTTGAAGCTTTTGCTAATGCTGGTGAGTAATAATCTGTTTTGCTATTACCTTTATATCTGTGTTTTGTAAATAGTATAGTGTGTTTTAGATTATAGTATAGTCAAACCATTGAGAAACTGCATTTTTCCTAGTCCTAGCCAGAGAGGTGCTGCAGCAATTAAAATAAATAAGTCTAATTCACTGTCCAAGTGAGTTATTGTCTAATTCTGACCATATTGCAAACTACTCTGTTAAATTTGCTACAGTATATCCCTTTTATGCGGTAATTTAATGTCATATGTATGAAGATTATTATTTTCATCATACGGTGGCCCTCCCTGGATTCACGTCCTTTTACCCTCTTAATAAATCTATTTGATTATTCTATTTATCAAGGCTGTCATGTTATGACTTGTTACTGTGTGTATGGGACTAGCCTCCCTACTACAGTCTAAGATAGATAAAATGCATGGAGTCGCTGCCAGAGAAGAAGGAAGATTGACTGGAGCTGCCATCTCAGTTATAAGGTACCATCTACACCTAACTTATCTGTGCCCACTACAACACCCAGGGTACCACATGCTCAATTTCTTTCAAATGAGTTACATCAAAATCTACATGCATACAATATAACAGTGCCCAAAATTAAAATAAACAAAATAAAAATAAAGTATTTCCATGATAGATACAGTGTACCTGCTGCCTATAGACAGTTGAAGCAGCCATTTTGTGAGATGAACCAAAATGTATAAGAATACAATTAATCAATTACTCACTGAGCCCAATGCATACCTCCAAACTGTCCAACTTCTAATAGACAGTCCCACCACTCTGTACTTTCATCCTGACTGACTAAATGTTACGAAGTATGTCCTACCCAGCGGTGTACTGGTGGATTTTGCGCACAAATGTCGGGACGTGGCCACCAGCAAGTAAGGGGGCGTGGTTATGACTCCCCTGTACTTCCAGGCCCCACAGATAATCTGCACCTCCCTCCCTTCCCGCTGGAGTGTATTTAGGAGATGGGGAGAGGTTACACCTCAGCAGTGCCATGTGTACCCCCACCCGGGGAAGTAGCAAGCACACAATATGATTGGGGTAGGGGTCATGGCTGTGTCCTGAATCCCTAAAATTACATTTTGGGAATAAGCGGAATTCACATAATTATCAGTCTAGTCTACAAACTGGTTGTCTGTACTGAGTGTACCTGAGTAATCCCCTTTACTTAAAAACATGGAAGATCCCATTAAACTCTACATTTTTTAGCTCAATTAATTAAATTAAGTATTCACAGCGCTACACTTTTTCCACATTTTGTTATGTTACAGCCTTATTCCAAAATGGAATAAATTAATTTTTGTCCTCAAAATTCTACACACAATACCCCATAATGACAATGTGTAAAGAGTTTTTTTTGAGATTTTTGCAAATCTAATTAAAAAAAAACCTCAGAAATCACATGTACAGTACATAAGTATTCACAGCCTTTGCTCAATACGTTGTTGATACACCTTTGGCAGCAATTGCAGCCTCAAGTCTTTTTGAATATGATGCCACAAGCTTGGCACACCTATCTTTAGGCAGTTTTGCCCATTCCTCTTTGCAGCACCTTTCAAGCTCCATCAGGTTGGATGGGAAGCGTCGGTGCACAGCCATTTTCAGATCTCTCCAGAGATGTTCAATTGGATTCAAGTCTGGGCTCTGGCTGGGCCACTCAAGGACATTCACAGAGTTGTCCTGAAGCCACTCCTTTGATATCTTGGCTGTGTGCTTAGGGTCGTTGTCCTGCTGAAAGATGAACCGTCACCCCAGTCTGAGGTCAAGAGCGCTCTGAAACAGGTTTTCATCCAGGATGTCTCTGTACACTGCTGCATTCATCGTTCCTTCTATCCTGACTAGTCTCCCAGTTCCTGCCGCTGAAAAACATCCCCACAGCATGATGCTGCCACCACCATGCTTCACTGTAGGGATGGTAATGGCCTGGTGATGAGCGGTGCCTGATTTCCTCCAAACAGAACGCCTGGCATTCACGCCAAAGAGTTCAATATTTGTCTAATCAGACCAGAGAATTTTGTTTCTCATGGTCTGAGAGTCAATCAAGTGCATTTTGGCAAACTCCAGGAGGGCTGCCATGTGCTTTTTACTAAGGAGTGGCTTCCGTCTGGCCACTCTACCATACAGGCCTGATTGGTGGATTGCTGCAGAGATGGTTGTCCTTCTGGAAGGTTCTCCTCTCTCCACAGAGGAATGCTGTAGCTCTGACAGAGTGACCATCGGGTTCTTGGTCACCTCCCTGACTAGGGCCCTTTTCCCACGATTGCTCAGTTTAGACGGCCGGCCAACTCTAGGAAGTGTCCTGGTGGTTCCGAACTTCCATTTATGGATGTTGGAGGCCACTGAGCTCATTGGGACCTTCAAAGCAGCAGATATTTTTCTGTACCCTTCCCCAGATTTGTGCCTCGAGACAATCCTGTCTCGGAGGTCTACAGACAATTCCTTGGACTGTATGCTTGGTTTGTGCTCTGACATGCACTGTCAAGTGTGGGACCCTATATAGACAGGTGTATGCCTTTCAAAATCATGTCCAAACAACTGAATTTACCACAAGTAGACTCCAATGAAGCTGTTGGAACATCTCAAGGATGATCAGTGGAAACAGGATGCACCTGAGCTCAATTTTGAGCTTCATGGCAAAGGTTGTGAATACTTATGTACATGTGATTTCTTAGTTTGTTTTTTTTGTATTAAATTTGCAAAAATGTCAAACTTTTTACACGTTGCCATTATGGGGTATTGTGTTTTGAGGACAAAAATGAATTTATTAAATTTTGGAATAAGGCTGTAACATAACAAAATGTGGAAAAAGTGAAGCGCTGTGAATACTTTCTGGATGCACTGTAAATTTGTCATTATTAATTGTATACTTTAAAAAAAAAAAGTGGTATATATGCTTTGTTGTGTTATCCTTCCCTGTCTATTTTCTTTTGTCTTCAACTTTCAAGTGAATACAATTAAACTTTTAAAGTAAGTTGATTTATTGCATAATAAAATATCTATTGAAAGCAGAAAGAACCGTATGATAAAGTATGATAAATCTTAAGCATGATATATCGGACAAAGGATCTGAGATGAGGGTAAATCACTACAACACAGCTTTTCCATCTAATACTGGTTCTCTAGATTCAGCATCTGAAGATGTTTTTCATGTTATACAGCGCTGTGTACAATGTGGTTTTGTGGTTCAGGCTTTCCTTTATCTGTATCATTCTATTACACTGGCTATACACTCAGCCTTGGCATGCTCCTGAACCCAGGATATTGCCTGTCACTCTACCCGTGGGTCCATAAACAAAGTAAGGTGTAATAATATATATTTGCATAAATGATAGCAGATAATTTGAGCAGAACACGGCTGTGGTTACTTTCTGCTGCTGAATTTGCTCTGTCACTTCTGTACAAAGCGCAGTAATATATTTGATTAATTGTAGCCCTGTCATCCCTCCTATCAAGATAGCTTGATTTATTTTATTATGTGGCAGTAAATTAAAAGCCTGATCGCCTCCTAAATGGCAGTTTCATCATCAGTTGATCTACGTGTACATGACTGATGAAATCTAAGATTTTGTTTTGTTACATTTTATATTGGAATATAACAATACAGAGTCACTACATAAATATCCTTATACTGTATAGCCGTCTTGAAAATGTTATCAAATAATAAGACCAAAGCCCGTGGCTAATGTAAAATAAATATAGGGTTTTAGGGGTTATTTGAATTCAAGTTTAAATCCTAATAACTAGCGCTGTGATCGGTCTTTCAGTCCTAGTCATTGCTGAAACAAACATGGTATGTTCATTCATTGTGATCATCTCCTAAAATGTAACAGCCTACCAACATTACTCAGCCAAACATAAGATCGTACACTTGTTATGTTACCGTTTCTGTTTTGAATGGCTCCCTAATAACTTAAAGGTCAACTGTATACAGCATTTAATGTACAGAACCATTCATGAGAATGCAGACGATTTTTTTTCTAGAGAGCAATGACAGCACTGGCTCCCACTAAACTGATGGGCTGCATCCTCCGAATTGGCTGTCTACGCTTGGCCCCAGAATTGATCTTTATGGTATTCAATACAAACCATTGTGTTACAAGTCACGGTCATGACTTGTATCCTTCAAGCAGATTACCCGGTCAGGACGGGGTTACTCCTGTCACTAGGCGATCAGCACGCCTCAGGAAATGACGTGTCGTCCACAGTTCTCCGTGATTGGTGCTGCCTCCTATTTGTACTCAGACTTTTGCCGCTTCGCCGACTATAGTGTATCTATGAGTCCCATCGGCTTGGCTGCATTATCAGCATTCTTGTCCTCGTGGTGCAGAACTGGATTTTCCCGAAGTGGCTTCCGTGCTACCTCCGGCTCTCCAGCTTCTTCCATGGCTTCCAAGCCGCACCGCCACCGCCGTGCTGCCAATTGGCTCTCCAAGCCACAGCACCAACTACTAACTTTGCTGTCACCGGCTCTTGCCGCACCTTCGGCACATTTGCCGCACCAACAGCCTTCGTGCTGTTACCAGCTCTCCAGCTTCCTCTACAGCTTCCAAGCTGCACCTACACCGCTGTGCTGCCGTTGACTCTCCAAGCTGCAGCACCAACTATTCACCCCTCCACCATTGGCTCTTGCCGCACCTTCGGCACATTTGCCGCATCAACAGCTTCCATGCTGTCACCAGCTCACCAGCTTCTTCTACGGCTCCCATATCTCGTTGCTGCCATTGGCTCTCCAAGCCGCAGCATCTACTTCAAACTACCTGACTGTCTACTAACGGCTATTGCCGCATCATCGGCACACAATCCGCACCATCGGCACATTTGCCACACCATCGGCTCTCAAAGCCACAATATACCACCTGTTCATCTACTAACGGCTATTGCCACACCATCGGCACACAAGCCGCATCATCTGCACATTTGTTACATCATCTGCACATTTGCCGCACCATCAGCTCTCAAAGCCACAACATACTACCTGTCAATATACTTATGGCTGTTGCCGCACCATTGGCACACAAACTGCACCATCGGCACATTTGCGGCCCCATCGGCACATTTGCCGCATCATCGGCACATTTGCTGCATCATCAGCACATTTGCCACACCATCAGCTCTCAAAGCTATAAAACATACCATTTGACTGTTTGTTAACAGCTGTTGCTGCACCATTGGCACCTTTGCCGATTTATTGGCACACTTGCCGCACTATCGACTCACCACATCATCGTCTTTCGAAGCCGTATCTATCCTATTTATAAACTCCTTCTTCTCACCTCAGGATTCCAGTTGACACTCCTGTAAGCTGCTACTACTCCATGCAGTAAGTCCAGGCGGCCACCTAAATACCGGTGAGTTACTTATCTCTAAGGGAACAACAGGTGGTTGTTATTGGCGGAAGACCTCGTGGCCTGAAGTTCTAGTCAGCTTACTAGGGGTGATCACTGACAAATATAACGCATTGCAGCCTCATGGTGTGAGCTGGATTGCAATTTCCCCAAAAGATGGAGAATCATGTCCAAATGGTACCCATTAGATATAAGACCAGTGTATGAGTCTATTTTGCTTAGTTTGAACCCCCTCCCCTCTTAAAAAGTCAGCAGAGGTTGGTCTTTATATAATATCCGTATGCCGCAGCACTTATGAAATTAGTAATTATAGTATTTTCATCATTAAAGAAATACCTTGACCCCTCTAACCTCTTAGGAAGTTGTCCTACTCTCAACAATTATGACCTGTTTTAACTAGATGGCTAAAGATTTAAAAATAAAGATAATTAACTTTTACAAAGCAGTTGGAAGATTTGAATAAATATCTAAATGCTTGCAAATCAGAATTCACAATTGGGTTGGATATACAGAAACATCTTTCGGAAATGGAAGAACATACAAGAAAACTTTGATTGGACTGCTCCTAACCTGTCACTTTATATACCCAAAAACAATCTGCACATAAGAATTCTCAGAAGCAGTGTCGTATTAATGCCTGTAGTGGTCCGTGTGCAGTTGGACCCACCTTCCTTGCCGTAGCGTCATCTTTTGAATGTGCAGAAGATAGCAAGAGCCGTGCAATAGAGTCTTTGCTATCATTTGCACCAGGGCCATCTTAATAATGAATTGATCACCTCATGGCAAACACAGAATTTGTGTGTGGGGGTGAGTTTCCTCCTCTGATGAAATTACAATTTGCTGTTGGTAGAGAAACGCGTCACTTGGCTTGGCGCAAGTTGATGCTAGGTTAAGATGCCACTTGGATCTCCAGTGTCTTATTACCAACAGCGCGCTCATAACCCTCCACCCGGGCCCACAGGAGGATTTACACCTTGAAGAAGACGTAATGGTTGAAACACTTTGGTGGTTTGGAAAGACGGCTGTTTACTGCAGGAATCTTGAGAGGGAGCACTGGACAGGCAGGAGAAGGTGAAGGGTACCTGGCCTTCAGTCACCCCTTATGCTTCTACATGTGCCTTTCTTAAAAGGTCAATTTCGGTACAAGGATATATTTCATCTGTGTTGTTTTATTATTATATAAATAAATTGCTTTGAAATGTTTACACTATGAGAAGCTTCTCTTATAATTTTATGTGGATTTCATAAATGAATGGTGGCAAAAGAGGAACGTGGTGCAGTTTTGGAGGTTTATTTGGAATCATTGGAATAACACCCACACCTGTTGGCTGATACAGAACTAATGACTGGCTATTGGTGTCGGATACAAGTGACATTAAGAACAATTGACGTATGGGCTTATTTTCGGGGTAGGTCTTATTATCGGGGAAACACGGTAACAGGAGCAGACACCTGAACAGACACACTGAAAAGTGGGTTTTTTAATGGGTGAACTTGAAGACATGTACACGGATAATATAAGGTTCTGAATATAGATGGGGAGGTGATGACTTGAAACTGAAGAGAAGCAAGAGTGGGTAATGTTCAGGTAGTGACAGAAATAATAAAAAGTATTTGTAATCCAAATGGTTACTGTGAGGCTGCAGACAGGATATCAGGTTACAAATTGAAACTGGTGAGATGAAATCCAGAGAGGTTATGGAGTAGTTGAATAACTGATGAGTAGCACTGAGATGGCTCAGTGTAGGAACAGGATAGCTGCAGAGAGCTAGGTAACTGGAGGCAGTGTAGGGACAGGGTTAACTGCACACTCAGATCTTTAGGCAGGGAGAGGTTTAATGGAAGGTGCAGGGTGGTTCCAGCAGGAGACTGGGAGCAGGCAGAGCAATGCAGGCTGTTTGGAAGCTGGGATCCAGCAAGAGCACAGGTGAGCATGGAACAGACAGGTCTCAGGAGCACAGGAACTCTCTCACAGCATACGCTGTGAAACACGTTGCACTGGAAACTATGGGGAGCTCTGAACTCCTTTAAGTACTCAGTGCAGGATCGTGAATGGTCGGAGAGAGCATGTGACATGCCAGGATTGGAGCAACTAAGTCACATGACCAGAAGCAAGATGGCGGCGCCCATAGCAGAACAGAATGGAACACCAGGCTTACCCCAGCCAGAATGACACAGTGCCTGCGGAACACCTCGCACAGCCAATGCCTGCCACCAGACACCAGCTCCTCCACCAGAAGGACCATGCCACAGCGCCCTCACAGGTAATACCTGTCATCCCCTATGCCGGGAAACCCTGGTTGTGACAACCTGTATCTATTCTTTATTTACCAACATTCTAGAAGTCAGACACATGTAGAGTTTAACTAGCTGTGGCCAACATATAAAGCTCTTTGAGACTGTGGCCCTTATTCAGCAGTGCATGCTAGTGCATTGCTGAATGCAGATTCCCGATCGTCGGGAATCTACGCTGGCACCTGACCCGTACTGCACATGTGCGTGATCACACGCAGATCACCGGCAGACTGTCAGTGATTGACAGTCTGCTGCCGTTTGTGGGTGGGTGGGGGCGGCGCTGGCTTCCGTTTCCTGAAACGCAGGCATGCCACTGCCGTTTAGGGGGAAGGAAGAGGACAGAATCTCCGTCGGCTGATGGAGATTTCCTGGCCTCTTTCTCTCGTCTGCGGTGGCCAGCTTTCGTGACACCATGGGTCACTTAGCCGGCTGATGTTCCCGCAGATTATCTGATGCTGCATTGTACAACGTAGCTCGGATAAGTAATGCGTGCAGGAGGCATCATGCCCACTGCATCATTGCCATATCTGCAAGGGTGGAAATACAAAGCTGCTTAGGTGCAGCCCTGCAATGCCATTCAGTACCGAATCAAACCCTTTGTGTTTATCTTCATATACCATAACATATACCTAACCAGTAACTAAGAATCTGCCCATTGTAGTTGGCTGCCTGTTTAATGAACTGGTTGTTCTAACTTTTTACATACTAATACCGGCCTACAAGGCGCTTATTTATGATTTACTGGACTTTTTTGTGCTTTTTGTGTACGCGCATTGCTATCCAGTTGTCTTTATTGGTTTCTTTCTGTTTCTGGGGATCAGCACCCGGCTTTACGTGAGCAGCAGATGTGTGTAAGTAATATAACTGTGACATTGTATATACCAGAGGCTCCCAAACTCCGCCATTACAGTCTACGTTTTAAGGATATCCATGCTTGAGCACAGGTGACTTAATTAGTACCTCAGTCAATTTAATTTAAGCATCTGGACTCAAGCATGGATTTCCTTAAAACCTAGAATGTAATGGAGGAGTTTGGGAGCCCCTGGTGTATACATTAGCGTCTGGTTTTCTTTTCTTCTTTGTTCAAGCTCTGACCTTACTCAGGAATTGCTAACTTCATCGCACGCTATGAGTCCTCAGGCTGCCTATGGCATCGCAGTGGATAATTTATGCACGCCTATGCAACGGCGTTCAAAGGCACTGGCACACCTGCGTTTCTCTGACCACCCCCTGTCACCACCCACAAATGGCATTTTCTGTCACTCACTCTGCGTTGGATCTGCGTAGTCACTGCGATCGCAATCCCGATCACAATGGCCAGTTCGCGCACTGCGAAACATACTCACGGGCAGAATGCAACAATCGGCCGATTGCATGTGTAATCGCAGTTGCGATCGGTAATGAATTAGGCCCAGAGTCTACCGTGCATTCACAAATCTCCAGCAAAATTATGCCATTTTCCTGGTGATTTGTACAGGCCGATGCAGAACCCAGTGCAGGGTGTGTGGTATAGGACCCCCTGGACCCAGAGGCCCGTGTGCACTGCACAATCTGCATCCATTATAGATATGCCACTTACACTGCCCGAGAACTTGACCCCAGATAATTAATGTTTTGGTGACTGTGTTTTACTTTGTGTATCCCATTATTAATGATCTATTTATGAGTCGCAGGATGTTTTTCACATAAGTGGGACAGCATATCAAATGTGATGCATTTGTAGTGTGGAGGTGGGATCAATAGAGGACTCCCCAGTGAACATGTCAAATAGACCAAAGATAACACTGCGGACCTCATTCAGAGGCGCTCGCAAAATCCAAGCGCTCGCTCTGAATGAGGGCGGCCGCATCTATTTTCTGAGCCGGCCTCCTGGCCGCTTGCTAGGCTGTGGGTGACCACCCACAGCTTTAGCGAGCAGCCAGGTTGATGGTCAAGACCATCGCGACCATCGGGGGTTGCGACGAGACCCTTGCTGTACGGTCTTGTCTGGCGCAAGCCCCAGTGAGCTTTCGGCTCTACTAGAGCCGTAAGCTCACCACTGACATCACGAGTGATGTCAGCGGGGCCACCCCCAAACGGCAGGCGTTCCGTCGGGAACGCCTCCGTTTGGCAAGCCACCCCCCGCCCCGCCTACAAAACGGTGCGAGCTGTCCATCACCATCGACAGCCGCCCCTTTTGTAGTAAGCCCCGGAGCGAGATAATTTCTCTCTCGCTCCGGGGCTTGCGCATGCACAGTGCGGCCGCTGCACGTGCGCAGGGCCTCTACATCGACCCGCTTGCGAGCACATCGGCGCTTGCGAGCTGGTCTGAATTGAGACCCTGTGTCTGCTCCTGACTGCAAACATCAGCAGAAATGTATATGTATAATGTGTAGGTCACTAAACCAATTCCATCCCCTTAAAGTTTATATGTTTTATGGCATTAATAGCACAGTTTTTAATACCAGTGTGTAACTGGTCTCAACGAAAGGTATTTACATGTTTTTAGCTAATAACAGTCATTATCCCACAAGATCAGTGAACAAGCTGATATCGCTGTAATCAATTATCACAGTTTAGCCAGGGCAGCTGGGCCATGTTCAACTTCCCGATGATACTGGCCGGTAGTGGTAAGAGGACTCTTGTCTCCTCACCGGCAGTTCTTGGGGTCTTCTGTGCATGTGCAGTGGAGCTGGAAGCTTTTCCTGGAAATTAAATAAATAAGAAAGAAAATAATAATAAAAAAATAGTAAAAAAAATATATATATATAAATATTTTTTAATAGCTTTATTTTTCTTTACTTACTCTGGCTATCACCACCTTGAGATAGTAATAATTATCGGAGGACAGCAGCGACACGTGTATGGGAAAGCCCCAGCGATAGTTACCATCGATGATGCTGGTGATAGCCATTAGCAGCAGCAGCCTTTAATAAAAAGATTTAAACTGCTGTCATATATAGACCCAGTCGCAATCAAAGGAACTTGTTTGCAAAGTGTACAAACAAATGACATCATTATTGCTCTGGTTCTGTGTGATAATGCTGTTTGTTATAGACGATGAACCTGTAAATCATTCCCTTACCCAGCCGTGTTAACAAGGTGATTAAGCAGCAGAACTGAAATTGTTTTACACCATGGTTAATGAATAGCAGATAATTAAAAAGCAAATTCCATATGGCCATTTAAACAACTAGGCTGTGGAACTTGGCTAAGCAATGGAGTTAATTAGATTTATGAATGGACTTGAGATTTGTAATGTTTGTGCATTTACAGTCTATTAAGATTAGAAACTCTGTAAACCAGGCTGGATGCAAACAGAGCAAATCAAAGCAAGATTTCATGTCTACAACTAAAACCGCGTTCTGTTTAACCATTTATATGTCTCCATGTTCATCTGCCAGGAAATCGTTACCCTTTAAGTATAAGGGCGGGATGCATTAACCATTGCATGCTGGATGTGATGCATCCTGGCAATCATCGTATTCATAGCGGCGTATAGTAACGCCAAATGCATGTCCTTTTAAGCAAAGGATAAGAGCTGTGCGCGGCTGTCGGCCAGTGCATGCGTGAGCAGCAGGGGGACCCTGGGATTGATCCTACTGGATCCCTTTTGGGGAAAGCCCGAAAAAAAAGCCTATAGGCTTCTATTAGGCAAACGTCATCTATATAGAGCATTGCCTATTGGGAGCTTGGTACACACGCTGTTTTCGGAGGTTTGACCGCATTTTATATGTTGATGCATCCTGCCCTTGATCATAACTGCAACATTAACATAAAATGATTGAATATTTAACACAGTATATAGAGCTAATCAGAATAGTTAAAATAGAAAGAATATAATGTACCCCTTACTATATATTATAAGGCATTATTGCCAATTTTTACAATTTACCCTCCCGGGGAAGTCCTGCAGATGAAACGCAGCTAAATACTGAGAGGGCGGTGCTTTTCCTCATTAGACTCCACCTACTCACTAAATAATGCCACGAATTGCAGGTCTGTGAAGAGAGGGCAAGTTGATGAAATTCTTTGAGAATTGCGCACCCTCTCCTGCCTGACCATTTCACTAGGAAGTGGCTGGGATGCAGGTAAGAGGCCTACTGTACTCTTTCAGGAGTCTTTCAGGAGTGGGACTCTCCATATATTCAAGGAGAATACGTAAGTATGTAATAAGGCCAGAACGTTTGTTTCAACTGCTAGTAATGCGGAGAGGTACGGTATGTCCTCCTCCCCGCTGCTCTGTGGTATTCTGCAAATTCCTGCCGCTGGAGTGTGTGTTTGTTTTTGAGGGAAGGAAGGAAGTTGGCAGTGGACCAGCTCTTTAGAGATGCTAGGCCCATCATACTGTTATGCCCTCACCGTGAGATAGCCAGTCCCCCACCGATTCCAAAAATGGCAATGTCAGAAGATATACATATAAAAGGCACAAGGCAACAGGTTGAGTGTTCCTTCCTATACACATTATTATGGAAATTGTACTAATTTTGAAAGGGGTTGGGTAAGGGATGCTGGTGATCAGGGGTCACGCCGGCAGCTCGATAGGGTTAGAATACTGACACCTGTCGTAAGTATCCTAACCCTACCCCTAACCCTCCCCGCACCCTAAATTTAACCTCTTCCCAGTGCCAGACCCTAACCCTCCCCCATAGTCCCTAAACCTCCCCCCATAGTGCCTAACTCTAACCATCCCCCTAGTGCCTATCCCCAAACCCTAACTGTCCCCCTAACCCCACTAATTACCATCATGATACCGGCGCTGGTATTCTGACTGGTGTCGAGATTCCGGCGCCGACAGCTAGGGTTTCATCTACCTCCCTTTTAAAGCACCATTATAATACACTGGTTGTAACATAAATTACACTTAATTGAGTCTTATTTGGCAGGAGCTTCAATCATCAAGACAACTCAACCAACTAATGTTTTACAAGGAATGGTGCAGCAGGTGATGTCAGCTCAGAATTCTTAGGAAGATTCATCAGCAAAGGGCAATATTGTGAGTTCTGTGGTGCAAAGAGGAAAAGCAATGTGGATGAAGGTGGTATGGTCAGATGAGTCATTCTTCACTATGTACTCGAAAAGTAGATGATTTCAGGTGAGGTGTCAATGCTTGTGTCCAACAGCTAGGGGTTCTGTAATACTGTGGGGTGCATTTTTCAGCATTAGTTTGGGTGCAATCATTCCTTAGATTGGCAAGGCTGCTTAAATGGTACCCTATGATCATCTTAACCCCATGCTGGAGCATTCCAAGTGAACATGCCATGAGATAGGGAAATGAGGGACTGTTACATTTACCATGCAGTTATATTAGAAGACTGGAGATTTCTGTTCTCACCAATAAATAAAAATAAAATGTGTTTTTTTTTATTTTATTGGGGTGCAGCTTACACAAACTATGCACAGTAATATATGCTGCCTTTAGGAAACACACACTTTTGAATAAATACAATTTTAAATGAAATATAATCAGTATTGAAATGTTTTTTAAACACCAGCACTAAGCACAGTAATATATGCTGCCCTTATTATAAAAGCCTTGAATTGTTTTTTTATTAAACACAAACAAAAAAAGGTATATATAATTATATATATATATATATATAAGTGTCCAGGGTGTGCTGTCATGTAACAAGACAGACCGCAGCGCGTCACTCCAGGATTTAGAAGATGAAACTGTTTAATCAACGTTTCAAGGCTCTACCGGCCCCGTCGTCAGGAATACAAACACAGAAATATACAAACCAGACACTTACCTAAATACCCCACCCGATCAGGAAGAAAGAGTGACGAGCTTCTCCACAGTCGCGTTCACGTGTCCGGAGGGCGCGGGTCGCCCGGTGATGACATCACCCGTCTCACCTCGGGCGGTTGTCAAGGCAACCTAAGACGCTACTGCGGCCGGGCGCTGACATAATGTACGGCAGTACCCGGAGCCGCGATCACGTGACCAGAGGGCACGGGTACTCCTGGGGATGACATATCCCAGCTCACCTCCGGAGGTTGAAGTGCCAACCTAAAATGTTCCAGCGGCTGTGGAGAGTCTATAGAGAAGAAAGATAGAGTGAAATAAAGAGACCCCAAGTCCCTGTATATAATAACTATAATTACATGAACCCACAAATCTATAGTCAAATGCAAAAACAAAAAGAGTAACTAAAACTGAAGAATGAAAACAATACAGTGATAAAAGTATCTAAACATGCAAATAATGCCTAATGATGAAATAGATGAAGAGCAAGTACAAAACGATTAGTCAAAAGGGAAAAGTGACTCAACAGTCACACTCTGAGCCAATATTGTATGATATCTAGAGTAAATTAGAGGTATTCTAATGGTAAATAAATATGCAAAATCAGAAACACATATGGAAAGAACATGAAATGAGGCATAGACAATGATACAGAATTAGATGAATGAATTCCAGGCAATCCGTTCGTTTAGTCCCCTGGGTTGTGTTGTGTTCATCCGTAGTATCCATCTCGCCTCCAATCTCGTAAGCGCACCCACACGATCACCACCCCTCGATAATGCAGGGACGTGGTCGATAATTTTGTAACGCAGAGTAGATAATTGATGTCCTGCAGTTTTAAAATGCTTTGCCACCGGCTGATCCACATCTCTTCCATTTAACGCCAGTCGTATGGCAGATCGATGTAAAGCCATCCGCTCTTTGAAGGTTCTGGAGGTCATACCGATGTAGCATAAGGCACACGGGCACGTAATCAAATATATTACAAACTTAGACGTGCACGTCAATATATGTCTGATTTTAAAAGTTTTGCCCGTGTGTGGGTGCTGGAAGGTGTTTCCAGTTTGTAAATAACTGCAAGTGACACAAGATGGGCATTTGTAACATCCAGGTTTCTTATATGACGTGTTTTCAATGTCTGGATGATGCCCAGTAATATCCGTATGGACCAATAGGTCTCTAAGGTTTTTTCCCGCCTGTAGCACATCATTGGATGTTTGTTGTGTAAACTTGTGAGATCTTGGTCACTGGCAACAATTGGCCATAATGCTCTTGCAGCCTTGGGAAGTACCCCACTGGCAGTAGAAAACGTGGTTACCCAGGGAAAACGATCTTGCTTTAATTTTTTAGGTTTGGTTGATAGAAGATCTACCCTATTAAGAGAAAGTACCCGTTGCTTCGCTGATAGCAACTGCTTTAAAGGATAACCCCGTGTACGAAATTTATGTATCACGTCATCCAAGCTGGCTGGTAGTTCATCCCAGTTACTGGTGATGCGTGCAGTTCTTAACATCTGGGAAAATGGTAATCCCCTCTTAAGGGATGGTGGATGATGGCTACCTGCAGTGAGGAGTGTATTCCTGTCTGTATCCTTATGAAAAACGGCAGTGGAGATGTAACCATTGGAGACATTGATTTTCACATCCAAAAAGTCAATTTCTGTGCCACTCAGCCTATACGTAAATTTAATGGGAGACGCCGAATCATTAATAGCACTCATTAGAGTATCAAATAGCTCTTTGCCGCCAGCCCACAGCATAAAGATGTCATCTATATAACGTGTGTACAGTTTGATGTGTTGGCTAAACATCACAGACTGAAGGAATAACTCCCGTTCTTGTTGGAACATGTAGATATTCGCATAAGATGGGGCCACATTGGACCCCATCGCACATCCAGACTGTTGTAAGTAGTACTCCCCATCAAATAGAAAATAGTTGCGGGATAAGGTTAAAGCCAACAGTTGTAGAAATAACTCTTTGTCCAGTCCCAATGGTGAATTCAGAGAGTCCAGAAACTGACGCATAGCCATCAGGCCTGCTGCATGGGGAATGGAAGTATATAGGCTCTGCACATCTAGTACACATAATAAAATGTCCTGATCAATTTTTTGGACATTGTTTAATAGGTTTAGAAACATAGTTGTATCTTTCAGACATGTAGGTTGTTGTATAACATGTGGCTGTATTAGGGAGTCCAGCAATGACGATACAGGTTGGTACATGGAACCACGGGCTGAAATGATTGGGCGCCCTGGTGGGTGCTGTGGATTTTTGTGGATCTTGGGAACAGTATAAATGATTGGAGTGATGGGATTGGTACTTTGGATAGCGTGAAAAGTCTTGGAATTTATCAACTTATCGTCCAATGCCTTTTGTAAGATATTTTGTAGTTCCTTGTGAAATTCGCTTGTAGGATCCTTAGGTAATTTAATATACGTAGTTTGATCTGCCAATTGATGGCTAAGCTCTTCCTTATATGGTTGTAGATCCTGTAATACAATGCCGCCGCCCTTGTCTGCCGGCCTTATGACGATAGAGCGATCTTGACTTAAGGCCCGTAGGGCCTGCATTTCAGTTTTCGTTAAATTAGTGTGACTGGATCTATTAGCTTGTATATATTTTTGAACCGAGTCATTCATAAGTTTGGAGAAGGTTTTGATCGAGGGGTTAACGGAAGGAGGATCAAATTTAGACCTGGAACATGCTGATAAAAAAGGTTCCAGAGGATCAGAATTGTTGACTGGTGCTTGATCTTTAAAAAATTCCTTAAGACGCAAGTTACGTCCCATACGATGTAAGTCAACCTGCCAATCAAATTCGTCATGAACGTGGGTAGGAATGAAGGATAATCCTTTGTTTAGTACCCGTTGTTCCACTTTGGACAGGGGTCTTGATGAGAGGTTAAAGATTAATTTTTCTTCTTCAATGTGTTTTTTGAAGATCCTCTCATTTTGACCACTTCTTCTGGTACTATTACGTTTTTTGATCCTTTTGCTCGTGTGTGAACCCCTAAAGGGGCCCTCTGTGATTGTGATATTTCATCGGAGTCTTCAATAGCGAAGTCACTATCGCTGCGTGAGGATAGCTGATCTCCTGTGGTGCGGTCATGTTTAGTTCGCCATGATTGGCGATACTGAGGACGTCTTGGTCTCAGTGGGGCACTGGGACCTGTTAACCAGCGGTAAACCCTCTTGTCCTCATAGTCCTGCTGTACAGTTTGCAGCTTGTTTTTTTTGAATTTCAATAACTCTTTTTTATACACATCACATTGGGCATTTAGCTTATTCCACCACGAACTGTGCGCTTGATCTGCTAGAGCAGTAGTGTGAGATGTTGTAAAACTTTCGATTTTGTTCCTTACATGAACCAACTCCTTCCCCGCCTCCTCAATCACAAGTAGCATGAGATCTAAGCTACATTTGTTCAGCACTGCCACCCATCTCCTACAAAATTCAGGGCTCATGCGGCCGATGGTAGGGGTATTGCGGACTCTGAAACCCCGGGGAATTAATTTTTGACGATAGTAGTCCGACAGTGTGGTCCCGTGCAGTAAGTAGTCTGTTTCACGCTTTTTTAGTTTTAACAATTGATGGTAAATGTCTTCAATCTGTATTACAGACTCGTCCTCTGTGAGGTCTGCCGAAAAAAGGATCCTGTCAGCTTCCACGTCCGTGAAACATAGTGTCTCTCCCACTGGCAAATTAAGATTAATGAAATCCATAGGGGCAGAGCATGGTTGTTGAGATGAATCCATATTGATCAAATAGATTAATGATTGATCAACTCTCACTTCCGCTGATACCAGGTGGAGATGTGCCAGTAAATGTCAATAAACGGACGAATGGTGCCTTAACCCTATAGAGACCGGCAGGTCTCATGCAATATATGGGGTATGGTTCGGCACTCAATATTCTTCAAAAAGAGATATGTAACCTGGGTGCTCGCACAAAGAAGGGTATAAGTGTCCAGGGTGTGCTGTCATGTAACAAGACAGACCACAGCGCGTCACTCCAGGATTTAGAAGATTAAACTGTTTAATCAACGTTTCAAGGCTCTACCGGCCCCGTCGTCAGGAATACAAACACATCATATTCTGTATCATTGTCTATGCCTCATTTCATGTTCTTTCCATATGTGTTTCTGATTTTGCATATTTATTTACCATTAGAATACCTCTAATTTACTCTAGATATCATACAATATTGGCTCAGAGTGTGACTGTTGAGTCACTTTTCCCTTTTGACTAATCGTTTTGTACTTGCTCTTCATCTATTTCATCATTAGGCATTATTTGCATGTTTAGATACTTTTATCACTGTATTGTTTTCATTCTTCAGTTTTAGTTACTCTTTTTGTTTTTGCATTTGACTATAGATTTGTGGGTTCATGTAATTATAGTTATTATATACAGGGACTTGGGGTCTCTTTATTTCACTCTATCTTTCTTCTCTATAGACTCTCCACAGCCGCTGGAACGTTTTAGGTTGGCACTTCAACCTCCGGAGGTGAGCTGGGATATGTCATCCCCAGGAGTACCCGTGCCCTCTGGTCACGTGATCGCGGCTCCGGGCACTGCCGTACATTATGTCAGCGCCCGGCCGCAGTAGCGTCTTAGGTTGCCTTGACAACCGCCCGAGGTGAGACGGGTGATGTCATCACCGGGCGACCCGCGCCCTCCGGACACGTGAACGCGACTGTGGAGAAGCTCGTCACTCTTTCTTCCTAATCGGGTGGGGTATTTAGGTAAGTGTCTGGTTTGTATATTTCTGTGTTTGTATTCCTGACGACGGGGCCGGTAGAGCCTTGAAACGTTGATTAAACAGTTTCATCTTCTAAATCCTGGAGTGACGCGCTGTGGTCTGTCTTGTTACATGACAGCACACCCTGGACACTTATACCCTTCTTTGTGCGAGCACCCAGGTTACATATCTCTTTTTGAAGAATATTGAGTGCCGAACCATACCCCATATATTGCATGAGACCTGCCGGTCTCTATAGGGTTAAGGCACCATTCGTCCGTTTATTGACATTTACTGGCACATCTCCACCTGGTATCAGCGGAAGTGAGAGCTGATCAATCATTAATCTATTTGATCAATATGGATTCATCTCAACAACCATGCTCTGCCCCTATGGATTTCATTAATCTTAATTTGCCAGTGGGAGAGACACTATGTTTCACGGACGTGGAAGCTGACAGGATCCTTTTTTCGGCAGACCTCACAGAGGACGAGTCTGTAATACAGATTGAAGACATTTACCATCAATTGTTAAAACTAAAAAAGCGTGAAACAGACTACTTACTGCACGGGACCACACTGTCGGACTACTATCGTCAAAAATTAATTCCCCGGGGTTTCAGAGTCCGCAATACCCCTACCATCGGCCGCATGAGCCCTGAATTTTGTAGGAGATGGGTGGCAGTGCTGAACAAATGTAGCTTAGATCTCATGCTACTTGTGATTGAGGAGGCGGGGAAGGAGTTGGTTCATGTAAGGAACAAAATCGAAAGTTTTACAACATCTCACACTACTGCTCTAGCAGATCAAGCGCACAGTTCGTGGTGGAATAAGCTAAATGCCCAATGTGATGTGTATAAAAAAGAGTTATTGAAATTCAAAAAAAACAAGCTGCAAACTGTACAGCAGGACTATGAGGACAAGAGGGTTTACCGCTGGTTAACAGGTCCCAGTGCCCCACTGAGACCAAGACGTCCTCAGTATCGCCAATCATGGCGAACTAAACATGACCGCACCACAGGAGATCAGCTATCCTCACGCAGCGATAGTGACTTCGCTATTGAAGACTCCGATGAAATATCACAATCACAGAGGGCCCCTTTAGGGGTTCACACACGAGCAAAAGGATCAAAAAACGTAATAGTACCAGAAGAAGTGGTCAAAATGAGAGGATCTTCAAAAAACACATTGAAGAAGAAAAATTAATCTTTAACCTCTCATCAAGACCCCTGTCCAAAGTGGAACAACGGGTACTAAACAAAGGATTATCCTTCATTCCTACCCACGTTCATGACGAATTTGATTGGCAGGTTGACTTACATCGTATGGGACGTAACTTGCGTCTTAAGGAATTTTTTAAAGATCAAGCACCAGTCAACAATTCTGATCCTCTGGAACCTTTTTTATCAGCATGTTCCAGGTCTAAATTTGATCCTCCTTCCGTTAACCCCTCGATCAAAACCTTCTCCAAACTTATGAATGACTCGGTTCAAAAATATATACAAGCTAATAGATCCAGTCACACTAATTTAACGAAAACTGAAATGCAGGCCCTACGGGCCTTAAGTCAAGATCGCTCTATCGTCATAAGGCCGGCAGACAAGGGCGGCGGCATTGTATTACAGGATCTACAACCATATAAGGAAGAGCTTAGCCATCAATTGGCAGATCAAACTACGTATATTAAATTACCTAAGGATCCTACAAGCGAATTTCACAAGGAACTACAAAATATCTTACAAAAGGCATTGGACGATAAGTTGATAAATTCCAAGACTTTTCACGCTATCCAAAGTACCAATCCCATCACTCCAATCATTTATACTGTTCCCAAGATCCACAAAAATCCACAGCACCCACCAGGGCGCCCAATCATTTCAGCCCGTGGTTCCATGTACCAACCTGTATCGTCATTGCTGGACTCCCTAATACAGCCACATGTTATACAACAACCTACATGTCTGAAAGATACAACTATGTTTCTAAACCTATTAAACAATGTCCAAAAAATTGATCAGGACATTTTATTATGTGTACTAGATGTGCAGAGCCTATATACTTCCATTCCCCATGCAGCAGGCCTGATGGCTATGCGTCAGTTTCTGGACTCTCTGAATTCACCATTGGGACTGGACAAAGAGTTATTTCTACAACTGTTGGCTTTAACCTTATCCCGCAACTATTTTCTATTTGATGGGGAGTACTACTTACAACAGTCTGGATGTGCGATGGGGTCCAATGTGGCCCCATCTTATGCGAATATCTACATGTTCCAACAAGAACGGGAGTTATTCCTTCAGTCTGTGATGTTTAGCCAACACATCAAACTGTACACACGTTATATAGATGACATCTTTATGCTGTGGGCTGGCGGCAAAGAGCTATTTGATACTCTAATGAGTGCTATTAATGATTCGGCGTCTCCCATTAAATTTACGTATAGGCTGAGTGGCACAGAAATTGACTTTTTGGATGTGAAAATCAATGTCTCCAATGGTTACATCTCCACTGCCGTTTTTCATAAGGATACAGACAGGAATACACTCCTCACTGCAGGTAGCCATCATCCACCATCCCTTAAGAGGGGATTACCATTTTCCCAGATGTTAAGAACTGCACGCATCACCAGTAACTGGGATGAACTACCAGCCAGCTTGGATGACGTGATACATAAATTTCGTACACGGGGTTATCCTTTAAAGCAGTTGCTATCAGCGAAGCAACGGGTACTTTCTCTTAATAGGGTAGATCTTCTATCAACCAAACCTAAAAAATTAAAGCAAGATCGTTTTCCCTGGGTAACCACGTTTTCTACTGCCAATGGGGTACTTCCCAAGGCTGCAAGAGCATTATGGCCAATTGTTGCCAGTGACCAAGATCTCACAAGTTTACACAACAAACATCCAATGATGTGCTACAGGCGGGGAAAAAACCTTAGAGACCTATTGGTCCATACGGATATTACTGGGCATCATCCAGACATTGAAAACACGTCATATAAGAAACCTGGATGTTACAAATGTCCATCTTGTGTCACTTGCAGTTATTTACAAACTGGAAACACCTTCCAGCACCCACACACGGGCAAAACTTTTAAAATCAGACATATATTGACGTGCACGTCTAAGTTTGTAATATATTTGATTACGTGCCCGTGTGCCTTATGCTACATCGGTATGACCTCCAGAACCTTCAAAGAGCGGATGGCTTTACATCGATCTGCCATACGACTGGCGTTAAATGGAAGAGATGTGGATCAGCCGGTGGCAAAGCATTTTAAAACTGCAGGACATCAATTATCTACTCTGCGTTACAAAATTATCGACCACGTCCCTGCATTATCGAGGGGTGGTGATCGTGTGGGTGCGCTTACGAGATTGGAGGCGAGATGGATACTACGGATGAACACAACACAACCCAGGGGACTAAACGAACGGATTGCCTGGAATTCATTCATCTAATTCTGTATCATTGTCTATGCCTCATTTCATGTTCTTTCCATATGTGTTTCTGATTTTGCATATTTATTTACCATTAGAATACCTCTAATTTACTCTAGATATCATACAATATTGGCTCAGAGTGTGACTGTTGAGTCACTTTTCCCTTTTGACTAATCGTTTTGTACTTGCTCTTCATCTATTTCATGATTAGGCATTATTTGCATGTTTAGATACTTTTATCACTGTATTGTTTTCATTCTTCAGTTTTAGTTACTCTTTTTGTTTTTGCATTTGACTATAGATTTGTGGGTTCATGTTATTATATACAGGGACTTGGGGTCTCTTTATTTCACTCTATCTTTCTTCTCTATAGACTCTCCACAGCCGCTGGAACGTTTTAGGTTGGCACTTCAACCTTCGGAGGTGAGCTGGGATATGTCATCCCCAGGAGTACCCGTGCCCTCTGGTCACGTGATCGCGGCTCCGGGTACTGCCGTACATTATGTCAGCGCCCGGCCGCAGTAGCGTCTTAGGTTGCCTTGACAACCGCCCGAGGTGAGTCGGGTGATGTCATCACCGGGCGACCCGCGCCCTCCGGACACGTGAACGCGACTGTGGAGAAGCTCGTCACTCTTTCTTCCTGATTGGGTGGGGTATTTAGGTAAGTGTCTGGTTTGTATATTTCTGTGTTTGTATTCCTGACGACGGGGCCGGTAGAGCCTTGAAACGTTGATTAAACAGTTTCATCTTCTAAATCCTGGAGTGACGCGCTGTGGTCTGTCTTGTTACATGACAGCACACCCTGGACACTTATACCCTTCTTTGTGCGAGCACCCAGGTTACATATCTCTTTTTGAAGAATATTGAGTGCCGAACCATACCCCATATATATATATATATATATATTTGCAATTACTATTTCTTTGATAAAAGGAAAAGAGGTCTTCTTTCTTTGGGGTGACACAGCGTAGTCATTTTTGGACAAATAAGCTTGAAGTTGAAATCAGTGTCTCTGCCCTCATACACAAGTGAGTGAAAAACTGAACCGCTCATCTCTAGTAATGATAACCACTCCCCCAGTTGACCACACAGTCAGTCATAAATCAAGGTATTAAAATTGCATTACTATTTTCCTTACAAAATTATATAACTTTTCTCTTTTACATATTTACTGGGGTTGGGTACGGGATGCCGGCGCTCGGTTTCCTGGCGGTCAGAATCCCAAAGCCGGCAGATTTAGGATACCGTCAGGTAATTATTCTACCCCCACCCTTACCCCTACCTTCCAGCACCATTCCTAACCGTGCCCCTAGTGCCTAAACCTACCCCTTCCCCCAAGTGCCTAACCCTCCCCCTCTAGTGCCTAGCTCTAACCCTCCTGGTAGTGCCTAACCCCTAACCCTCTCCCTAACCCCACTACTTACCATCAAGATGGTGCTGCCGGGTTACTGACTGGTGTCAGGATTCCGGCTTCAGCATTCTGAGCGCATGCCGATATTTCAACTGCATTCCATTTAGCAAGATACTGATAGTATAAGAGTTGTACAAGCCCACATGGCAGTGGCCACACCCACACCACACTGGCCACACCCACACCACATTGATAACACCTCCTACATGTCTCCCAATAGGCGCTGGATCATTTTCTGCCCCAGGCCTATGTGGCTCCTAATCTGGCCCTGATCTCAGCAATTATATTGTTTGTGGTATAAGTTTTTTGTCTTCCTTTCTTTTATTGGTTATTTTCTGTGCTCCTTCTGCCTGAGTTTCAAATTTGCTTACTCTACCGGTACAGACAGAAGACTCCCAAAAATTGGGTGGCGCTCCTGCATGCCTGTAAGAGTGGGCAAGTCTCCCACAGCCAGTGCCGGATTAAATCCTGTGGAAATCCCTAGGCAGTCAAAATCTTGGAGGCCCCCTCGCAAATTATCTCCTAATACGTTTTTCATTTTACCAACCAACAATTTTAATAAACCGTACGTGCAAAAATTTTTTACAAACTGACAGCTGACAGAAAATGAGCTTTTAAGAGACAATCTGTAATGTGAATGTGATGTCTATGGTTTATGTACTTTAAGTTGTTACATTAATACAGTATTTTCTCTATAGAGTCTGTAATGTAAAGTTTTGTTTCTTTGAGTTGATTAATTTTTTCTATCTTTTGGAAACAGTTTAAGAAAGCTTGATGGTAATTTTCTTTCAAGATCAAATCAATATTATTTTGATCCCTTGTCGCGGGACCCCTAAAAGGCGCTGGCCCATAGGCCCATGCCTACTCTGCCAATTTGCGTCATCGTGGCCCGCCCCACTTCATAATTGCATTATTGTGCAGTGGGGTGTGGTCACGATTAAGCAATCGAGTCATCACACCCACCAGTCAAACCACTTTGCTGTGACAACCCCCCCCCCCCCTCCGCTGAGCCAACCTGGCTGCCATTTTGGAGCCGGCGGACATTTTAGATGGGGCTGATGATGCTGCTGCAGGCATCCTTCAGGTGTCCGCACCTATGGAAGTGGAAAACCCTCGCTTGCCAATGCACAGTTTAGTCCCCCGGGTGTCAACACTGATTCTCCCACTTTGCCCCTGCTACCTTGGTGACTCAGGCTGTCACAGGGCCAGTCATTTCTGCAGGTTACTCGTCTGCACCTGGGCATTTAGAAGTAAACTTAAAGTGTGCAGCCGTTTTTTTCATCCTATCCCTCCATGGTCATGTCTACAATGGTTTCTAGCATGCAGCCCAGGTGGTTCTCTGGTGGGTATCATGAAGTTAGTCATTCCACCACTTTTTCTGCCCCTGCTTCATACCCATGTGTTTTTCCTTCCTTCTGGTTTTCCATTTCCCTACTGGCTCCTGTAGTTTATAACCCCTTCTTTTATTTCTTCTGTTTCTCCTCAGTTAAGGGGTACGTTACGTTTGTGGGGTCATGGTAAGTGCTTTGCGTTTAAGGTGTTTGAGAGGCACGAGGTGTCATTTTCGACACTCTTGCAGGATCTGTGGGGGTGGACGCCCAGCAAAGTATTGTAAGGGTGAAGCAAGTGCAGAGTCAGCACTTAGAAGGGGTGCATGAGGGGAGGCTTCTAAAAGCAGGTTCCCCCATTGTTTTGTGGGAATTGGAGATATGGGTATCCGGTCACATGGTTGACGGTAACCATGTCAAGATTCATAATGTCGGCACCACAATATTAACATTAAATTGTCAACATAGTTCGACATGTCGACAGCCTCAAAATGTTGACATGTCCGCAATGTCGATACCAGAAATATCGTCATGTGAAATGTTGACATTCTCAGAATTCTGACGGTTAGGGTTAGGCGCCGTTTGGAGGGTTAGGGTTGGGCTGCGAGGGGAAGTTGGGGTTTAGGCTGTGGGCGAGGGGGCATTAGGCATTAGGGGGAGAGTTAGGGGTAGGAAATGGATTTAAGATAGTCTGTAGAATATTTATTGTGTGGTCCCTTTGCATCAGCTCCTATATCGGGGTTGTGCGTTTCTCCCTTAGGTGTGGTGTCCAAGAAAGGACCTGGTACTAAATACAGGCTAATACAACATCTTTCTTCCCCACATGGGGGTTCGGTTAATGATGCAATTCCAGATCAATTCTTTAGTGTTCATTATCAGTCGCTTGACGATGCCCTTGAGTTGATTCATAGTTTTGGTGCGGGGGCTTTAATGGAAAAGTTGGATATCAAACCAACTTTTTGACTCCTGTCTTTGCACCCCGAACCAATGTGTTTTAAATGGAATGGGCAACTTTATGTAGATAAATGTTTGTCCACGGGATACTCTGTTTCCTGTGCTTAGTTTGAAAAGTTTACTTAATTTTTGCATTTGACCCCAATTCATTACAACTGACTTTCATCCTGTTGATGACAGGATGGTTTTTAAGTTTTCACATTCACATGAGTTTGTGTTTTTATTCTGTATGCTTTGTTAGGTCTTTCTCTTGTTTGTTACTTCGTTATGAGAGCAGATACTGACTTTAGGTATTCTTTCATCTTTGGGTTCCATAGGGTCCACAGGAATTACCTTGGGGTATGTGGTTAGAGTGATCCAGGCACCAAACAGTTACAAGCTTTAGCTCCCAGGATGCACTGGGTCCTCCTCCATATATACCCCGCCTCTGACTATAGGCACTCAGTTTTTTTGTGTGGAGCGCACCTTATGAATAGGGGACTGCTTTGGCAATCCCAAGCAAGTTTTTTTTTGCCTATGACTGAGCAGCACTAGGTGTCTGGATGGACGCCCGTGCTGCTGCTCCGTCTACCCCAACTGGCGCAGCAACACCAGTGAGGGAACTGGTGATTTCGGTGGGTGTCAGCGGAGTTAATATTGCTGGGCCCAAGACTGCAGCCGGAGACATCGAGGATGCAGGTAAGGTGGTTCCACTCTGGTGGGGAACCATGTGGCAGTCCACACCTCTGGCAGTGGAGGCCTGCCAGAGGCTGCTGTTGTGAGGAACCAGGGACGACTGCTTCCCCACTAGACCACCGGGGCATAAAATTCTGGCGCCGGGAATAGTAAAAGGTGGCGGCCATGTAAAGTCAGTGTGCCCCGTGGATCCATACAGCCTAGGGGAGGTAGGCTTTCCATGGCGGCCCCTCCCCCAGCCAAGACGCTGGTCCAGAGACGAGGTTTCCTAAGTCTGGGTTGCTTCTCCTGCTTCCCTGTTAAATGAGACGCCCAGAGACCACTTTCAGGTGCTCTCAGTAGCTGCGAATCTCAGGAGGTTTGGTCCGTCTCCCTGTATACCTCTCCTTAGGTGGCCAGGTTTTACAGAGCTCAATATCCTACTAGGCCTTTGTGCTGTTCGTAGTTGACTAAGAGCCTATTGCAAATATATTGCTTCAATGCATTGAGTTTTGCTGTGTGTTATACTGCCTTTATTTTTGTGAAAAAAATGTCCGTTATAACTGTACTTCACATTTACTGGATATTTGTGAAAGTGGTCACATTACATTGTTACCGTTATATGACTAAAGGAAGCAAGCTTTCGTGCAAGTTTTATTTATGACTGTCGTTATAACTATCGCTGCTATTGCTACATCTAACCCCCAGCTGCCAGGTGTAGGGGTTAAATTGTACTTCACGTGTAACTGTGAAGACTGAGCTGCCCATCCCCCTCTCTGCTAATTAATTAGAGATGCTCAGCTGCAGTTGAGTGCTGGCTGAGGGGAGATTTGGGCTCTCTCTGAGTATACATTCTTCCTAGGAAGGTACAGTCAGGTCCATAAATATTGGGATATTGACAGAATTTTCATATTTTGGCCTTTATTCACCACCACAATGGCTTTGAAATGAAACAAACAAGATGTGATTTAACTGCAGACTTTCAGATTTAATTTGAGGATAATTACATCCAAATCAGGTGAACGGTGTAGGAATTACAACGGTTTCTATATGTGCCTCCCACTTTTTAAGGGGCCAAAAGTAATGGGACAAACTAAACAATCCTAAATCTAACTTTCACTTTTTAATACTTTGTTGCAAATCCTTTGCAGGCAATTACAGCCTGAAGTCTGGAATGCATAGACATCACCAAACGCTGGGTTTCATCCCTGGTGATCCTCTGCCAGGCCTCTACTGCAAATGTCTTCAGTTCCTGCTTGATCTTGGGGCATTTTTCCTTCAGTTTTGTTTTCATCAAGTGAAATGCATGCTCAATTGGATTCAGGTCAGGGGATTGACTTGGCCATTGCATAACATTCCACTTTTTAGCCTTACAAAACTCTTTGGTTGCTTTTGCAGTATGCTTCGGGTCATTGTCCATCTGCACTGTGAAGAGCTGTCCAATGAGTTCTGAAGCATTTGACTGAATATGAGCATATAATATTGCCCGAAACACTTCAGAATTCATTCTGCTGCTTTTGTCAGCAGTCACATCATCAATAAATACAAGGGAACCAGTTCCATTGGCAGCCATACATGCCCACGCCATGACACTACCACCACCATGATTTACTGATGAGGTGGTATGTTTTGGATCATGAGCAGTTCCTTTCCTTCTCTTCCCATCACTCTGGTACAAGTTGATCTTTGTCTCATCTGTCAATAGGATGTTGTTCCAGAACTGTAATGGCTTTTTTAGATGTTGTTTGGCAAACTCTAATCTGGTCTTCCTGTTTTTGTGGCTCACCAATGGTTTGCATCTTGTGGTGAACCCTCTATATTCACTCTTGTGAAGTCGTCTCTTGATTGTTGACTTTGACACATATACATCTACCTCCTGGAGAGTGTTGTTGATTTGGCCAACTGTTGTGAAGGGGTTTTTCTTCACCAGGGAAATAATTCTTCTGTCATCCACCACAGTTGTTTTCCATGGTCTTCCGGGTCTTTTGGTGTTGCTGAGTTCTCCGGTGCGTTCTTTCTTTTTAAGAATGTTCCAAACAGTTGATTTGGCCACACCTAATGTTTTTGCTATCTCTCTGATGGGTTTGTTTTGATTTTTCAGCCTAATGATGGCTTGCTTCACTGATAGTGACAGCTCTTTGGATCTCATATTGAGAGTCTACAGCAACTGATTCCAAATGCAAATGTCACACCTAGAATCAACTCCAGACCTTTTACCTGCTTAATTGATAATGAAATATTGAGGGAATAGCCCATACCTGTCCATGAAATAGCTTTTGAGTTGATAGTCCCATTATTTTTGGCCCCTTAAAAAGTGGGAGGCACATATTGAAACTGTTGTAATTCCTAAACCGTTCACCCGATTTGGATGTAATTACCCTCAAATTAAATCTGAAAGTCTGCAGTTAAAGCACATCTTGTTTGTTTCATTTCAAAACCATTGTGGTGGTGAATAGAGGCCAAAATCTGAAAATTCTGTCAATGTCCCAATATTTATGGACCTGACTGTATATTTGTATGTATTGCACTTATATCCTATCAATATGACTGTGATTTAGTGCCCATTTGCAAATATGTTTATATGCAAGTAGATCCTACCAAACTGATGTGCTTAGGTAGTTGATTTTAATGCCATTTTGCAAATATATTATATGCATTTTATGTGACTTATGCTACTGTTGAAAATGTTTTTTTCTTTTTTGCTCTTCCTAACCCCCAAACTGCCGGTGTAGGGGGTTAGAGTGCTTCACATATTTTTTTTTTTGTGAAGGGGGTCACTTGGCATTGTTAACCCTACAATTATTGTAGGTTACTTGCAAAAATATTTCCCAGGTCTCAGGACAAGGGAATTAGGATACTGTTGTCCCTGGGCTGGTTTCATGCAAACCCTGTGCAGTAGGCCTCTCAGGTTTTCATACATGATGGACTATGTGTTGATTGTTATACATCATAACAGTCCACCTCGCCAGCACCTGTTCAGGGGTCACCTTGAATGCTCCCCTGGTCTCAAGTTGTGATGCAGTTAGTGCAGGGATGGGGAACCTCAGGCCCGGGGGCCGTATAAGGCCCTCGGAATCATTTGTTCTGGCCCTTGGAGCTTTTTCTGCTAGCCTCATCTGGCTAGTAGGGTGCCTAGAATGGCATGCTGCAGCCAGAATCTATGCAGCAGTGCCGCCTGGAGTATCCTTAGGATGCTTCAGATGGTCACACCGCTGTCCTTACAGCTCTCCAGTGCATCCTCAGGATGCTCCGGACATTGCTGTAATCACTGGCGATTGTGGCCCTTGCCCCATGTGATGTCACATGGAGGGGCGTGGCCTGCACTGGGCCCATGCAGAATGTTATATATATCAAAATGGCTCTCGGCAGAAAAAAGGTTCCCCACCCCTGAGTTAGTGGAACGCTTATCAGCCCCCACAATGCTGCCCACTTGGGATTCCGACAGTGATTACAGCCTGCTATGTTTCCTCTTCTCATGCATCCCTCCTGGATTGAGGGTTTTGTCCACTCAGTTCAGAAACTGGCTTTTAGCATGTACCTATCTGCACATGTTACAGGCGAATAAGGAATCAGCCATTTAAGCATATAAATGGACTGCACCATCCTCTCAGTCCACCCTGTTTTCAGATTCTGATATATATATATAATCAGAGGAGGTGGATACACAAGTTTCTCCCTCTGGGTCTATCTCCGAGAGGAGCGTCATTCCTCAGTGGATGTTCCTCTCTAGCAGGGGCGGTTGATTCAATCCTCATTATAGCAGATGAAGTACCGGCTCCTAAAAACCTAATAAATCTGGTGTTCAGACACCAGAAGTGGATTTAGGCTGGATTACCTCAATCTGTACAGCTCACTGAGTTTATGTGGGAAGCTGGAACACTCCAGATAGACTGTTCCAGATTCCAAAAAGACTAGTGTTTTTTTACCCTCTCCCACAGGGAGAATGCATTAGGTGGGAAATCCCCCTCCCTACTGGGGATTTTTATGTCACACCTTCCTAAAGGGCTACTTCCAGGGGCTGGCTGGCAACTTTTAGCCTGGGGGCAAATGCATGCAGGCGGCCCTGGCAGAGGAGTAGCATGTAGCCAGGGTGCCCGAAGAACGTGCGTGCTACGGTGCCCCCTCCCAGGGAGGAGGTGGGTCCATATGGGATTAATGTAAAGTATAAATAAAGATTAGGGGCAGCCCCCTGTCATAGTGCCCATATGCAGTGCCCCCCTGTGCCCCCAGTAGTGATCCCCCCTATGCAGTGCCCCTTGTGCCCCCAGTAGTAAGCCCCTTATATAGTACCCCCTATGCAGTGCCCCTTATATAGTGCCCCCAGTAGCAGTCCAACCCCCATGCAGTGCCCTCAGTAGTGGTAACCCTTATGCAGTGCCCCTTAAATAGTGGCACAGTTGTAGTCTCCCCCTATGCAGTACCCCCAGTATTGCCCTTTATATAGAGGCTGCCCCCAGCAGTGGTCCCTCGATGCAGTGCCCCCAGTGGTAGTCCCCTCCCCCCTATGCAGTGCCCTCTCCCCTATGAAGTGCCCCTAGTAGTAGTCCCCTCCCCTTGTAGTGCCCCGAGTAGTAGTCCCCCCTTGTAGTGCCCCCAGTAGTAGCCCCCCCCCTTGTAGTGCCCCCAGTAGTAGTAGTCCACCCTTGTAGTGCCCCCAGTTGCAGTAGTCCCCCCCTCGTAGTGCCCCCAGTAGTAGTAGTCTCCAGTAGTAGTAGTGTCCCCCCCTTGTAGTGCCCCCAGTAGTAGTAGTCCCCCCCTTGTAGTGCCCCCAGTTGCAGTAGTCCCCTCCTCATAGTGCACCCAGTAGTAGTAGTCCCCAGTAGTAGTGTGCCCCCCTTGTAGTGCCCCCAGTAGTAGTAGTCCCCCCCTTTGTAGTGCCCCCAGTAGTGGTCTCCCCCTTGTAGTGCCAGCCCCCCCCGCAGTACACATGCAATAAAAAAAAAACCACTTACCTGAATCCCCGCTCCCGCCGCCACCATCTGCTCCTCCGTCTGTCCTCCCAGGCTGGGCTGCTGTGCTTTATGGGAGAGACGTCATGACGCCTCTCCCATTACCTACTGCGGGAGCCAGAAGATGGAGCGGCTCCTGCCGGCAGCTGTGTGTTAGTCAGTGTAACGCTGACCGAACTCCGTCCGGTCAGCGCTACACGCGCGGTGCAGCCTGTGTCAAGGCCCGGGGGGCACATGGCACCCTGCCCCCGGCCCAGCCCGCCACTGGTTACTTCCCAGAAGGCTGTTTGCACAACTCCCCCATCGGATTCTATCTTGGCCCCATGCTCTCTAGTAGACCATTCAGGCTTCTAAATTCAGCGGTGATAATCCTGGTTCCTTTGGTTAACAAGGAAGGAGTTGTTACTCAGATTTGTTTTTGATTCAGAAGCTAGATGAGTCTCATCGTTCTATTCTGAATCGGAAATCTCTCAACAGGTTTCTCCATGTGCCCAAGTTCTGTATGGAGACCCTACGGTCAATTATGCTGGCAATGGAAACTGGGGATTTCATGGTTCCCTGGACATATAGAATGCATATCTGCATGTACCTATTGCACTATTCCACCAGGGGTTTCTGACTTTTGCTGTTAGTCAGCAACATTTCCATTACCCTTTGGTTTGTCCACAGCACCTTGGGTGTTTACCAAGATAGTGGCAGTCATGGCTGCTCTTCTCAGTAGGAGTCAGGGATACTGCCATACTTGGATGACCTCTGGATATTGGTGCAGTCTCCGGAGATTTTACAACCTCATCTCCAGCTGACCATTGTCTGCCTACACGGCTGGATAGTCAGTCTTTCTCTAACACAACAGATGGTACATTTGCGCTAGATTCCCTGGCACAAAGGATCTTTCTACTGGGGGACAAGATTGCTGCATTACAACTGCGGGGGCGCAAATAGCTCTGCAATTGAGGAGTGTCACTTGACTCAGCAATGCAGGTCCTGAGGTCCATGGTATCCAACTTCAAACATTCTAGCATATGCCCAGTTCCATTCCAGGCCCCTCCATCCAGCGATGGGATGGTCAGTATCATCTGGTAAGGTCTCGAACGATTCTCATCTTTCCAGAAGTTCGGCTCTCCCTCTCATGGTGGCTGCAGACAGCTCATGGAAACAGGGGTCTCCCCTTCTGGATTCCAGATGGGGTGCTCCTCACTACTGATGCCAGCCTCCGCGGATGGGGTGCAGTGACGGGTCGTTACACCTTTCAGAGAGGATGGACGACCAAGGAGGGTCTCCTATCTATACACATACTGGAACTGTGGGCAGTATTCTGAGCAGTTGTTCAGGCACAGGGTATACTGAAGGGCAGGCCTGTCCAGGTACAGTCCAATAATGTAGTACACGAAGTCGGGCAGCCATGGCAGAAGTGACAAACATTCTGGTCTGGGCAGAATGTCATCTTCCAGCAATCTCGGCAGTATTCATACCAGGAGTCCTCAAATGGGAAGCGGACTTCCTAAGCCACAACCACAAGGTCCCCAGGTACGGTTCCAGAACCAGGGATCCCTCAGCTGATTTTGTGGATGCTCTAGCAGTGAAGTAGGACTTCAAGCTAGCGTACCTTTTTCCTTCGTTATCCCTCCTTCCAAGGGTCATCAGCAAATTCAAGCAGGAGGGCGGAACAGTAACACTGATAACCCCTGCTTGGCCCACACGCCATTGGTTCAGACACTCCAAGGCCTCTTTCTCTAAGGCCGGACCTGTTAACAGAGGGTCCCTGCCTACATCGGGACCCTCCCCGTCTGTCTTTGACGGCATGGCTCTTGAATCTTCCATCTTAAGAGCCAAGGGTTTTACTACTTCTTTAATTCAGACGATGCTCAGGGCACGGAAGCCTTCCTCTACCCGCATCTATTGCAGGATTTGGCACTCATATTTTCAATGGAGTAAACATAGAAAATATGATCCGGAAGTTTTTAGGGTTTTTCGAGTGCTTGCTTTTCTACAGGCTGGGTTAGACCGGGGTCTCCGACTGGCCACCCTGAGGATTCAGGCATCTGCACTCTCAGGTTGGTTTCAGCGTAGGATTGCCCCGCTGCCTGATGTTAGGACATTTTTTCAGGGTGTTCTGAAGGTTTTGCCTCCCTTTGTCCCTCTGGCAGCTCCATGGGATTTGTCTTTGGTTGCCAGGGCTCTACAGGCTCCCCCATTTGAACCCCTGAAATCAGTAGACCTTAAGTGGTTGACAGCACAGTTTTTCTTCTTGCTGTCTCCTCTGCCCGCAGGGTCTCTGATTTGGCAGCCCTTTCTTGTCACTCTCCCTTTTTGATTTTTCATCAGGATAGAGCGGGTTAAATTTCCTAAGGTAATATCCCGCTTTCATGGAAATGAAGAAATTGTGGTTCCAGCCTTTTAGTCTTCAGACCTCTCTGTAGGTTAAGCTTCTCTGGATGTTGTACGCACCCTACGTATCTATGTGGATCGCACCAACTCTATTAGGAAATTGGTTCTCTTTTTGTGTTGTATGGCTGTCATAAGCGAGGCTGGCCAGCTAACAAACAGACTCTGGCTAGATAGCTTCGTATGACGATTTCTCAGGCTTACACACAATCTGATCTATCTGTTCCAAACACAGTGACAGCCCATTCTACTCGATCTGTGGGACCATCGTGGACGTTTCGTCGTGGTGCCTCTGCTGAACAATTGTGCAAGGTAGCCACGTGCTCACCATCCACACTTTTTTCAAATTGTGCGCATTTGATACATTTGCCTCTCGGGATGCTACCTTTGGGCGTCAGATTCTCCTTTCTGCTAAACAGGAGTGTCCCCACCCTTAAGGGAACTGCTTTGGGACATCCCCAAGGTAATTCATGTGGGCCCTATGGAACCCAAAGAAGAAAATAAGAGTTATGGTATAACATACCTTTTGTTAACTCTTTTTCTTCGAGGTCCATAGGGTCCACAGGGCACCCCCCCTAACGCACCTGGTTTTACTGGGTAATATTTTTCTTTTGTATTTCAATGATTCCCTCTTCTTAGAGAGTGTGTTTCTGATGTACAAATGTCCTTCCTTCTCCTCTTTCCTTCTCCTGCCTTGGGCTTGGTAACAAACAAAGGACCTGATTCAGACCTGCTCGCAAGCGGCCGCTCGCTCGTACACGGCCGATGTTGTCAGTCCGCGCATGCGTACGCTGCATTGTGCGCATGTGCGGACGAGTCCTTGTGATGACATATTCCTTCACTTGACTCCCGTTAGTTGATTGACAGGAAGGGCCGTTTGTGGGTGTTGACGGGGGGGGGGGGTCTACCAATGCAGGCGTGCCAAAGTGTTCGCACAGCGTTTTAGGGGGTGTACATACATTACCTGCTGTGAGAGAGATAGAAGAGCGGAAGTAGCAATGCGTCACTTTGCGAGCAGGTTTCAGGTCGGGATGATCGTCCAGCTTGTGGTAGGGTATGGGCTCCCGCAAGCCCCATAGTAGATTCGATACTATCTAATGTAACTGATGTTACGATTGATGTTGCTATTTCGAACCACACAATGCAAGCACCTAATAATCGTCTAAGTTGTTGGTAATAACAGGAATAATTGGCTGACCAATTGCTCAGGGGAGTTTGCATATGCGAAATAGCTTAATTAACCAAATTACTAATGCTGGATTTCCAAACGTGTTTTTTAAAAAGTACCTAAGCTACTTTTTGGTTAATTATTTAACCTACTGTTTTTTGTAAGCAATTACCTTTTACCTGTGTTTATTAACCCTGTATATTTTTGAAGTATAATACAAATGTAAACAATGAAATGTAGGCACACTTTTTTTTCCTTGTTTTTTTTATTGTTTTTAAAAGACTTATGTGCCATTTTAATTCATGGCTTCAATCATTTTTTTGAAAAAAAATAAAAAAACTAACTTGAAATGAAAAAACATAAAAAATTCACGAGAAAGGAGATGGAGGTTTGGGTTACAAGAAATATGCGGACTGCACAGTAATGGATGAAGGATGAGATAGGCAGTGCTATTTGCGGCGTTTTTACGCCTCGGCTGAAGTTGAAGCTCTGCAACAGTTGACTGGTATGTAACACGCCGACTGGCCTGGCCAGAGCTGGATGGTAATGGCTCTGGCCTAGGCACAGGGCTTGCCATAGGTTGGGGCTGGCTGATGGGCTGCCAGAGGTGGTGGTCCTTGATGGAATTGCAGGAAGGGAGGCTCGCTCCAACATGGCAATTCGGTTTGCCTGCTCCTGGGCATCAGCCATCCGATTCTGGGCCACAACAGATGCCTCCATGGCCTCCGCCATCCTCACCAGAGTGGCCTCCATCCTCAGCAGAACATTTGTATTCTGCTGAGTCTGGTTGACCAACTCGGTGAGGAGGGACAAGGCCTGGCCGGGTGGTGCCCCAGGAGTGGGCTCCACAAGGTCCCCAGATGGAGAGATTGGGTCATCCCCTGCAGAGCCTCCATATCTGCTGGGCCCAGCCCTCATCTTAGGAACAGGCTGTTCTTTCTCTGGTTCTGTAAAGAATCAAATAACAAAAATTCTGATTGTGTATTGTTTTTTTTTTGGGATGGGGGGTTAAAATTAAACAATTACCTTCTAGACCATGTAGAGCTGCAAAGTCTGACATGTCTGTGCCCATATTGGACATACCAACTACTTCCTCTTCCTGCACACCCCTGAGCCATCTCTTCCAAAGGTGTTAAATTGAGGGACTCAGGGGTGGAACCACCACCTGTCCCCATGGCATGCTGAGCCCTATTTGCGAGCTTCTTCTTCAGCCGATACTTGAAGTCCGTCCATCTGTCAATGTATTTAGAAAAAGTAGTTATTTTTCTTAAAAGGCAATTTTTTCACTTCAAATAGCAACAAACATTTAAATTATCAATAACGTACCGTCTTTTAACATCCCCAGTGGTTCGGTGGGTACTCCCCTCCATATTCACAGCCCTGCCTATCTTGTCCCAAATCCGTTCTTTCTGTGCAGCCCCCATATTTCTGGGTGCATGGACAAAACCTCCAACTCCTTCCTCGTGAATGGTGGCTGCCTCAGCCTCCACCTTTCTTGGCTTGGGCCAGCCTCCTCCTCAGTCCCTTGTGCATCTTGAGGGTCTACACAAAGAAAATGTACATTTGTAGTTTACTTTGTGAAGCATGCATACATCATACTGTCTTTCGTTTTTGTGTCAAGTGCAAACATTGAGATGGAAACTTACTTAATTCAGCAGGTGTCTGGCTTTCATGCTCCCCATGGTCAGAATTCTGTAGAAAGCATGAGTAATAGTGTTGTTTGAAGCTTTATTTATAGATGCTTACACATAATTGCTTGTACGCATCATTGTTTGTGCGCCGTGGCCTGTGCGCACACATTTTTTTTTTTTAATTTTGGGCAGGAGTTTTCATCCTATTTAAGGTTGAGGTGTTTGGCCCATTAGTTGTGCTTTATTGATGGTTGTTGGCTGGTGTTTGCACAATATCTCGTTGGCTTTTGTCCTAGGTAAGTACATATGAGTACTGCATGTAGCTCTACTATTGAGGTTGCCTTATCCTGACATGTTTTCCATTATTTTTTTTTATATTAACAAATGTTTTTTTCATTAATTTGTAGTTCTGCCTTATCTTGTTATTTGCCAAGAGTTCCCCAACACTTAAGTTAATTAAATAATTTACATCAAGCGATTAACACATGCTGTGTTAAACAGGTAGACAATCGAAACATGACATGTTTGCAGCACCAAAATAACCTGCGAGCGCAACCATCACCAATAACAAAAACCACAACGAGTGGCTCGGTTGCTAGCTTGTATCACTCGCTAGCTATAGGAGGAGCATTGTAGAATATTGGGAGTGCAAAGGCATTCATTAACATTTCTAGCTTGCTCTGCGTACGAGCGAGCGGCCGCTTACGAGCAGGTCTGAATCAGGTCCTAAGTGCCTGTAGCCAGGGGCAGGGTATATATCGAGGAGCGCCCAGTCTATCCTGGTAGCTAAAGCTTGTAACTGTTTGGTGCCTGGATCACTCCAACCACATACCCCAAAGTAATTCCTGTGGACCCTATGTACCTCGAAGAAAAAGTTAACAAAGGTATGTTATACCATAACTCTTATTTTATTGTTTGCAGCTCAAGATGTTTCCTCCAGGATAGTGTGGATTGTAGACCACTCCTATATTTATTGAGCGGAGAAGCATGCCCTGGTCAAAAAGGCAGTTCTGTTGCTTGGAGGGCATAGGGTTAAGTGGATGGGCGTTAGGGGTCTGCTGATTGGCTTTGCTGGAGTTATATGTTCTTCTGAGCAGCACCGGAAAAGGCCCTATGGTTTGGTCGGAGATAGTGACCTGTGTGCTTAGGAGAGGATATAGGGATAATTCAGCTCTGGACAAGGTCAGTAGGAAGATAAATGTTGCAATGTTCCATTTTGTTTTGGGTTGTGGTGGACTGTGATTAGGCATGAATAATTTGGACTCCCATCAGTTTTACAGGCCTGATGGGGACCATTTGCATAATAAAGGTTTGGAATTTTTTCTTAAGGGGCTGTTTTTCTTTTTAGATTAAATTGTGATTAGGTCATGTTGGGGTGGCGGGCTGCGATTTGTTAAACCTACCTGTGGCGTGAGGGCGCTACAAATCAGCGGCCACATGTGATGCAAGTGGTTATTATGGGGCATTTACCCCTTTGAAGGAAGGCGAGTTGTCCTACCTATGCGGCTTCTTTGGGGACACGTTTGGTCTGTGCCTGAGAAGTGGAAGTTCTTAACCTCGCAGGTTGTGTCTTAGGAGGGGCGCTGTTAGTCGTCCCTCATTTGTGTTGAAGTTTATTGGCTAGAGCTGATTTTTGTAGTGACTTCTTGGCCTCCGCTTTATAGATTCTAATTTGGTTATCAATTAATAAATGCTGAGACCTTTAATCTAAGTAGTTGTTGTCTGTGTTGTTATTCAATTTAGTTTTAGTTTCAAATGGGTTTTATTATGGTTAATTACTAGACACCATAAATTCAGTTCCTGGCACACAGATCACGTTTAAAGTGTATACTATGTATGTATACTGCTTCTTTGTTTCCCAGGATTTCCCAGCAAAAGTTGCTCAAAGGGTAGTACAGTGACAGGACAGGCTTATCTTCAGCTCATTTCCATAACTGGGTATATGTAAACTAAATCTACTGGTAGCAGCTCAGATCCAGTTTACAATTATCATTTGGATGACCAAAACAAACATACAAGAGACATCGCAAATAATAATGAAAACAAAAAAGGCATATAAAAATTTTGAAGAAAAAAAATAAATCACAAGAAAAACCTCATAATAAAAACAATTCCATATACTAACTGTAAAGGCCCACCAGGTAAAATTTTAATAAACTACAAATTTTATACAATTATGCTCAGGAGGTAGCTCAATGGAACTGTACTAATGGGCATGTGTATAAATAATTGGGTTTTAGACCCAATAATTGTAATCTCTTATTGCCGCTATTCATGGCAATAAGAAATTATTAGGGAGGCCAATCCCTGGATTGGGATCGACGGGGTCCCATGATTTGAGGCCAAAACTTTTGGGATTTGAATCCTGGGATTGGCTGTGCATGATGAGATTAGCCGGGCAGTGCTGAGCCAGAGCGCGCTGCCCGGCCCGGCGGGCAGGCAGTGCGGAAAACAGGCTGTGTGGCTGAGCTGGCGTGATGCCAAAGGCCAATGCTGCGCAGCCCCACACCAGCCCGCCCCCTCAACAGCCTCGTCTGCCCACCCGCAGATGTGAGGTGAGCAACTAGGCAGTGAGTACTGACTCACTGTGAGACGCTGCTTGTGGCGATTGACAGTGGAGAGGAGACGGAGAGAGTGCCAGGCCTGCGCCATGACCATGTGTGTGCCAGCCAGTGCCTGCTGTGAACCAGTGGTGGTGAGGTGAGTGACACTGTCACTGAGTCTGGGCTCTGGAAGACTGGGTGGACTGTCGCCGGCCAGGGGTGTATCTAGGGATCCAAGCACCCCAGGCAATATAATGGACTGGTGCCCCCCTCCCCCTCCCTATGCAGTGCCCCCAGTAGTAATCCCCCCTATGCTGCAGTGCCCCCAGTAGCATACTTGCCGACTATCTGGCTGCTGCTTCCGGGAGGGAGCAGACAGACCGGCAGAGCAGGGGGCATGGCAGGCAAAAGGGGGCGAGGCTGGGTGGGCAGATGTCATTTGCGGGTGTGATTCTTGCGGGGCCACATGATCGCGTCATTTTGGCCCCGCTCCCGCTACACAATGCCAATAAAACAGGCATTGTGAAGCAAGGGGCAGGGCCAAAATGAGGCGATTCAGTGTGAATCGCATCAGAGCCCCCCACGCTGCGGGGGTTTAACAGGTATTCACGAGGGGGATCGGCGGCAGTCGGGAGGCTTGTCTGCCTTTCCTGGGGGCCGGGAGCTGCACCCGTTTATCGGGAGGCTCCTGTCCACATCGGGAGGGTAGGCAACCCTGCCCAGTAGTAATCCCCCCTATACAGTGTCCCCAGTAGTAGTCCCCCCTATACAGTGCCCCCAGTAATAGTCCCCCCTATACAGTGCTGGTGGCTGTGCATTTGTAAACGATGTAGAGCAGATCGCTCTCACTGCGGTCTGCCCTACACTTGTGGGGCCGGGGGACTAGCGGGGGTAGTCCACCCCTTGGCTGCTGGTGACACTGCCAGACGGCGCCTCCCCTTTGGTCAGCACCCCTTGCGAGTGCCATCCTGGCCAATCGGTAGATACGCCCCTGTCGCTGGTGCCATTGCCAGGTACCAGTGCTGCGCTGCCTGCTGTGTGGTGTGATAAACCCTGGCTGCAAGCTGCAAGGCTGGGTGAGGAGGACTGTCACTGTAGTGAGGGCAGAGGCTGTCCTGTTGCCTGGAGTGTGCTGCTGACTAGTGCTGCCTTCTGGACTGGGCAGTGGAGTGGACTCTGGGCCTGATTCAGCAAGGAACGCAGATGCTTATATGCATGCACTCAGTTGATTGTTGCGAACTCTGCATTCCTATGCATTACAGTGCGCAAACTAGCCACTGCGATCGGGACAGCAATCATAGAGGATACGCAGACCCATGGCAGAGTGATTGGCAGGAAGTGCCGTTTGTGGGTGGTGACGGAGGGTGTGCCAGTGCTTTTCAACACCATTACATGGCGTACATAAATTATCCACTGCCATACCAGACGCAGCCTGAGGCCTCATAGCATGCCCTGAAGTAAGCAATTCCTGATTAAGGTCTGGGCTTCATTAACTGTCCGATGTTACTCAATGTTACCGATTGTTTCTCTATGTTGGCCAAGTATACGGATGTGAGTAAGGGGAAGTGGGCGCCCTTATGTCAGGCTGCGATCGCAATGCAAATGCACACATTTACATGTCACTGCTGATATTAGCAACTGCATTGCGTGCATATAAGCAGAATAGCGATCCGTAGTGAATCAGGCCCTCTGTCTGCAGGAATCTGTATATACTGCCGCCGGATGAAATACCGACGCCAGAAGAAACAATCAATCGGAGATAGCAATGTGCCCTGTTGCTTAGCAGCAGCCTAGAAGGGGGACGGAGTCAGGGACTGAGCAGGGTCACGTCTGAGGCAGACAGAGAATGAGAGACAGCCTCCAACAAACCCATGAAGATGCCCTGATGCAGACACCGTAGCCAGGAAGGAGCCAGGGGAGGCATAGCTATCAGGAATTAAAAACAAAACAACCAACCATCGGAACACCATCAAATGATTTCTATTCAATGATGGCAAACATCGGACCGCTAGCATCGGAACAAAAATATTGATGGTTAGTAACCGCCGGATTCCGATGTTCATCCGTATGCTGAACCTGCACTGTGAAGTGCTCTCTCTCCAGCATTATGTTCACGATCAGCCACACGCCCTCGCTGAACAGGAGGCACCTCCCATGGAAATCAGTGCTGTTTCGGACAGGGGCACCACGATGAGGAAGCTCAACAGGAAGCCCAGGAAATACAGGGTACATTGTGCAAAGAGGAAATTGCTTAATGTTTGGCAGCCGAGGAGGTGTGTGCATGGAGGCGGCGGAAATATGCACAGGTGCCCCAGCCCCGATGACATGCTGCTGATAATGCTTACGGTAGCTGCAATACATATCTCTCATCCATGATTCTCCTGCCCTTCCCAGCACATCCCAGTAGCCGTACCACAGCCAGGGGAGCCGAGAGGGGGAGGGGAGCAGGTACAGATTACCCGGGCCTGGGCTTCCTGAGGGGCCTGGTAGGGGCCTGGGTCAGGCGCCGCCCCCCTCCCTCACAGCAGTCCAGCACACAGCGTGTGCTGAGCTGCAGTGGGAGACTGCTTGTGGCTGCTGAGCAACAGCCACAGCAGTCTCTGATGCCTGTGGGGGGGAGCGATCACACTGATCGCGCCCCCCCCCTGGCTTTGAGTCGGACTGAGGGGGCTCAGTGCGCCCCCCCCTCCCCAGCGCAACTTTTTTTTTCCTGGGAAGGGGGCGTGGCCCAGCCTCCCACGACTAGGCCATGCCCTCTGTTACCCGGGCCCGCCGCGGCTCTTGGCGGGCCTGGCCACAGCCATCTGTAGTAGTGGTGACACTGGTGAGATGCAGGGGGCAGGAGTGAGAAGCAGGGGGTTGTGTTGTGATGCAGGGGAATGTGGTGACATAGAGTAAGGTGGTATGAGATGCAGGGGGCTGTGCCAGGAATAAATGCTCGTCTACGACGTTGGGTGCTGGTTGTTAGTTAAATGATTAATAGGTCCTTGTGTAAAAGTGTGTAACACATTGATGTAAAGTTTTCATGCAATTGTGACGGAAAATATTTTCGCGCATGGGGCAAATGTTGTCAAAAAGGTGTCAAATATCTTCTACTAAAACCCAGAAAACTCCATTCGGATAAACTTACAGAAGCCTATTTCAAATGTAGTTCTCTCCAGTTTGAGATGAGGCTTCGCTCTGGGTGGGGATACGCAGAGATAACCACATATCCTCGTGGTTAAGGCTTCTGAATGCTTAGACTGTTTCATCATATAACCTAGGCGTGTGAGCATTAACCTAGGGTGTGTTTGCAATACACCCACTAAGGCATCCTGAGTTTCATATACATAAACATTTTACATTCAGGCATCTCCCAGGATGATTTGTGACCTGTGCTAATATAGGTTCCAAAAACTCAGAACAGCATAAATTGTCCTAAATGACTAATCTAATCCACGTATCAGTGCCTTCTGAACAAGCAACTACAGCATTAGATGTGTTATATGAGGGAATATTGTTAGTAAAGAGTAGTTAATGTGCTAATGATAAGGTTGGAATGCTTATAATGGATGTTTATTTAAAAAAAAACCTAATATCTACTCCCAAGTAAACAGAAATGTGGCTATATTCTGAGGATGGACATATTTTAGCTCAGAGGCTAAATTCTGGTAACTGACCATGGATGATTACTCCATTACTGTTATTACAGGGCAGCCTGTGGGCATTTGCCACTGGGCTAAACTGGAATATCTCAACAAACTCAACAAAATGTAATATAAACTGAATGATTTTGCTATCTAGCTAAAGGTGGGTACACACCACACTGATATATCATAACATACAGTATGCATACAGACTGCCCGATTCATCGTGGCTGATGTCACAACTGGGCGGGTATTTACATGCTCCTGCCCAGTTGAGCTGTAAGTGTACGGGCGGTCAGCTGGACACCCATAGACACAGCATGATGACCCAATATATCTGCAGATACACTGGGTATCAGCTGTGCAGCACAGCCAACGTGATATGTGTGAACGACATCATTCACAGACATATCACTGGTACACACTGGCCGAAACACACACGATATACATCGGCCATTCAGTGGAAAAGCCGATATGTCGGCCAGTGTGTACCCAGCATTACACTATAGAGTACTATACTCAACACTACACTATAGAGAACTATACTGATCAAACTAATGGGAATCCTAAAGAATAGTTTCAGTCAACATCTAATCAAATCATTGCCATTGGCCAGTAGATGATGGCTATATACATATATATATATATATATACATACACAGGATCGGTCAACTGAACTGATAGCCCCCACATAATCTGTTTTATCATCCTGCCCAGTCTGTGGAAGCAGATCTATGGTCAGGATCTATCTGTCTGTCTGAGCACGTTTTGGTGATAGTAAATCTCACCCATTGTTTTTCTTATAAACTCACAGCTCCTAGGAAGGTACATGTAGTCAGGTGTCAGGTATTAATGCAACCTTTACCACCACCCCCCCTCTAATAAACTCCTACAATTAATAATAGTTGTATTGTAATCAATATTAATTATTTCAGTACATTTCTAATACTGAGCATGAGAAAATTCTTGTGTAGTCCAACTAATGCCATCAGAACATAGTTCTATTGTATATTAGATGCTCAATATTAGCACATTTTGAGTCAAATTTCACACATAATAAATGACTGGTACCACCTATGGGGTAGTATTACAGAGATTTTAATTAATACACCACACATACACTATAAAATGCCAGTACATTATATTAAACAATGATACCTTATCTGATCGGCCCAAATACATTGTCATTATCTTGCTGAAAGGTCCAATGGCCAAGTTTCAGCGGAATCGGTATGTATTACCGCCAGACTCCCTCCCCCATAGTGCCTAACCCTAACCTCCCTCCAGGGGTGCCTAAACCTAACCCCCCCTCCCCACACCCTAAACTTAAACCTCCCAGGGGGGTGCCTAGCCCTAACCTCCCCCCGTGGGTGCCTGACCTTAAACCCCCTTCCCGTAGCCTAACCCTAACCCTCCCGGGGGGGTGGCTAACTCTAAGTCGTCCCCCCGGGAGACCCTAACCCTTCCCCACGCGGTTGTCCGCTCCCGATGCCTGGCTTACCTACAATCGGTGTGCTGGGCGTCGAGATTTCGGCGTGGGGCTAATGATAGGCGTCGGTATTTAGACGCCTATCATTAGTCCCTTGCCGGAATTTCACTGTCGGGAAGCCGGCGGTCGGAATTTTAACCGCCGGCTTCCTGACTACATACCGTTTCAGCCCTCTAGCAGAGACAGATTGCCTAGAATGGTATGGAGCTCATTATGCCATTGATTTTCACAAGAGCCCCTGGGTCACCAACAGCAAAACAGCCCAAAAGGATCATTGGGTACCAGGTACTTTTCTTTGTATTCAGTGCATGGCCAAAATGTTCAATTTCCTGTGCAAGTCCACAAGCTTCTGTCTCATTAGAGTTGCCAGCTCTTTGGTTTTAGCCATGTTGATGGATGATAAAGGGTTTGACATTTGTGTACCTGTACCCTCATATTTCTACCCCAAGGAAACAGGAAATGGTCATAGCCAGCAATAGAGATCCTGGAGACTAGGGGCCTGATTCCGAAATTTATGCTAATGCAATTGCAACTGCAATCTCTTACGGATCGCAGTTACTAAAATAGGATAAAAATTTTTTTTGCTACAGCCACCATGGTGTGGAGCGAAACCGGTTAGAGGACAACATTGGACCCACTTGGGATACTTCTAACACCTACCTGCAGTATTTGGAAGACTTGAGAGATGTTAGACGGACATTTTCTGGACATTTGAAGCGCAGGAGTTGAGACTGGGATTGAGATACAGCTGGAAGGAATTATACCCATGCAAGGTTAGCCACCGTACACTATATCTCTCCTAAGGAGGTTGTGTCTCTTACCGCCTCCCCCCCACCCCCCCGCCACTCCGTCTCAGCTACATAGACCCACCGTGGAATCTTTGCGGGGGACTCTACAAGGAATCGGTAACATTCAAGTGCCGGTATGGAGTTCTATGGAGCTTGTTACAATGTTTATTAATTAAAAGTGTGACTGTGAGCTGTAACTTGGATACACTTTGGATATTGCTTATTATCACAACTACTGCAGATGTGGATGATTTGAAACTATCCCCCCTTTTTTTATTTCTTACATTTTTTGGACTTTGAAAAATCTTTTTGGATGGTTTATGATCTACCTCCTTGAACCAATCCTAGTTAAACATAATGCTGTTATTTAAGCTAAATGTTTTTATTAATATAAAATTTGCAACGTTGCTTTCTCTCTATATATTTGTGTATGTATTATAAGTTGTTATTGTGATTTTATTTGACCGGTCAATGAATTATAATTTATTTTATTAGTTATTAAAATTGTTTATAGCCAATTTGTGAAGTGTATGAATCATTTCATGCAGCTCCTCTCTCTATATATATTATCAAGCGCAGAGGTCTATTTATAAATTAAAAATATGCTAAAGCCTTACAAAGCGTACCTGAGCTTAGGGATGCCCACTGCTGCCTTATCATATCCGTCCAACGACGGACAACAGTGTAAACGTCGGTACTGTCGATGCAGATCGGGCAGCCACGCAGCTTCTAAGTCATGACCGAACTGCCTCATACACTGCGGTTCTCCTGACACGCAGAGAGCTCTCATGCTGCAAAGCAGATCGCAATGGCTAATTTATGCACGCCCATGAAACGGTCCCGACATACCTGCATTTGCATAGCCACCTACCACTACCTCCCCCAAACATTAACTTCCTGTTACTCACTTTGCAAGTGAATCCTGTGTACAAGCGTACAATCACTCAGCATGCGCAGTGCGGCATTCGTGCGTATGCAATGGCAAACAATAACATGGTCTGTGTAAATATTTGCATTGCGTAAATCTCGAAATCAGGCCCTTAGAGCAATAAAAACAGTTATTGCACTAATATGCAAATTTCTTTTGCTTTTATTTAAAATATTTTTTTAGGGGTGGCAATTATTTTTGTCCATATGTTTTTGAAAAGAAAAAATACACTATTCTAAAAAATAAAACAAGACTCTTGTAGGAATAATGAAATAGAAGAAGCAGCTGGAAAAATCAGGTTGTGTAAACAATGTAACAGGTTCGTTAGTTTTATATAATATTTATTGTCAAAAATGTATCAAAACATATATTATGCTTCTATTAGTACATGTTTTAAAATAAACATTAAAAACACAAATTGTTGCAGAGTATACAGTCTTGCGGCTCACTTAGAGTCTGTGTGGTTTCTGGTGTATTTAAAAACAAGTTCAAAAGGTATATAGATATACTTGCCAGCCAATCGGAAAATTGAAGAAGTATACTTCTAGGAAAAGGATTTGGATAGCACTGACAGCCAGAATCCTTAGGAGCAAAATGAGTATTAATCCCGATGTCACTGAAGGCTCAAACCTAATTGAAGGGAGCCTGGATCTCCGTGAATCTCCTGAACCAGCAGAATTTGTCCTGATTGGGGACACTGAAATCCTCGTAGCCACCCCCGTTGATAGCAGGGGGGGATACGTAGATGTGCCGTAGTTTGTAAATGTCCTCTGTTGGAGCAGCGGGGTTCACGGTGTCACTACTAGGGCTCAACCTTATTGCGGGAGCCTGGATCTCCGTGTAGTTTCTGCAGGAATGACGGGTCTCTGTGAGGTTAAAGATGAATTCACCCAGCAGAGATCCCGAAGTAGAGGAGTAATAAAACGCTGGTAAGAATGTCCAAATGCAGGAGAAAAAGTCACGTGGGCTAGTCAGCAGATGGTGTAACCGGCTTTTCAGTGAAGCGACAGGTGGAAATAAACCTGTAGGTTTAATCAAGGGGTAATAGCCTGAAAGCATCCATGCTTAAAAGTGGCTGTAAATGGCAATGTGTCCTTTAGTAGATCTCTGCAGCAATCAGGAAATCTTGGCAGGGGAATCACCTACGCGTTTCAACGCTGTTCTGGCGTCTTTGTCAAGGTGTCTTGTAGGAATAATGGCCCTCATTCAGAGCCGCTCGTTAGCGGCAGTACGCTCGTTCCGAGCGATGTTTGCACATCTGCGCATGCGTACGGTTTTTAGTACGCATGCGCGAACCAGTCAGTGCGGCCAAAAATCGTTGGTACGCAATATAGCGAGTGCCTGCTATTTTGAATGACAGAATGAGGCGTATGTGGGTGGTAACAGGGGAAGGTGCTTGAAAATGGGGAGTGGAGATCCGAACGCAGGCGTGCTTAAAGGTCAAAACGGGCGTTTTATGGGTGTGTATATTTAAAACAGCAGCGTCATTGTTCACGTCACTGGGTTATTTTATAGCCAGAACTGCTCGCAAATTTGTGGTAGCAAACACCAACCACAAGAATAGCGAGCAGTTCATACGCTGGTCGATGTACTCGATTAATCTAATAAATAGCGGACATGACGTAGGATGCGAGCGGCCAGGGGGCGTTTTTAACAAATAAACGAGCGTATGTTTTGCTCGCTCGTTCAGACTTAGAGGTGTGAACAGACTACAATGTGCGTACGGATCATTTGAATAGCCACCCCTTGTTTTTAAACGAACGACCGCAAATAGCGAACGGCTCTGAATGAGGGCCAATGTCTGTTCTATAAATGGTAAGCAATTGCTACTAAAATTTTTGAGGAACATCTGAATTATAATATGTATTATTGTTTATTTTATATGATTGTTTTTACCCAGTTTCTTGAGGGGTGCAAACGGAGGTTGGAAGGGGCACAAGTCATTATGTTGCCCAGAGCCCCATGGGACAAAGGGCCCCATTTATCAATGGGACATAACCGCTTTAGCACTCGCTAAATAGGTCATGTCCACCCTTCAGTATTTAACAAACAGCGGTAATATAAGATTACAGCTGTATGTCACTGCATCACTTACGTCAGTGGTCTCCAACCCATTTTCATTAAATGATTTTTACTTTTCGGTTATCAGCCAGATTTTATTTATTCTTTTTCAAAAATGTTAGTAGCTCTTCAGGAGGTTTAATTTTTCTCGAGTAGCTCACATCCCAATTAAAGTTGGCGACCACTGGCTTACGCCATCTATAGATGAGTCAAGCCTTCCAGGCACTGCTGGGTCCCCGCTGGGTGAAAGAGTAATGTGCATGACACAGCAACCTATTGCTGGCACTGATAGGCCACCAGCAACAGAGCGGCGGACGCCGCTGAGGAGGGGGATTGTCGCTGGACCTCGCCAGAGAGGAAAGTAATGTTGATTACTAGTGGCATATTCGTTAGTATCACTGTGATAATAAACATAAAATGCCACTTAATGTGGGTCTGCCCTCTCCATTCATAGGGCCGTATGAACTAAGGGGAAAATGCGATCAAAACTTTGAAAACTGCCGTTTTCAGAGGATTGCTGCATTCCCCATATGTATCAAGCTGCAGAATGCAAAAACGTCTATAGATGGTGTTGCCTATAGATGCCTGTGGGCTTCTTTCTGCAGCATTCTCCTGAGTGGGATTGGAAGGATATCCCTCTTACACATTTGCATGCACAGTAGGATTCCTGAGTCCCGGAAGTTCTCACAACGCAAAGGAGGGCTCTTATCAGAAAAGCTGTTATTTGCATTTATAATGGCAATTTTATTCATGCATACAGCATTTACAAACGCCACCATGCATGTGATAAGTGGCGGGATATATTGCATGCAATATGCGGTCCATGATACATCCTGCCCATAATACCCATAGCTTAGCTCTCTGCTTTCTGTTAATCCGTAATATATATATTTTTTTATCTTGTGTTTTTATTCTGAAATGTAATGAGTTCCTCCCAATATTAGGGAGGAGGGGAGCAGGACATTGGGATGTGGCCTCTGGGTATGGGGGCGCACAGCATCCATTTACTGCTGTTCTGCTGGGCAGAGCAGCAAGTGAATGAGGGAGAAGTCCCGACCTTACCCTCACCGTGGGCCACAGTGGAACGGCAGGACAGTGCCCGAAAAGTGGAAATGCCTCGCCAAAATTGAGATGGTTGGAAGGTCTGCAACGTGCTTTGAGTTCTATTGGGAGAAAAGTGCTATATCCGTGAAATTATTATTATTATTTATAATAATAATAAATATAATAAAAATAATAATAATGATAATAATAAAAATAGTAATAATAATGATAATAATTATTATAATAATAATGATAATAAAAAATATAATAATAATAATGACAATAATAATAATAATAATAAATTGGAGGTCATAAATTGCGACCCAGGTTTCAGATACCCCGCGATACAAGAATACTTTATTCTGCAGAAAGACGTCTGAACCCACAATCACCTAACACAATAGCAATCCCATTCCTAGGATAACACACTGGCTGAATGAAGAAGTCACACTATACCTAATGAGGCGTTTACTGCAATTCTGCCAGGGTGTCTCTAATGCTGTGATTCATTGATAAACCAGCCCTGCCTACAGCACCCGGGCACATCCAGCAAACTTGCATAATAAAATCACAGGTCCTTTAGTGTGGCGTTAATAGCTACTGCGAGAGTTACACCTGGGTGGAGTCTCTCACTCCCATTTTAAGCCACCTCCAGATTCTTTAAAAAAAAAAAAAAAAAAACCTGCTAGGCAATTATTTTTCTAAAGGGAAGAAAGTACATGGAACAGGTTTGACTGTGCCTGCTGACGTTTGGCTCAGTCTTCAGATGGTTGTTAAACACCCAAAAAAAAAAAAAGTTGCCTGGAAAAACTGGTCGTGTCAGACAAGGTTTGCATTCCTCTGTGATTGTATAGGTATGACTGGGTAGGAGATAGTTGCATATATAAGGAGTGCCCTTGTTGTTGTGGAGCTCAGAAGATCTCATTGTACAGCCGAGAAGAGTGCACTCAGGTGAGTAGGGAGGCTCTGCGGCCAGGAATTGTCTTCTTATGACCTTGACATGTTATAGAAACAGCCTATGTCACCTACTGGTTGGAGCAATACATTGTCCCAGTGAAGCTGTTAAAATAGCTAGGGGGCTTTGGCAGGCACCTGCTCATTCGGCAGATAGAAACCGCAAACTGTAACATGTGTATGACCATTAACCTCTACTTCAATTCCTAAGGATTTGCCGTGACCATTGCACCTTGATTCCGATGTCGCCTTCTGTTATGTATTATTTTGCCCGCTATGGATTTGTGTCTGATGCCAGACTTTCTGGCTGACAGCTAATGGCAGCGGTTGTCAGACAATGCCTCAGCTTACTGCACATGCAGGGCTGTGGATTCTAAGTAGGCAATCTAGGCACATGCCTAGGGCACAGAGAAATGATCTACGGTGGCTTCTACTACTTCTGCAGACACTAGGCCTTTACTATCCAGGTCTTTCTTCTTAGGGAATTAATGGAGGAAGTGGTATTGGATAGTAGAGGATGAGGGGTACACCATTACTGACATGGGGTGTTTTACTGACACTAGTGATGGGAATTGAGAGCTCTTAATACACCCTTGTTCTCATATCAGAAAGGGCCCTGGCCTTTGCATCATGTAACAGGTGGATCTTATAGCAGGAGATGCTCCAGCATAAGGGACATATCTGCATGACAATGTGGGCAATTCTGCAGACTGTTACCTATATACAGCTGATATATCCGGCATTGCACAAGACAGCTGACAGATTTCTATGTGTGTAGCGCAGATGTGACGTCTCTTAGCATTCGTATAAGAGCTGCCAATGGCATATTTTTTGAAGCAGGCCTTTGTCACTAGCTAATTAACGGAGGCTGGGATGTAGCAGCTAGAAACTAAATAGGAAAATCAGAATCGGGCCCATTATCCGGTGGGAGACGCTCCATCTGTCCTGTATCCACCTGTAACTCATTTCTGTGACAGATCCATTGGTTTAAACATTAATCCCTAGATGTTTTTTTCTGCCTCTGTTTTTTTTTCTCATATTGACCAACTATAACTATAATACTAATTAATGATAGTACTGGGTTTCTGGCTTTATATTCTGGATTTAATTCTGACTGTTCATTCCAATTACCTGCATTGGGACATATAATAATACAATAATAATACTTGAATGTGTAGAACTAAGTTACTTATAGTTATAACCCCTTCTGTCTGTCTGTCTGTTATTTATTACCCAGTCTTGTTCTATTGCTGAGTTTGATCCTCAAGTTTAATACGCTACAGAATATACTGGCGCTATATATATATATATATATATATATTTTAATAAATATATGGCGATTGTACACAAAAGCCCCCTCCCAGCGACACAGGGTCTGGCAATGTCTGTGGGGGCAAATAACTAACGTCTGTAGCCCTGTCTGGGTTTACGTGTGCTTCCGCTTTTAGCGTATCACACAGGGATTTCCTAAAACCTGCAGACTTCCTTGTAGCCTCTGTATGTCTGAAGAGCGTACATACATTAATAAGGCGTGCATCCATTTAATGTTTGATATTCATACATAACTATACAATACAGCTGCATGTGAATAATCACTTTGTTTTATTATGTTTCCTCACTAGGGACTTAAGTCCAGAGTGATTGATTAGAGGGTTGATGTGACTTGTATCTCCATGTTTCCCAAGGTGTAATTAAATCAGTGTTTATTACTGACATGATCTATTCTGTCCTAGGTGTGTCACCCATGTGAATGCTGCTGGCCCGCATTACACACAGAGGGTGGAGAAGGTCTCCTCCCCTGCATTTCCTGGAAGCTGCACTCCTGCCTCAGCGTCTACCTGGCTCAGTGGTTCTTAACAGTTCAACAGTTCTCTATCGAAATTGTGAAATGTTTAGGACCACTTGGCCAGGAGGACAATCTCTTCAGTCCATGGACACTAGGGAGAGCGTCCCACCACCTCTTCCGGGAAAGAATAATGGCTTCTCTCTGTGGGGCACGAGCAGCCCTTCTCTATTTGTCTGAAGGACATGGGTGTTTTTGCAAATGTGAATAGTTTCGAGCTGTTTCTTGCCAGAACTCAGGAATGTAGTCTGACAGCCAAAGGGTTGGCATTTAGTAACTATATTTTCTCTGTGTAACATTCTTTTTTAAAAAATGTTTTCATTTAAAGTGAACCTGTGTCACCTGAGCCAAAAGGCAACCTACAAATTTGCTAGCAATGTGACATCTCTGAGTCTGAGGCACTGCCAGATTAACGTTCATGAGCTGCTGGTTCCTGGTGCATTGATAGTCTATTTGCTCATGAGTGTTAGCTCGGCCAACAAAATGGCTGCCTCCGCTACTAATCTAAACAACTGTTTTTAAAGCGCTATTTATACCACAGAAGTGGTGTCAAATAATGGAAGAATAGGAGAACAGTGGTCCCAAAATCACAAAACAAATAAAAAAATTACATTAAACAAACAAACACAAATAAATAGCAAATTATATGTAGCTTCTTTATAGGGATGGCCATCGACCATCGATGATCCATAAACATTGATGGTTTATGGCCGATGTTGAATGCTTTTAGCATTGATGGGGGAGAACCAGATGGTTTCCCTCCATCAATGGTAAAGCATAACCGAATAGATTTTTTTTTTTGTAAGCACCTGGGACACAGAGCTTAGCTCCGCCTCAGACAGTAGCGAAGCACCGCCCCCAGGTTCTGATTGATAACGGGACAGGCAGTCAGAGAACAGGGATGAGCATTGATTGGTGAAACCATTGATGGTCATCCATCGATGGCCCTTGCTAAATCGCCATTGTTGTTTACCAAACCGATGGCCATCCCTATACTTCTTTACTGCCATCAAATTGTAGGTTTTATATAATTTTATTTATGGTATAACTGGGCTCAGATCATGAAATGCTTTAGATCAGAGTTATGCAACGTATGTCTCTCTGGGGGAGATGTACAGTACTAAGCCTTGGAGAGAGATAAAGTACTAACCAATCAGCTGCTAACTGTCATTTTTCAAACATAGCCTGTAAACTGACAGGAGCTGATTGGTTGGTACTTTATCTGTCTCAACTTTATCTCATTCCCAGGCTTACTACATCTCCCCCTATCTTTTGTGGAGCTCTAAGTCCCTGAATGGAGTGGACTTAAAAATAGTGATTGTCCTTTAGTGATACATTACTATATATATATATATATATATATAGACACACACCAGTTTGTACATGAATATTAAATGTTAAACAAAAAAGGTACTCTATAGCTAATGTCATGCTGTAAATTAAAAATAAACAGCATTTTGAAATGAATGTTGATACTCCCAGATCAAATTACACTCCATTGCAAAACAATTGTAATAATAAAAAAATGGGTAATTACAATGAGATATTTGCATTCTTTTCATTTCTATGATGTAATAAATGTAGGCAGGACTGTTACGGAAGTTCCTGCAACCCTAGGTCAATACCATTTGGGCATCACCTTCCCCCTCTGCTTCAAGCACCCACTATACCCAGGTGTCCTAAGAAACAGTCTAGATTCAGCTAGTGGTGGCTGAATATGTTGTCCTATGATTATGGAGCAGAAAATCAGGACACCTATGATCTGATATTCCCTCTTTCCATAAATGGCATCCTATTGTTCCTTTTCTTTGACAGATATTGCAAAACAACTTTGTTGTGGAGCTATCACCACCAATTCTGGTAAGCTATATGCACAGCTGCTGCAGTACCACATGTGGTCAGCAGATGGTGAGCTTGCCCATTCTTCAATTTGTGAGACACTGCCAAGCTTCCAACATAATAGCGTTGCTATATTAGCATTATGTGGCTAATTATTATTAAATATTTGTGGCTTATTCCCCGAAAACACATGTTTTTGGGGGATACCCACAAATATTTTGTATCCCCTGAATGTATAAGGGAGGGATTGCAGCAAATATCTCCAATATGTGCACCTGTCCATCCATTTATGCCAGCAGCCGCAAGCCCCATAGGCTTCTATGAAGGATTTGATGCTGCCAGTTCTGGAGTGCGAAGCTGAAGATGGCGTAAGCCGCTGTATCCTACGGGCTACATATCGCATAGCTAGCCGCTAGAGGTTTCCATAGGAACCTTCTCCGTCAATGGCTGCCGCGCATGTGTAGTCAAACAGGAAGTATATTTGATGAGATTTGAGGTAAAAATTCTCCACATGTATGTAAATACAATATTAGACTCTAGTGTCAGCAATTTCCAGGAAAGCTCAGCCAACTTATACTATAATATCAGTGTATAATTCCATCTTGCAGCTTGACCTGCAGCTATGAAGTATTTTATTTTATTTTTCATTAACCATACCTCAAATCAGCATTACTTGTTCGCCTATCATTTTTATTTTGCAAATAAACGTTCATTTAAATACTCTGCTTACATTATTTATTTTCTTTCTTTCTTTTTTTTTTTTAGTATAAAACTTTTGGAATGAATAGCTGAATTTTTCTCCCCCTGATCTGAATGAGAGCGGTCGCTTCAGTTTTCAAATGCGGCCTCCTGGTCGCTAGCTAAGCTGTGGGTTACCACCCACAGCTTTAGCGACCGACCAGGGTGATGGTCGCGATGGTCAAGACCATCGCGACCATCGGGGCTTGCGACAAGACCCTAAGGTTAGGTCTCGGCAACTGCAAGCCCCAGGGAGCTTTCTGTTCTGATCGAGCAGGAAACTCCCCACTGACATCACTGCTGATGTCAGTGCGGCCGCCCACAAAACGGCAGGCGTTCCGTCAAGAACGCCTCCGTTTGTGTAGCCACCTCCCCCACCCTGCCTACAAAACGGGGCGAGCTGTCGATCAACATTGACAGCTGCCCCTTTTGCAGTGAGCTCCAGAGCGAGAGAATTTCTCTCTCGCTCCGGGGCTTGCGCACGCGCAGCGGCCAAGGCCTTAGCATCGACCCGGTTGCGAACACTCAGCGCTTGTGACCGGGTCTGAATGAGACTCAGTGTCAGTTAGATTGCATGCTTGCATATTTCTCTTCAGTAACAGTGACAATAGTAATGTATTTCACTTTGCGTTATAGTAGCGTGTGTTAAAAAGGTACTAATTAGTACAGTAGACCAATGGACTTTGATAATACACTATTTATAACATAAAATATACCTATTTATAAGTGATATTTTGTTATTCTGCTTTTTCTATAAATGTTTCATACAATTCTTGGCATAAATTAGTTTCCACAGAGAACATAATTCTTTTGTATATCTGCATTCTATTCATTTTATCAGGTACAGTAGCTGCAATAATCTGCTAAGCCTGTACAGGCAAACACTTAATTTTACCTATGGATCGTGACAAAATCGACCCATCTAGTGGACAAATTATTAGTAATACTGGACATACACTATACAATTATCTGGCCGATTGGTCAGACATCGGCGGATCGGTCAGATAATTGTACAGTGTATGCGAGCGACCACTCTGAAAATATAGATCGGTCGCCCATTCAATGCAATATTTTCTAAGTAAAAGTCAGCCGCATAGGGCAGGGAAGGAACGGGGAAATGTCTCTTCCCCTGGGGAGGAGAGTAGATATCGTGGCTCATACACTGTTAGATATCTTACAGTATATGGCCATGGCAGGGGCGTAACTAGATATTTAAACAGGCTCCATAGCAAAAGTTTGTAAGGGCCCCAATGTACCACCCAATGGTGAAAAATATACATAACACATGTAACTTTGACAAAAAGAAGATGGGCCCCCCATAGCTCTGGGCCCCATAGCAGCTGCACCCCTTGCACCTATGGTAGTTTCACCAATGGGCCACGATATCAGGCTGTCAGATAAAATGCCTGTCTGACAGGCATTTTGGGGTCTATTTACTAAGCAGTGTTAGGAGACAGAGAGAAAAGTGATAAGGTACCAGCCAATCAGCTCCCAACTGTCATTTTTCAAACCCAGCCTGTGAGATGACAGTTAGCTAAATTGGAGGTGGGTCAGCCATTAATATTGTACCTAGGGGTGGCCTGAAACTTAAATCCTCCTTTGATAACATTTGAAGATTAAGTAGCCACCATTTGACATAAATGTATTTTAGATATAAAATTCATTGGTCTGTTTGTTTATTTGTCTGTCTGTCCAGTTATGCATTCAGACACCCCTCCAACAATTGGGATGAAACCATCGCAAGCTGGTCCAATTGGATCCTGACCAGGTTTTAGGGGGATTAGGGTCCCGGTCGGACCTCCTGTTGGTATAGGCTGGGCAGAACATTGACCGGGGAGCCTGTTCTGAGCCTTCCACTGGTTGGATTTGGATGAATACTTCACAGTGGGGTGGTAATCGGTCTGGGATGCTTAATGAGTGGTTGGGGTCCCGGTCGGACCTCAAAGCGGAGTCAGAAATTTGACCCATGGAGCCTGTTCTGGGCCTTCCACTGGATGGATTTGGATGACATCATATAATAAAACTTAATAACTTGAAGATTTAAAACCGGGCAACGCCGTGTACTTCTGCTAGTGTATAATATGCTGTATATGTATTGCTGAGCAGGCAAGCAGATTTGCAGACTTGCTCTGCAGAAATGTACTGCACTGAACTGATCAGTGATGTCACAACAGCTTAAATGACTGTAGTATTAGCTTTTTGTCCTGTAGTGGAGTTGGGAGCTAGTACTTTTTAACAGAGTTTAATGGACTGTCAGGTTATCACTGATCAATTAATTTTAGCTTAACTATTCCTATCAGCAAATTTCAAATATGGATTTTAGTAGATGTTTAGAGACATACTAATAAATATAACAGGACTGAAGACATGATTCATATAAAATTATGGGATGTGTCAAACTTTCTAAAGAGGACAAGTGGATTCTGGCTATTAATTACCTAGCACATTCTATAAAATGATTCCTAGAAGCTGATTGATTAGCTATGGACACTTGTCATCTTTAAAAGGTCTGACAAATCTTCCCTTATATCATCATAGCCATGCCCCCTGCTGAACGATGGCATGAATTGCGGCTTTGAGAAGCAGAAGGCGGAGCCATTGGGGGCAGATCGTGCTTACTCCAGCACTAGCCCCTTGGACCTTCCCTTCAGAATCTCCCTGGTTGGAATCATGTACCACTACAGGTCCCCAGCATCAATAGTCACATATGGCTTATTGCCTGCTTTGTAGTGTAAGCATGGGGTAAACACACTGTACGCTGTTGAAGGAGTTAACACTTCACAGAATCAAAATATTATTGTACAGAAAAGTGTCTGCTAAGATGAAGGTCAGGGCAGGGCCTGATGAAGGTCAGGGCCTAATACGTGACACTGATACATAAGACGTGAAGAGACTACTGTGAGCATCTCAGGGGGATGGCACAAACGGAACTTTATATTGTAACTTTTCACAGTGTAATCATAATCACCAGCTGCAGGAACCACTTATTGAAAAATATATCACCCATGTGGGTTTATATTTACGCCAACCAATAACGTTATGTGAACGCGCTGCTAGCAGTATAATATGTAACATTTGCAGTGTCACTAACTTGCATGCATCATGACAGTCTGTTCGGGATCTATTTTATAAAAAAAGAAGCTAAGTAGCGCTGTTACTGACTGATATCAATTTATTTGTTGCCATCTTTCTGAAGATATTACCCGGAAGTTGGCACTGCTGACAGTTTAGGGGTGGGGGAGCTGCAGGCACACTGGGGGGCCTATTCTGAGTGCCAGGGCTGCAAATAAAATGGCACCCATCTGCTGCCTCACACACATCATCATTTGCATACCTTCCAACATCCCAATTTTGGTGGTACAGTCCCGCTTTTCAGGCAACGTCCTGCCATCCTACCCGTGGGTGGCATTGCCTCACAGGAGGGGAAAGAATGGGAGGTCACGCTCACTGCTGCTTTAAACACTCTCTAAACAATGTAGAGAGAGGATGGGGGCAGCTCCAGAAGAGCTAGAGACACCCCCAGCATCAAGATAGAAACCAGAAATGTAGACTTCTGCTGCCCCCCATTCCACTGCAATCTACTATCTGAGCTAGCTTTCTCAGCTCTGTTGCCTCCTTATAGTCCTGCCTCAGATAAATTACACTTGCCGTTAATCCTGATTCATGGACCCCATAATCGGAAAGTGGGAGTGGATTGGAGGCAAAGTTTATTTTGTCCCTGTTTTGCACTTTTAAATGTTCGGAGGTATGAATGCCACTCTGCCTTCCAGCACCCTTGCCCCTGCTTTTAGGTGGTGGTGGGGTGCACTATGATTGTCCCACTATAAATCCACCCAGCAACCATAACTATTGCAAAGTTCACAAGCCAATCCTGGTTCAGCCAGGATCTTTCACAAGGGCCAATCCCAGCTGCCTCAGGGTTTCCGGCCATGTTCAACCGAGATGGGCCAGCCCTCACTGCTTCAGAGCTTACAGCGTCCTTGGTGCTGGTCTTTACCTGGGCAGCAGTGGCCTTCTTAAGCTCTTTTGCATAGTCCACTGTTCCACCAAGTCTTCTGGTGTCTTCACCGACTCCTCTTCTGTTGGGCATCTGCTATTCAATCTTCACCTTGTGGGTTGGTCGGCCTGTTTAGGCTCTTACCAGGGTTTCCAGAGGCGGGACATGGATGCAGAGATCAGCGTTTGGCATGCCATGGGCATCTTGGATCTGCACCATGGAGAGCCAGGATTGGCTCGCTCCCAGAGCCATTTCCAAAATGTGCTGCTATGATTGGTTGGGCCTGCTGGTTCAGGCCCACCATTGAGTTCGTGGGGAGAGGAGGTGGGAACTCATGGACGCTGCCGGACTAGGGATGGCCATTGGTATGGTAACCATCGATTGGAAAAAATAGCAAGTGGCCATTGATGGTAACCAACTATGCAATGGATGACCATCGATAGTTTCACCAACCGATGGTCATCCCTGTTCTATGTCTGACTGGCCCATGGGCCAATCAGAACCGGGGGGCGTGGCTTTGAGGGTGTCGGGGGATGGTGTTATACTCCATGTCTCGGCACCATGTAAAAAAAACCTAAAACTATTCGGTTATGCTTTGCCATCTATGGCCCTCATTCAGAGCCGTACGCTCTGAGCAGAGCGCACGCTCTGAATGAGGGCCGGCCTCCATTTTCATGGAGCATCCTCCTGGACGCTCGTATAGCTGTGGGTCACCACCCACAGGCTATACGAGCGTGCATTGTGATGGTCGCGATGGTCGTGACCATCGCGACCATCGAAATTGCGAGCCGGAGCCTGCGGTTGAGGTTTTCAACCGCAAGCTCCGGAGTGATTTTGGCTCTATCAGAGCCAAAATCACTCCCACTGACATCACTAGTGATGTCAGTGGGCCGGCTTCTGACGGGAGGCATTCCCGTGGGAACGCCCCCGTCAGGGAGGCACGCCCCCGGCACGCCCACCAAAGGGGGCGTGCTGTCAATCAACATTGACAGCACGCCCCCTTTGATCGGACACAACGAGCGAAGGACTTTCCTTCGCTCGTCGCGTCTGGCGCATGCGCACGACGGAGCTCCCTCCGTCGTGCGCATGCTCAGTCCATAACATCGACCCACTTGCGAGCGGACAGCCGCTCGCGAGTGGGTCTGAATCAGGCCCTATGTTCTCCCCCTTCGATGTGAAAAACATTTGACATTGGCAATAAACAATCGATTATTATGAATCATCGATGGTTGATGGCCATCCCTATGCCATGCAGTGCTGGCTGGCAGGAACTGAATCCCTGGGATCCAGGCTGGCCGCCATGCCGGGGCTTCCTTCACACCCTCCTACAGACCTCATGTCCCAAGGTGGTACATGTACCACCTTGGTCCAAGGTGGTACTGTGTCATAAAGATGGCAGATGTGCATAACAGATAGGATCATTGCGGTCTTTACTGGCTATTGGTAAGGTCAGAAACCATAGGAAGCTATGTCACTTCTTACTATAAATATAAACCATTTAACATAAGTTTTTATATACAAACGTCTAACATAATTTTATTGACAAAGCAGCAAAGTGATCTTATAGCTGGAAGTCATTAAAGCTATTACCAGCATTATTATTATTTATTATAACCAGTTATTAATATAGTGCACACACAAACATTCTGCAGTCTCATCAGACCAGAGAGTCCTTTAGGTGCATTTTGGCAAACTCCAGGTGGGCTGCCATGTGCTTTTTACTAAGGAGTGGCTTCTGTCTGGCCACTCTAATATACAGGCCTGATTGGTGGATTGCTGCAGAGATGGTTGTCCTTCTGGAAGGTTCTCCTCTCTCCACAGAAGAATGCTGTAGCTCTGACAGAGTGACCATCGGGTTCTTGGTCACCTCCCTGACTAGGGCCCTTCTCCCCCAATCGCTCAGTTTAGACGGCCGGCCAACTCTAGGAAGAGTCCTGGTGGTTCCGAACTTCTTCCATTTATGGATGATGGAGGCCACTGTGCTCATTGGGACCTTCAAAGCAGCAGAAATTTTTCTGTACCCTTCCCCAGATTTGTGCCTCAAGACAATCCTGTCTCGGAGGTCTACAGACAATTCCTTGGACTTCATGCTTGGTTTGTGCTCTGACATGCACTGTCAAGTGTGGGACCTTATATCCTTATATAGACAGGTGTATGCCTTTCAAAATCATGTTCAATCAACTGAATTTACCACAGGTGGACTCCAATTAAGCTGTAGGAACATCTCAAGGATGATCAGTGGAAACAGGATGTACCTGAGGTCAATTTTGAGCTTCATGGCAAGGACCGTGAATTTTTATGTATATGTGATTTCTTAGTGTTTTTTTTTAATTAAATTTGCAAAAATCTCAAAAAAACTTTTTACACGTTGTCATTATGGGGAATTTTGAGGACAAAAATTAATTTATTCCATTTTGGAATAAGGCTGTAACATAACAAAATGTGGAAAAATTGAAGCGTTGTGAATACTTTCCAGATGCACTGTACATTCCCTATCACATGTTCACACACTTACACACTAGGGTTAATTTTTGTTGGGAGCCAATTAACCTACCAGTATATTTTATGAAGTGTGTCTCCTGCTTTAACCAAACTACTGCTCAGTAGTGGACGTTCCCATAGTTTCTATGGGGGGATGGTGGCCTGCAATAATTTTTCTGCCTTTAGGCTACATGACCACATATGTGCAACAGGTGTTGCCGGGACAGAACCCACTATACTATAAGCTCTTCGTTGGAACAGCCGCCTTTCGTAAGTGCTGCCCTGGCAGGAATATTTTGGTAAATGAATCCTGTAAATCATCGCTGCAACTAGTGGTGATAACGGATGATAATTCCCGGGTTTATATTGTCGATACATTTAAATAAGCCCCTAATGTGAAGATTTGTGAATACAGTCTGAAATAGATCAGCCTTTACATGGTTACCACCAAATTTTGAACAATAGATTTTACTATTATCAAATTCACAGACGTTTGTTTGTAACTTAGTGATAGAAGCGCAAGCTTCAAGATTATTATACAGTATATCAAGCTATTGATCAGTGTAGTCAAAGGGGTTAAATTAAATTTCATCTGGACGACTGATAATTTGTGACGTCCCCAGTGGACAACTTTGTCCGGTCATTTCTCACACATACAGCCAGCGCATACATCAGTGCGTGTCACGGTTACTGACACACTCATATATTATTGCGTTCTTTTACACCATAAACATAAAGTGTTTTCCTCACCTCAGCCGCGGCGCGATCTTCAGCCACTGACACGTAATTGTCATCGGTGATGCTGAAAACTCCAGCACTCAATAAATTGTATTCTTTGAGGTACAAATCTGATCCGATGGATGGGACTCTGAGGAGTAATAAAGAAAATACCATTCTGTGTTTATAGGACGGAGGAGACACTAAAGAGACTGAACATTTAATAACACAGATCTGCAGTGAATCACTTCACTAATGAGGGGACCACATGCACCATGATTACTTTACTTTTCATGCTGTCAGGGGGTTTTAGTGCAATATTTGCCACAGAAACACCCAGCTTGAAGGCATGGTAAGACCAAGCAGTAACTTTTCTACCTTATACTAATTGTTATGATGTAAAAAAACAAAATCAAAACAACTTTATATAATGCAAAAGAAACAATGGTAGTATGAAGTTCTGTTTTATAGTATAATGTGTTTGATGTCCAAGGTACACGATGGTCTGTACCTGCTGAATTCATACACTTGGGGGTCCCTCCATGTCTCACCAAGCATAACTGGCATGCTGTGCTTTGCAATTAAAGGTTTTTGTTCTATGTCATATCAACTTGTGGGATGGATTGTAGGCAGGGTCAGAGCAACCGTTTGCCTTGGATGTCTGTGGCTAGGTGGTGCCTTCAACACTGAACTATTGACATAATAATACCCTCACATGGACTGCCGGCCGCTGACATGGAGGAGAAGCAGCCTGTATCTTACCTGGACAGTTAGGTGGTACCAGACTGAATGAGTGACATTAATCACCTTAGCTTCCCCACGTTGAGCGTTTGTCATGAAGGGTCAACTGCCGGTGACTTCTCACCTGTGAAGCTGCTGGGTGCTGCTCCTCTGTGCCACTATTGGACTGGCAGTGTGGTGTGTCGTTATGATGTCACACTTGCCCCTGCCAGGTTGTGGTGCTACGGTTTGGGGGTATTGAACAGCACTGTGTAACCTTGTTAGGGACAAAAAAAAAAAAACGAAGGACGCAAACGTTCATACTCTTATTGTTTATAGAAATGAGGGACAATAGGTAGCTATAGATATAAGTAATGATTTTTGGATACATTAGTGAGCGGTCCTGTCCATCAAACCAGACATTTCCATTGTGTTGTCTGGTTGTATCAAGAAACTGCAATTTATTAGGGCCTAGTCCTAAAAATGACAACTTCTCAGAAATGTAGGTGTCAACGAGAAGATGGGCGCTTCTTGCATAGCCCTACAATTATATAATTAATAGATCTGCAAGTTTCATATGGGACAGAAGAACATACAAGACTTTAATGATATTGCACTGCTAGGTGTATTGGCTGACAATCGGCCCTCCATAATTAAGTATCCAACTCGCTGCGAGTAGCAGTGGTGAATACATATTCAATGGAGCAATTCAACATTGCTCTGGTGCAGAGACAGCTGACCCAATAATCTGCTTTCTCTGCATCTGCTTCACCATTACTTCCGTAGCAGTGAAAGAGATCTCGGCAGTGCCAGTGCATGAACTGGGCCTCACACTGGAGCACAAAGCCCTGGCGTCTGGCGGAAGGAGCCAGACAGGGCGAAGGGATATGAAAGAATCCCTCCGCCACCCGGGACTGTGAGATGGCAGTTAGGAGCTGTATTCCTGGCACCTTATCACTTTTCACTCTGTCTCCTAACCAGTGGCATAACTAAGGGGGGTCGAGCAGGGCGTGTGCCCTGGGCGCAGTAGTACTGGTGGCACGGGGGGCGCCGCCACCCACGATACCGGCCCGCCCTAGTTAGGCAGTGTAGCGCCGACCGCAGTGTGTGCGGTCAGCGCTACACATTTACACAGGACCGGCGCTAGGCTTCCCAGCGCTGGTCCTGTGCTGCACAGCCAAGCCCCATCCCTCCCCCTGAGCGCTTGCCCAATAGCGCCAGGAGGAGGGTGGCAGACGGGCTCATGCTGTGCATAACACACACATTTGTGTGTTAATCAGCAGCCAATGAGAGTCAGCCGACTCTCATTGGCTGCTGCTGCTACTACACACACATCATCACCCCGAGCGGCAGCGATGTGTGTGTGAATCAGCAGCCAATGAGAGTCCGACAGACTCTCATTGGCTGCAGCGTCCACTGCAAGAGCCGGGTTGGAGCTCACTCAAGAGCTCCGCCTTCCGGCTTATGCAGTGGGTAATGGGAGAGATGTCATGACGTCTCTCCCATAATGCTGAGCGCGCCAGCCCGGGAGGACCCCCGGGAGCGGTGTCCGGAGCGTGGATTCAGGTGAGTATATATATTTTTTTAACGTGTCTGCACTACTGGGGGCACAACGGGGGAGGGGGTGACTACTACTGGCAGCACCATTACTGGGGGGGGACCTCTACTGGGGGTGGGGCACTTCTGGTGTCTACTACTGGTTGGGGCTACTACTGGGCGCACTTCTACTGGGGACTACTACTGGGGGCACTATATAAGGTGCTTACTACTAGGGGCACTGCACTGGGGGGACCTCTACTGGGGGCAATAATAGGAAGGACCACTACAGGGGGCACTGTATAAGGGGCACTGGATAGGGGGACCACTACTGGGGGTTTGCATAAGGGGGACCACTACAGGGGGCACTACATAAGGGGGAACACTACTGGGGGCACTTCATAGGGGGAACCTCTACAAGGGGACACTTAATAGGGAGCACCACTACAGGGGGCACTGGATAGGGGGGATCACTACTGGGGGCACTGCATGTGGGGGAGGCTTACTGCTAGGGGCACTGCACTGGGGGGACCACTGCTGGGGGACTCCAAATAGGGAGGACCACTCCAGGGGGCACTGGATAGGGGGGATAACTAATGGGGGCCTGCATAAGGGGAACCACTACAGGGGACACTGCATATGGGGGGACTACTACTGGGGGCACTATATAAAGGGCACTGCATAAGGGGGGTACCACTACTGGGGGCACTGCATTGTGGGGACTGCTACTGGGGGCACTGAATAAGGGGAACTAATGGGGGGCTGTATAAGGGGGACCACTACTGAGGACATTGCATACTGGGGGTACTGTATAAGGGGCACTACTGGGGTTAAGGTGCATATGGATAGGAATGCTCTGAGTGACGATAAAGGGGGGTGTGTCATGTTGACACGCCCCATTTTTAAGTGACCACGCCCATTTTCCTGCCGCACGCGCCTAAGGCGCGCGCACAAGGGGAGGGTGTGCTCCATTATCAAATATGCCTTGGGCTCCACATATCCTAGTTACGCCACTGCTCCTAACACTGTTTAGTAAATAGACCTCTTAGACGCTAATCCCGGTGCGACAGCTACTTTTTACGCAGTACAACTGTGAATTTATGCTACTTTTGCAGCCGATGGAATCTGTACAGAGACGGCCACCGGCTGCGTCTCTAATCTGTCGCTTTGCATAAAAATAGTCGCACCATCAGACACACATTGGTGCAGGGCCATAACTAGGGTAGTGCAACCAGTGCCATGGCACAGGGCCCAGCAGGGCAGGGGGCGCTGTTTGGGCCTGTCAATATTCGTGTTTACTATCATTCTCACTTGTAGCTTCCTCTTCTTTTATTCCCAGCATCTCCTGCCCTCCCCTATCTCTTCCCTGGCCCTTCCCAATGAGGCCATGGCCCTTTTCAGATACACTATATTATGTCCCTATTTCAAAAATGGGGGAGGGGGGGCGCCAATGCTCTCTCTGGCACAGGGCACCAAAGAGCCTAGTTACGGCTCTGCATTGGTGGCACCAGCGGACATTACAGCAACCATTTGGATGCTCAGAATGTCTGTCTGAACATGGCCGCTGAAATCACTGCAATGGCGAAAAAAGTGAAGCGCCTGAATGGCCACCCCCTTTTTAGCCAGCAGAAATGCCCTATCAAACACCACTCCTCTGCATCCAAATTCTCACTGCGTCCCCCGGTGGTAATCATTGGAACGCGTGCGCAGTGCGACTCTGACTCATGTGCAGTACAAAACACATCGATAACTGCGCCAACAACGGCATTGCGTTCACCTCTTAACCAGGCCCTGTGCCTCGGGACAGCCACGACCTGTGTTGGGAAACATAAGTGGTATGTACTGTTCTCCGCTGTTCTGCGAAGGTACCTACAGTGTTTTGCAGTGGAGTATGGGGCAGTCTAACACTTCTCAGTGCCAGACGAACCCCTATAGTTATGATCACGCCACCGATGCGACGTATCGTGATGTAGGCGTGCTACGTTCCGATTCACGAATCAGAAATGTTGGTGGAGGGGGTGTGAGTATCACAGTGCACATCTGAGCTTATCAAAGAGACCACTAATAACATTCACACATATATACATAGAAGGGGATCCAGCCAAAATGCCGATGGCCAGGAAGCCGTCTGACTAAATCCCGGCATCTAAATACTAACGCGGGACTAAAGACAGGCGTCAAAATTCCAACGCTCATCTATATCCCGACGCCGGAATCTAGACAGACAGCTTCCCGAACGAAGGTAAGCCGGGCAGTGTTAGTGCTTAGCTGCGGGGGAGGGTTAGGTTTAGGGACTACTGGGTGAACTTAGGGTTAGGAACCACCCCAGGAGGGTTAGGTTTAGGGTGCGGGGAGGGGGGGTTAGGTTTAGGCATCCCTGGGGGGGAGGTTAGGTTTAGGCACCACCTCGGGAGGATTAGGTTTAGGGTGCGGGGAGGGGGGGTTAGGTTTAGGCATCCCCGGGGGAAGGTTAGGGTTAGGCACCACCGGGGTGGGGTGGGGGTTAGGGTTAGGCACCACTATTTGAGGGTTAGGGGGGGAGGGTTAGTGTACTTATCAGCCCCAGTTGGGATCTTCAGCGTTCGGGCTTGCGGCGTTGGGATTTAGGGGTCTAGTTACTAAGCAGTGTTAGGAGACAGAGTGAAAGTGATAAGTCTGTGATAAGGTGCCAGCCAATCAGCTCCCAACTGTCATTTTTCAAACACAGCCTGTGAGATGACAGTTGGGAGCTGATTGGCTGGCACCTTATCACTTTCTTATAATTTTTCACTCTGTCTCCTAACACTGCTTAGTAAATAGACCCCTCAGTCAGACGGCTTTCCAGCTGTCGGCATTTCATACCCAACCCCATAGAAGTCCCAGACATAGAATAGTTTTGAGATGTGTTTGTTTTGATGAGTTGGGATTGTTTTGAGAACATTCATAGACTGCAGCTTGTCTCTCTGCACTGAACGACTGTACTCTGTGTTACATAAGGCACCCAATGATACAGCATCTATTGGAAAACAAATGGCTACACACCACACCTTCCAACACTTGGGTGTCCCAGATTGCCACATGAACAAGTAGTCATGTTTTAGGCGTGTCCTGTCTCCTGAGCCTTCCCTGACCGAATTGGTGACCCCAGATCACATGATCTGCTGGGATCCCCCTTGGACAGTGCACTCTAGACATTCGTCTACACGGCCTATGCCCAGGGTTGGCTCTGCATGTCCCCCCAGGGTGTGCCCAGTGCTGACATAGGGAGGCATTCATGAAAGCTTGGAGAGATAACATTGTGAAAGATATATTTACTTAGCCATGGACAGAGATAAAGTGAACGGAGATATAGGGGACTAGTTACTAAGCAGTGTTAGGAGACAGAGTGAAAAGTGATGTCAGTGATAAGGTGCCAGCCAATCAGCTCCCAACTGTCATTTTTCAAACACAGCCTGTGAGATGGCAGTTGGGAGCTGATTGGCTGGCACCTTATCACTTTTCACTCTGTCTCCTAACACTGCTTAGTAAATAGACCCCGTAGTCCCAACCAATCAGCTCCTACTGTAACTGTAATTTTTCAAACACAACTTGTAAAATGACAGGAGCAGATTGGTTGGTACCTTATCTCTCAATGTTATCTCTCTCCAAGCTTTCATGAATAACCTATGCGCTTTGCTGCCCTCAGTCACGTACCCCTCCCCTAAAGACACCCAACCAATGCTGCCACCTACTGCCATTTTCCATCTGTCCTGCAGGTACACAAGCTGGGAGGGAAAACAATTTAGCTCCAAAATATAATGATAGTCAGCTACAGTAACATATATTAGTGTTTATAGGGAAGTTTTTTTTCTTAATCCTACACATAGAAGCCCCCTGTCATGATCTATTTAAAGAATATGTGATAGCTACATACCTCCCAACATGACCCTCTCCAGGAGGGACACAATGCTCTGGTCCTGGACTTCCCTGGTAAGAGGTGGGGCTGCAGCACAGTTCAAAATTCAAATAGGGGAGTCACACCAACTGTCATTTCACACTCTGCCAAACATCACTGGCTGGGACTCACTGGCAGTTGGTGTGACTCCCCTATTTGAATTTTGGACTGTGCTGCAGCCCCACCTCTGGAGCCTCCACCAATCATAAATTACTAGGGAAGTCCAGGACCAGAGCATTGTGTCCCTCCTGGAGGGGGTCATGTTGGGAGGTATGTAGCCGTTAAAATAAGGCCATTCTGGAAAAGGGCATAGCGGCCAGTGCCATTTTGAATAAAGTTCATTTAAAGAAACCAAACAAAAAAAAACCAGCAGTTTTGAGGAGTCAGCAGTAGGAGAGCAACAGAGGTAACACAGAGTCAAAACTGTATGGTGTTAAATCGTGACTCTGCTGACACCCTCAGCCAATAGAGAGCATAGCACGTATCTGAGACAGGAGAGCTTTGAGACTTTATATCTATGCTGATCTGCCTACATCTGAGGGGACACTGCCTCAGCAACGTCCAGTAGACTAAGTGAGATAAAGCATGTTTATATATATATGTATCTGCACCACTGCACATGACATTGGGGGAGATGCATTATAGCGGCACTTATCGTGCCGCTATAACGCTTCCTGCATCGCGAAGCAGGAAGCACCAAAGATGAGATGTATGATAATCTCATTGGCCGCTGTCCCTACTGTAGGGATAGGGCATCACCAAACTGCAGCTGTCGATATCAGGCGAACTGACCATTCATACATAGCCCAGCACATCGGCGCTGCTATCTTGGAGATAGCAGCGTCGATAATGACAGGGCGCCCAGCCCCCTAATCATACATGGGGAAGAAGCAGTATCGGCGCACATAACATGCGCTGATGCCGCTTCAATGGTTAATACATCTGTCCACTGGTGTAAGTTCATCCTAGACGCAAGGAGGCAAGTTATAATTAGGTGCCCTCCCCCAACCAGAGCCGCTGATACTATATTGTAGCAATTCTCATGCAGACAGACAGCAGCTGATGGTCTAACATGGAGCTCTCCACTAGTGTATGGTGGCTTCTCAGGTGCCGGGAAGAGGTGCCATGTATTGGGCGGCCGTGATGGTACACTCTGGGTACATAGTTACAGCCCTAAGTGGGGTGAATATATTGTGGGCGATGGAGGAGGTGCCCCTGTGGCAGGCGCCTCCATTGTCTCCCATAGTTCTACCCCTGCATCTGTCCCATTATCCTTTATATGCTATACCCATGGTCGTAACTACCATAGGGTAAAGGGGTTCAGATGCTATGGGGCCCAGAGCTTAGGGGGTCACATCTTCCTTGTAAAAGCTACATGTGTTATATACAATTTTCACCATTGGATGGTACATTCTCAATAAATTAACCCTACGGCCCTATATTTCGGGAGGTGCACATCTACCGTGTACTCAAAGTGGGACCCCTAGAAGGCTCTTCTACTTCTTTATCTCAACAGGTGCTCCCAGTAACAGGACTGAAGTTATTAGAAAATATATTGAGAATCTTTAGACAGTGAAGTATCATTTAAGGTCCAAGACATTTTATAGAAGATAATTATAGTATGAAATTAAACTACTAGATAGAGAGTAAGGTTGTAAACAGTAGTGTTATCATTACCTTATACTAGCTTACAGTTAGGTGCTTTAATGTATCTAGGAAGCATTATAGTCTATTGTTAGTTGGTAAAATGTACGAACATTATACTTGTAAATGTTATAATAACTTTTGCAATGGTCAACCAGTGTACATAGCCAGGGGCGTATTAAAAGAGGAGGGGGCCCTTGTTCACTCCCCGTGCACACCCTGCACCCATTATAAATATGCCCCTGCACATAGCCCTTGTGTAATTGTCATATTAACTGTAACATCACTACATCAGTGTCGCCTGGAGTGTCCTTTGGATGCTCCAGGCATACACCCTGCAGTCTGTGCGTCCTCAGGATGCCCCGAGCATCCTGAGGACGCACTTCGCTGTGATGGAGGGTGGGGTCGACACAAGGCGTTGTGCAGCCCTGTTACACTTTTGGCAGGTATGGTACCAACACTGCAAATGGAAATTTAGGACAAAACCAGTACCACCCACATTAATGCCAATTTTTGGTCCATATTTTTGGCAGGCCATGCCATTTTTGATGGTCCATTAATATAGTGCAAACTATTGCGTAATTACTAAACAATACATCTGATTAAACACATATGAATGATTTAGCTATATTTAGGTTTTCCTGACAAAACCTATAATCATTTTCAAATAAGCAAGTCAAATTTATAATAATATTAATATGATAAATAAAAGTAAATATTAAATACAATGGGTCTTGTATTACGAGACAGGAAAAATAATCGTGTATTTTTTTAATGGAACACTAGATGGCTCTGTTGAGCTCTGTAAGAGCTTAGTATTGGCAAATCCTTAGTAATAACGCACACAGCAATGGTTTGCAGTTATTTCCTTAGAAAATACTGGTCACTAAATTCTAAGCATGCTTTGGGGGCAATAGAACTTTTCAGGCATGTTTAATTAGAGGGAAAAATGATTGCACTTAGCAATATTGCTCCATGTTTAAGAACATACACATTGTATATTGCCATCTCCATCAAGGCAACCTGCTGTTTCTATTGCATACATTTGTATCAGGGAGCCTGCTAGTAGGAATATGTCTTTTACTCTGTCTTATGGATGTAATAGCTGTGCTGTGAGGCATGAGGTTGCATGCTAAGTGTAGTCAATAGCCCATGGAATACAATGCAAGATGGCACACACCTTGTAATGCGATAAGTGTCACATCAAAATCAAACTCACAGTTGTCACAGTGGATGCACCAGACTTGAATGTGAATTTTGCCACAATTATAACATAGCACCTTACCGGTGTTTTTATACTAAGCGCAATATTGACCCATTCCCTTGCACATTTTGTATGGTATAGAAACACATCCATTAAATGTATAAAATGAACAGTAAAGATCAACATTATAGTAATGTTAACGTAGGTTAAGTACAGTGAGGTTGTACATGATGCAGATCTGCAGACACAGGTGTGGTATGTTTTGTTGACATTCATCAAGTCAACACTGAGGAAATGCTGACATGATTAGTAGGTTGACAAAATGTCCCTGATAATCTAGCTGTGACTCACCTGGTACAGCAGGTACGGTAATGTCTAAATCCCCTTCACAGAGGGGACCCTGACGTCATCAGCCAGTATCCAGCGTCATACCCTACCAGCCAAGTGGGCATAGAGGGGGAATATAACCATGTGGTGAGCGCAGCAAGCCCGCGAGGGGACAACAAAGTTGTTTAAGTGGGGACAAAGTACTTGTGTAGCTGGCTGTCATGGGCAGGAACTGCACTTCCGCCCTCACTCACGTCACTACCAGGTCCCTAGTATGAAGGGGAAATAAGCTCTACCCAGCAGGTACGGCGGCTCCAGCAGTGACATCAGGATGACTTCCGTCACTCAACAAGGAACTGTGACGTCATCCCATTGAGGCCACAGCACAAAGGAGAAGGAGACACTCCTCTCCAACATGGGGGCATATGTTGCACCAGGCATAAAGCTGGCACAAGTATGCAGATAGAAATGGCTACTTCCACACTGATATGTGCAACTTGGCAAACCGGCGAATATCTGCATTTATTTCCATGCACGCAGTGAGAATGTAATTGTTACCTGACCTGTGTCTTACACTGCATCAGTCCCTATGTCACTATTTACTAAATATATAATAATTATTGTTGTACTGTATAAATTACATTTATAGAATAGTGAACACTAGAGGGTGTAGTTTCCCTTTAAATTCTCCTCATAGAGCCCCCCAATAAATTGAATTTCTTGTCCACAGGGACATATGGGGTCTATTTATCATGCATGTAGTGATAGTGCCTTTCCCCGGAGCATTACGCATCCAGCGAAGGCTTATCAGTAGACTGCAGGTGGGCTGGATTTCCTACCACATCACAAGGTGACTCAGGGGAGTGATAATACATTGCAGCTGTACAGTATAACTGTGCTATGATGCAATGCATTATGTTAAGCAGTGGCGTCACAGGGGAGCTGTTTGTCGCACTGGGTGTCACCGACCCCAGTGACACCACTGATGTTAAGCCATACTTACATACTCTCTCGGAAGGTGTGGGACACTCCCGATTTTTCTGGTAGTCCCCCACATCCTCGGAAGTCTGGGTGGATCTTCTGCATCCCGCCCACTTCCTAGGATGGGGAGATAATACCGGGAATCGTAGGCCTGTACAGATGGGGTGAGGCTAAAATTATGCAAATTGGCTCTCAAATCATTTTGCCATGTTGGGGCGGGGCCTAACGATGTAAGAGCCAGGACCCGCCCCCAAAGTGGCCAGCTACTGTACATCTCCTTCTGCCAGAGAGAAGAAACAAAAAGTGGGTCAGTATGTGTTAAGTACCGCTGCCAATGAGTGAATAATAATAGTTAGACCCCAAAGTCTGGTGGGTATATTCAGGGCCGGATCTAGACATTGTGGAGCTCAGGGCGAAAGTTCACAGTTGCGTCCCCCCCCCAAAAAAAACAAACAACAACAACTTTTTGTAGATGATGTTCTTCTGCGCACGCTGAAAGCACATGCGCTTCCATAAAGGGAGCGTGTCCTTGCAGAACACCCCCAATTCATCACACTGTGGGGCGTGCCCAGCACTTATGAAGGTGCTGGGCTTCCCCCAAGCTCTCCCCTCGAGGCGAATAATTGCCATGTGCAGTAATGCACCTTACACAGTAATGCCCTTTATAAATACATTATGCCACATGCAGTAATGGCCTTTATAAACACATTATGCCACACGCAGTAATGCCCTTTATAAACACATTATGCCACACGCAGTAATGCCCTTTATAAACACATTATGCCACACGCAGTAATGTTCTGTATAACACATTATGCCACATGCAGTAATGCCCTGTATAACACATTATGCCACATGCAGTAATGTCCTGTATAATACATTGTGCCACACACAGTAATTCCCTTTATAATACAGTATCCCCAATTCAAATTGCGCCACACATTAGTCCCTTATTCATGTTATGACACACAGTGGTGCCCCTTTTACACAATGCCCAAATTAGTGCCTCTTATACACAAGGTCCACAGTACTTAGTAGTGCCCCTAATGCAATGCCCACAGTAGTAGTGCCCCCTATAGTAGTGCCCACATTAGTAGTGCCCCGGTAATAATGCCCCCTATAGTAGTAGTCATGATGTCCCTCCCATAGTGCTCTATGCGGGAGCCGCCGCTGCAGGGAGGGAGCCGGGTGCCAGCTGATAACAAATATCAGTGGGCGCCTGGCAACGCGGGGGGGACCGGCGCTGTGTGTTTTTTTTATTATGGGAATTTTTTTTTTGCCTTCTGGGGACTCAGTGGCGCCCTCTAGGGGCCAGCGTCCCGGGTGACGGCCCTGTTAGCCCACCCCTAGAACCACCACTGGGTATATTTACTAAAGTGAGAGTTTTGAAGAAGTGTAGATGATGCCTTTAGCAACCAATCAGATTCTAGCTATTGTCTTCTAGTAGGTGCTAGTCTTCTGAGTAAGTCTAAGTTGTTGCAGTCTCCAGATACACAGAGGGCTCTCCTGCTGCCAGCAAGGACACAACGGCCTAGAAAATATGAGATATGGTAAGAACTTACCCTTGTTATCTCTATTTCTACGAAGTCCATAGGGTTCCACAGGATACCTTGGGGTATAGGTGTGACGTCAGTCGCAGGGCACCAAAGAGTTAAGCTTTCAGCCTCCCAGGATGCACTAGGTCCCCCTCCTATACCCCGCCCCCGGGCCAAGGCACCTCAGTTAGTTACCAAGCCATAGGCCGGAGGAGGAGAAGGAAGAGAGAGAACAAAGATCTGGACACATACAAGAATCACATTCTCACCAGAGGGAGACGGAAAACCGGTGACCAGAGCAAAGCCCATCTGCAGCACAGGTGCGACAGGGCGGGAGTCCTGTGGAACCCTATGGACTTCGTAGAAATAGAGATAACAAGGGTAAGTTCTTACCATATCTCATATTTTCTACTTCAGGGTCCATAGGGTATCCACAGGATACCTTGGGGATGTCCCAAAGCAGTATCCTTTAAGGGTGGGGACGCTCCTGTGCAGAAAGGAGAATCCGCCGCCCGAAGGAAGCATCCTGAGAGGCGAAGGTGTCAAACCTGTAATACCTCACGAAGGTATGGACAGAAGACCACGTAGCAGCCTTGCAGATCTGAACTGCCGAGGCACCACGTCGAGCTGCCCACGAAGGACCCACAGACCTAGTGGAATGAGCCTTCAGAGAAGGAGGGACCGGTAGGCCTTCATGAAGATAAGCTTCAGAAATAGCCATACGGATCCAGGCTGCCAAAGTTTGCTTTGAAGCAGGCCAACCCTTTTTACGGAAGCCAAAGAGGACAAACAAAGCGTCCGACTTCCTAAACGAAGAAGTGCGGTCAACATAAGTCCTTAAGGCCCGCACAACATCCAAAGAGGCCTCACCCACGGAAAGACCCGGTGAGTTAAAGGCCGGAACAACTATTTCCTCGTTAATATGAAACTGGGAAATAACTTTGGGAAGAAACTCGGGCCGAGTGCGGAGCACTGCCCTGTTCCCATAAAAAACCAAGAAAGGGGGTCTACAAGAAAGAGCCCCTAACTCAGAAACACGTCTGGCCGAAGCAATGGCCAGAAGGAAAACAGTCTTAGCTGTTAGCCATTTAAGATCCACTGAGCCCAGTGGTTCAAACGGCGGTCCTTGGAGAGCCCTCAGGACCACAGCCAAATCCCAAGGCGCCACAGGTGGAACAAAGGGCGGCTGAATGCGGAGAACACCCTGCATAAAGGTGCGCACATCCGGGATTGTAGCAATCCTACGGTGAAACCAGACAGATAGGGCCGAAACCTGTACCTTCAAAGAAGCAAGGCGAAGCCCATGATCTAGTCCCGCTTGCAGGAAGGCGAGAATCCGAGACAGACGAAACTCCCGCGGTGCATAACCTCTCGGTCGACACCTACTGGAAGAACGTATGCCACACGCGATGGTATATCCTCGCGGAAGACGGTTTCCGAGCTCGTAACATGGTACGCACCACAGAGCTGGAAAACCCCCGGGACCTCAGCATGGCCGTCTCAACAGCCACGCCGTCAAAGACAGCCGAGTCAGGTCCGGGTGAAGGCAAGGACCCTGAGACAGAAGGTCCGGTCGTAGCGGCAACCGCAGAGGAATGTCCACGGACAGACCCTGAAGGTCTGAGAACCAGTGCCGTCTGGGCCACGCGGGAGCTATCAACAGGAGCGTCCCTCCTTCCTGTTTGAATTTCCGGATTACCCGTGGAAGAAGGGAGACCGGAGGGAACAGGTATGCGAACCGGAACGTCCACCGGACGGACAGAGCATCCACCAGAGACGCCCCTTCGTCTCTTGTGCGAGACCCGTACACCGGCAACTTGTTGTTGTGCCGGGACGCCATGAGGTCGATTTCTGGAAGACCCCACCTGTCCACCAGTAGTTGAAAAACGTCCGGGTGCAGGGACCATTCCCCCGGATGAACGTCCTGGCGACTTAGAAAGTCCGCCTCCCAATTGAGCACTCCCGGGATGAAGACCGCTGATATGGCCGGAAGATTGCGCTCCGCCCAAACCAGGATCCGAGAGACCTCTACGAGAGCCGCCCGACTGCGAGTTCCTCCTTGCCTGTTTATGTAGGCCACGGTGGTAGCGTTGTCCGACTGGACCTGCACCGGGCGACCCTGGAGAAACCGCTGTGCCTGCTGGAGAGCATTGAAGACCGCACGGAGTTCCAAGATATTTATTGGAAGCTCCGCTTCTGTCGGCGTCCACCTGCCCTGGAACAAGTGTGGACCCGAAACTGCTCCCCAGCCCCGAAGACTGGCGTCCGTTGTCAACAGGACCCAATTTGGAACCCAGAACGGACGTCCCTTGTTGAGGTGGGTCGTCTGTAACCACCACGTAAGGGACAGGCGAACCTCCTGGGTGAGCACAATCGTCTGGGACTTCAGAGACTGAGTCAGCCCGTTCCACTTGGACAGGATCAGGTGCTGCAGAGGTCTGGAGTGAAACTGGGCGTATTCCACCATGTCGAACACCGACACCATGGAGCCCAGTAACCTCATCGCCGAGTGTAAGGACACCCGGCGGCTGTGCAGACAACCGCGCACCCTTGACTGTAAAGCAGAGATCTTGTCCTCCGTCACGAAGATCCTTTGCTGTCCCGAGTCCAATAAGGCTCCAAGATGCAGAATCCTCCGAGACGGGATTAGAGTGGACTTCTGCCAGTTGATTAGCCAGCCGTGCCGTTGCAGCAGTGCAATGGTCAGGTCCAAGTGGCGTAACAGGAGCTCTGGAGATCCTGCCACCAATAACAGGTCGTCCAAATACGGCAACATGCGGACTCCCTGCAGCCGCAGAGAAGCCGCCATGACCGCCATCACCTTGGTGAAAACACGTGGTGCTGTTGCCAGGCCAAAAGGTAACGCCCGAAACTGGAAGTGGTCGCTGCTGATTGCAAACCTGAGGAACTGTTGATGGCGCCAAAGAATAGGGACATGCAGGTAAGCGTCCTGTATGTCCAATGACACCAAGTAGTCCCCAGGTTCCAGCGCCAGAATGATGGACCGTAGGGTCTCCATCCGAAACTTCGGGACCCGCAAAGACTTGTTGAGTGCTTTGAGGTTGAGAATCGGACGATATGACCCATTGGGTTTCTGTACCAAAAATAGATTTGAATAGAAACCCTGGCCCCTCTGGGAGAATGGAACCGCCACTATAACTCCAGCCTGGAGCATAGTGTGCAATACCTTCCGCAGCTCCGTAGCCTTGTTCCGGTCTGATGGGAGACCCGTGGTGAAGAAGCGAGCCGGGGGTCTGTGCCGGAAGGAGAGGGCGTATCCGTGGGAAACCACCTCCAGAACCCAAGTGTCTGTCGTAGTGGTCGACCAACACTGGGCGAACTGTAGCAGGCGGCCTCCCACCCTGGGATCCCCCAAAGGGAGGCCCGGACCGTCAGGCCGCAGGCTTGCCATCTGGCTTGGGGGCCGGACGTCTGGTACTCCATGCCTGCTTCCGGGGCTTGACCGATTTCTTAGGGCCAGCCTGTCGAGTAAACGACTGTGGTTTGGGCCTGCCCTGGGCCCTAGATGACCGAAAGGACGATGGTCCCGAACCAGAAGGAGCAGCGGCCGACGGGAGACAGGCAGATTTGGCTGCCGCCAGCGTGGCCACAATCTTATCCAGATCCGGACCGAAGAGAACTTCTCCGGTAAACGGCAACGCTTCCAGACCTTTCTTGGAATCTGCGTCCGCCTTCCAGGATCGCAGCCACAAGGTGCGACGAGCAGCTACCGCTGCTGAAGAAATTCTAGACACCAGAGTACTAATGTCTAGAGCCGCCTCGTTGATGTAGGTGGCCGAATCACGGAGATTGCCAATCAACTCCGCCTGATCGGCCGGACAGTCGGATTCAAAAGAAGCCTCTAATGAATCCGCCCAGCGCTCCATCGCTCTGGCAACCCAGCAAATGGCCATAGCCGGCCGTGCTGCCCCCCCAGCAAGGGAATAAGCGGACTTCAGGCAGATTTCTACCTTGCGGTCCGTAGCATCCTTAAGGGAGGACATGGATGGCATCGGCAATGTGGCACTACGGACAAGACGGGTCACGTGAGAATCCACCTGTGGAGGGGATTCCCACTTCGCAAAATAATTATCCGCGAACGGATAAGCCACCGCCAGGCGTCTCTGCGGCTGGTATCTTTTGCCAGGTTGTTTCCACGCCTCCTCTAAATGGTCCACCAACTGACCCGAAAGAGGAAAGACTGTGGCATCGCCCTTCACATCTTTGAAAAAGGCATACTTAGATTTAGCCGCTGGGGGAACTTCGTCCTCAATCACCAAGGCTGTGCGGACCGCCCGAATAAGTCCAGGAATATATACTTTGGACTTAGCATCAGCGTCCTTAGTATGGAGAGGTTCCTGATCGTAAGGATCTAGAATCTCCCCATCATCAGACGTCCCTTCGTCATCCTCATAAGGAGCGGACAGAGACGCCACCGGCCTTTTATGAGACCGCATCACAGACTCCCCTTGCAACACATCCGACAAGTGCTGTACAGAACTCGTCAGGGAGTTAACCCACGCTGGCTCCTGAGAACCCGGGAGCGGGGAAATAGGGAGACTGTGGGGTACCACCAATTGTCGTGGGAACCCCTGCATGGGTGACGACACCACAGACTGCTGGGACAAACCCATCGGAGTAAACGCGGGCTGCGGAGCTAACTGGCCCACTAAAGCTGTTAACGCCTGAGCGAAACAAGCCCAGGGCGGCTCCTGTACCGGTGCTGTAACCGTAATAGGCCGCGCCATGGACAAACACTGCCGGCAAAGGCCCTCCGCGCTACCCTCCCCCTCCGCTAACGGTACTTTGCACGTGGTACACTGTAGCCGGAGGGGAAAATCACTTTCAGACATGATGGCACCACGTATGTGACCTCTCTCACCAATTAAGTATTAAATAGGCGAGAGACCACCCTGCAGCACCGCACCGCAAGGGCTTTAGCAGAAAGAACAGGGACAGTAATAAAGCTGACAGTTTAGAGAAGAAAAGATTACAGGCAGCAGCGCTAGCACAGTCACATACAATGCAGAAAAATAACAATTCCTGCACTAACAGCGCTGATCACTCAACTACACAGACACAGGGCCTGGTAGGACACAGCGCTGCATACACAGACCTGACCACAGCGGAGGAGAGGTATGCGGGGGGACCCAGACCACGATGCTTCCGTCCAGCGCTTCCAGCAGCGTTCACCATGCGTTCTGGAGAAGATGGCCGCCGAGGAGCAGAGAGGAGGCTGGCCTGGGGGAGGAGCGCTGCCACAGGACCAGTCGGCAGCATGCAGAGAGGGCTGTGTGCAGCGGGGGAGGCGCCGGCTGTGAGACAGGGAAGGCGCGCTCCCCTGGCATGCATTTAACCCCTGGGACGCCGCAGCGCTACCGCTCTGCTGCGGTCCGCTGTCCCAGGGGGTAGTGGAAGCGCAGGTTGGTCGCCTGGCTCCACGCTGCAGCCAGTCCCCAGGGAGCCCCCTGCCTGGGGACTTAGGACCATGTGATCAGCGGGGACCCACCGCGGGACCCCGCTGCTTACCTCTGTCCCCCTTGAATCCGGCCATGGTCCGGAGCATCTGGGGTCACCGCTAGCTGTGACCCCAGACGCCCACCAGCATCCCCGGATCAGTACCGGCGTTCTGGTACCGGCGGGGTGTAGGGAAGACAGCATGGACGTCAGGACTGACTGTCCATGCTGTACATCCAGATGTGCAGCCACAGCTGCATGAAGAATAAGCTTCAGGGGCTCTTCTAGCCCCCACTCCAACAGGTGCACCCGACTCCGGCCGGGCACCAAACTAAACTGAGGTGCCTTGGCCCGGGGGCGGGGTATAGGAGGGGGACCTAGTGCATCCTGGGAGGCTGAAAGCTTAACTCTTTGGTGCCCTGCGACTGACGTCACACCTATACCCCAAGGTATCCTGTGGATACCCTATGGACCCTGAAGTAGAAACAGTGTTTAAATGGTCCGACACGCCTGTGTTTTTCTTACCACCCCCATTAATACTCCCAAGCGCTGACTACCTTGGGAGTGATGATCTAAGCCAGGTGGACCTGAGTTGCTCCTCACTGACATCTGAGCCAGCACGACACGCCCTCAGTCTTTCGCCCAGGCCCATGTCGCACCACCCTTGTTCTGGCAAAATGTAAATAAAAATGGACCATATATGATTAAAAACATAGCACAGTGGCGCCACTCACCTAGCTGACACCCATTGCAGAATCCTGGCAGAAGATAGTGGGGTGCGCGTGTCCGACAAAAATGGGGCATGGCATCGTGTGTCAGGGGCGTGGTCTCGCGTGTAGGGGGAATGGCCTTGTGACCCAACCCCCGTTTTAGTCATTCCAGGGGGGGGATCCCAGCAGTGCGGACTGCCCCCGAAGGCCACTCTATGTGCAGTGCCGGCTCCCTTACTGTGTCAGGAGCCAAGTGCTGCACGTAATGTTACAGTGCTGCACCCAGCTCCTGTCACTGAGGAGTTGGCACTTTGGTGTCACCTCTCGGCAGGTGACACCCAGGTGTGGCCCGCACCCTCTGCATGACGCCACTGACTATTCACATATAACATAACAATAATGAAAACTAAAAAGGCTATGCAGATTAATAGCTGTATATCTCTTCAATATATAGCTTATATATCATGGTGAAGCAGCCACTATATATATATAAACACACATAAGAGCTAACAGTTCTTATAAGGGCCTTCCAAGAATGACAAACTCCAGAAATGTAGCATTTTACTGTGAAATTGAAGAACACTTAAGGGTTCAATGAAGTCTCAGATAGGTTCAGAAACCTGTTTACCATATAATCACTCATTACATGGTGATTACACTGCGGCAGAGTGTTCTATAGGATAAGCTTCCTCATCAGTGACAGACATCTTATGTCAGGCTAAGATACTGTTCAGCATTACAGGCAGCTGGGGATACATATAAAGTATTGAAAAAAGAGCTAATAGGAAGAGGGAAGAGCTGGGACAAGTGAGGCTCAGGATGGAGAAGAGGATAGATGTGAAGCATACATGTCTGCTTTTAAAGTTTCCTCTCTAGGAGAAGCCAGGAGAGGAGAATGCAGAATACTACTTTAGAGGGCGGGGCCAGTCTCAAATCATTAGGCCCCACCCTGGTACGGCACAATTCCGCGATACACATCATTTTAACCACGCCCCCCACTACGGACCGGCAATTACGGGTATGGCCTCCCCATCTTACCCACTTCATTAAGATGTGGGCGGGATGTGATAGATCCGACCACTCTTCCAGGTGTGTGGGGGACCTTCCGGGAGAGTATGCCAGTATGATGTGAAGGCGCATTAGTGTGGATAGTATACAGGCGAATCCTAGCACATCTGGGATTTTTAACATGGTGAATTGTCCCAAATTCCCCAATGGATCACTGATAATCGATGTCTGCCGATCTGCGTTTTCGATCACCGATCATCAGATCAGAGTTGGTAGAAAGGAGAATCGGGCTGTAGGTGATTATTTTTTAATTGGATTCTGGTGGACTCTGGGAGCCAATGAAAGGATTTGCAAAATGGTGCCGCATATGTGGAACAGCGACTGATGAGTAGACTAAAAGATAGGAGGAGGTTGCAGTAGTCAGGGTGGGAGATGATGAGAGAGTAGAGGTGAGCATTAGTAGCATATTTGGTAAGAAAATGTCATATTATTGTAATGGTGGAGGGGACAGGAGTGGGATCAAGTTTAGCACCAAAGCAGCGGATTTGGAAAACTAAGGTAATTGTGGTGTGACTGTCAAAGGGCTTAATTCATTTCGGTATGCAATATAGCGTATGCACGCAGTTCAACTGCGACAGTATGCTAATCCATAGCGATCACAATGTCGCCCTGCACTACATAAGGACTCCCACTTCACCTACATGCACATCCCTAATGAATAGCAAGACTGCGAAAACATCGGTACAATCGAGTAAGGTCAGGTCAGACCTTATTTAGGAATTGCTAACTTCAGCTCACGCTGAACACACGCTGAAACGCACCGGCACGCCTGCGTTTCCCCGACCATCCCCCGTCACCACCCACAAATGGCACTTCCAGTCAATCATTCCGCGATGGGTCTGTGTAGCCGCGGCAATCGCTGTCCCGATCACAGTGACTGGCTCGTGCACTGCGATGCATGCGCAGAACTCAACAATCACCCGATTGCGTGCGCATAGGCAACTGCGATCCTTGCTGAATCAGGCCCAAAGAGAGATTAGAGGGAAAGTGATGACTCTGGGAGGAGGGAAGATAATAAACGCACCACCAACTCGAGGCACCACTGAAAGTGTCCCGACTCCCGAGGCACCCCAGGGTGCTACGGCGCACAGTTTGGGAACCACTGTCCTATGGTATTATTAACATCAGTAACAATCATTTCCAATCAATTTTGACCACCTCACACAGGGAGGGACTTAAATGCAATCCAAAATATGCAAGACCTGGTTTTTAGATCCAAATCCTGAACTTGGCCCGAGCTGGGACATTGTTCTACTCGGAACCCCAAAGTTCAGGTGTGCTCGGTTTTCAGCTAAACTGAACCACTCATCTCTACTTCTAACCTATCATTTATGTATATTTAGAATATTCCCTGTCTGAGTGTGTGTCCAGTATCCAGTCTAGACATCAAGGGGTAGATTTGCTAAAGTTTCTGGAGGTGTTTTCCACAGCAGCCAATCGGATGCTGTATATCATTTTCTAGGATACAATAGAGAAATAATAGCGAAAGTGTGTTTAGTTGCTATGGGAACACCACCACTTTTTTAGTTTTAGAAGCTTTAGTAAATCTATCCCCAAGAAGCTTGCTCCTGTCTGTTTTCAAGAGATGTTATCGCATGTGAATATTATGTTATTACCTGATCTAGGTCTTCTGGTTCTACTGTATGCAGATTCTCAACATATTGTTTGGTTTCTTTCCCACCATTGCCATTAAACTCGCCCACTCCATTGGGTCTGTGACCTTGACTGCTACATAAGTTTTTGCAAGCATCAATTTCCTTTATCATTCTTTTTCTAAAGGCGCACATCCACTTGGCGATATTAATGAGCGATTGAACGATAACGATATCCCTATCGTTCAATCGCTCATTAATCGTGCACTAAAATGTCGGAAACGACCAGCGATGCGCTCTCCGGCAGGTCGTTTCCAACATCAATCATCGCCCAAACATGCCGGTCAATCTGCCGATAATGACAGATTGGCCATGTTTGGGGATGATGGAGGGTGCCTACACTGAACGATATAATGTTCAATGTAGGCACTGCACAGTGCAATGAACAACTGACTGATATCATTATCGTTCAGTCTTTTCATTGTCGCCTAGTGGATGTGCCCCTTTAGAGCTATAGAAGTCTTCTCAATGTTCATTATTAATCCCACCTGATTGTTCTAACCTGCAATGCAGACAGCGTTCCTTTCTAGGACTTAAAACTCTGTTTTCTTTGTCTTTTGTTTTTTTTATAGGTATGATTGGTTGACAGTGAACATGTCGACATTCATCATCTCTACAGAGATATTTCGACATTATGAACTGTCGACAGACAGTCCATGGTGGTCTAGCGGTGTCTTACCATGTCACAGCAGCTGCAGTGGCTCCAGCTCCACCTACCGCCTAGACCAGCAAGACCGCCTTAGTGCAAAGCAGCAGCAGCAGGACCCAGGTACACAATCACATCAGCAAGATCTGCAGTCAATGCAGTGGCTTATCTATCATTATCTCATTAATTTGATCTAGTTAATTTAATTAATCCATTCAATTTAGTGTTTATAATGTGACAGTTTCCTACCCATATAAACTGAGAACCCTTTTAAGGACCAAGGGCCACATATAATGTCCTGTAATTCTATCATAATAGACACTACTGACCTCAGGTCACCTTACAGCAAATCCGTTTCTCAGCATCGCAATCTCCCTGTCACAGGGGGCTGAATGGATGGTATCATCAGAAATAGGATTCAAAGGACTTTTTTCATACAGTCCTATCTATTACACTTGGGTGGGGTAATATTTAATCTCCCCTGTATTCTCAAATGCCATTGTGTCATAAATGTCCAGGGCAAATTGTCACACTGAATACACCTAGAAATCACACTAATGTTACAGCGCCCCTTCAATTAAACTCTTGTATTAAATCATGAGAACTTTCATTCTTATTTTGCTTAATGTAAGACTTATATATGGAAAATAGTACATTCTTTTTTTTTTATATTATTTTACAAATATTTGCACAATTAAATAACAATTAAATGTATTATGTTAACTTTGTAATTTAGGATTTGGAGCAAAAATGCTGAAAGTAGATGAGTGTGGTATAAAATAAGGTAGAAATTCATTTATCATCAGCGCTGCATACAATGATATGCTATATAATCCTGATATGGAGGCAGAATGCAGTCATTGCTATAAAAGTGTCTATTTAGCTAAATTGATGGAGTAATTGATTGTGTGTAATAATGATGATGATGTGATGATATTTCTCTGAGGTACAGCAGGGTACAATAATCATTATGCAATTAGCAGCTGCTAACGCCCAATTGAAGATGGTATATTTCCCTCACAAGCTAATCGCTGAGTTCCGGATCACAGGGATGAAAATCAAGGTGTGTGTGTGTGTGTGGGGGGGGGGGGGGGGGGGGGGGTCACGGGGGACGGTGGTCGGTTGTGGGGGAAGGGGAATTTAGGAAACAATATCACACTGCAAGTGCATTTTAAATGTGGATTATAGTAAATAGGGGTTTTATTGGGGTCGCTTCCTGCTATCAGAAATCCCATGCAAACATCTGTCTGTATTTTGAGGCAGAAGCATCTATGCCACCGCCCACAGCTAGGGCCGGCCTGACCATTTCTCAGATTACAAAGGCGAGTAGGGCACCAGCCAGAAGAGGGCGCCATGTTCCCTGCATGGTGCCGCCTGGTCAGTGCACCCTGCCTAGCAGCCCAGCACCAATCTGCCTCTGGCCAGCAGCACCACCCACCATGTTCCCTGCCTTTAGCAACTCCACCGTGCTCCCTGCACCTAGCAGCCCAGAAAGCACCAACCTGCATCCAGCCAGCAGCACCACCCACCGTGCTTCTTGCCTCAAGCTTCAGAGATGTGCTGTATATCTGTTGGAATCGGGTCGAGCTGCCCCTACCCGCAGCCCTCCGCTTGTGAGAGCAGCTGTCATAGCTACCATCAGCAGTCACTCCTTCTATCTGCAAACAGCTCATTACTGCCCAGCAGGGCCGGCCCTAGCCAATTTGGTGCCCTAGGCAAGATTTTGGCTGGTGCCCCCTATAAAATAATCCACCACGAATCTTAAAGTGGGTACACAGCTGACGGATATATCTGCAGATTATGGTTGTTCATACACACTTAACAACCATCATCTGCAGCCCCGCAAGCCAGGCAACACATAGCGAACCCTTCCCTGCCAGCCACTGTAGCAAGTGTAACGGCGATCGGCTGAACGCCCGTACACACAGCGACGGCTGTGCTGCACAGCTGACGCAATATGTCTGTAAACAATGTTGTTCACAGTCATATTGTGTGTATGGGATATTTTCGGCATCTCAGCGTTTGGGACACCGATACGCACACACACACATATATATATATACAGTATATATATATATATATATACAGTCAGGTCCATAAATATTGGGACATTGACAGAATTTTCAGATTTTGGCCTCTATTCACCACCACAATGGCTTTGAAATGAAACAAACAAGATATGCTTCAACTGCAGACTTTCAGATTTAATTTGAGGGTAATTACATCCAAATCAGGTGAACAGTGTAGGAATTACAACGGTTTCTATATGTGCCTCCCACTTTTTAAGGGGCCAAAAGTAATGGGACTATCAACTCAAAAGCTATTTCATGGACAGGTGTGGGCTATTCCCTCGTTATTTCATTATCAATTAAGCAGGTAAAAGGTCTGGAATTGATTCTAGGTGTGACATTTGCATTTGGAATCAGAAAAACCCCTTCACAACAGTTGGCCAAATCAAGAACACTCTCCAGGAGGTAGATGTATATGTGTCAAAGTCAACAATCAAGAGAAGACTTCACAAGAGTGAATATAGAGGGTTCACCACAAGATGCAAACCATTGGTGAGCCACAAAAACAGGAAGACCAGATTAGAGTTTGCCAAACAACATCTAAAAAAGCCATTACAGTTCTGGAACAACATCCTAAGGACAGATGAGATAAAGATCAACTTGTACCAGAGTGATGGGAAGAGAAGAGAAGGAAAGGAACTGCTCATGATCCAAAACATACCACCTCATCAGTGAAGCATGGTGGTGTAGTGTCATGGCGTGGGCATGTATGGCTGCCAATGGAACTGGTTCCCTTGTATTTATTGATGATGTGACTGCTGACAAAAGCAGCAGAATGAATTCTGAAGTGTTTCGGGCAATATTATATGCTCATATTCAGTCAAATGCTTCAGAACTCATTGGACGGCGCTTCACAGTGCAGATGAACAATGACCCGAAGCATACTGCAGAAGCAACCAAAGAGTTTTTTAAGGCTAAAAAGTGAAATGTTATGCAATGGCCAAGTCAATCCCCTGACCTGAATCCGATTGAGCATGCATTTCACTTGATGAAGACAAAACTGAAGGGAAAATGCCCCAAGAACAAGCAGGAACTGAAGACATTTGCAGTAGAGGCCTGGCAGAGCATCACCAGGGATGAAACCCAGCGTCTGGTGATGTCTATGCGTTCCAGACTTCAGGCTGTAATTGCCTTCAATGGATTTGCAACAAAGTATTAAAAAGTGAAAGTTAGATTTAGGATTGTTTAGTTTGTCCCATTACTTTTGACCCCTTAAAAAGTGGGAGGCACATATAGAAACCGTTGTAATTCCTACACCGTTCAGCTGATTTGGATGTAATTACCCTCAAATTAAATCTGAAAGTCTGCAGATAAAGCACATCTTGTTTGTTTCATTTCAAAGCCATTGTGGTGGTAAATAGAGGCCAAAATATAAAAATTCTGTCAATGTCCCAATATTTATGCACCTGACTGTATGTATGTATATATATATATATATATATATATATATATCACATAATATTACACCCCACAGGAAAAAAGATAATATGCTCCAGCCCCCTCACAGAAGACTAACCTGTCAGTAGCAGAAGCTGTGGGCAGCACAGGTCTGGTGATTGGCAGGACGAGAAAGTCTTTGGGTACAGGTCTGGTGGATGATGGTAGGCGACAGGGTGAGTATGCGTGGAGTGGTCTGGTAGTTGACAGGATGAGTGTCTGTGGGGCAGATGTGACAGGATGAGTGTCTGTAGGCTGGTCTAGGCACAGCACCCCTTCCTCCCTTCAATGGCCTCCTCTCACAGAACTTCATGGCACTCTCCCCCCTTCATCATATCACAACACCCCCACCTTCCTTCAATATTCACAGGTTTTTATTTCCCCTCTATGCCCACGTGTATAGTAATTTGTAGCTGACCAGCCCTGTAATAGTGGTAACATGGTTGTGACAACAGAGGTTCTTCTGCCAACTTGGATCTAGCATCAACCCCCCCTTCTATGTACCCAGCCCCAGCAGCTCATCTGTGTACCCAGCAGCCCCCCTTCTACGTACTCAGCCCCAGCAGCTCCTTTTTTCTATGTACTCAGCCCCAGCAGCCCCTCTCTGTCCCCCCTTTTTTATGTACTCAGCCCCAGCAGCCCCTCTCAGTCCCCCCTTTTCTATGTACTCAGCCCCAGCAGCCCCTCTCTGTCCCCCCTTTTCTATGTACTCAGCCCCAGCAGCCCTACTTCTATGGATTCAGCCCCAACAGCCCCTCTTTTCTATGTACTCAGCCCTAGCAGCCCCCCTTCTAAGTATTCAGCCCCAGCCGCCCTTCTGTGTCCCTCCTTTTCTATGTGCTCAGCCCCAGCAGCCCTACTTCTATGTACTCAGCCCAGCCAGCCCGTGTGTCCTCAGCCGACCCCCTTTTTTATGTACTCAGCCCCAGTAGTCCCTCTTCTATGTATTCATCCCCTCTGTGCCCAACAGCCCCTCTCCTATGTACCCAGCAGCCCCTCTGTGTGTCCAGCAGCCCCCCTCCTATGTACCCAGCAGCCCCTACTATGTGCCCAGCAGCCCCCCCTCTCCTATGTACCCATCAGCCCCCCTATGTACCCAGCAGCCCCGGTGTGCCCAGCAGCCCCCCTCTCCTATGTACCCAGCAGCCCCTCTGTGTGCCCAGGAGACACCTTCCTATGTACCCAGCTGACCCCCTCCTATGTACCCAGTAGCCCCTCTCTGTGTGCCCAGCAGCCCCCTATGTACCCAGCAGACCCGGTGTGCCCAGCAGCAGCCTTTCTCCTGTGTACCCAGCAGCCCGCTCTGTGTGCCCAGCAGCCCCCTCCTATGTACCCAGCACCCGCCTTCCTATGTACCAAGCAGCCCCCCCTCCAATGTACCCAACTGCACCCATGTATCCAGCATCCCCTCTCTGTGTGCCCATTAGCCCCCTATCTGTGTGCCCAGCAGCCCTCCTCCTATCTACCCAGCATCCCTCCACTCCTATGTATCCAGCAGTCTCCCCCTTTGTACCCAGCAGCCCCTCTCTGTGTGCACATTAGCCCTCCCCTCCTATGTACCCAGCAGCCCTCATCCTGTGTACCCAGTAGCCCCCCCCCCACTCCTATGTACCCAGCAGCCCCCACTCATTGTACCCAGCTACTGTCCCCACACTTACCTTGTTGCTGCTCACGCGAAGCGGCTCCTCGATCGAGCGCCGCGGTGCGATGTCACGCGCGTCGGGTCTTTTGTCTTTTTTTAATTAACTTTATTGCATGCATTGGCGGGCGCACAGCGCAAATCAATTGTAGTACCTGCACTGCCGAGGGATGGCTGACACAAGCAGCCACATCCTGGTACAGCCGTGCAGCTGCAATAGATGCCCCCCTCCACCTATGGTTCCAGTCCAGACAGTGGCGACCGCGCACAGGCACTATGGGCTGGCCCTGCTGCCAGGCGGACCTCCAGATGGCCAGTCTGGCCCTGGAGGTGTGGCAGCGGCAGGCCATCTTGGCTCCTCCTGTAGACAGAATGAGCTTCTATGCAGAAGCTCATTCTGACTAAGGACCGGGCGGATGCGGATCCCGGTCACATGACCGGCCTGGCCGTCCGCTGCGCTGCCCAATTGGAGAGCTCCGATTGCGGCAGCACGCTGAGGGAGAGAGTGGGTAGCAGCGCCGGCTCTGGGGTTTTGGCTGACATGCGGGAGGTGGGAGCAGCGGTGGAGGGGGTGGGGGGGCAGACCGGCGGAGCCCTGGAATGCCCCTAGCATTCTGAGTTGCCCCTAGGCATTTGCTTACAATGCCTATGCCTAGGGCCGGCTCTGCTGCCCAGTACCTGTCATTCATCCCAAGGGTCCCCATTTATTAATGATTGCATTTGCTATATGATCAGGACATGTCAGTATCGCCCATGATCGCACTGCAAAATGCGATCATAGCGGTCGATTGTGTCATCCGGGACATGCAGGGACATGGGCTCCGAAAGGAGCCCGTCCCTGCGATGTTCCCAGAGAGCTGCCGGCCTGTGCCGTGTCTCCTGTGCAGGCGCAGTCACGCTGATTACACATGCACAGCCGCCATAGCCGGGGAGGGTTCTGGAGGATCCCTTTGCCGGCTAGTTATGCCCATAGGCTACAGCGGCTAACGCCATCTTCAGATGGCGTTAACTGCGGGGGACAATATCTGGAATGCATCGCATTCCTGATGTTGGTAAATCTGACAGCATTGCATCCCCCATAGAAACCTATGGGGAATGCGGCTGCCATCGGTAATGGAGGGTTCACAGCAGGTATTTCCTCCTTAATACATCCTGGGGAAAGGTAATATTTGACGTAATCCCCCGAAAACGGGTGTTTTCGGGGATTATACCTCAAATATTCAATGATAAATGGGCCCCTATGGGAGAAGCAGCAGAGATGCTGACTTAGAATCGCTTGTAACTTCGTAAACATTGTTATAGTTACATCAACCAAACAGTGGGGCTGATTCAGAGATGTGCGCAATGCCAATTTGTACGCAGATCGAGCGATTGTTAGCCATTGCATGTGCATGTCAGCGATTGTTTTGCGATTACGCCTGCACAGAGGATTTATTTGCAAAGTGAGTGACAGGTAGTCAGTGTTGGGGGGAGGAAACGGGGTTGGTTAGAAAAACGTAGGCGTGTCTGACCGTTTAAAAACGGGGCGTGCATAAATTAACCATTGCAATCTCCTACGCAGCATGAGAGCCCTCTGCGTGTCAGGAGAGCCGCTGTATTTGAGACAGGTCAGACCTTCCGCAAGGACTGTCTGGCTGGTCAATGTGCATCGATGTTACCAATATTTACGCAGGTGCGCGACATCAGACGCAGATGAGAAGGCAGCAGTGGGCGTCCCTAGGCTCGGGTAAGCTTTGGAACTCTTAGCATATTTTCGCAGCTGCGTTTCATTCGAAGTTGTCGCTGCGATCACATTAGCGGTGATCTCTGAATGAAGCGCCCAGTATCTGTAGCAACTCGCATCACCAGAGAAAGTGATAATATGCACCATAAAGGGGCACGTATCTTAGCTATATAAATATAAAAAGTTTACTTTACATGGAAAATTCTGAATAATCAAAAAAAAGTTCTCCAACGTTCTTGAAGTGAGAGCGGTCATGCTGGACTTAAGATGTAATTAATTTTCTGGAACAGTGAAAGACAGAGTATAATGTGTGGGTTCATCCTCCATGATTTATTGATGTCTGGTGCCAATTAATTGTTATACCGCCTGTGGTCAAGGATGGGAGGGTTAAGGTGGTCTGATTAGGATGACATGAAACCAAATGGAACATCATGGATTACAAACTGTCTCTTTTTATGGCCTGCAAATTAGAGTGAGAATTAAAAGACTTGAACTAAGTGCTCCCCACGCCTCGCAGACACAGGCAACTGAGCAAAGTATTGGCCAAGACTGTCTTCTATCAATAGGTGTCATCCATTCCTCTGGTGACCTTCACAACAGGACTGTGCTGTGTTCGCAGAGTGATGTATGACCTACAGATGTGGTGTGTCCTTATTTATCCATTGTTTTTTCATCATAAGTCACGAAACGCATGGTGCGACTTAGACTCTGCGCCACGGGTAGCAATTTTCAGACTTTTTAGCTGAATCTGGCACCACATAGCACCTTTTTCCCACCGCAGCTGAAAACAACAATATTTGTAGTGCACTGGGTGTGTAGGATTTGTACTTTTGTTGTAATTGTTGCAGTGTAAATTCGCACATTGTGCACGATGTTGCATGGCAGGTCAGTCATATTGGTGCCTGGTCTCTTGTCTTTGCCTAAGATTACTGTCTGTGGTGTTCAGGGTGCTCATACTTTCTGCTTTTATCACAGTGCAAAACACACAAATTTGGTAAAGTGTCCATAGGATGGAGCATCTCAGGGGCTAATTCAGCAATCAGCATGCGCAGGACCCATTCTGTGAGTGTGCAGAATGGGCCCTGCTAACACGCATGGTAGCCCTTGAATGCTTCTGCTTGATTGACAGGCAGAGGCATTTAAGAGGTGGTGCGGGGGCGGCCGGTGTTCCCGGAAATTGTGCGTGTCCGCCCCGTTTTCCGGGAGTGGCCAGCCCAGAGATAGCGTGGATGTACGCAGTGTGCTGGGCTCGCAAGCCGGCCAGCCTGAGTAAGCTGAGGCTTACTCAGTTAGCCATCCGCCCGGCGCCATCCAACATCGTGACCATCGACCACCGATGGTCGCGATTGTGATCCCAGCATTGTGACCTCCGTCGCAGTGCTGGGATCGCAAATGCAGCAGGGGGTGTCATACTCCTCCTGCTGCATTTGCATTATTGCAAGGATCGTATCGCAAAGCTGCCTGCGTGCAATACACACTACAGTATATGCCTGCGTGCCCTACCCACTACAGTATATGCCTGCGTGCCCTACACACTACAGTACATGCCTGAGTGCGCTACACACTACAGTACATGCCTGAGTGCGCTACACACTACAGTACATGCCTGAGTGCGCTACACACTACAGTACATGCCTGAGTGCGCTGCACACTACAGTACATGCCTGAGTGCGCTGCACACTACAGTACATGCCTGCGTGCGCTGCACACTGCAGTACATGCCTGAGTGCGCTGCACACTACAGTACATGCCTGAGTGCGCTGCACACTACAGTACATGCCTGAGTGCGCTGCACACTACAGTACATGCCTGGGTGCGCTGCACACTACAGTACATGCCTGGGTGCGCTGCACACTACAGTACATGCCTGCGTGCGCTGCACCATACAGTACATGCCTGCGTGCGCTGCACCATACAGTACATGCCTGCGTGCGCTGCACCATACAGTACATGCCTGCGTGCGCTGCACACTACAGTACATGCCTGCGTGCGCTGCACACTACTGTACATGCCTGCGTGCGCTGCACACTACAGTACATGCCTGCGTGCGCTGCACACTACAGTACATGCCTGAGTGCCCTGCACACTACAGTACATGCCTGCGTGCCCTGCACACTACAGTACATGCCTGCGTGCCCTGCACGCTACAGTACATGCCTGCGTGCCCTGCACGCTACAGTACATGCCAGCGTGCCCTGCACGCTACAGTACATGCCTGCGTGCCCTGCACGCTACAGTACATGCCTGCGTGCACTGCACACTACAGTACATGCCTGCGTGCACTGCACACTACAGTACATGCCTGCGTGCACTGCACACTACAGTATATGCCTGCGTGCACTACACACTACAGTATATGCCTGCGTGCACTACACACTACAGTATATCCCTGCGTGTCCTGCACACTACAGTATATGCCTGCATGCAGCTTTGCAATTGCCATCCTTGCAGAATCAGGCCCTCAGTGCATCCACATAGCCTCATCTGCATCACCGCCCAGGAATGCCCAATACATTTCTAACACCATGTGTCTCAATCGCACCTGCGACTCTGCGCATTTATTTTAGAATTTACTATTTTTATTTCCTTCAACTTTTTATGTCCATATAGAGGAGTAGCGTGGAACCATGGCACCCAGAGAAAGTGCATGTCATAACGCCCACCTCCCTGTACTGAAATGTGCCAGTGGGGTATGGCCAGCCTGCGGGGGAATACTGAAGTGAAGAGAAAAACAGCAAACAGTGGCAGTATCACGCTGGGCACTGAGGTACCATTGGGGGTATAGAATGCTTCTGCAGTATCACGCTGGGCACTGAGGTACCATTGGGGGTATAGAATGCTTCTGTGATGCACTATCTGGGTAGCTCCTTTGGCACTGCTTTATTTATGCATAGCACCTAGGATCTGACTTTTATCTCCTTTGAATCATTGTTATTAGTCAGTAGAGGAGATTATATTATATACTCTGATCATTTAACTTAAACTGACAGAATACATGTGCTAGAGTGAGATACCACAGGGTGCACAGCTTATTACTGCAATTACTGCCCCAAGCACTGGAGTGGGGACACCTATGGGAAGCTCCCTTCTCAGCTATGCTCCTACATCGCATATATACATTGCACCTATATTAATGTGAGTACTACTAACCATGTTCTGTCTACCTCCATTATTATTATTTCAGGTCTCCTATTATTTTTTAAAAGACCTTTCAAATAACACTTTGTCATGCCTGGGAACAACTCATTACTTTAAATAGCAAAGCAGTGACTTTGTTTAATCTCATACCTTATAATTGAAGTTTAGGACTTTACCTCAGATGTGTCACTTCTAAGTCCATTGAAGCACAATAAATGAATAAGGAGAGAAGGAGGGAGGGGATCAAAGAGGAGAGGGGAGAGGAAACTGCTGATCAGAGAGGGGAGGTGACAGAGGCCAATAAGAAAGGAGAGGGGAAGGGCAAAGCCAATCAGAGTGGGGCAGTGACAGAAGCCAATAAGAAAAGGAGAGGAGAGGTGACAGAAGCCAATAAGAAAGGAGAGGGGAGGGGCAAAGAGACGATCACAGGGTTAGAGAGGGGAGAGGATTAAAGAGGTGAGAAGTGAATGTAATGACTCTGACAGGAAAGGGGAGGTGACAGAAGATGATCACAGAGTAGGGAGGGCCGGAGGGGAGACAATCTGGGCAGCTTGAGGGAGCATGAAATGTACAAACGGATCTCAGATCCATAACTTTATTTAGGATATAGAACAAACAAACCGAGATAAAACTAACAGGTGGCCATCATACTGAGTAGTGCCCATGAATTCCGGAACCCTGGATGGTGTCCTCTGTCCATTTTGGCGCCCGGAGCTCATGCTCTACTGGAACCACCCTCGCTCAGGGCCGTCTCTTCCATTGGGCTTTTTGGGCAGCTGCCCAAGGGCCCGAAGGTTCTAGGGGCCCGCCAACCCGACCCCCTGCAGCCTTTTTTTAAAGAGTGGGTCCTTGAGCCTCAAGGCTTGAAGACGCACTGTGTGTGTTCTGTGCGGGGACCCTGACACAGGCAGAATCAGAGGTGGCCGCTCCTGCCACTGCTGCCTGCCGGCCCGCACTAACAGGAGGAGGAATGTGCCTGCTCCAACCTGGGAACCGATTGGCCAGTTTTCCTCTTCAGTCGCTGATGCTGACCACAATGAGGGCAGAGTCAATGTGACAAGCCCCGCCCCCATACACCGGCGAATTGTGGCATTATGGAGGGGACGGAGCCTAATCATGGGAGTTGCATTCTGATCCTGCTGTTGTTAAGTGTAAGTAATAATTATGTATTTTATGTGTTTTAGCATGTGTATGTATGTGTCTAGTGTTAGTGTGTATGTGTGTCTAGTGTTAGTGTGTATATATGAGTATGTATGTATGTATGTGTTAATGTGTATATATGTGTATGCAGTTTGTATATAACTGTATGTATGTGTTAATGTGTATATATGTGTATGTAGTGTGTATATATGTGTATGTAGTGTGTATATATCTGTATGTATGTGTTAATGTGTATATATGTGTATGTAGTGTGTATATATCTGTATGTATGTGTTATGCTGGCCATACACGCTATAATTATCGGGACGATCTGCCCAATATCGGTGGATCGCCGCAATAATTGTAGCGTGTGGGGGGGCAACCGAGGGTTAAATATTGCTCGGTTGGGCATGCTGGATTGTCCAGCATGCCCATCCGATGCAATATTTCCCGGTAAACTGTCGGCCGCATCGGGCAGTGTATGCCCGGCGCAGCCGACAGACAGACATTTCCTGTGTTCCTTCCTACGGAAGGAACAGGGAAATGTCTCCTCCCCCGGAGGCGGAGCGCAGATGTCTGCCGAATACACTGTGAGAGATATCTCACAGTGTATGCCGGCGACTTCTGCGGCTGGCAGCCGGCCAGATAAAATGTCTGTCGGTCTGACAGACATTTTATCTGGTAGTGTATGCCCAGCATAAGTCTGTGTATATATGTTTATGTAGTGTGTATATATGTGTATGTAGTGTGTATATATGTGTATGTATGTGTTAATGTGTATATATGTGTATGTAGTGTGTATATATCTGTATGTATGTGTTAGTGTGTATATATGTGTATGTATGTGTTAGTGCGTATGTGTTAGTGTGTATATATCTGTATGTATGTGATTGTGTATATATGTGTATGTATGTGTTAATGTGTATATATGTGTATGTAGTGTGTATATATCTGTATGTGTGTGTTAATGTGTGTATATATCTGTATGTGTTAGTGTGTATATGTGTATGTATGTGTTAGTGTGTATGTAGTGTGTATATATGTGTATGTATGTGTTAGTGTATATATGTGTATATATCTGTATGTATGTGTTAGTGTGTATGTAGTATGTATGTATGTATTAGTGTGTATATATGTGTATGTATGTATATTTATTATGTTAGTGTGTATATATGTGTATGTGGTATACTTTTAATATACCGACGTCGGATTCCCAACGCCCGGCATAATGCCGACGATGATATCCCGAAGAGATCAGGATACTGACGTCGGCATCTCGACCCCGCCATCCTGAAGGTAAGTATACGGGTAAGTATGATACTTAGCCTGGGATGGGGGGTTTAGTTTAGATACCCCTGGGGGGAGATTAGGGTTAGGCACCCCCCGGGGCGGGTTAGGTTTAGGGTGCGGGAAGGGGGGGGGGTTAGGGTTAGGCACCACGAGGGGAGGGCTAGGGGAGAGAGGGGGATGGTTAGGGTACTTACTGTCCCTGTCGGGATTGTAGACAATTGGGCTTCTGGTGTCGGTATTTGAATCGGAGGCTATTCAGCCGCTGACTATTCATACCGAACCTGTGTATGTATGTTAGTGTGTATAGTGTGTGTATACTGTATATGTGTTATATAGCGTGTATATATGTGTATGGGGTAATGTGTATATATGTGTGTTATATATATTATATACATGTTATATACTGTATATAATATATATGTGTGTATGTGTGTTTTCCTCCCAGAAAATCCTGTGTTTGCCCCTGTTCAATAATTCTTTTTTTTTCTCTTTGGAGTCAGCACGCGGGACTTCATGACGTCACACAAAGCTGCTGGAAGGAAGAGGTCAGAGGAGCCGTGACGCGTGAGGAGCAGCGCCAGCCAGACCTGGAGGAGAAGATGCCAGAAGAAAGGAGCACTCTTCAAGGCGATAAGGTAAGTCATGACTCCTGAGACTTAGTGGTAGCAGGGAGAGGGAGGCCCAGGGGCCCTGCCTATTTTGTCAGTCCCGGGCCCCTCCATTTCTGATGGCAGCCCTGGTTCTGTGTCCGCAGCAGCGATTGGTTTGGGAGACGATGCCGGCAGTGATTGGTTGCTGTGGACATAGCATATCATGGGTGCGTAGGGGCCCCAGTGCATTGCTTTGCCCAGGGCCCACACTGCTGTTAAGACAGCCCTGCCCTCGCTACACCCCTGTCCCTGGACAGTCCATGTGTATTTTTAATAAATGTGATGTTTTTATACATGGGCATGTGTAATGTTGATTGCACAGCTATTCTTTTGTAGTATGTGCATGCGTCAGTGTCTGCATATGTAACTTACTATCTCCCAGCACACAGTGTGTGCTGAGATGCAGTGGGAGATTGCTGTGGCTGCTGCTTAGCAGCCGCGAGCAATCTCCTATGCCTGAGGGGGGGAGCGATCACACTGATCACGCCCCCCCTGGCTTTGCGCCGGGCTGAGGGGCTCGCAGCGCCCCCCTCCCCGGCGTGCAGCGCCGCAAATGTATACTTTTTTGTACTTTTTTATTCGAGGGGGCGTGGCCACGCCTCCCACGGTTAGGCCACGCCCCCTCTTTACCGGGGCCCGGCAGCGCTGTCAACGGCCCTGGCAGTAGTATATGGGTGCCACATGCTCCTGCCACTGCATCAGTATAGAGATGATTGCAAGGGACAGAGGAGGTGGAGGGGCAACCTAGTACTTTTCAGCACTAGGCACACTCATGGGGATATGGCCACACCCACTCTGTGATGCGAATATGCCCTCCTCTGTGACATGACCACCCCCCCATGTCCAGTTTACACAATGCTCTTGTTGGCTTATGTATGATAATTGGTGTCACCTACAAAACGTGTGTCAGAGGAAGGTTGGCAAACTTGCATTAGCCTGGGGTGCAAACACAAATAAGTGGCAAAGGATCTTCTAGCTGAGTGCTGCAACAACAAATGCCAATTACATTTATTATCATATATTATTTTTGAAGGGCTATAATCAGACACATCACAGTCCCATCTCACCAGCATTCAGTGCACAGTCTATTCCAGTGGTCTCCCTACAATACATAGAGAGTTCTGTGCCCGATTTATATTACAGAAAGTAGTCTAGTGATATTTATACAATACAGAGGGCATTATAGTGACAGGCAACATTCTGGTGATCTCTATACAATACAGAGAGAGTTCCAGAGTCCACTATACAATACAATGATCATTCATATATAATTTATTCCTATTACCATTTATTTCGATAGCACCACCAATTATGCAGTTCTGTACAGATAGAATATTTGTCATTCACATCAGTCCCTGCCCATAGAATCTTACAGTCATACATAGGGAACTATAGTGTCATATATACAACTCAGAGAACATTCTAGTAACCACAACCTCATTTTCTTATACGCAATACGATCAGTGAAGCAAGCCATCATTAGGCTGAAAAATCAAAACAAACCCATCAGAGATAGAAAAAACATTAGGTGTGGCCAAATCAACTGTTTGGAACATTCTTAAAAAGAAAGAACGCATCGGAGAGCTCAGCAACACCAAAAGACCCGGAAGACCATGGAAAACAACTGTGGTGGATGACAGAAGAATTATTTCCCTGGTGAAGAAAAACCCCTTCACATACAGTTGGCCAAATCAAGAACACTCTCCAGGAGGTAGATGTATATGTGTCAAAGTCAACAATCAAGAGAAGACTTCACAAGAGTGAATATAGAGGGTTCACCAGAAGATGCAAACCATTGGTGAGCCACAAAAACAGGAAGACCAGATTAGAGTTTGCCTAACAACATCTAAAAAAGCCATTACAGTCCTGGAACAACATTCTATGGACAGATGAGACAAAGATCAACTTGTACCAGAGTGATGGGTAGAGAAGAGTATGGAGAAGGAAAGGAACTGCTCATGATCCAATACATACCACCTCATCAGTGAAGCATGGTGGTGGTAGTGTCATGGCGTGGGCATGTATGGCTGCCAATGGAACTGGTTCCCTTGTATTTATTGATGATGTGACTGCTGACAAAAGCAGCAGAATGAATTCTGAAGTATTTCGGGCAATATTATATGCTCATATTCAGTCAAATGCTTCAGAACTCATTGGACGGCGCTTCACAGTGCAGATGAACAATGACCCGAAGCATACTGCAAAAGCAACCAAAGAGTTTTTTAAGGCTAAAAAGTGGAATGTTATGCAATGGCCAAGTCAATCCCCTGACCTGAATCCGATTGAGCATGCATTTCACTTGATGAAGACAAAACTGAAGGCAAAATGCCCCAAGAACAAGCAGGAACTGAAGACATTTGCAGTAGAGGCCTGGCAGAGCATCACCAGGGATGAAACCCAGCGTCTGGTGATGTCTATGCGTTCCAGACTTCAGGCTGTAATTGCCTGCAAAGAATTTGCAACAAAGTATTAAAAAGTGAAAGTTAGATTTAGGATTGTTTAGTTTGTCCCATTACTTTGGCCCCTAAAAAGTGGGAGGCACATATAGAAACCGTTGTAATTCCTACACCGTTCATCTGATTTGGATGTAATTACCCTCAAATTAAATCTGAAAGTCTGCAGTTAAAGCACATCTTGTTTGTTTCATTTCAAAGCCATTGTGGTGGTAAATAGAGGCCAAAATATGAAAATTCTGTCAATGTCCCAATATTTATGCACCTGACTGTATCTATCTATCTATCTATCTATCTATCTATCTATCTATCTATCTATCTATCTATCTATCTATCTCATATCTATCTATCTATCTATCTCATATTTATCTATCTATCTATCTCATATCTATCTATCTATCTATCTATCTATCTATCTATCTATCTATCTATCTATCTCATATCTATCTATCTCATATTTATTTATCTATCTATCTATCTCATATCTATCTATCTATCTATCTCATATCTATCTATCTCATATTTATCTATCTATCTATCTCATATCTATCTATCTATCTATCTATCTATCTCATATCTATCCATCCATCTATCTTATATCTATCTATCTATCTATCTCATATCTATCTATCTATCTATCTATCTCATATCTATCTATCTATCTATCTATCTCATATCTATCTATCTATCTATCTCATATCTATCTATCTATCTCTCTATCTCATATCTATCTATCTATCTCATATCTATCTATCTCATATTTATCTATCTATCTATCTATCTCATATCTATCTATCTATCTATCTATCTCATATCTATCTATCTATCTCATATCTATCTATCTATCTATCTCATATCTATCTATCTATCTATCTATCTATCTATCCATCCATCTATCTTATATCTATCTATCTATCTATCTCATATCTATCTATCTATCTATCTATCTATCTATCTATCTCATATCTATCTATCTATCTCATATCTATCTATCTATCTCTCTATCTCATATCTATCTATCTCTCTATCTCATATCTATCTATCTATCTCATATCTATCTATCTATCTATCTCATATCTATCTATCTATCTATCTATCTATCTATCTATCTATCTATCTAACGTATGTATCTATCTATCTCATATCTATCTCACATCTATCTACAGTATGTATTTATCTATCTATCTCATATCTATCTATCTCACATCTATCTACAGTATCTATCTATCTATCTATCTATCTCACATCTATCTACAATATCTATCTATCTATCTATCTCATATCTATCTATCTATCTCATATCTATCTATCTATCTTTCTCATATCTATCTATCTCATATCTCTCTCTCTATCTCATATCTCTCTCTCTATCTCATATCTATCTATCTCATATCTATCTATCTATCTATCTATCCATCCATCTATCTATCTCATATCTATCTATCTATCTATCTATCTCATATCTATCTATCTATCTATCTATCTATCTCATATCTATCTATCTCATATCTATCTATCTCATATCTCTCTCTCTATCTCATATCTATCTTTCTCTCTATCTCATATCTATCTATCTATCTATCTCATATCTATCTATCTATCTCTCATATCTATCTATCTATCTATCTAATAACTATCCTACTCATATCTATCTATCTATCTATCTATCTATCTATCTATCTCTCATATCTATCTATCTCATATCTATCTATCTCATATCTCTCTCTCTATCTCATATCTATCTATCTCTATCTCATATCTATCTATCTCATATTTATCTATCTATCTATCTCATATCTATCTATCTATCTATCTATCTCATATCTATCTATCTCATATTTATCTATCTATCTATCTATCTATCTATCTATCTCATATCTATCTATCTCATATCTATCTATCTATCTATCCATCCATCTATCTTATATCTATCTATCTATCTATCTCATATCTATCTATCTATCTATCTCATATCTATCTATCCATCTATCTATCTCATATCTATCTATCCATCTATCTATCTATCTATCTATCTCATATCTATCTATCTATCTCTCTATCTCATATCTATCTATCTATCTCATATCTATCTATCTATCTATCTCATATCTATCTATCTCATATTTATCTATCTATCTATCTATCTATCTATCTCATATCTATCTATCTATCTATCTCATATCTATCTATCTATCTATCTCATATCTATCTATCTATCTATCCATCCATCTATCTTATATCTATCTATCTATCTCATATCTATCTATCTATCTATCTCATATCTATCTATCTATCTATCTATCTATCTCATATCTATCTATCTATCTATCTCATATCTATCTATCTATCTCATATCTATCTATCTATCTATCTCATATCTATCTATCTATCTATCTATCCATCCATCTATCTTATATCTATCTATCTATCTCATATCTATCTATCTATCTATCTCATATCTATCTATCTATCTATCTATCTATCTCATATCTATCTATCTATCTATCTATCTCATATCTATCTATCTATCTCATATCTCTCTATCTCTCTATCTCATATCTATCTATCTATCTCATATCTATCTATCTATCTCATATCTATCTATCTATCTATCTATCTATCTATCTATCTATCTAACGTATGTATCTATCTATCTCATATCTATCTCACATCTATCTACAGTATGTATTTATCTATCTATCTCATATCTATCTATCTCACATCTATCTACAGTATCTATCTATCTATCTATCTATCTCACATCTATCTACAATATCTATCTATCTATCTATCTATCTATCTATCTCATATCTATCTATCTATCTCATATCTATCTATCTCATATCTATCTATCTATCTATCTTTCTCATATCTATCTATCTCATATCTATCTATCTCATATCTATCTATCTATCTATCTATCTATCCATCCATCTATCTATCTCATATCTATCTATCTATCTATCTCATATCTATCTATCTATCTATCTCATATCTATCTATCTCATATCTATCTCTCTATCTCATATCTATCTTTCTCTCTATCTCATATCTATCTATCTATATCATATCTATCTATCTATCTATCTCTCATATCTATCTCATATCTATCTATCTAATAACTATCCTACTCATATCTATCTATCTATCTATCTATCTCTCATATCTATCTATCTCATATCTATCTCATATCTATCTATCTATCTCATATCTCTCTCTCTATCTCATATCTATCTATCTCTATCTCATATCTATCTATCTCATATCTATCTATCTATCTCATATCTATCTATCTATCTCATATTTATCTATCGTATGTATCTATCTATCTCATATCTATCTATCTATCTATCTCATATCTATCTCACATCTATCTACAGTATGTATTTATCTATCTATCTCATATCTATCTATCTATCTATCTATCTCATATCTATCTATCTCATATTTATCTATCTATCTATCTCATATCTATCTATCTATCTATCTATCTCATATCTATCTATCCATCCATCTATCTTATATCTATCTATCTATCTCATATCTATCTATCTATCTATCTATCTCATATCTATCTATCTATCTATCTATCTCTCTATCTCATATCTATCTATCTCTCTATCTCATATCTATCTATCTATCTATCTATCTCATATCTATCTATCTATCTCATATCTATCTATCTATCTATCCATCCATCTATCTTATATCTATCTATCTATCTCATATCTATCTATCTATCTATCTATCTATCTCATATCTATCTATCTATCTATCTCATATCTATCTATCTATCTCTCTATCTCATATCTATCTATCTCTCTATCTCATATCTATCTATCTATCTATCTCATATCTATCTATCTATCTATCTATCTCATATCTATCTATCTATCTATCTATCTATCTATCTAACGTATGTATCTATCTATCTCATATCTATCTCACATCTATCTACAGTATGTATTTATCTATCTATCTCATATCTATCTATCTCACATCTATCTACAGTATCTATCTATCTATCTATCTATCTCACATCTATCTACAATATCTATCTATCTATCTATCTATCTCATATCTATCTATCTATCTCATATCTATCTATCTATCTTTCTCATATCTATCTATCTCATATCTCTCTCTCTATCTCATATCTATCTATCTCATATCTATCTATCTCATATCTATCTATCTATCTATCCATCCATCTATCTCATATCTATCTATCTATCTATCTATCTATCTCATATCTATCTATCTATCTATCTATCTATCTCATATCTATCTATCTCATATCTATCTATCTCATATCTCTCTCTCTATCTCATATCTATCTTTCTCTCTATCTCATATCTATCTATCTATCTATCTATCTCATATCTATCTATCTATCTCTCATATCTATCTATCTATCTATCTATCTAATAACTATCCTACTCATATCTATCTATCTATCTATCTCTCATATCTATCTATCTCATATCTATCTATCTCATATCTCTCTCTCTATCTCATATCTATCTATCTCTATCTCATATCTATCTATCTCATATTTATCTATCTATCTATCTCATATCTATCTATCTATCTATCTCATATCTATCTATCTATCTATCTATCTATCTATCTCATATTTATCTATCTATCTATCTCATATCTATCTATCTCATATCTATCTATCTATCTATCTATCCATCCATCTATCTTATATCTATCTATCTATCTATCTCATATCTATCTATCTATCTATCTATCTCATATCTATCTATCTATCTATCTATCTCATATCTATCTATCCATCTATCTATCTATCTATCTATCTCATATCTATCTATCTATCTCTCTATCTCATATCTATCTATCTATCTCATATCTATCTATCTATCTATCTATCTATCTCATATCTATCTATCTCATATTTATCTATCTATCTATCTATCTATCTATCTATCTATCTCATATCTATCTATCTATCTATCTATCTATCTATCTCATATCTATCTATCTATCTCATATCTATCTATCTATCTATCTCATATCTATCTATCTATCCATCCATCTATCTTATATCTATCTATCTATCTCATATCTATCTATCTCATATCTATCTATCTATCTATCTCATATCTATCTATCTCATATCTATCTATCTATCTCTCTATCTCATATCTATCTATCTCTCTATCTCATATCTATCTATCTATCTCATATCTATCTATCTATCTCATATCTATCTATCTATCTATCTATCTAACGTATGTATCTATCTATCTCATATCTATCTCACATCTATCTACAGTATGTATTTATCTATCTATCTCATATCTATCTATCTCACATCTATCTACAGTATCTATCTATCTATCTATCTCACATCTATCTACAATATCTATCTATCTATCTATCTATCTATCTATCTCATATCTATCTATCTATCTCATATCTATCTATCTCATATCTATCTATCTATCTATCTATCTTTCTCATATCTATCTATCTCATATCTATCTATCTATCTATCTATCCATCTATCTATCTATCTATCTCATATCTATCTATCTATCTCATATCTATCTATCTCATATCTATCTATCTATCTATCTCATATCTCTCTCTCTATCTCATATCTATCTTTCTCTCTATCTCATATCTATCTATCTATCTATATTATATCTATCTATCTATCTCTCATATCTATCTCATATCTATCTATCTATCTATCTATCTAATAACTATCCTACTCATATCTATCTATCTATCTATCTATCTATCTCTCATATCTATCTATCTCATATCTATCTCATATCTATCTATCTATCTCATATCTCTCTCTCTATCTCATATCTATCTATCTCTATCTCATATCTATCTATCTCATATCTATCTATCTATCTATCTCATATCTATCTATCTATCTCATATTTATCTATCGTATGTATCTATCTATCTCATATCTATCTATCTATCTATCTCATATCTATCTCACATCTATCTACAGTATGTATTTATCTATCTATCTATCTCATATCTATCTATCTATCTATCTATCTATCTATCTATCTATCTATCTATCTCATATCTATCTATCTCATATTTATCTATCTATCTATCTCATATCTATCTATCTATCTATCTATCTATCTATCTCATATGTATCTATCCATCCATCTATCTTATATCTATCTATCTATCTCATATCTATCTATCTATCTCATATCTATCTATCTATCTCTCTATCTCATATCTATCTATCTCTCTATCTCATATCTATCTATCTCATATCTATCTATCTATCTATCTATCTAACGTATGTATCTATCTATCTCATATCTATCTATCTCACATCTATCTACAGTATCTATCTATCTATCTATCTATCTCACATCTATCTACAGTATCTATCTATCTATCTATCTATCTCATATCTATCTATCTATCTATCTATCTCATATCTATCTATCTATCTATCTATCTCATATCTATCTATCTATCTTTCTCATATCTATCTATCTCATATCTCTCTCTCTATCTCATATCTATCTATCTATCTCATATCTATCTATCTATCTATCTATCTATCCATCCATCCATCTATCTATCTCATATCTATCTATCTATCTATCTCATATCTATCTATCTATCTATCTATCTATCTCATATCTCTCTCTCTATCTCATATCTATCTATCTCTCTATCTCATATCTATCTATCTATCTCATATCTATCTATCTATCTCTCATATCTATCTATCTATCTATCTATCTCATATATATCTATCTATCTATCTAATAACTATCCTACTCATATCTATCTATCTATCTATCTCTCATATCTATCTATCTCATATCTATCTATCTATCTCATATATCTCTCTC